>OU452200.1:0-1200000 GCA_911728435.2 Apoderus coryli
TGAGTCAAAGTGAGTAAAAATGAGTCACAGAGAGTCAAAGTGAGTCAAAATGAGGTAAAATGAGTCAAAGTGAGTCAAAGAGAGTCAAAATGAAGTAAAGAGCATCAAAATGAAGTAAAGTGAGTCAAAGTGAGTAAAAGTGAGTCAGTGAGTCAAAATGAGGTAAAATGAGTCAAAATGAGGTAAAGAGAGTCAAAATGAAGTAAAGAGCATCAAAATGAAGTAAAGTGAGTCAAAGTGAGTAAAAATGAGTCAAAGTGAGTAAAAATGAGTCACAGAGAGTCAAAGTGAGTCAAAATGAGGTAAAATGAGTCAAAGTGAGTCAAAGAGAGTCAAAATGAAGTAAAGAGCATCAAAATGAAGTAAAGTGAGTCAAAGTGAGTAAAAGTGAGTCAGTGAGTCAAAATGAGGTAAAATGAGTCAAAGTGAGTAAAAATGAGTCAAAGTGAGGCAAAGTGAGTCAGTGAGTCAAAATGAGGTAAAATGAGTCAAAGTGAGTCAAAGTGAGTCAAAATGAGTCAAAATGAGGTAAAGAGAGTCAAAGTGAGATAAAGTGAGTCAAAGTGAGTCAAAGTGAGTAAAAATGAGTCACAGAGAGTCAAAGTGAGTCAAAATGAGGTAAAATGAGTCAAAGTGAGTCAAAGAGAGTCAAAATGAAGTAAAGTGAGTCAAAGTGAGTAAAAATGAGTCAAAGTGAGTCAAAGTGAGACAAAGTGAGTCAAAATGAGGTAAAGTGAGTCAAAGTGAGTAAAAATGAGTCAAAGTGAGTAAAAATGAGTCACAGAGAGTCAAAGTGAGTCAAAGAGAGTCAAAATGAAGTAAAGAGCGTCAAAATGAAGTAAAGTGAGTCAAAGTGAGTAAAAATGAGTCAAAGTGAGTCAAAGTGAGTCAGTGAGTCAAAATGAGGTAAAATGGGTCAAAGTGAGTAAAAATGAGTCAAAGTGAGTCAGTGAGTCAAAATGAGGTAAAATGAGTCAAAGTGAGTCAAAATGAGGTAAAGAAAGTCAAAGTGAGTCAAAATGAGGTAAAATGAGTCAAAGTGAGTTAAAATGAGTCAAAATGAGGTAAAATGAGGTAAAGTGAGTCAAAGTGAGTCAAAATGAGGTAAAGTGAGTCAAAGTGAGTCAAAATGAGTCAAAATGAGGTAAAGTGAGTCAAAGTGAGTCAAAGTGAGTCAAAATGAGGTAAAGTGAGTCAAAGTGAGTCAAAATGAGGTAAAGTGAGGTAAAGTGAGTCAAAGTGAGTCAAAATGAGATAAAGTGAGTCAAAGTGAGTAAAAATGAGCCAAAGTGAGTAAAAATGAGTCACAGAGAGTCAAAGTGAGTCAAAATGAGGTAAAATGAGTCAAAGTGAGTCAAAGAGAGTCAAAATGAAGTAAAGAGCATCAAAATGAAGTAAAGTGAGTCAAAGTGAGTAAAAATGAGTCAAAGTGAGTAAAAATGAGTCAAAGTGAGTCAAAGTGAGTCAGTGAGTCAAAATGAGGTAAAATGAGTCAAAGTGAGTAAAAATGAGTCAAAGTGAGTCAGTGAGTCAAAATGAGGTAAAATGAGTCAAAGTGAGTCAAAGTGAGTCAAAATGAGGTAAAGAGTCAAAGTGAGATAAAGTGAGTCAAAGTGAGTCAAAGTGAGTAAAAATGAGTCACAGAGAGTAAAAATGAGGTAAAATCAGTCAAAGTGAGTCAAAGAGAGTCAAAATGAAGTAAATTGAGTCAAAGTGAGTAAAAATGAGACAAAGTGAGTAAAAATGAGTCAATGTGAGTCAAAGTGAGTAAAAATGAGTCAAAGTGAGTCAAAGTGAGTCAGTGAGTCAAAATGAGGTAAAATGAGTCAAAGTAAGGTAAAATGAGTCAAAGTGAGTCAAATTGAGTCAAAATGGGGTAAAGTGAATCAAAGTGAGTCAAAGTGAGTCAAAATAAGGTAAAGTGAGTCAAAGTGAGTCAAATTGAGTCAAAGTGAGTCAAAATGAGATAAAGTGAGTCAAAATGAGTCAAAGAGAGTCAAAATGAGTCAAAGTGAGTCAAAATGATTCAAAGTAAGTAAAAATGAGTCAAAATGAGGTGAAGTGAGTCAAAGTGAGTCAAAATGAGTCAAAATGAGATAACGTGAGTCAAAGTGAGTAAAAATGAGTCAAAGTGAGTAAAAATGAGTCACAGAGAGTCAAAGTGAGTCAAAATGAGGTAAAATGAGTCAAAGTGAGTCAAAGAGAGTCAAAATGATGTAAAGAGCATCAAAATGAAGTAAAGTGAGTCAAAGTGAGTAAAAATGAGTCAAAGTGAGTCAGTGAGTCAAAATGAGGTAAAATGAGTCAAAGTGAGTAAAAATGAGTCAAAGTGAGTCAGTGAGTCAAAATGAGGTAAAATGAGTCAAAGTGAGTCAAAATGAGTCAAAATGAGGTAAAGAGAGTCAAAGTGAGATAAAGTGAGTCAAAGTGAGTAAAAATGAGTCAAAGTGAGTAAAAATGAGTCACAGAGAGTCAAAGTGAATCAAAATGAGGTAAAATGAGTCAAAGTGAGTCAAAGAGAGTCAAAATGAAGTAAAGAGCGTCAAAATGAAGTAAAGTGAGTCAAAGTGAGTAAAAATGAGTCAAAATGAGTAAAAATGAGTCAAAGTGAGTCAGTGAGTCAAAATGAGGTAAAATGAGTCAAAGTGAGTAAAAATGAGTCAAAGTAAGTCAAAGTGAGTCAGTGAGTCAAAATGAGGTAAAATGAGTCAAAGTGAGTCAAAATGAGTCAAAATGAGGTAAAGAGAGTCAAAATGAAGTAAAGAGCATCAAAATGAAGTAAAGTGAGTCAAAGTGAGTAAAAATGAGTCAAAGTGAGTAAAAATGAGTCACAGAGAGTCAAAGTGAGTCAAAATGAGGTAAAATGAGTCAAAGTGAGTCAAAGAGAGTCAAAATGAAGTAAAGAGCATCAAAATGAAGTAAAGTGAGTCAAAGTGAGTAAAAGTGAGTCAGTGAGTCAAAATGAGGTAAAATGAGTCAAAGTGAGTAAAAATGAGTCAAAGTGAGGCAAAGTGAGTCAGTGAGTCAAAATGAGGTAAAATGAGTCAAAGTGAGTCAAAGTGAGTCAAAATGAGTCAAAATGAGGTAAAGAGAGTCAAAGTGAGATAAAGTGAGTCAAAGTGAGTCAAAGTGAGTAAAAATGAGTCACAGAGAGTCAAAGTGAGTCAAAATGAGGTAAAATGAGTCAAAGTGAGTCAAAGAGAGTCAAAATGAAGTAAAGAGCGTCAAAATGAAGTAAAGTGAGTCAAAGTGAGTAAAAATGAGTCAAAGTGAGTCAAAGTGAGACAAAGTGAGTCAAAATGAGGTAAAGTGAGTCAAAGTGAGTAAAAATGAGTCAAAGTGAGTAAAAATGAGTCACAGAGAGTCAAAGTGAGTCAAAGAGAGTCAAAATGAAGTAAAGAGCGTCAAAATGAAGTAAAGTGACTCAAAGTGAGTAAAAATGAGTCAAAGTGAGTAAAAATGAGTCAAAGTGAGTCAAAGTGAGTCAGTGAGTCAAAATGAGGTAAAATGGGTCAAAGTGAGTAAAAATGAGTCAAAGTGAGTCAGTGAGTCAAAATGAGGTAAAATGAGTCAAAGTGAGTCAAAATGAGGTAAAGAGAGTCAAAGTGAGTCAAAATGAGGTAAAATGAGTCAAAGTGAGTTAAAATGAGTCAAAATGAGGTAAAGTGAGTCAAAGTGAGTCAAAATGAGGTAAAGTGAGTCAAAGTGAGTCAAAATGAGGTAAAGTGAGTCAAAGTGAGTCAAAATGAGTCAAAGAGAGTCAAAGTGAGGCAAAGTGAGTCAAAGTGAGTCAAAGTGAGTCAAAATGAGTCAAAATGAGGTAAAGTGAGTCAAAGTGAGTCAAAGTGAGTCAAAATGAGGTAAAGTGAGTCAAAGTGAGTCAAAATGAGGTAAAGTGAGGTAAAGTGAGTCAAAGTGAGTCAAAATGAGATAAAGTGAGTCAAAGTGAGTCAAAATGAGTCAAAGTGAGTCAAAATGATGTAAATTGAGTCAAAGTGAGTCAAATTGAGTCAAAATGGGGTAAAGTGAGTCAAAGTGAGTCAAAATTAGGTAAAGTGAGTCAAAGTGAGTCAAATTGAGTAAAAATGGGGTAAAGTGAGTAAAAGTGAGTCAAAGTGCGTCAAAATGAGGTAAAGTTAGTCAAAATGAGTCAAAGTGAGGTAAAGTGAGTCAAAGTGAGTCAAAATGAGGTAAAGTGAGTCAAAATGAGTCAGACATGCTCTCACGCATTCATACGAAGTGATCATGTAAAAGCTCCTTTAGAGCCACCCTATAGAGGACCGTATAAAATTCTTAAACGTATAACAGACATTCTTTATCAACTAGACGTCAACGGAACATCTAAAAACATTAACATAGACAGAATAAAACCTGCTTTTATCACAAAAACAGACAACACGAACACAGACAACTCTCAACCTACTTCTACGGACACAATTCCAGATCATCAATGGTCTGCAACAACAGACAAACCACTTAGAACTTACAGCAACAAGAAAAAAGTCTCAGTCAAACTTCCCGCTTCATTGGACTTGGGGGGAGTACTGTGGCGATCACGCCGCCGACTGACATTTGCAGACATACTTCTGTCGCTTCTGACTTGCTACTCCGTGCTAATTCGACAAAATGACACTAGTGACAGAAAAGGAAAAAGGAACAGGAGATTACTTCGCGCGTTTTTACAGCTTCAACAACATGTTTATTGTTCACAATTAAATGTTTTAAAAATCAATATAATAATATTAAGTTTGTTAATGCAACCCTGCATTTTTATTTATTTTATAAATTCATTCACCGTCTGGCATCACTGTAATGCAAGCTGTAATGTGTTTAGGCAAAAAGAAGTGAGCGCGACATAGACAGAGAAAAAGATTCGATTGCCGCCTTTCGTTGAAAACAATCGCGTTTATTATACTCCGCAAAATTTGTATTTGTTTTTCTTTTAATTGTTATATGTTTTTAATAATCATTACTAAATTAAATAATTTAACTAAATAGTATCTTCGTGTTATAATTTCATTTCCAAAGAGAAAAGTTAGTTATGTGTTGTGTATAGTCCATGAAAGGAAACTTTCAAACAACAGCAAAAGAAATTTTGTTATTTTGTTAATAATTAACTAATGTTATTAACATAAAATTGGTCCTTCGAGCCGGATCTGTACGCGACAGTAATTAATAAGTGCAATTACAAACAATTCAAAAGTTAAATTATTAAACAAGTACTACAATAAGACACGTGCGCAAGTCTAGTGCGCATCAACAATCAAACAATTCAGAGTGTAGCGTCGGCGGCATTTACACATAAAGAGAACTTCTAGCGTCGGCGGCATTTGACACAAAGAAAACTCCTAGCGTCGGGTCCCTTTGGTTCTGAAACAGTTGGTTAAGAAGCAAGAAGAGACTGCCATTGGCGTACGGGATTAAAATCAAGTGAGTCCGGGTAAACATGCAGTATAGTTGTACTAAATTATGGTCTGACCGCGCCGCTGCGCAGTCAGACGAATTTTATGTGAAAAAGTGTCACTACTCTAACGATGTTGCCAGGTTGGTATCTATTCACTATATCGACTGATAGAATGAATAATACAATTTTATTATTATAAATTTATACAGTGGATGTAATTATTACATCATTGCTGGGAGTAAAATGCTGAGTATGGAAGGTTAGACAATAAAGATTATTATTATTATTATTGTTAGGTAGCAGGCAGGGATGTGTTGTAAGGGTGTAATAGTGATGATCAGGAAGAGTTAGTAAAGGAGGGTGAGTGTAGAAAGCAGGATTGAGATGAAATGTAGTAGGCACGTAGTTGCTATATTAGTTCGATAGCATTCATTATTAGGACAACACATCCCTGCCTGCTACCTAACCTTCCATACTCAGCATTTTACCCTCAACCTCCTGTAATATTTGTGTGGATTAGTTCGATAGCAGTCATCATTAGGTAATCATTGCAGAAGGTTAAGGTTAGGTAGCAGGCAGGGATGTGTTGTCCTAATAATGACTGCTATGGAACTAATATAACAACTATCTGCCTACTACATCTCATCTCAATCCAGCTTTCGACACCCACCCTCCTTTACTAACTCTTCTTGATAATTACTATTGCACCCTTACAACACATCCCTGCCTGCTACCTAACCTTCGATACTCCGCATTTTACCCTCAACCTCCTGTAATATTTGTGTGGATTAGTTCGATAGCAGTCATCATTAGGTAATCATTGCAGAAGGTTAAGGTTAGGTAGCAGGCAGGGATGTGTTGTCCTAATAATGACTGCTATGGAACTAATATAACAACTATCTGCCTACTACATCTCATCTCAATCCAGCTTTCGACACCCACCCTCCTTTACTAACTCTTCTTGATAATTACTATTGCACCCTTACAACACATCCCTGCCTGCTACCTAACCTTCGATACTCCGCATTTTACCTCCAACCTCCTGCAATGATTACCTAACGATGACTGCTATCGAACTAATCCACATAAATATTACAAATAGGTGTATAACCTAGAGTAGCATTTACATTTAACGGTCAAAAAGCAGCGGCGCAGTCAGACCATAATTTAGTACAACTATACTGCATGTTTACCTCTTCAGTCAATTTATCTCAATTAATCTTCCAAAGGGGAAGAATCAAGTCTAATTTAACTAGAGCAGAAAACTATTTCAATTCAATCAATCACGACAATATCGATCAAAAATTGTATTCTGAATTACAACTAAGATTAAGCAAGTTAGAACCTCTATATAATCAATTCGCAGAAATTCAAGACAATATTGAATTTATTTCTGATTCTTCTAATGACGATAATGATAGAGAAAGGTCGGAGTTTGATTCCAAATACTTTTCCCTATTAAGTGCTATTACAGAAATATTGCATAAGTTTAATAATCAAACAATTTTAAATACCACTATAGCTAATAATGAAAAACCAATATCGAATATTAAATTACCGGCTATCAACTTGCCAGTTTTTGACGGCAAATACGAAAAATGGCTTTCCTTTAAAGATACATTTAAAGACATAATCGATTCAAATAAAAGTTTATCAGATTCTAGGAAAATGTATTATTTAAAAAGTTCAGTCACATTCGAGGCGTTGCCAGAGCTTGCCACAATGGAAGTCGAGGCTAACAATTATACAATAGCGTGGAAATTACTGTTAGAGCGCTATGAAAATAATAAAGTTATTGTTCATAGTATTCTAGATTCGATCCTTGATTTTCCTACTATAAATAAAGAGTCATACTGAATTGCGGCAATTACTAGAAACTATCCAAAAGAATGTAATGTCTCTAATATCGTTAGGAGAACCTATCGATCAATGGGACACTATTTTGATACATATCGTTTGTAGAAAAGTCGATACATACACATATCGTGAATGGGAGAATTACAGAGCTTCAATTGAAGAAGTAAAACTAGAGAATCTATTTAATTTTTTAAAGAAACGATGCGATGTAGTTGGCAAAATTGAGGCCAAACGCGGACGATCTAATAAATTCGATTACAAAAATAAAGTTGAAATCGATAAAACAAAAACGCGCGCTAATGCATATTTTAGCACGAATAATAGTAAATTTAGTTGTTATTTTTGTAACGAAAATCATACAATATACCAATGTGAAAAATTTCTAAAACTTTCGCAGAATTTAAGGATAAGTGAAGTTAAAAAACCTAAATTATGTAATAACTGTTTAAAACCAAACCATGTATCAAAAAATTGTCAATCATCAAAATGTAGGAAGTGTAACAATGCTCACAATACATTGTTGCATATTGATAACAAGCAAAGTAATACGACTAATCAAAATATTCCAAGTAACAGCGGCAACACTGCACTCACAGAAAATGTAACTGCAAGCGTCTCAGCTGTGTCGGCAATGTCAAACAATAGTCTTACTCTTTCTCCTCTTTCGTACCCACAAAGCACAACAGAAACAGCATCTTTTACAAAGAGTGCGTCGCAGGTGTTGTTGTCAACCGCGATAGTTAAAATTCAAGATCGTACTGGGCCTTATCACCAGTGGCGGGCGCTATTAGATAGCGGATCGCAAAGTAATTTTATATCAGAACGAGCATGTAAACAATTAAACATACAATTGAATAAAGTTAATTATTTTATGTATTTGTATTTCTTTTAATTGTTATATGTTTTTAATAATCATTACTAAATTAAATAAACTTTTGCCCTCGAGGCACGAATAGCTCTCCATATTTAAGTGTAAAAGTAATAATTTTATGACCTTTTTGTCATTTATCTAAATTTAATAAATTTTTGTTTTGTTTTAGACATCAGCTATTTTTTTTAAGTATCGGGTTTTGTGCCTTTTCCTTCTCTTTGGATGCACTATTTATACACAGATATTTTATATTCCAGATCTAGGCCAAGTTCTTGAACGCAAATTAATTGATTTTTTTTAGTTTTATTATAAAATTTATTTTGCCCCCTTTTCTACTATTTACGAACGCCTATGTAAACAAAATTGTTATGCTGCATGTTGTAGGTTATCCGTTAAGTGGTTTTTGAGTTATCACTGATACAAATTTTTTCTGACCCTTTTATAGAATTTTCACGGACGCCTATGGAACATTAATTTTTGTCGTGTATTTTTAACACCAATTCAACTAGTTAAATATAAATTTTTTTACATTTTAATTTTTTTTTATTTAGCCCCTTTTTTTACTATTTACGAACGCCTATGTAAATAAAAATTTTATGCTGCATTTTTTAGGTTATCTTATATGAAAGCTATATATTAGCCAATTTTTCTGGTATATTTGGGAAACATTTTTTTTTCGTTTTTGACCCTTTTTTAAGACTATTTTCGAACGCCTGTGTGAACTAATTCTTTTATGTAACATTTTTTAGGTTATATTCTATCACAACTATAAAAAATTATTCAATATTTCGGATAAGTTTAAGAACTATGATTTTTTAAATTTTTGAACCCTCTTTTAAACCCCTTGCCTACGCTCAATGTTAATCACCACCTATAAATATCCTGTAGTATTTTCGTACCAAATGTGGTTAAAATCCGTTAAGTGGTTTTTGAGTTATCATCATTGCTATATTTTGTTATAGGAATTAAACAAAATCGAATCTGGCAAACAAGATGCAATAGACAAAGTTCGTGAAAAGCTGGCTAGTGCTAAACAAAACGTATTGTCTAATAGCAATTTAATAAAGGAGTACCAACGGAAATCACGAGAAATCTACGGAAAGATAAGTATGGTGGAAAGAACAGATTCACAACTAACGGTTATTGAAAAGGCCTTGGAATCCTATGAGAATAGCTTGAAACTGAAACGCCAACATTTCAACGAAACACAATGTCTAAAAGAAAACGAAGAATTGAAGCTAGCGATAAATGTGATTGAGAAATTACTTCAAGAATTAGATGAAAAATATCAGTTGATGCAACAAAATTTTGTCAATACCCAAAACATTGAACCGGAAAAAGGAGTCATTATTGAGAAGAGGAATGAAATTGAGAGGTAAGTTACATGATTTTAATCAGTTGATAATAAAATAAGTTTTTCCATTCTGGTACTACTACTACTGTGTTCCCGAAAGAATCAGTCCAAAGAAAGAAAACAAACCAACATTCCTTATAAGTAGGTAAATAAAGCGTATGTAAAACATCTTCTTTCTTTATCAGAGACAAACTCAAGATATCATAGACCTCCCTCCATAACTGCATTGTTATGTGAGAGCCATTGACAAATTAGATAATATTATTCTTTCATTGAAGTAGTAGCTTAATTACTAATCTGTAGATATGCATTATTTTTAATGATTAATGATAAATTAAACAAAATCCCTTGTGTAGGTAAAACCAGTCATTTTGGCCGCTATGCCACGAAATTATTTTTTGTAAAATATAATGGCCTCAATATTTACATATTTATTGATACCTATGCAGCCCTTTATTCTCTATATATGTATAACTACTCTGTTGGTACCTATTTATTAGGATTATGGCGAAACACGACGACAATCTACGGCGGTTATTTGATAAGAACATCCCCGAGTCGAACTTCCAAAAAGCGGTTCGAGAGAAGGAAACAATTGCTGAGAGAAATGTGAAAAACTTTTCTAAAAGAATTGCGGAGAATGAGAAGATTATGATCACCATGGAGGCCACAGTTAAACAACTGAATGAAAAATTGAAAACTTACAAAGATGAATTGAAACGCGATCACAGTAAAGTTAATGAATTGTGCAAAGGAAACGATTTTGATGCAGTTTTAAACGAGGCCTATGAAAGAAAGGAGAAATTACAAAGAGAAAAAGGTAAGTTGATTGTATTGGATATTTTAATCATTAGTTTATGATTAATTGATATGGCATAACTAATAATCCCGATGAAACAAAGTTATTTTCAAATATTTGTCATATATTATGTAGTGTACTATTAATTAACTAACTTCAAACACACACAGTTCCGCGTTGACGGCGAAGAATCAATTGTGTCAATCCTAGTATGCAAGATGTTTTAAATCAGGTGGAATTTTTTAAACTTCTTTGGATGCACTCCTCATCATTTCTATCATGTTCGCGTGAATTTCCTTCCGCCCATCCTCATTTGTTGGAAAGTCGAATTTTTATAATAAATATAGAGGGTCCTATATTCGAGCCTGAGGCACATCACTGAGATCTGAGAGTTTTGAATTACTACTATTAAGCAAATGTCCATAAATTCCTTTCAGATTCGAATGTGTAACGTCCGATAGTTGTAAATTCTTTAACTGTGTGAATTAAATACAAGACGTTACCCTTAAATTATGTCAAAGAAAAGTTAAATGATGATGAAAATAAAGTTAACAACTAAAACCATATTTTAATTTGTCCTAGTTAGCAAATATTATGATTTTAGGAAACTACCGGTCCGCCAAAGTGATGTACGAGAAATTTATCCAAGAATTTGAAAGCAGTGAACCATGTTGTCCAATTTGCGAAACGGATTTTTCGTCGAAAAGATCTAAGGCAGGCGATATTGTGAAAAACCTAAAAATTAAAATTGAAGAATTACCCACCAAAATAATTCGAGCGGAGAAGGAATTGAAAGAACAAGAAGAGTTTTATAATAAATTACAGCAAATCACACAAGTCAATGTTAATATCACTGTGCTGAAAGGTAAATTTGAGTATAACAACTAATCTAAACATAAATAATAGTAATACTAACACAACACTATTCAGTTTTGCTGATTACATTTTGTATTGTTTCAGAAGATAAAACCCAAAACTGGAACTCGAACTAGCTGAAAAAACTGAATCTTTAGAAAATATATCGTTCGAAATGGTCTCACTTGCAGCCGAACTTCAAGATCCCCAAACGGAACTCGAAATCTGTCGGAAATTAATTACAGATGCAAATAATCTAGATCGATGTTCTGAGGAGATTATTCGGTCCCAACACAATGTCAAACAGTACGAAAAAGATCTTTTAAACGTCGAATCCGACCTATCTCGGGAAGAAATGGAATTTAAGTTGCATACAACACGCGAGAATCTATCCACAATGCGTAAGGAATTAGAAGATAAGAAAGAATTATTCGATAAGAATATGCGTTCGATCCAATTCTTACAAACTAACATACATAATCAGATCCAGAAGAAGCTGGAAGTGCAGAAAGCATCGCAAGAAAAACCTCTATTAAAGATTCAAGCGGACGAATATAGAATTAAAATTGCTGAATATAAAAAAGAACAAGAAACTTTGAATCAAAATGTGGATGAATTTGAAGGAGAGTTGAAACAATTTATATTAGAATTTGATGACATTAAACGTGATCATATACAAAAGATCGAAGAGCGTCGTAATGAGTTAGAAATGAATAGGAGACTCGTTAAAGATATTGAAAAGCTACATAACGACATTCAAGTGTATTTACACAATAATGGACTGGAAAAGAAAGAAACTGCTATGGAAGAACTGAAGCTGCAACAATCAGCGATTGATAAACTGGAAGATACTCGAAAGAAATTGTCGGAAACTATATCGACTCATAAAACAAATCTAGCGAGTAGAGACATTGGATATCGCGAGCTTTTGGATAGTAAAAATCTTAGACAGCTTCAGGGCAAAGTTAAAGCGTTAGAGAAAGATGTGACAGAACGTCGCACACGAATTGGCAATCAAAATTACAAAAGCGTATTTCAGGAGAAGCGGCGATTAGAGAAACAATTGAACGATTATGAGGCTGAAATAAATTCTTTAAGCGGTGTTTTTAAGACGAATCTTGCGATTAAGAAAGAGTTGGAAACGGAACTAAATCAACCTGAAATTAAGACTGCAGCCATTGATTGTTTAAAGAAAGAATATGAATTGAAAGTTAAGCAAATGATAGTTAATGATCTGGACACCTACACTCGTGTATTAGAAAAGTCTATTATAACATTTCACAAAGAGAGAATGGTGCAGATTAATCGAACTATCCGAGAAATATGGAGGAATATTTATCAAGGGAATGATATTGATTATATTGAAATCAAAACGGATGATATTCTATGTGGCGCTGGCTTAAAGAAGCGCAGTTACAACTACAAAGTTGTGCAATTCAAGAAAGGAATTGAGTGTGAAATGAGAGGAAGATGCAGTGCAGGACAGCGAGTGTTAGCATCGTTGGTTATTCGAATGGCGTTAGCGGATACTTTTACTTCCACCTGTGGCATTTTGGCTTTGGATGAACCCACAACAAATTTAGATAGGGAAAATATCAACAGTTTATGTCAAACGTTGTCGAATATGATTTCATCAAGACAGCTCCAGAAAAATTTCCAGTTATTAATTATTACGCACGATGAAGAATTTCTACAAATGTTGACTAGGGATCAAAGTTTATCCCATTTTTGGAGGGTCAGAAGAAATAGGGAGGGGTTCTCCGAAATTGTTAGGGAACCGCTCTAATGAAGTGTATTTTTGTTGTTGTTGTTTTGTTTTGTTAACTTTGTTTTATTATTTTTATTATTATTTTTTTATTATTATTATTTTTTATTACAAATATAGATATTTTTGTTAAGTTGTTATTTTTTTTAATATTATTTTTATTATTATTATCAGATAGGTCCATTACATTATAGAGTACTATGAAAAATTTTGGTTTTATTACACTCTAAAAGTCTATCCATCTGTTGGAAAAGGGTGGAACTAAGACAAGCCAGATTATAGGATTCTGTATCTAGATTTTCACAACTGTGGCGCCATCCCTTGGAATATAGCGGAACTAAGCCAAAACAGATTATGGGTTTCTGTTTCTAGACACCCAAAGCTTTGAGCGTTAGTCACGAGATGGCGCCATAGTCGACTTTTTTTTCGCTCTGTTGTAAAACAGTATACCATCAGATGTTGCTGGTTCTAGAAAGCCCGATATGGCAGGCTCAATAGTTTCGGAGTTATCAAGTTTTTACCACAGATCTAGAATAGATCTGTGGTTTTTACCATCAGGAGGGTTTTGGCTGCTATCTTTTGAGGCTTTGGTACGCCCCTGCGACGGACTGCAAGTGATATCGAGTATATACGTTATATTGCCCATGTTGTTATCTAACCAATTCTGAAAGGCCGATATGGCAGGCTCAATAGTTTCGGAGTAATTATTTTTTCACCATCAGGAGGGTTTTGGCTGCTGTCTTTTAAAGCTTTGGTACGCCCCTGCGACGGCCTGCAAGTGATAGCGAGTATATACGTTATATTGCCCATGTTGTTATCTAACCAATTCTCTTTTGTTTTTGTTTAACTGTAAATAAAATAATGTACTATGAAAAATTTTGGTTTTATTACACTCTAAAAAGTTTATCCATCCATTGTCTGTGTGATATGTGGCGCCATCTGTTGGAAAAGGGTGGAACTAAGACAAGCCAGATTATAGGATTCTGTATCTAGATTTTCACAACTGTGGCGCCATCCGTTGGAAAATAGCGGAACTAAGCCAAAACAGATTATGGGTTTCTATTTCTAGACACCCAAAGCTTTGAGCGTTAGTCACGAGATGGCGCCATAGTCGACTTTTTTTTCGCTCTGTTGTAAAACAGTATACCATCAGATGTTACTGGTTCTAGAAAGCCATAGTCGACTTTTTTTTTCGCTCTGTTGTAAAACAGTATACCATCAGATGTTGCTGGTTCTAAAAAGCCCGATATGACAGGCTCAATAGTTTCGGAGTTATCAAGTTTTTACCATCAGGAGGGTTTTGGCTGCTATCTTTTGAGGCTTTGGTACGCCCCTGCGACGGCCTGCAAGTGATAGTGAGTATATACGTTATATTGCCCATGTTGTTATCTGATCAATTTTGAAAGGATGACATGGCAGGCTCAATAGTTTCGGAGTAATTATTTTTTCACCATCAGGAGGGTTTTGGCTGCTATCTTTTGAAGCTTTGGTACGCCCCTGCGACGGCCTGCAAGTGATAGCGAGTATATACATTATATTGCCCATGTTGTTATCTAACTATTTCTGAAAGGCCGATATGGCAGGCTCAATAGTTTCGGAGTAATTATTTTTTCACCATCAGGAGGGTTTTGACTGCTATCTTTTGAGGCTTTGGTACGCCTCTGCGACGGCCTGCAAGTGATAGCGAGTATATACGATATATTGCCCATGTTGTTATCTAACCCAATGTGAAAGCCCGATATGGCAGGCTCAATAGTTTCGGAGTTATTATTTTTTCGCCATCAGGAGGGTTTTGGCTGCTATCTTTTGAGGCTTTGGTACGCCCCTGTGACGGCCTGCAAGTGATAGTGAGTATATACGTTATATTGCCCATGTTGTTATCTAACCAATTCTGCAAGGCCGATATGGCAGGCTTAATAGTTTCGGAGTAATTATTTTTCACCATCAGGAGGGTTTTGGCTGCTAACTTCTGAAGCATTGGTACGCCCCTGCGACGGCCTGCAAGTGATAGCGAGTATATACGTTATATTGCCCATGTTGTTATCTAATCAATTCTGAAAGGATGACATGGCAGGCTCAATAGTTTCGGAGTTATTATTTTTTCACTATCAGGAGGGTTTTGGCTGCTATCTTTTGAGGCTTTGGTACGCCCCTGCGATCACCTCACTTTGCTCACCTCACTTTATTAATTTCAGTCACTTCCTTCACTTCGCTCACCTCATCTGCAAGAAAATGAATATAAATCGAAAACACATACGCAGCTTTTTAATAAGTCGTCGTAAATATGGAGTACGACCCCTCGTTACCAAGGATTTCTCATTCTGAATCCATTGGTATAAAGAAACCCTTACATTTATCTCACTTCACTCACTTTGTGCACCTCCCTTCACTCAGCTCACCGCACTCACTTTGCTCACTTCACTTCAATTCGCTTACTTCATTCACCTCACTCACTTCGCTTACTTCACTCCCCTGACTTCACTCACTCAACTTCATTCACTTCACTCACCTCACTTCGCTCACGTTATTTCACTCACTTCACCCTACCTCACCTCACTTTACTTCACCTTATCGCACCGCACCTCACTTCGCCTCACCTGACTTCACCTCACCTTGGTATTTTCTGATGGTGATTTATAAGTTAAAACTCAAAAGTTCCAAGTTCAAAGCAAAAGGTCCAAGTTCAAAACTTCAGACTGGCGCAAAATTATCGAATCTCCATCTCAATTGTGTTTGCTTGATATCTGTGACTATTGCCATCTATGGTTTTTGTAGCAAAACAAAACACATACAAAAAACAAAAAAAAGTTCTATTGATTCTTGTCTTAAACTACATTGTAAATTATTATTCATTCAAGTTAAGTTTATTCAATAGTTTTTCTGAGAATTGGGCCTGTCCTCTATTTGCATAATATGTCCACACTTGTACTACCAACAGAAAGTATCCATTATCTAATTCATGTAAACTACCGTACACATGTACAAAATATTGTTGTAACGGTGGTTTACAGTCAAAATATAAAAATATAACATTTTCAGGCTTCATTTCTTCGAATACACAATCCAAGGTAACTTTACCATGTTCAGGAGAATAGTTTACCATTCCAATTGTTTGAATATCCACATTATTCACTAAAAGTGAGCACCGTTTGATATAAATGTAATCCTGCATTTTTACTCTCGTAGGGTTCCACATAATTCAGTTCTTTACCAATTTATGTAGTTTTTTTAAATTAAATGTAATCTTTTAGTACCTATAATTCCGTTATTTTTCTATTTCCTAACCTAACATTTTTTTGGATAGTATCTTGTTTATGATTGATATTGGCCTTGGCCAGTAGGTATTTAGCCAGTTTCCAGTGGAATTTTTCCGGACGCACATTACATTAAAGTGCAGCTGGGCTCCTGCCCATATCCATAATGTACTTCTTGCTCACTGTTTTGCGTTCCCAATTTTCTTGATCGGTGCGACTCAACATTCTTGTTCACTGTTTGGTGATTGCGATTTTCTGAATGTTACGTCTCTAACTTCTAAATAAAATGTTAGTTAAGACACACATAAAAGAAGAAGATAACCCTCCAACAAACCGAGGAGATAGAGGGCAAGGCGCATTAAACATTAAATGCGCCTTGGATAGACAAACACGGACAAAGTGAAATAAAATTAAATTGCGCATATCAGTTGTGGATCAGTCCAAACGGTATTTGATTTTCACCTGTGATCGAAATGACGGTGCCGAAACCGATTCTTGAACCGTCACAGGTATGGTTGGAACGGCAACGAAATCGTACAATGAACGATCATCGCTCGGTTGGAACGCATTTAACGTATTGCGCATGGGCGTGACCGTACAATACACGGTTTCCAGGGGGATTGGAACGAACCTAATAACACCGGCCATAGGGGTGGAGTGGTAGATGACCATCTCTCATCAGCCCAGCTGATCTGAGTTTGTAGCAGGATCGGCTAATATCAACCTTCTAAACCAGAGAAAAGCATATAGGTATATAAATATAGAACTACCAATATGGAGAAAAGCCCCTTTCCTTCAACGCCATATAGCAACTTTTAACTTATCTTTTTATAAATGTGCTTGATAGTTAAATGAAAAATTAAAACTGAAAATGCTTTATACAATCATTTTGAGGTGACCGTTCCTTTTCCAATAAGAAGGCAAGTAAAATAAGTGGCGGAGCTGACCTGTGTCATTGTCTATAAAGACAATGCCTGAGTTGAAGAACGTTTTAAAAGTAAAAATATAAAATGAACACACGGGCTTAGATTAATCTATGAAATTCACTGGAAGTACCACATTTTTAAAATCATACTATACAAATTTAGTATCTATAAACATTTTATATGTAAAATTACAAGCATATTTATTATGTATTACAAAAAATTAATTAAAACACTAAAACTAGATTTTCACATTTTTTGGTTAATTTACAAAGCCTTTAAGTATGATGTTAACCACAGATCCAGAAAAGGGGTTCTAGATCTGTGATGTTAACACATTTTCATTTTTTTATTCCATTATAATGGTTATGATCCTTATTTTAATGTGGCAACACAATACTTATTAATTTAAAAAAAACACACACACACACACACACCACACAGTCTAAACCGTAAAATTCAGTAAGCAATACACCCATGATACAATTGTATCATGCAATACACCCATGAATTTATTATCTGCCAAAGTTCTTATCAAAGTATGTCCACAGAAATTGCAGTTTCGAATGATCGTCAAATAAACTCTTCACCATCACAAGTTGTATTGTACCAACCACGCTCATAAGGAATAAAGTAAATAACGAATAGGTATTGACCCTAAAGAATGTCTCCTCCGCTGTGTTTCTATCTCTTGCCTCAGTGGATTTAATCAGATCTTGTAGATGTCTAACTTTCGTTAGATGATTTCGCATGCTATTAACAATCTCTTGCACATCTTCAATCTTTAAATCATAGATTTGATCTGGATCGAAGCTCTCAAATTTAATATCACCTTCATCCGACTCCCATTCTTCACCTTCATGTTCCACAATTATTTCGAAAAACACCGTTTTGGAATTGAACGTACTGAACGTGTTATCGAAACAGAATTTGTAGTCACCATCAACTTGTGCATCTATTCTGTGCGTATTATCAGACTTTTTGAACTCCGATATAATAATTCTTCCAGTTGGTTCTATCGCGTGGAATGTTATATCCAAATCGCCGTGTCCACCGCTGATTACTTGATAGTCTAGATCAATTACATCGCCTTTTTTGATGGTTTGAAAGAAACAATCTTCTTTTAGCGGGTGTACATTGAATGTGAGTTCTTTTTCAATACCTTGTGTTACAGCAAATAACGATATGCACAAAAGATAAGGTAGAATCTGCATTTTTACATTATTTTATCCCAATGACGTAAACCCAGAACACATTGATATTGAGCCTGCACCTATGTCGGAAGTAAAATTTTCTAGATACAGAAATACTTTGGTCCCAGATAATACTGGGCTTTGGTGACTAAAACTAAGAATAAGTAATATTAAATGTCTTGTTTGGACTTGATAATAACACCACAAAACATACCCCCTATGTTTTATGATTAACACTATTGCCAATAGCCTACTTATGGGTTGCCAGTTGCCACTCACCTCACTTTAGGGATTTTGGAATATTATCGATATTTTTTTAGATACCGTCCCTACCTTACTTGCAACTTTATAATAATTATTTTTAGATGAAAAAAAAACCGTCAAAGTCAAAAATTATCATTGATTATTGGTTATAAAAAAGCATATGAGGTTAATTTTGAATTTTATGTTTTTTGTATGGTGCATCTAGACATTTACAGATAAAATAACATAAATTACGAAAATGAATTTAGATGATTTCTCATGTAATTCTCCATAACACTTTTAAAAGGAACGTGCGTGTATGACAGGTCAGTGAAAATGCCTGGTATTTTACGTTAAAGGATAGCGCCTATACCTCAAACCAACATCGACAAGAGTCTTGTTGAGACGGTGTTGGTTTCACAAGACGGCAGTATCCTTATGAAGACAATGGCATGGTTGTTATAAGGACCATGGTAATGCCTAAATCATTGAGTTATACCCACCTCAATGGCCTAAACCTTCTTCTTCTTCTTTTGGTCCCTTGCTTCATTAAGCATTCGGCCAGCGATTTATGGCCTAAACCTAAACCCCAGATAAAACTTACTTTATCTGGGCCTAAACACTAAGTTTGACCATAGAATAAGAAAGCTACGCTACGTTGGCGTAGCTTTCTTATTCTATGATGATACGACGGCCGACGACAGCCCACGACCCACGACATTATGAATTTGTTCCTATTGATGAGAATCTTAGACAAGGAATTTCCTAATCTAAGATGAGAATATTCAAATGTCGTCCATAACATAACCTCACAAACTGGTAGCTGCGGCCAATAAAGAAGAACAAATACATACATACATACATAACCTCACAAAACAAAACACAAAACCTGTGTCGATGGATATCAGAAATCAGTAAATATTATAAACATGTACAAAAATCATCTTTAAACAGTTTATTGTTAAGTAGGTGCTTTAAAATGTTTCACACTATCAAACTATTAGAAGATCGAAATGTTGCGAACGAAATTAATTGCATGGTATGGAGTGATCGTATGGATTTGGTAGCCTTTTCAAATGTTAAAGGTGCTTCTAGGTAATATCCTGCTCTTTTATTTTTTTCAATAAGCCGATCTTGTAGGAGAAGTCAATTTGCATAGATTAACATGGGCGCGAGCATGGAGTTTAGCACCACCTAAAGAAGGCTTAACTGTCGATGGGCTTGCTTGGAGACCTGACGGCAAAATTCTTGCTATAGCCTATAATTCGGGTAAAAATATTTTATATTTAGAGTACCTACAGAATACCTAATGGAGCATATTTGTAGGCGAAGTAGTATTGATAAATATTGAGACTAAGGCTATACATAACAAATTGTGTATACCTAGCAAAATATCTTTTATGTCTTGGACGCAGGATAAGCACGAAGTTAAACATCAGGATGTTTTGCATCAAGGAGACGATGAAGAATCAAAATATCCAGTTAGTCAAATTTTCATAATTCGCTTACCAATAAGTATGTAGGTAGGTAGGTACCTATTTCACACAGGCACACAATTATTATTTGCAGGATACTTCAAAGGCATACATAAAGGACCCACCACCAGTGGCTCATATCGAAGGCACCATCAATTTCGATGAAATCAAAGAGGTTCCGAGTTTCATGCAAGAACAGACTGACCTCAACATTCTTGCTGTGGGCACGGAAGACGGTCAAGTATATTTGCAAATATTCGGCTGTTGGACGTGCGTTATACTCGATGTTAAATTATCATTAAAACATAACGGATGCGTAATTGTGCAACATCTTCATTTTCTTGAAGATTTGAGTAAATTATTTGTGACCGTAAAGTTATCGGATAGCGGCAATACTAAGATTGTATTGTACGACACGAGTGTATTTAAAACGCATCCTAAAGAACTGTTTTCTATAGGTATGAAGTATATTAAACTGTATGAATTGTTCGCGTATATAAAAAGGATTTTGGCTAGCATCAAAGAAACTTGGGAAAGTGTTTTATTGGAAATTGATAATAAACTGTCGAATTACGCGAGTAAAGTGCCGGAGGGTGGGGTTACGGCCGATTTTCTTGATTTGCTATTGTTTGGTTTCTCCTCGGGTCACATGGAGGCGTTCCTTCTTCACGATTTATCGAAACGTGGTTTGGAAAAATTCGGTCAAACTGTCGAAGTCAGTTACTCTAATATTCAGACGTACCTCTTTAGGCATGTGGTGAAGTACTCTCAGAACGCCACGTATCATTTGAATGATTTGAAGGGGATGAGTTTGTTTCGGAATCGTTACGAGGTGAGTAAAATACCTAAAACTTGTGATCGACATTTTGACGTGTGTTTAATTTATAACAAGAATTTCCCAGAATTCACACAAGACAGCACATGTTTTTGATTAAAAATTGTAATTTAAATTGGCCTCCACCGCCGACACATAAGTACGCCTCTGGTGCCTCTAAATCGTCCATGACCGAGTTCCATAACTGTGTGTATTTATTTTCAAAGCTTACCAACGCCACTAGAGGTAATTATATTGTAACGTTTTTCTGGGTTCTTGTGTGAAATACTAACGAGTTTTAATTTAAACTAATTTATTTACACTTAAAAACTAAACACTTAAATAAACTAATATCTTAAAAGAACTATTTATATTTATTTTCACTATATTTATTTCTACTATTTATATTTTGCAACACTGTAGACTATTCACTTCATTACTAGTTGTTATCCGTCCCTCTCACGCTGGCTATATATGATTTGGTTCCTTCTCGAACATAATCGTTAGTTCTGCAACATTCTATCGCGCGTACGTTTATTGCATATACAGCGTGGTCCAACGAAAAGTTTGCACCTAGCTTTTCTCTTTTTTTTGTAGTCGAATGCGAAAATGCTCGGACACGTCGATTTTGCTTTTGAGGGGGACACATTTTAAACATATTTTTCGATCTGCGCCTTTAACCCCCTAGCGGGGGTGAGTAACAACCCTAAAATTTTAAATGGAAAGAGGGGTCTAATGACATATCATTTGAAAGGACACAAAATTGTCTTTCTAATGATACCCTATTTGTCGAATTTTACTAAAACAGTTAATACGAAAACGACTTTAAAGACATTAAGCCGATAATTTTGGTATTAATGAGAAATACAAATAAGTTTTAATTATTACGACTGAAAACAACTACAATCATTTCTAAATTATTTACTTTGAAGAAAAACGGGATTTCAAAAACACTATCTTATTTATCAGAACTAAATTCCTCACTAATCGTTTGCGTTTTTTGTTGAAATAAAAACTGCAGATACGTGTAGGAAAAGAATTTACACCGTTTATTTTAGTCTTTTCATTGATTCAGTTTGGTTGCTTCTCAAGTTATTTTACTTTTACCGTACAAAATGATTTATTCCATTCTAGAACGAGTTGAAATTGTTAAACTTTATTTTCAAAATAATAGTAGTGCTAGACTTACGGCTCGCTTATTTAATGAGAGACATCCCGATAAAAATGTGAATGATGTGTACGTTGGCAAGTTAGTTAAAAAGTTTGTAGATACCGGATCTGTCTGTAATGTAAAACACCAGCCGCAGAAACCGATCAGAAATGAAGCTGTGGAAGTCGCTGTTTTAGGGCATGTTGAAATGGATCATAGTCAAAGTACCCGTCAACTAGCTGAAGCCTCAGGTGTCTCCCGTTCGTCCATAATACGAATTTTAAAAGCGTACAAATTTCATCCGTACAAAATCAAATTAGTACAGGAACTAAATGAGGATGATCCTGATAGAAGGCTGCAATTTTGTGAAGCAATGAGCCAGCGTTTAATTGAAGATCCGCAATTATTATTTAACATTTGTTTTTCCGACGAATGCACATTTTATTTGAATGGAGCTGTAAATAGGCACAATTGCCGTTACTGGGATGACAGTAACCCACATTTATTCCGTGAGGTTCATACCCAGTATCCTCAAAAAATAAACGTCTGGTGTGGCATATTAGGAAATCATATTATAGGACCACTTTTTATTCCTGGAAATTTAACTGGTGAAGTGTACCTAAACATGCTTGAAGACACAATTGATCCTTTAATAACACAAATAATAGAAGATGACCAAAATCATACTGCTGATCGGCTTTATTTCCAGCAAGATGGAGCACCTCCGCACTATGTGGCTCCTGTAAGACAGTTCTTAGATGACCGGTTCCCTGGACGGTGGATTGGAAGGAGGGGCCCAATTGAATGGCCTGCCAGGTCACCGGATTTATCGCCTTTAGACTTTTTTCTTTGGGGGCACTTAAAAAATAAATGTTTTGCCACGAAGCCCGAGTCCATAGAAGATCTTCGCCAACGCATTACAGAAGAGTGCAGAAACATAACACCTGATATGCTACAAAATGTTAGAAATAGATTTGAACAAAATCTGTATTATTGTATGGAATCAAATGGGTCACATTTTTAACATTTGTTAATGTAACGTTTTAATAAATCAATTTAACAGCTTGTTTACTTTTTTTACAAAGCAATGTTAAAACTAACAAACATTGGAATGTACTAACGATTGCAGGTGTTTTCACTCGCAATAATTAAAACTTATTTGTATTTCTCATTAATACCAAAATTATCGGCTTAATGTCTTTAAAGTCGTTTTCGTATTAACTGTTTTAGTAAAATTCGACAAATAGGGTATCATTAGAAAGACAATTTTGTGTCCTTTCAAATGATATGTCATTAGACCCCTCTTTCCATTTAAAATTTTAGGGTTGTTACTCACCCCCGCTAGGGGGTTAAAGGCGCAGATCGAAAAATATGTTTAAAATGTGTCCCCCTCAAAAGCAAAATCGACGTGTCCGAGCATTTTCGCATTCGACTACAAAAAAAAGAGAAAAGCTAGGTGCAAACTTTTCGTTGGACCACCCTGTATGTACGGGGAGCGAGGCACATTCTACCGAGGCACAGCACACCAAATCTGTACAGAGTCGCCTCCCGTTAGTTTGAGTCGCGAGCTTTCCAGAACATATCACCTAATTACTATTGTATAGCCAACGCGGTGTTGCCGGATGTATTTATTTATCTTTAAACATAGGTAATCGATGAGTAGAACCTTTGGCGTAGAACACTAAACTGACAATCGTTTTACCACTTCACCAAAACACTTCTTTTAAATCTCGACGCGCGTTTCGCTAACAAAGTTAGCATCCTCAGGAGAGAATTAAAACATAGGGTACATTTTAATATTCGTCACAATATGTAGGTAGGCTTAAATTTGCAAAACTACATAACATACGTATTACCTACTCCAGGCCACGTCGATGTTGAGATTGCAAGTTATTGCACCACGCCAATATTCTATAGAGGATCGGCTTAATTGAACCCACCCAATGTTTATAAGCATTTGCGGGGGTACCTACATATGTCCATACCGAACACACACCCCATTTGCAACTCTTTACAAAATCTGCGCGCGTATATTTTTTTGTAAGAACAATGATTGTGTAATAGAAGTAGGTAGGTACGTATAAAATTTATTTCTTTTCAGATACTCGGCTTAAACGAAGACCTTATTCAACAATCACTCCGTCTTAATGGTACTTTCATGATTAAAGCCAGTGAAATGCAACAAGTTATCAACTATTCAGTCATAAACTACAAAGCTTTCTTCCGTTGGTTGTACGCATCCATAATGCATGTAATGGAAGAACCAGTTCCAGCAGACATCCAGCAAATGACCCACCAGGACAAAGGCTGCATCACAGAGTTTCTCAAAAACTTTGACAATTATGGGTCATCATCTACGTCATCAACTATCGAAAACAAGTGCATAATGGAACGATTAGGACAATATCTGGAGGATGCACCATTAACGATACAACCAGACATGAGTGGCAATTACTGGACACAATTTATCGAAGAGAACGGTTGTGTCAGACGGAACAGTAATATTTTAGCACATTTCATTGATCGGTCTTTAATCCAAGTGTATAAGGAATTAAAACAATCTGTAATGCAAGTGTTTATTGCTCCAGCAACAGTGATTCAGGAACAGCTACACGTGATCCATATATTTAACTTATACAATAATAACATATTGTGCGATTTGAAAATAGCTTCAATTAACGTAACCAAAGAGGTTTTGTTGTTTAGTTTTGTGCAATCGTCGAATTTACTGTGTCTAATACAAATTCACGTTGAAGACCGTCGATGTCAAGCGCGTAGTGGCAAATTTCTGTTCAACAATCCAAACGAGACTAGTTCTCTTTACGAGGTGATCGATTCTAAATTCTACTCCAACAATATCGCTTCTATCTTACTTCAAGACAGGTCACAAGCATTCATTCTTCAATTTCCATTAGCCGCAGCATTAGAAAAACTTGTAGATGTTGATGTAAATAATGAAAATAATATGTTGGATGGTTTGTCAGTTATGAATGCATCGGATTTCGTACCAAAATTATACAAGAATGTGGAGATGGTTGTTTCAGGTTTTGCGGTGTCAGGTACGCGGAGAGTGAGTATAGTGCTGTCGGAGAACCGTAGGAAAATTAAGTTGTATGAGATGGAGGGAGAGGAAGAAGATGAGGAGGATGCCGATATGACAAATAACACTTTGAGGGAGAGTGATGTTAGTATGCAGGATGTTGTGGAGACTGAATAGAAAGAGTTGTGAGTGGTGACCATAACTTTAAACATATTTTTGCAAATACGAAAAAATGAGATGACAGCGGCGAGAGCGAGGGGATATTAAGCGCAGGGATGTGATGTAGACCATCAGTGGATTTACTTTAGTTTCATAAAAGTTAAAAAATTTTGCATAATATTTACTTCAACATATCTGTAGTTTGCTTAACTTTATAAATAAAAAAAAGGAAAACATCTTAAAAAATACAATTATATGTATGAAAAATATAAAAATCTGTATTTTATATATATACGATTATTTTTTTCGTAACATTTTTAGCCAATCAGAACGTCGCATTTGATAAGTTAGCTTGTATATTTTCGATAATACAAACGATTATACGTCTGCAGCTGTCCAATCAAAAAATAGACTGGAGGAGAGAAATGCCTTACGTTGCTAATCAAACTTTAACTCATTTTTGGTCCTATATTTTTCAATTGACTTATCCTAAATAATTTCCGTTACGTCAGCATAGATACGTCTCGTCTCATGTACAACTTTAACTCCCTTATTTTAAACTACTTATGTAGATTTATTCGGGTTCCTATAAGAACTGTTAGGAGCATGCGCAATATAAATATAGCTGTTCGGGTTTTGTTGAACCGATTTGGGACAGTTCTAGAATTAGCAGTTTGCTGGTCTAGAACTGTCAAAATCTCTTTGGATTATTTGCTACACATGCGCATATCAGTAAATGTGTTCTTTATGTTTTGAGTTTAATTTTAACCTACAAAAACGTACATATTATTATATTTAACTATTTTTTGGTTAAATGTTATATTATAATTAAATTTATCTATATTTAAAAAGGTGGACTGAATTTATAATTATATTAAACATTTGTATTTTCTCTTCATGAAATTTTTATGCTTTGTTAACTTACGTTCACTACCCATTTTGAATGAAAATAAAAAATCCAAATAAAACGAATAGAAAATGAATAAATGTTTGGTTCTTATTTTACAATGCAATGCAATATTTTACACTGTCTGCCGATCACCACTGATGAGTTGTGGATCAACGAAACGGCCTGTCTGGTGAAAGCATGGTAGTGTGAAACAAGTATCCAACAACGCACTTGTTACATTATGTAACAAGCAATTTATTCTTATTTTATTGTTTGCAAATTAAAATTAGGTAATATATTATTTATGTTTGGTATAGATGAAGATAAGCGTTCGGGTTTTTCACAATTTTGAGCAGTAGAACAGTAGTAGAACGATCCGAGAATTTTATCCAAGGCGCAACCAGTTCGGCGCAGTTCTCAAACAGTCGGATAACTCTGCTAGAACGGTTCTAATTTCCAAACAAAAATAAAGCTAGTATTACTACTGATTATTCATAGAATAATGTTTATATACTTGATTATTTTCATGCGTACGATTTTTAGCCATCAGAACGTCGCATTTGACTTACCTGTCAATCAAATTTTTAAAACGAACCGGTTTTGCACTTTCGCTTTCAGAGAGCATGGCTGATATTCGTAACCCAAATATGTATTTCATAAACCCGGCTATAGGTTCCAAGAAGTTTGTTCTCACAATAGTCCAAACAGTAGAGAGGTTAATAATAATAATATAGGTCTTATTGAAATATACAAAAATAAAAAAAAGAAATCACATATTTGCTTACAAATATGTTTAAAAAAAGCACATTCTGAAAACCCATTCAGTTACTCTAATAACTCTAATATTATTGTACCTATACATAAAATGCCTAAATACTAACAATAATAAGGATATTTTACAAAATTTGTTCGGTACCTACTTTTAATCTTATTCACAATTTCAAACTTTACCTTTCCCAATACAACATTTGCTAGCTCCTAGTTTTTATCTTATTTCACAATTTCAAACTTATACTTTTCCCGCCATATGTATTGCGCATGCGGGTATCGAGGGAGCAAAGTGGAGTCCATCTCCCTAGCCGCTAGTCCAATATAAACATTCTATGGTTCTTTTTTTTAGGTTATAAAAAAATATAAGGTTAGGTCTTTTTACGTGTTTTTTTAATATCAAATTTTGTTAACGATAAAGACTAAATAAAATGATATCAAGCGTCGGAAAATCAAAAAAGAAACGCGTATCAAAACGATTAAAATCATCTTGGCGTAAACATGTGGATATCACTGATGTTGAAGATTTTCTTGAAGACCAGCGCCTTGACGAACGTTTAGGGTATGCTGAAAATCATAGTTATAGGTACATAACTCAATTAATAATAATTATATTTATTTAGCCCAGATTTATCAACACCTGCGAACAATGATATATTTGTAGTAGCCACCACACCGTCATATGAAAACAACATAAAGCTGTTGACACGGAAAGAACGCAAATTACGTGCATTACGCCCTGTTAAATGTTTTTCAGCTTTGGAACCACATACTAAAGTACCCGATCCAATATCTAAGAGGTAAGTAACTTTAGAAGCTATAAATATGAAAACATTGTCCATTAATTTAATATGTCTATGCTCTCAGAAATCGCGTTAGAACTAAGGAAGAACGTAAAAGTAGGTTTGTTAAACTGAAAGAGAAATCTGATAGAGAAAAAGGTATATTAAAATCTAAGGAGCGACAGGCACTAGCCAATAGAAGGCTGGATGAAATCAGACGTGAAAAAAAGGAGAAACGAGGTGAATTTTTAACAGATGTTTGGAACTCTGGTAAGTTTGTACACTGAACTGTTGCCTTTGAGGTTGGTTTTGATATCGTATTTTAACTGTTTTAGCAAGCAAAATCGATATCGAAACTGATTCATGGATATCGACCAACACAAAAAAACACAATTTACGTGGTGTTGGAGTTCCGGTCAAGAATATACGAAAAAGTGTTCAGAACAAGCCCAGTGCTTTACCAGCGGTTGACCTGCCACATCCGGGCATGTCCTATAATCCGTCCTTCGAGGCTCATCAAGAGTTGTTGAAAATTGTTTCAGAGAAGGAGCAGGTAATTATGACAAAGGAGCAGCATTTGAAGAGAGTAACGGGAGCTATGTTCAGCAAAGTTACCCCTGAGAAAAGAGATGTGAGTCTGGTTTTTAGTTTTTAATTACACAATTGTACTTAATTTATTTATTTTTTGTTTATTTAAGGAAATTTGCAATACTTACAATTCTATCTCATTGCAAGAAACCTTAATGTATATAAATTTTAGATATCTTGGTTGGTGGAAATGTCCGAGGGTCTGCCGAGCACACAAGGCACAAATGTCGAGGAGAATGAAGCTACCAGCGAAGAAGAATATACAGCAGTGAATCCACCCGTGCAAAACAAGAAGAAAACGTTGACGCAACGCAGAAAACAACGCGAACAACTCACAAAAGAAAAGGAACGAAAACTGTTGAAATTGGAGAAAAAGAAAATCGGCGATATACACAATTTGCAATCGATTCATAAAAAACTAATGTCGCTTGATGATAAAACAGAGAAAATGCGTGAGAAACGCAAAAGGGCAGCAGCGTTACGGAAGAACGACCCGAAAGTATTGAGTTCGGTTATGTTCGAAGAGCGGGATCTGGAGTTCAATATGATCGAGGACTTAAGAGGGAACATGCGGAATTTGAAGCAGGAGGGTAATTTGTTGGCAGATAGATTCAATAGCATGCAGAAAAGGAATATTTTGGCACCGGCCAAGAAGCATCGTTCGAAACAGGCGAAGGTGAAGCGGTACGTGAAGCCAGGTTATAAAGATGATTGGGAGGCGACAGTGGCAAAGGCGTAGATAATTAAAAACAAGATATAAACATGAAAATTGAATTCTAAAAATAAATGGATATTAAATTTTACGCTTTGGTTTTTATTTTATTTGGAAAACAAAACGTACCAATAAGAGTTTCCGGGTGTTTTTATTAAATAAACACCGAAAGCAAATAAGAAAGAAAAAAAAAGTAAAGGTAGATGAAAAGAGTCTAGGAGTGGCACATGCAAACTTGTAGGCGGCGACTTGACATCCCCCTTTCTTAAAAAATGTGTATGTTTTCAATAAATGAATCATCTCTGTCTTGTAGAAACAATAATTTGATTGTTTTTACTTGTTTTATTAAAAAAATTAAACATAATGTAACGTTATACCAAATAGAAATACATTATAGGTTTGATTTCACAAGAGTCAGAATCACTCAGGATTCTGCGCAAACCAATTAAACCGCACGTCAACAACTTTATGCTCAGAATCCAGACTGTTTCTGACGCTTGTGGGAACAATCCTCATAACAATATTATATTAATAGGGTTATTCTTTCGTAGTGATTGATCTGAACAAGTGAATGTGATTAAACTGAATGTGATTATACTGAACTGAATATTTTGCGAAACCGAAAGATCATCTTTTTTGTGATTGTCTTTCACTTAACCTCGAAAACTTGTGAAAACAACTAAATCTGCTCTGAAAACTGGGAAATTATTTCTTCCATGATATTATTATCCATGTTTTAAACTTTTACAATTTATTGGTTTGATTCGAAATCATATTCCAATTATTATCTCTCAATATTCAATACTTTTAGAGGTTAACTGTTAACTGAACGAACTAACCGGTACTTAGAGGTTGATCAGTAAGCGGCAAGGGGGGTAGGAATTGTAATCAGTTTGGTAGAAGTGACCGATGTCGAAAGAATACGCACAATCGTGAATGAACTGACAATTTTCAGATTGTTCACTTAGTTCAGTACGAAAGAATAACCCTAATAAATCCAGCGATAGTTCATATCTCTGATAATAGGGTTATTCTTTCGTAGTGATTGATCTGAACAAGTGAATGTGATTGTACTGAACTGAATATTTGGCGAAACCGAAAGAACATCTTTTTTGTGATTGTCTTTCACTTTACTTCGAAAACTTGTGAAAACAACCAAATCTGCTCTGAAAACTGGAAAATTATTTCTTCCATGATATTATTATCCATGTTTTAAGCTTTTACAATTTATTGGTTTGATTCGGAATCATATTATCTCTCAATATTCAATACTTTTAGAGGTTAACTGTTAACTGAACGAACTAACCGGTACCAAGAGGTTGATCAGTAAGCGGCAAGGGGGGTAGGATTTTTAATCAGTTTGGTAGAAGTGACCGATGTCGAAAGAATACGCACAATCGTGAATGAACTGATAATTTTTAGATTGTTCACTTAGTTCAGTACGAAAGAATAACCCTAATATCGTAAACCCGTCACGGATATTTACCTAGAAAAGAAAGAAAGATATATGACAACAAAAGGAAAACAAGAGACAAGCCAAACATTTAGATAACAGTTCTAACTGTATTAAACTGTGTTTAGATGTAGGATCTAGGGCGCATGACATAAATAGCAACGTTTGTTTTATTTTATTGGTATCGAGATTTTTTTAAAAAATGTCGATAATGACTAAGATTTGTTATGCAGCTCTCTGCAAATTATATAAATAATAATTTTTAATTTTTTAAAGTAATAGACAATAGAAAAAGTAATAGATGTTATCGATATCCATACCTAATGCGATAAGGGTGAGAAAAAGTAGGAGAGAGAGAGGTGTGTGTGTGTGTAGCGGCGACCAAAAACAGACGTGCGATCCAAAACATTATTTATCGGTTATATATATTAAGTTTTACGTAAATTTAGTGCCTTTATTATCAATAACCTTATGAGAACAGTATTTTAAGTTTAAACATATATTGTGTTAACAGTTATTCCTAATAAATGAGTGTTCTTTCATAAATAACAAGCGTTGGTGTGTAAACTCATTTACGGATTATTTCCACATTTAGTCCACAAATCCTATCCTGACAGGAGATCAAAAGGGAGATAACATAGATTTCTTACAATTGTAATAGCAATAACAACACTGTAGACTGTACCTATATGTTAGGAACTTAGACAAGGATCTTACCTAATCTAAGGTTAGGAACATGAAGTAGTAATCGCAGCATACATTAAAAAGACAAAGTGTTGAGCCAATCAAAATCTGTATATTATGCGCATGCGGGATCCGGTAATACACCTGATATTATTTTTGTTTGTTGTTTGGCGCCATACTAAGATATCAAACATTGAAAATTATTTTGCATATTTGTGCTCAATTTTCCTCATATATCAATAATATTATTATTATTGTTAAAACAGCATTTCTCATTGCTAATATTCTATCTGTGTCGAGTTTGTTTTCTTTTAAACAGAAATTCCATTGTAGTGTAATATACAGACATTATTTGTTATTTAATATTTTGTGTTTAATTCTAACAAAGTCTATATTTATATTGGATAAACTTGGTTGCTACCCACAGTCATCAATGTCTCTGGTTCTACCGTTGCTTCTAGTTATAGCATAGAATAACGAACTACGCTACGGTCCCTTATTCTGTGGTTATAGTTAAGAAAATGGATTCGGGAAGGTAAGTTAAGTTGACATTAAGTACATCTATTATGAGATTGGAACTCTTAACTGACTATTTTGTAGGAACAATCATGAATTCCAGGCTAACTTTCTTATTACTTATTATAAATAAATTTGAATATTACAAATTTCGTGTTTTCTTTTATTGGCCCCTCTAATTTCCCTAACTTTGCCTATGTCGTGTGTATTCTGGGTAAGTAGTATTGAAAAGGGTGACAATGTTACACAACACACAACGTAGATGGAAGTGGAAAAGAAGATACTTATGTAGTTTGTTGAACGAACCTGGGTAAGAATGTTATAGATGAAACAAATACCTATTTTATTACGTTCATTCAATAAATAATTAATGCAGTAAAGAATGATGAATATCGCATATTTCAAATATTAAATCTCACCTGAAATAACACTAGTTTTCTTTGATACTTCTGTCCTGTAAATAATGGCAACAATTATAGCTGTGAGTTGTTTTTGAAATTATTAAAACAAAAGTAAAAAGAAATTTGACCATACCCTGTAAGCCTAAGCTAGAAGATGGCGGCCCCCGTGATTAGAAAATTTGCGCATGTTGACGCTCATTGTCCCCACTCTCCATATATCTGGTATTGCCTTAACTCCCTATCGAAGCAAGTGGCCAAAAGGAAGAAGAAGGAACATGTAGCATGTAGTCACAGAATAACCAATAACCAACAATTATAATATTATTCTGTGATTGTGATGTAGTGTAGTCCCAGATAAAGTAAGTACTGTTTATCTGGGGTGTAGTAGTCCACAGAACAGTGAATTAAGGTTATATTTGAGTTCACTAAAATATAAAATTCCAATTCCATTATTTTTAAGAACAGTTCATAACATGAGTTTCATACGGAAAAATGATTTGTTCATTCCACGACACATAAATACGGAAAATGTATCGTTTTCTTTATTCACCATCGAACAAATGAAAAAAATGTGCATTCAACGTGTTAGCACACCCTTTATTATGGACCCCTTGGGGCATCCAATATCTGGTGGATTGTACGACAAGAATTTAGGACCGTTATCGGTAAATAGCGAACCATGCGGCACATGTAATAAGAATTATCAACAATGCCCAGGACATTTTTCGTATATCGATCTGCCTTTGCCAGTTGTGAACCCTATTTTTTACAAGGTAAAACAAATGTTTAAGCGACAGTTTAGTAATTGTGTGTGATTGTCTTAAACGGTATTTTGTTTTTAGGTAGTCGGTACAATATTACGAATATCATGCCTCACATGCTACAAAATTCAATTAACAGATGAGGCAAGACAACGAGTTAATTCTGTTAACAATGATGAACTTGTAATTGGCGTAGATGCCATGAAATCAATTCTAGATGAAACGAAAACTAACATGATATGTATTTTTTGCAAAACTCATATAGACAGAATTCAAGTTTTAAAAAACAAAATTATTTTGATTGCGAGAAAATCAAATAGGTATTTATTTAAAATTAATTATTATTAATGTAATCAATTTAGCGAAAGCTTAGTTTTAGGCATGATACATCAAATAAGTCTGTAATAGCAGATAAGGTCAGATCAGTAGAATCTCAGTATGTTACACCAACAAATTGCAAGGAATACCTTAGAAAATTGTGGGAAAATGACGATCATTTGATTAAATTGATGGTGCCAGTATTGAATTATGTAAGTAGGCAAATTGATTTGTTTACAACGTCCCATTAACTTTAACAGATTATAAGTACATAGGTATCTTAAAAGAAGGCAATTCGTACGCGAAAGCCTTTATAATAATAAGGATAATTTATTATTATTAATTCAAGAACCTTAAAATGTCAATTATATTATTTTGTGCTTAATTTAGGTCGATCTTCCGTATCCCACCGATGCTTTTTTCTTCGAAGTAATTCCAGTTCCTCCTCCAAATGTGCGTCCTATTAACATAGTAAATGATAGGATGGTGGAACATCCACAGACGCAAACATACAAGAGCATCCTGCAAAATGTTATTCTGCTGAAAGCGATCATTACCGTTGTTCAAAATAAAGGTTATTTTAATCAATTACGGGGTATAGTTTTGATTAAATGAGTAACTTGTGATGTAATCTTATAGGTGATCCATTATGTCTGGTAAGTGTTGAAGCTAGAGATGCATTTAGTGCGGCTAGAGGGAATTCACCAATCGAGAAGTTAAACAATTGCTGGGAAGATATACAGAACGATGTTAATGGTATTTTGGATAAGGATTCGGGTTTGCGAAGGGAAGGCATAGGTATCAAGCAGGTAGATATTATTTCAATGTAGAATATCGTCGTCTTTCAGTACCTAATTGTCTTAAAATGTATTTGACAGATTTTGGAAAAGAAAGCAGGCTTGATTCGTATGCACATGATGGGTAAACGAGTCAATTTTGCTGCTAGATCCGTTATTACACCAGATCCTAATCTGAACATTGATGAAATTGGAATTCCGGAAATATTTGCGAAACAGTTAACTTATCCGGTAAGATTTAAATTTGATATACCTATTTGCATATAACCTCTCAGGCCATAACTGTTGTATTTTAAAGATACAAATAATGTAAAGTAAAAAAAATATGTGTATTGGTTAGGTAGGAGGACGGACATGGTTCACGTGAATAATCTTTGTAGAAGTACTTATGGCTTGCTCAGATCACTTTACTCCCACTGTCAGATGTTGAGCTCTAATACGAAGCTGATGATCTGTGAGGCACTGAATTTGTCGAGAGTTTCGTATTGTGACATTATTTATGGCTCTGCTTTGCGTACAGTAGACTTGAACAGAATTCAAAGAATACAAAACTCGAAAATATGACCACATAAGCTATAAAATAACTGAAACGAAACGACTAAAAATTAAAGTTATGGCCTGGGGCGTTAATTGTGGGACAGCCGTTATTACAATTGAGTTTACTACTAGGTGCCGGTAACTCCATGGAATGTGGAAGAACTTCGTAAACTGATTATGAATGGCCCCAATGTGTATCCAGGAGCAACATTAGTCCAAATGGAGAATGGTACAGTGAAACGAATCAGCCCAGATAATCAAGAGAGTTTATTGAAAACACTGTTAACGCCATTGGATCGTAATAGAAAAGGATTTCAAGGACTAAAAATTGTAATTATTATTTGTGCATGCATTTCCTGTATGTGATTTTTGTTAATTTTATGTTGCAGGTCCATAGACATTTAATGAATGGTGACGTATTATTGTTAAATAGGCAACCTACTCTACACAAACCGAGCATAATGGCGCACACGGCTAGAATATTGAAGGGAGAAAAAACGCTGAGATTGCATTACGCAAATTGCAAGGCGTATAATGCTGATTTTGATGGTATGGATGTTAAAATATTTGTCTATTGGTATATCAAGTTTATGCACTTTCGCAAAATCTATTTTAGTTTTAAGAATCTGGAGTAGTAGGTGCTTAGTACCCACTTAATATTTTAAATTATGATTTAGGTGATGAAATGAACGCACATTTTCCACAAAACGAATTGGCACGCAGCGAAGGTTACAACATAGCAAATGTCTCAAATCAGTACTTGGTGCCGAAAGATGGAACTCCTTTAAGTGGCCTCATACAAGATCATATGATAGCCGGTGTGAAGTTATCTCTAAGGGGCAGATTCTTTGACAAGTATGTATGAGGACACACATATTCTACATTACTTGCAATATTTACTAAATCATAAAATATTTTATCAGAGGTGACTATCAACAATTAGTTTACCAAGCGTTGTCATTCAAGACAAGTAAAATAACTCTGTTACCACCAGCGATTATAAAACCAGTACAATTGTGGTCTGGAAAACAGATTTTATCTACAGTTATCATAAATATTATTCCCGCGGGAAAGAAACGTATCAATTTGATTGGTTCCGCAAAGATTCCTGCTAAAGCATGGCAAACTAACACACCGAAAGAGTAAGAAACTAAAATGTTACTTTAACATTCAAGGTGGGCCAATGAAAAGGAAACTCGGCTACATGTGTAATGTATGTGTAAATGTTAGCACATCTACTTTTTCTCTCTCCGGAGTTGAATAAACCATTTTAATCGAAATAATGAGCCGAAACAATATTGGTCAAAATAATGGAGATACATTATTTTTGATTTGTACTGTCAGTGAAAGGCATCTGTTTCGTTTTCATTGGGCCATCCTGTATTTTAATACGAATGAGGCTCATGGTAATTTTGTTTGAAGGTGGGTTTGGGGTGGAACTCCTTTCAAAGATCCAAACACGATGACAGAGGCTGAAGTAATTATACGTGGTGGCGAGCTTCTAGTTGGTATTTTAGACAAGAACCATTATGGGGCCACACCGTATGGCTTAGTGCATTGCATGTATGAGGTATGTAGGTTTAAGGAAGGTAATTATTATTATTATGGTCAAGGCTTTTAGTTCACACAGGGCAAAATGAAAATTTTCAAAACTGTATTTTTGTTTTTCTTTCTTTTGTAGTTATATGGTGGAACTTGTGCAACAAGACTTTTAAGTTCATTGGCAAAATTATTTACACGATTCCTGCAACAGGAAGGTTTTACTTTAAGTGTTGAAGATATCCTGACAATGCGATCGGCCGACAAGAAACGGAAAAGGATTATCAAACGATCTAGAACTATAGGTGAGAGCGTCTTAAACAAAGTTGTCTCCTACTAATACCTGAAAGATGTTGTACTAAATGCATGCAGTATTGGCAGAGCAAATGCTAGTACCTTATATCCACATTTTTTCCACAACCATTCATTAATTATTAACCGATTATTTCTGCAGGAAAGAAAGCGGTTACGACTGTTCTACAAGTCCCAGAAAGTACACCGTTAGAAGAAATTGTGGAAAAACTTGGTGAACTGAGTGCTGCGGACCCCAAATTGAGACAAACAATTGATAGACAATTTAAAAGTGCTTTGGACTCGTATACGAACGACATAAATAAGGTGTGTTTACCAGCTGGATTGGTGTGCAAGTTCCCCCAAAACAATTTGCAATTGATGGTGCAATCGGGTGCTAAAGGTACATTTAATTGTATAAAGTATGTCACATGTGTTAATAAATTAAACTATTTTGATAGGTTCCACTGTGAACACTATGCAAATATCGTGTTTATTGGGCCAAATCGAGTTGGAAGGTAAAAGACCACCTTTTATGATATGCGGTAAATCATTGCCGAGTTTTCCGATTTTTGAGTTTGCTCCAAGAGCCGGAGGATTTATTGATGGTCGGTTTATGACTGGCATTCAACCACAAGAGTTTTTCTTTCATTGTATGGCTGGTAGAGAAGTAAGTTATAGTAATCAGGCATAGTAAATTCGTCTGTCTTTTAAGGATCACTAAAACTTTGAGCTATTTATTTCCAGGGTTTGATTGATACAGCTGTAAAAACAAGTCGTAGCGGTTATTTGCAAAGGTGCTTAATTAAACATTTAGAAGGAATTCATGTGGCTTACGATATGACAGTTAGAAATAGTGATAATAAAGTCATTCAGGTAAATTATTAGGAATCGAATTGCAGAAACTTATTACTATGAATATTGTGTATTTCCGTTTTTAGTTTCTATATGGAGAGGATGGCATGGATATTACTAAAGCACAATTTCTGGCAAAGAAACAAATGTCGTTTTTAGATGACAATAGTGGTACGTTGGGTGACAATACAGTGATTAAACATTTGACTGATGATGAGGACTATGAGAGATTAAAATATTACCAAAAACAGGTTAATCACTCACATACTTTCTAATGTTGAATGAACTAAAATTTTACGAATTTTTAGATTACGAAGTGGCAAAAATCTAATGGTAATCCACTTGAAAAACAGCGTAAAAGTCCATTTTCAGAATTTACTAAAGAGCTGCCAACCACATATCAAGGTAAAAAGGAACTAACCAAGTCCCGGATGATTAGGATGTGGCAGAAATGTGATGCTGATACTCGACGAAGGTAAGCAAAAACTAATAAATAATATTCAAATAGATATACTTGATTCACAAATAATCGGATCGCATGTGTGAATGTCTGTCGTTTACCTCTGATTCACTCGTATTATGTAAGGAAATTTCATTTTAAAGGTTCATGATGGAGTGTCAACAGTGTCCAGATCCGGTCAGTTCAACATTTCAACCTGACCATCATTTTGGTTCATTGAATGAACGTTTAGAATCGTTGATCAAAGAATATACCAAGTATAAGAAGGAAAGGACAGATAAAATGCTCTTTGAGAATATGATGAAATTGAAATCGATGCAGTCGTTGTGTTCAGCTGGAGAGCCAGTTGGAATACTAGCAGCACAGGTATTTACCTATTACTCTATTTAACATTCATTACTCGTAAGAAAATGCCTAAATTTACAAAAAACCAAGTGAGTGAGAGTGTTAGAATGTACACTCAGTAGGAACTACCTAAATATTATTTAATATCTAATGCGGACTAGGTATATGGTATTTAGTGATCTTAGAGCCAAATGTAAGCGCCTGATTAGTAATGTTACAAGGCTTATACACATTAGATATTCGACTTCCAAGCCCAAAATGTTGGGCTTTATAAAGCGCTGCTCTGCAGATTTTAATAATGTCAACACTATTAGAACTTTGTTCACGACGCTCGTTAGACCGCATTTGGAGTACGTTTCGGCGATTTGGGCCCCCGCATACGATTGCCGTATTGCCCAGGACGAGAAAGTTCAGCGCCGATTCCTTAGGTACGCTCACTTCAAGCTTGGTCGTCCGCGACCTTCTGATTTTGTGATTTATTACGGTGCTTTGATGGATGAGCGATCGCAGGGTCATCGAGAGACCTAAACAATTTTGTATAAGCTGTTAAACGATTTGCTATCGTCTTCCTATTTGTTGTCCAATATTAATTTACACGTACGGTCGAGGAATAATAGAGCATCTCGACTTTTCCACGAAGAGTTCCACCGTACCAATTACGGACGACATAATTTAATCCCCAGAGTGATCAGATTCGCCAATTCTCACTCTTATTTAAACATCGATTTCTTTACGCCTATCGGTGATTTTACTCGATGCTTGAAGTGTGGCTTCGCGGTGGCGGTTTGGCCGATGGCTGTTTTGCTGTCGTCAGAGTGTCTAAATAAATACAAAAATATTATTGCGACAAAATCAACGAATTTTAAAGGAATTCCAAAATTGGTCTAAACAAAATTTATCACACTGCTATGCATTTGTTTTAGTCAATTGGTGAACCGTCTACTCAAATGACACTTAATACGTTCCATTTCGCTGGTAGAGGTGATATGAATGTTACCCTGGGTATTCCAAGATTACGTGAAATATTGATGATGGCTTCAAAGAATTTAAAAACACCATCGATGGAAATCCCATTTTTGAATGTGCCCGATGTTGAGAAACAAGCGGACAAGTTGCGAAAGAAATTGACCAGAGTCGTTGTAGCGAATGTGTTGGAAAAAATTGATGTCACTGTCAAATTGGAACTACATCCTACTAGGTGAGTTTTACATAATATATAGTAGGTAGGTAGGTGGAGATTGAAAAGCTAATATGTATATTTCAATAATAATAATTCAAGTTTGTGCCTACATCAGGCGTACCACAGGGATCCAACTTAGGTCCATTGCTGTATATTATTTTTATTAACGACATTTTCGATTGTGTGTTATGCAATGGGCTACTGTTTGCCGATGACTTAAAAGTTTGTCATGAAATTCATAGCCTTGCCGACTGTTTGTATATTCAAAGATGCTTGCATTTTCTTGCGGACTGGTGTGATAGAAACAAGTTGCATCTGAATATAGACAAGTGTAATGTGGTGACCTATACGAGAAAACACAATAGAATTACTTCTAATTATTACATTGACGGTTCTGAGAGATTTGGGTGTTTATTTTGATGAGCGTTTCTCCTTTGTGGCTCACGTGGAGCACGTCTCGCGACATTGCACTAATCTGCTTGGTTTTATCCTGAGAAATTGTAAATATTTTAATAACACCAAAACTTTTAAAATTTTATTTAGTGCTTGTATAACATCCAGACTGGAATATTGCCAAATTGTATGGCACCCAATTTATAATAAAATGCTGAGAGTCTAAACGCGGTGCATCGAAGATTTCTGAAATATTTTTTGATATTCCATTTGGTAAAATAAAGCTGCTAGTAGTTTAATAATTTAACTATGCCAATTTTATTTTCGATTACAGACCGACAAAAATTATTACCGACGACGCGCCCCCGTATTTTAAAATTTCTTGTATACTAATAATATTGTTTTATAAAAATATGTTTTGTTTGTTTTCAGGCAACATAAATACACCCTAAGATTTGTATTTTTACCTAAGGAATGTTATGAAGAGGACTTTTTCACGACACCCCGTAAAATTATCAAGCATATGAAGAATAAATTTTTTCAAGAAATGTTTTTAGTTATTGCGAAGCATTCCAAAGTCAAATCGAATTTGTAAGTATATTATACACAATTACATAGGAATTATATAAATATATTATATAAACACACGTTGAAAACACTTTTATTTAATGTTTTAGTGTAGGTAGGGTAGGGTGGGGCAGTTTGGTACGCTTTTTTTCGGTAGCCTGTTCTTAGTAACCAAAAACATTTAATGAACAGTCATATGGAAGAATAGCTACGTACATATATCGGCAATTCATTTTTATAAGTAAAAGTAAAAATATAGAAGCAGTTTTAATGGAAAACTATCCTGAGACAAAGTTAGTTATTTTTCCAATGTGCCCCACCATGGGGTAGTTTGGGACCATGGTGGGGTACTTTGGGACAATGGGGTGCTCTATGGGACAACTAGCTCCAAACTATCCACCATCCTGGAGTGCAACATCAAAATGTATGTAGGAAGCCAACCTACTAGTACTACCAGATACTTTTTTTGGTTTTGGTAATTTAGCCACTATGTCCTTATAAGGACCGAACCAATGGCCTCCAGAATCGGGTAGAAAAAAACATAGTTCTTTTTTTGCGAGAATTTCACTATTGATTCATCTGGATCACTGATATCTTAAATGCACTCCAAGTAGTAATATATGGTTCTCTTGGTAGCAAATTTAACCAAAATAAAATCTTATACATCAATTTTTGTGTCGTCAAGTAGTCCTTCTATTTCATAGTCTTCGTTCATATCTGAATCCAATAAAAGATCTTTCACTTCATAAGACGCATCTGAATTACTTGATGAAGAGCTTAATTTTCTTTTGGAAAGTTTAGACTTTATCTTGGAGGTTTTCCCTTTCAGACTAGGTAATTGATAGATATTATTTAACTGATAAAGTTGAACTGGCTTTCGCTTTTATGTTTTTGTTTCCCAATATCACCTTGCTGGAACCATTTCTGTCCCCTATATTTCGTTCGTCCGTTGCCGTTAATTGGTGTTCCTCCTTTCTCTGTGTTTCTAGCTCAGTTTCATTTTTCTCAGGCGTGTTGGTGTAGAATGGTACACTGTCCCAAACTGCCCCTACAAATTTGCCCCAAACAGCATCATCGCGTAAAACATAAAACCATTAATTTACTGTTCTACTTGGGTTTTGTGTCTATGCTCTAAACTTACCTTCACACATCCTGGATTATTGTAGACAAACACGAAAATTATCATGCACTAGTTACCTACTCTATGTTCTTACAAATAAAATGTTATGATACTTACGTTCGACTTACGAATTTTTTCACACGTGATAAAATTTAAACGCGCTTTCAGATTGAATTGCTTATTATGCGCATTCGAATAACACTGATTGAGCAATACTGTAGCGCAGCAGCGGCAAATTCAGTAAACGCTAAGGCGGTAAATTTGAACGGTCCCAAAGTGCCCCATGTACCAATGTGCCCCATCCTACCCTATTTATAACGCACAATATTTACATTATTAGGTACCCAATATATATTAGCCGAAAACCAATACCCTACTAAGGGTTAAAATATGTATACAGCGGTGGATCAATCGGTATTGTTTGAATATAAAATTTGTACAATTTTCAGAAATGTTTTTTAAGGTTCGTTCATGACTATTTTTATGTTCAACTATTCCTTCGAGGACTGCAACTGAGTCTATTATATAAAAATAATATCTTTTTATCTTTACATAGACACGTCAAATACAGTAAAGTTAATACCAAATACTAAACACTGAGTATTGCAATTATTTAACTCTAAAATATCTTATCTGATATGTTTTATGATGTTTACAGTGTTTCTATGGATGATGACAAAACCTCCAGGAAAAATAAAGGAAATGATGAGGAAGATGATGACGATGAACGTAAAGAAGGTGCCAAACATCGTCGACCACGCCAAAATAACGGATTTACTATGGGCGAGGATGAAAACAGTTCTGAGGAGGAAGTTGAGGACGATGAAGACGCGAAGGATACACACAAATATAATGAAGCTCACGAGGATCAAGAACCAGAAGAGGACGAGGAACGGGAAATCGATTCCGATGAAGGTATATTCTCAATTTAGAATATTTTGTATCTTTTGATTATATATTTGATGCATTATATTTGATAGAAAATCCTGAACAAACTACTAACGAGTATTCTGCTGACGATGACGAGAAGGAGGAAACAGATGAAAAGGTTGTCTCCCAATACAATCAGGCAGAATTTTATAAACAGGACAAAAAGCACATGTGGTGTGAAATGACTTTTGTGGTAAGTTATTATAAAAATAACTTAATAATGATTGATGGTCGGTGGCACGACAGCACTTTTGGAAAATCTAACCATACGATTATTGTGAAAATTCATTATAGCGCTGTTATTATGCACCAAAGAAAAAAGTTTTAGGGCTTCACCTGTTGTATCTTTTAGTACTATTGAAATCAAAAAATTCAGTTTGTAAAATTGAAAAATGAATTAGGCCTTTTATTTCAAATGGAACACCCTGTATATTATACGCTAAAATGAAATATATTTTTGTTCTGATTTCGAAATAGTATTTATTATGGTTTTAAGTATAATTACTAATGCATTTCTCTTACAGCTGCCTCTTCAATACAAAAAACTGGATTTAACTGCAATTCTGCGGGATGTCGCTGGCAAATCTGTGATTTGGGAAACGCCACACATCCGAAAAGCATTTACGTTTATGAAAGATGATAAACTTGTTTTAGCAACAGATGGAATCAACATTGTGGTAAGTTTTATTTGCTCATCATTATTAAGTCAGTCAAGAGCGTGTATTAAAGGAAAAAAAACATTTTTCTCATCATTATTACACACCTACTACTATCAATTTTATTCATTAAACTTTCTGTCCCTAACTTTATTCACAAACATAATTATTATGTATTAGGTTTGTTGTAATCTTACGATAATGTTTAGACACAAATAGGTGTAAAGGCAACATTGTAAATATTTTAAACTTCTTTCTACTTGAGAAATAATTATTGCGTTGCAAAAATCTCTTTATTTTTTCTGAAGCAATCCATATAAATATCTCGCAATAAAACACGTGTTTTATTCAGAGATCAAAAATTATTATTGAATACGTACTAATAGAATATTCTAGTGTTTCGAAAGCATTCGATCTTACATTTTCCCCATGATAAGTGGAAGCTGATGTAGTAATACCTTGTCTCTTCTTAAAATGCCGTACACTTCTAGTGCGTTGGCGGCGACTATCTCATCATAACAAGGGTCCTTGCTTCCGCAGCGCGACAGAACTCGCCCGTATTGCTAATGCCTGTCCAGTTCTTGATGTTTCTCAACCAGGACATCTGTTTACGTCCTACTCCTCTCTTCCCTTCAATTTTTCCTTGGAGAATTATCTTTGGTATTTTGTACTTCTCTCCTCGTAGTATGTGGCCCAGGTATCCAATTTTCCGCTTCTTGATTATGTTGAAAAGTTCTCTTTCGCATCCCGCCCTTCTAAGAACGTCTTCATTTCGAACTCGGTCTACCCACGATATACGTTCTTAGACACCACATTTCAAAAGCCTCAAGCTTGTTTATCGACCGGATCTTCAGAGTCCATGTTTCCATTCCATATAACAGGATGGACCAGACGTAACACTGCACCATTCTGCATCTTAATTTGAGGGACAATGTAGGGTTGTAAAGAAAGGGTCTTAGGCTTGTGAAAGCTTGCCTCGCTTGTTGTATGCGACAGCAAATTTCCTGTTCGGGATTCCATTGTTCATTTATGTTGGTTCCAAGGTATTTAAAGTTTTGCACTCGTTCAATAGGTGGTCTTCCAAGTTTAACACAGCATTTTGAGGAGGGTTTCTGCTTACTATCATGTACTTTGTCTTTTGTATGTTTATTTTGAGACCATTCCCCTTTCCAACTGTATTTATCTGCTCCAGCATTAGTTGTAAGTCTTCTTCACTGTCAGCAATGATTACGGTGTCGTCTGCATACCGTATGTTGTTAATTGGTATACCATTTACTTTAATCCCACACTCTTAAGTCTTCCAGCGGCTCAGAAAATATATTTTCGACGTATAAGTTAAACAGTATTGGTTAAACAGTATGCACCCTTGTCGAACCCCCTTTAGAACTTTAAATTCGTCTGTTGTTAGTGATTTCTCAAATCTTACACAGGCTTTTTGATTCCAGTATAGATTTTGGATGATTCTGATATCTTTTGCGTCAATATTGGCATTGTGCAGAAGTTTCAACAAGGTGTCATGTCTAACATTGTCGAAGGCCTTCTCGTAATCAATAAACAGCATATATACGTCTTTTCGTTGGTCTAAGCTGTTTTGTACTAAAGTATTCAGGCAGAAAACGGCTTCACGAGTCCCCATTCCGCTTTTAAAACCAAACTGTGTGTCTCCGCTTAGATCTTCTAGTTTATTGAACATTCTAGAGTGTAGAATACGAAGGAATATCTTCAGCAGATGACTCATTAGGCTGATAAGACGATGGTCTTTACATTTCGTGGCGTTGGTCGTCTTTGGGATCATTACGAACGTTGATCGAAGCCAATCAGATGGAATGTGGCCAGTGTCATATATGCGATTGAACAAATTCACTAGCATTTCTACATTTTCTTCGTCTAACAACTTAATTGCTTCTACGGTGATGTCATCTGGTCCTGGGGCTTTGTACATCTTGGTTGACTTGATGGCATATATCACTTCGCTTTTAATTATAGAGGGCCCCGATAAATTATCAGAGTGCAGCGTACCTTATACAATGGTATAAATTCGTGTTTTTTTGTTCAGCAGCGGTTAAGGTGATCAGTGGTATAAATTAATTGCAGTTTTGGGGCGCAGCGGTCTATTTTATATTAAATATTTTTTGTCTATGGGATAAACATGCAAGTTGGAATATATTCTTAAAATATGTCTCCATGCGAAGCAAAATAGACGTGTCCAAGGTCCAAGAACGTGTTCTGCTGTAAATGAAAAGCTAATTGAATAGTTTTCATGGACCGCCCCGTACTTGAATTACAAATGAAACGTGTTAAATAATAATTAAACTGTTTTCATTTACAGGAAATGTTTAAATATCATACACTATTGGACTTGCGAAGGTTACATTCAAACGATATACATAAAATGGCTGCGACCTATGGTATTGAGGCAGCTTCTAAAGTCCTAATAAAGGTAATTAGGAATATTTAACCATTTCATCTTGTAGTAAGTAGTAACAAAGGATTTTAAATGTAATTACTTGTCTCAGGAAGTGAAAAATGTGTTTAATGTGTACGGTATCAAAGTGGATCCCAGACATCTATCCTTGATCGCAGACTACATGACTTTTAATGGTATATATGAACCGATGAGTAGGAAAGGAATGGAAAAAAGTACATCTCCATTGCAGCAGATGTCCTTCGAATCTTCATTGACATTCCTTAAAGAGGCCACTATTAAAGGTTAGTTCCATTGTATAATTAACTTTTGTACAATCTAATAATGCTTCAACATTTACTTTACTTCTTACAGGTAAAAGGGATGATTTACAAAATCCATCTAGTTGTCTAATGATTGGGAAACCAGTTACATCTGGTACTGGCTGTTTTAATTTGTTACATAAATTACCTAATATTAATTTAAATAATAAATAAATAATTTAAATAAAAATGTATCATCAGGAGGTATTTGTAATTATGTCAAAATCCCAAACAAAAACAATTCGCCGAAATTATACAATTGAAATATTTTGCATAGTTCTGAATGGGTCGGGATTGGCTCTGATTCGGCCGGAATGGGCCACAATTACTCGGCCTGGTCGGAATGGGAATGGAAAAAAAATGGAACTTTATAATTTGCTGCTGTGGCTATGGCGGGCGACCCCTCACTGTAAAGGATTTTCTTTCATATTAACGACATTAGGAAAATTCTGAGAACTTTTACAAGAGCCTCACTCCATCAAATGCAAACTGGTTTCAGCGAAAATAATATTATGCATAGTAATAATATATAAATATACAAAATATCGATTGACAATCGAGTTAATATTAAATTAAAATCTATGAACGTCTCTTCATTCGTTGCTCTTTCTATTATACCAAATGCAGAGATGTGAGATCCGTAATGACCTCAGTGCATAGTAGTTGGGTAGGTACATTCTCATAACCCCTAGGAATCGTTATTACGCGTATATACATACTACTCACTGTACACTTATTTTGGTACGATATGTTATTATTTATTGAAAACAAGTCGTGTACCAGTATCCCCCGTCTGTGGATCGCTGTATACTTATACATGTATTATGTGTAGTATATACAGCTACCATTTTTGATAAATATGCCAGTTTATATACAGAGAAGAGATGATACATATGTATATACCTATACCTACATGCAATGAATGTACGTACCTATCATGTATAGCACGTTATGAAAACAATATATGAATTCCAAACCGCATTTTTCCTTTTTACTCGGTCATTCAGACAGACACACAAGAGATCGTTTGATGTTTGCGTATATATGTAATTAAATTTTTTCCCTCTCGCATTTTATCAAATCTACAACACTCGCACGACTTTCTGTGTTTTATTGTCCTTTTTATTGCATTCTAATACTCTAATCGGCTAATTTGTCATTCACAGAATTTTTTAATAATAAACTTATACAATAATCCTCTATAGTCTCATGCAAACATTGACATATCCAAATCAAAAGAGGTTTGACGCACATAAAGCAACACATCCAGCATAAATCCAAATTACCAACAACTCAATTCGAATTGTACCTAGTTCAAGGCAACTTTTTCTTTACCGCAAAGGGATAGTATTGTGAACGCGCTAAAATAAAATTTTGAGATAAAGGCGGATATTACCATATTGAACTTCCCTGAGACAATTAAGACCGTTTCCAGATAGAAGTCTGTCTGTCTGCGTGTGGATGTGTGAGTCTGTATGTATTCTTCCACGATAGCGCCTTAACCAATTGGGCTAAATTTTGGTATGAGTTAGGGGGAGTCCTAGGATGAACACAACCGCTGTGATACATCATTTTAAAGCATTTTTTTATCTGCTCTACAGCGATAGGTGACTTTTGATATTTGCCCCCATAATTCTCGAGAAAATTGCGTTTAAAATTTCACCAGTTAGGTAGTTTATCAACAGGTTTCTGTTGCGCTAATGGTAGGGCGTTCGCTTCGCATGCGGAAGGTTACGGATTCGAGTCCTAGCTCTGGCAATACTTTTTTTTCTAATTTTTGAATAAAGTAGTTAGTTTGTTACGTTAGTATATTGGAAATCATGAAAATAGTACAATTATATAATAATAATTAAAATTCTGTTTCGTTAAGCAGGCCATATATTTTTGATTATATTATATCTATATATCTTGAGAAGTGTCAAAACTCACTTCCCAAAGACGATCAAGAATCTGTTTTTCGGGAGTATAGTGACAGAGAACGTCGCAGAAGGAATATCATGGTATTTGGCGAACCCGAAAAACTGCCCGCTAATGATGAGAATGACCAGTTAATATTGGCAAATATCATCCAGAAGATCTGCCCACATATAAATGCAAATGACATAGAAAGAGTTCAAAGAATTGGTCGTCACACATCGTCAATTCCTAACTCCACCATTAGACCACGACCAATCCGTATTGTCTTCAAGGATTCCAGGTGTGTTTCGCAAGTTTTACGACAAACGTCGAAAATGAAAACGTTCCCCCAACTGAAACATATCACCATTAGCTCGGACAAGACTCCTAGACAGTTGAACGAATACAAAACCGTGAAAAGGCAACTTGAGGAGCGTTTGAAGAGTGGTGAGAATAACATCAGAATTAAGTACATCAAGGGAATACCAACCATTGTGAGCTCTGGAAACGATTCTTTAAACTGAACTCATCGTCTAACAGGAGAGACTTGTATCTGAATATTGTGTACCAAAACGTGAGAGGCTTAAATACTAAAACAAGTGTATTCTATAAATCTATTTGTGACGCTCACTATGACATCATCGCAGTCACCGAGACGTGGATCCAGCCTGGCGTACTGGATGCGGAACTGTTCGGGGATAGCTATGTCATTTATAGGAAGGATCGCGATGTGGAGACCTTAAATGTTTCTCGAGGCGGAGGAGTGCTGTTGGCCATAAGAACTGATTTGCAATCCAGATGTTTTCATTCTGAGTTTTTCTCGATGATTCCGGCCTGTATTGACGTTATTGGATGCAGAATTTACTTACATGGCTGCTCCTTTTATTGTTTCTGTGTTTATGTCCCACCAAATGTTACTGTTGAGCAATATGGTAGATTATTTGAGTTCTTTGAAAATCTGCCAAACACTTTTTCTGCACGAATATTGATAATGGGAGACTTTAATGTGCATTACGAACCAGAAATGACGGGTAATGTCACAAACCCTTATCTTCACTTAACTCACAACTTTATGTCATTCTTTGGCCTGGCACAAAACAACAGGGTATTTAATCATTTCAATCATTTATTGGATCTCGTCTTTTGCAATATGTGCTGCGAAGTATCCCCATGCGGTCAGCCACTGGTGGCGGAGGACAATTATCACCCAGCTTTGTTGATATCTCTAGTTGCCAAAGCGGAATACCGCCAAAGTAACTTCGTTTCCGGTACTGTAAACGAAAAATACAATTTTAAAAAGGCAAATTTTCCGATGCTATACGAGCAGATTTTTCTCTGTGACTGGTCATTTCTGAACGGCATTAATGATATAAATGAGGCCATCGATCAATTTTATCGAAAATTGAAAGTTGTTTTTGATATGTGCGTACCTAAATACAACTTACGTAGAAATTCATATGCTTACCCATGCTGGTTTAGTCATGATTTAATTAGGGAAGTCAGACAAAAATATAAATATTTTCAGAAATGGAAGTCAACTAAATCGCAGTATTATCTGGATATGTTCTGCACCCTGCGCGCTAGAATCAAACATAACATTAACATTGAATATAGTAATTATTTATTACATGTACAGAATGCAATAAAAACTGACCCTAAAGAATTTTGGAAATTTGTCCAAAATAAAAAACGTAAATCCCGAATACCGGGTGCGATGGTGGATGTCTCTGGTGAGCGAGTGTCGGATCCTCAAATGATTGTCAATTCGTTTGCTAGTTTTTTCAGTTCTGTTTATGTTCCTTCCGAGAGTATTGATTGTATTGATTCGTCGAGCTTTAATGACGTCATCTCAATTGGAACGCTGGATGAGGAGGATGTTATGAAAGCTCTTAAAAAGCTTAAAGCCAAATTAACCTCCGGGCCAGATAACATTCCTTCTTTTCTCCTTCGTGACTGTGCGTATGTTTTATCAAAACCACTACTGACAATATTCAACAAGTCCCTTCAATCACGGACGTTTCCGAATCGCTGGAAGATGTCTAGAGTTTGTCCAATTCACAAATCCTCTGAAGCTGACCGGGTAGTCAACTATCGACCCATCTCATTATCATCTAATTTTGCTAAAGTTTTCGAAACCATACTTCATGAAAAAATATTTAGTCAAGTAAAGTTGCGTATAATACCTGAACAACACGGTTTTTATCAAAAGCGATCCACTGTTACGAACTTAACATGTTTTGCGCAAGATGTCTACAGGGCAGTTGGCGAGGGTTCCCAAGTAGATGTCATTTATACTGATATGTCAAAGGCATTCGATAGGATCAGTCATTCAATTGCCAAACAAAAGATGATAAATATAGGGTTCCGTTGGGATCTGGTAGAGTTTTTTGCCTCCTACTTTTCGGGACGAAGTCAGTTTGTGGAATATAATGGATTCCAATCCCATACATTTTCCGCGACTAGCGGGGCACCGCAGGGTAGCATATTGGCCCCGTTAATTTTCTCCATATACATTAATGATATTATAAGTGACATGCAAAGTCGCTCTCTACTGTTTGCGGACGATTTGAAGCTCTACGGAATTGTTGATGATTACGACCATTGTCATGACCTTCAAAACGACCTATTTAAGCTGGAACAATGGTGTGTCGCGAATGGACTGCCCGTGAACATTGACAAATGTGGACAGTTAACAATTTCGAAGCGTTATAGCCCACTAAATTTTAATTATAGAATTAATAATACACCTCTACAGAAAAGGGATGTGATCAAGGATCTCGGAGTGTTCATTGATAGTGACTTGTCATTTGATTATCATATTCAGCATATAACTCAGAATGCTTTAAAAAGTTTGGGATTTATTCTCCGCATGGGAAAGGACTTTCGTGACACGAACTGTTTGTTAAATTTATATTACACCTTGGTGCGGTCTAAACTCGAATATGCGTCATTTATCTGGTCCCCTATTTATGACATCCATGTGCGTAAATTGGAGTCCGTCCAGCGTAGATTCCTTAAATTTTTATTATTTAAAACTGAGGGTGTGTTTCCAGCTCGCGGGATTGATCACCGTTATTTATTGGCGAGATTTCAAATTGATTCACTCGCTATGCGCAGAGTTCTGGTTGGTCAAACGTTTGTGTTTAGGTTGTTAAATGACATGATAGACTGTCCTGCTCTTCTTGAGCAACTGAATTTCCATCTACCCCAGTACTATGCTCGGCATCATCGATTATTCAGACTACCTCATATACATACTAATTATGAAACCAAGGCTCCGTTGTATCAGGCCTGTCACCAGTGTAATGACAAAAGCATTCATATTATGGTCAACTATTTTGGGGATCCAATATCTACTTTTAAAAATAATGTCATTGGTTACCTCCGCAGTCGGGACGTTTGAGGTCGATCGTGTTCTTCTCCGTTCGCCATTTTTGTTTATTTTTATTTTTGTTTATAATGTTTAATTAGTTTAGGTATAGATTTAAGATTCAGAATTGTTTTGAATTCGCAATTAAGTATTTAAATTATTGTTTACTACACGATATTATGTATTTAGTCGGATTGTCTTGTAATTGGGTTTTTTAACCTGTTAGACAATAAAGATTATTATTATTATTATTATTATTATTATCATGTTGGGGCGACACAACAGATTTTTTTCTTTTTAATTTTTACTGTTTATTGAGTCAAGGCGTTTATTATTTATTTCACCATTGTTGAAGGATGCTCTCATTGAAGGATGCTCTCATACAATAAAAACCAATTCTTTCTCTACGTCACTGTTCATTTACCATGTTACAATATTTGAAAATCCTCCCCTTGAAAAGATTGTTCGCGAATTTGGCTGGCAATAATCGTATGGGGCAGAGAGACAGAAAGAGATGGAAACAAGCAAGGCTGAAACATCGCTAATATTTCGCGCTAGAGTGAACAACAACTATAAAAGCCACCCCTAATTCAATTACTCGTATGATTTTATTATTTAATATGCGACCGTTTTCATGGAAAACAGACGCAAATAAAAAGCGGACCTACTATACAATTATAATCAGAATTCCACATGTTTCCTGTGGTGTTTGAATGAGTGTTGAAAGAATATTTTATGGCATTAAGTGTGAGATAAAAAGTGTATTCAATAGATTGCCGTTTTTGAACGAATTTTATATATTATTTGTCTATATACACTAATGTCATGCCCTTCATAATAGTCCTCATTACATTTTATACACTTATGCCAGTTCGTTACATTATAACTAATGATGAAGTTTTCTTAAATATTCACACACTGTACCGAGTGTCCCACAATTAACGTTCCAGGTGCGCATCTATGACAATAATGTTTTATTATTTGAGGATTTAACGCGATTAGGAATTAGGAAAACACTCACGATACACGCTTACTGCTTCACGATGATTTTTCCTACGTTCGCCGTAAAGAAGGAGTGTACAAGTATCTAAATACTCATTTGAAAATTCCGAGGCATTGTGCGAACAAAATTACTAAACTATCAGCAATAACCAACTAAATTATTTATGTTATGGGACAAAAAATATAGAATTCGCGTTCTTATCAACAAATACCTACATTTTTCGAAGTTGACGCTAAAAAATCGGCCTTCTCTTACCCACCTACTATCCAAAAGACAAATCAAAAGCACACCAACAAAAAAATTACAAAATTCCCTGCAGCGGCTTTACTTGGTAGCACCTACTCTTCATATTTGGATGGTGTTAAGTTGATTTTGATGCTATCAAGACACACACACACAGAAAGTGGACAATTCACGCTTCCGGTTCGTGGCGCAGCACCATACTATGGGAATCAAATAGTTTAAACAAAAAGTTGTTTATCATTGATCTGTACACACACACCGTTTTTTCGGCTAGATCAAACAAACTTTGTCGAGATACATTTGGTGTAACACTCTTCAACTTTCCATGCATCCGAAAATGCTAAAAATCTTTTCTTTGCGAAATTGGGGTCACATTTCAACTGCTCAAAAGCGAACATACGAAAACACAAGTCTTTTAGAAATTAATTCGCGAGTTTAATAAAGTAAGAAATTAAGAAAATACTGTACCTACTCGACAACATAGTAGTCCCGCCACGCCGTAACATTCAAAATGTACATTAAATTGTATTTTCAGGTAAAACGGCATCATATAATGTAATTTGGTAAATATTAGATGCAATTTAATTTGTACTAATAGATGCGAATTTATATTTTGTTGTGTTCATTCGACAAACAATTTAATATTAATTATTGTATCCATCGTGAAAGTAGCTGTAATAATTCATTTGAAATAATATCTAGGTAGACCTATAGTTATCATCAACAACATGAAATCTGAAACATGAACTTTTCCGCCATGGACGTATAATGCAATTATTAAGGACAAAACAAACAGTTTTTAAACATTCGTATTTGTGTTGTTATTGTATCTTTCTATAATATAAAGGTGGGTAAATACGTTTCGCGAATTTGACTGTCGTTACAGAGAGTAAGGATTTTTACCCACACATTTCGTAAAGAATAGGTTCCTCCTAGGGATAAGCGTAGCTAAACTAAATTTTACCGATGCACAAGTAGCTAAAATTGTTAACAGATATCCATATACCTCTAAATTTAACTTCATCTGGTTTCCACTTTTTTGGAACACTTCTTAATCTGAAAATGTAGTTTATAATTAAGAAGAAGCCACAGATTTCAGTTTGCAACTATCGTTTATTAGCACTATACCTATAGCTAGTCTTATTTCCTGGTAAAATATGCTAAAGGATATTGTGAAATATTTACTACGGTACCTTCATTAAGTATTTATTGTTGTTCCTAAATCTATTAACAAACTGAAATTCAGTTACAAATAAATGCTCCTGTATATCTTATACCTATTTAGGAACTTAAAGTATTCGACTAGGCGACCCTGTTGGTTGTTGTCTTTGTACACGAAAACCTTGATGATCATCCCCTACATGCCTGCACGGTTCAATATTAGCCGTAATAAAGGCCCACAGCCGGCCCGGCCCCTCTTGCCTTATATTCTGCTACTCTCTATATGGCGATAGCTCTGCTACATTTTGGTGGTGCAAACAAGCAGGCAGAACTCCTGTCTCGCTCTTGTTCTCCTTTTTGATCCCCGACCGGCGGCGGGCGGCAAGGGGTGGCGGGTGGATTAATTGAAATACCTCGCATTCCACGGCTTCGTTTGCCGCATGTAAACGGCGGCATCACGGAAAATCCCTGTTTTCCCTCACGGCCTATTATTGGGACGCATTCGCGCTCTGATACACAATGACAGAATGCTAACGGTTTTTTAAAAATAATATTCCACATTTCAAAAACTACACTTTTTCGGAACCGAAAACCTTATACAAAGTTCCTATTATTTTTAATGCTAAATGAAATAAAACGATGACATTTTGGGGTTTCTTTTTGAAAAAACTGAATTTTCATGGTTCTGTCAATTTCATATTTAATACTATGTTTTGAGCACCCAATTAGTATCAAAACATTATGCATATCTGGTAAAGTATACTCTTTCCATGAAAGAATACAATCTAAATAATTAAACAAGATTCTTATGGGGAAAATAATTGATAATTATTTTAGAGCCTGTCTGGAAACATAATGTTTGACATAAAAACATAAATATGTAAAAAACGTTTACACTACTACTTTGCTGATAGTTATTGATAATTTAATAATTCTGACCCTATTTGTTTCAACTGCCAAAGTTTTAGCTATCATTCTCATTTTAACACAATCCCAAAGAATTTATAATAGGACTTTAGTCAAAATATATCATAATTAACGTTCAAAATCATGTTTACATTGATCCATTAAAATCTGCAGACTGCAGAACTAATTCAGCATCCTTTCATTTCAACAACTTTATTGGTAATATAGTCGTAATCATAATGTCAGCACAAAAAACAGATGAAACAAGAAAAAGAAAGCGAATATTCTACCCCGTTCTTAATCGCTCTTTTCACGATGGAAATTAATTACTTGCTACCGCGGGAGACGAGGCGTCGCTTTTATTTTAACTTAATTCTTCTTGTTGTAATAAGTTACAAAAAAAAACATAATTTGATGTCAAAAACATTAACTCAAATCTACTCGTCATATTTTAATTATTTTCGTAACTTCCATAATATTTATCAGTGCAAAAAAAATTGTGTGAACTATTCAGAAATAGGTTAATGATTTTGACCAACATTTTATTCTATATTAGGTACTGTAAAAGTCATCAGTATTGATTTTTGACTAATTAGGTATATATTAGGTGTTATGAAAAACTCTTTTCAATTCCATAATTGTTACTTACATTTGTCACATTTTTGTAGTGCATAGGTGGTACATCGACCACCTTTGCTAATAAAATTTAAACAATGGTCAATATATAACGTAGTTATCCTCCCCATTTCTATTCCCTCTGTAACAAAATAATATATTATTGTGAATGAATGAGATGTGGTGTACCATAATTTGCCGCTTGAATGGCTTTATTATTGTTGTATTTTACACACGTTTACTTATTAGATATTAATATGTAGGTAGGTAATTTGAAAGGCTTGCTATATGGTTTCTTTCGTTTAACAAAAATTGAAAGCAATCAAATAATAAGAATAATTCCAGAATTTATTGACGCGGCTTTGCTGAATTTACATGATGATAGTTGACCAACAGTATTAGGCCACCAAAGATCTGATATTGCTCAATCTCGTGAGGCTAAAAACCGCCTGCCCTTCTAAGGAAAATTGTTTATACGCCGACAGAGGAAATTATACACAATCAAGGATACCTACGCCAAACGCACCTAAACCGATAGGCCCCAAGATGTTGGCAGAGTAGTGTCTCGTTTGTTATTGGAATTAACTAAGCAAATCAGTCCACCAACCAAGAACTGAAATAGCAGGCTATCTGTGAAAGTTTCTTGGAACATGTACCTACATTTGTATTTGTGTATTCTTGTTACCTATAGAAAATAATGCTCAAATTAATATGAATCCAAAGAAATACAAACGGATCCTAAGAGGATATTTGTTTTCTAGTGTGGATCCCGGGGCACTCGGGAATCGAAGGCAACGAGAGAGCGCACTGGCTGGCTAGACAAGTCTCTAAAACCCCATATACTGGCACGGAGCCTGCGCTGGCCCTGTCTAAAGAACGGGGCAGGAACTCCTGAAGGCTTAAAGCGAGCACCAGAGATATTGGGAACATATTCCCAAGTAGACGCATGGTAAGAGTTTCATACCTGGGCAGCAACGAAACGCACTGGAAAACTGCTAATATTAAGCAGAAATCAGTTGCGAGTAACTATAGGACTCACTAGGCATTGCGCCCTGAGAAGCCACCTAAATAAGATGGGGCTGTATAACGGGGACCTGCAATGTAGATTGTGTAATGGGGCAGTTGAAGCAGCTTACCATGTGATATGTGAGTGTGTAGTCTTACAACGAAGGCGACACGCTATTTTTGGGCATGCACTGATTGCGCCAGCAGAGATTGACTCCCAACACATAACTGAACTCCACAAGTTAGTGAAGGGTACAGTACGCGGACTTTTCACAATAAGCCCATGAGGCTGCAGTGAAACCGGGGAATTATGTCGATCGGATCCTTACAAAAAAAATCGGTTGTGTCGCCCCAAAACGTTCCCGACAAGAATTAAAAATATATGACCCGCGTAACGAAACAGAATGTTAATAATTATTATTATAATTGTATTATATATATCAAAAGTGATATATCGCTGTAAAGCAGATAAAAAATTCTTTAAAATGATGTATCACTTGACCCCTACTCCTATATGAAAATTTAGTGGTTGTGTCCACCCCTATCACTTAAGCGATTTCAACCAATATCACACACTCACACAGACAGACAGACTTCCATCTGCAAATGGTCTTAATCGTCTCAGGGAACTTCAAAATGGTTATATCCGTCTTTAACTCAATTTTTTTTAGCGCGTTCAAAATATTTTCTCGGTGCGAGAAAGTAAAAGGTGATATTTTAAAAAATAAATACTGGGAATTGCACACAGAAAATCTAGAGGTGCAGTTATCCATTTATTCACAGTCATTTATCATTCTTTATTTATGTTATAATTAATTATGAGTAATACGAATGAGTATTACTTACGCTTGTGTGATTTTAAATTTAAAGTTTTTATTAGGGTGGCATAAATAGGTAGGTATTCATAATCCCTTTAACATTAGACGGATGACATGTGGTGTGTGCCTAAAGTTGCGTGCATACCTTTTATGAATTATTGTTGAAGTGTGATTTCAATTTTTTATTCGTTTTAGAATCATTTATTTTCACCCTATTCTATACACTCTGACATTTTTGAGGTATTAGTTAGGTATTAGGTACCTACCACGGAGGTTATGGTTTGTTTTATCAAACTTTACCTCACTCTCATTTGAAAGTTAAAGCTGGTGAGGAACGACCTGACACTCCGCATCCTAAGAATTCTAGAAAAGATTATGCCTATTGTTTTATTTTTTATTTTTATACATATGTATGATCTTTTATACTTTAAACAAGCTACTGTAAATCTTAAAGATTATCTTATTAAATCGTTCATCCTATAAACATAAATAATTCCCATTCAATATTAGCTCGACTGCATGTTACTAGAAATAGGTAGGTACTATATACAGAAAGTAACCTGCGAAACCCCATATTTTAAATTTAACCGACATTTCTCCGATGCCGATGAGAGGACACATGCATCATTTAACATTCGAGATACAAATCATCATATTGCTTGTAAACATTTTAATCGTCTTAAATCTACGTATAGGTAGGTATCATCAAAGTCACAGTATAGTAAAAAGTATCCATCGAAATTAAAAAAATACAAATCTCTCAAATGTTCAAAGGGAATGTGTGTTGTTATTAAAAACGAACCCTCTCTCACATTTTCTCGTCCTTCGCCCGATACAAGCTAGTTATCATCAGGACAATATAATAATAGGAGGTCGAGTGAGAGGGTCCCATTCTGAAAGCTGATTTTGCACGGATGCTTGACTTGACTCACAGCAACCTCTCTGTAGTTTGGCGACAATAATAAAACACGACAAATTTAATGATATTAACATAGTCAATCATGTCGGCCGAGTTACATTTTAAAACTGTGAGGGGTGGATTATTAAAATAAGGGATGGGATGTGAGATTAAATTTTGAAGGCTCCAGTGGCGTGCATTTGGAAACAAAACTATTTTTAAAAATAAAGTGAGCTGTTATACTGTAGAATAATGATGATAGAGAAACAATATTTAAGAGCATTAGGTAAGTAGGTATGGAATATAAAGTCGTTCAAATGTCCGCCGCGGTTGTGCTTGGTATGAAATTTTGATAACTTCCTCTCATATATCTGACTAAATTTCCTTGATTGTGTCCCTTATGCCTTATGTTGATTTGACACATTTATATATATACCTGTGATTTAAGATAGCATCAAACGTAGAAGAAACCATGACAAAAGGCTGATATAGTATTTCCATTGGATTTTATTTGTATATAGTTAACGCAAAAACGACTTTATAGGGACCTTCCAATCCCCTGCACCGTCCAGGAACCAGCTTATCTTACAGCAGGCAGTATAGTGCATCTTACGCCAAATGAAGTAGATCAATATTATGATGTATTTGGTCATCTTATCCTATTATTTTTGTTATCAAAATATTAATTAGGTAGATCTTCAAGCATGCACCATTCAAATAATATAGTGTACACTCATCGGAAAAAGAAATGCTAAAGCATAAGCTCCGATCTTGAATTAAACGCTGGCTAATTTCTTCATAAAACCGCAACCTTCTATCGGGATCAGTCTCATCCAGTGCCTGCACTCAGTAATTGGGTTTTGCGTAGATGAAATTTTTGTGCTTTTAAAATCATTATTATGGACGAATGCGAGAGTACTTTGAGTATATTAATATAATAATTTTGATTAACTAAAAGATACTTACCTACCAATATCTATAAAGCTATTTGGTGAGTGGGATGATATTTAATAAAAAAAATAGCAGACATATTAGGAGATCAATTTTTATTATTGAATTATTTGTTACATTAGGAATTCAATTACCTAATTTAGTTTTAGAAGAACCTGTACCTACTAGATTTAAGATTTTATTGTAAGTTGTCTGAAAAAAAAAATCATCTACCGGCAAAACTTTGTATTCCACATTCAAAACAAATTATGGGGTATGATTGAATCTCCGAACTTCGTGTTGATGATTATCGTGCCGTGTATTATTAAATTAGTGCGATTATTAGAACAAACAGGTCATCTAAATAGAAGACTGAATGATGATCGTCCAGGTATACCATAGAGATATATAATCACTATATTATAGTCATGGATAAATATACTCGGCGGCCGATTTTAAAATGTCCACTTGGACCCTGGAACCTTTTATTTTCAGAAAACCCAGGAACACGTCTTTTTAAGACTCAAGGGCGGCATTTATAAACCTAGATTCCTGGATATAAGATCAAGCACATGGCCAAACATTCTAAATTCTATTTCCAGTTCTGTTTCGAAATAATTAATGTGAAAAAAACTTGTTTAACATGATAATAAAATGATCATGATTAGATCAAACAGCATACCTTCCTATGAATGAAACTGCAAAATGGGTTTATTGTCTAGGGGTTGATAAGATAATAATATGTTCTTTAGAATTTTACGGGTACCTAATTTTGTGTGATTTTAAATTGATCAGATGCAAAGAATCTGGAACAGTTGTTAGCCAAAAGCACCAAAGGTCACATACTGCCACTAATGAGACTGGAGAAGTCGCAATCTTAAGGTATGCTGCTATGGATTCAACTACCAGATTATTAAGAGAAATATTACAAATTTCACGTATCTACTACGTAGTGTCCAAATAATTTTTAAAACGCATCGCTTTCATCCCTATAATGGTGCCAGCAACTTAATGAAGATGATCTAGATCTCCGAATTCAATTTTGTGAGAAAAAAATTTGATTTCGTACGTTTTGCAGATGAGTGTGGTTAAATTTGGCTCATCTGTCACGTCACGAGACATTATTACATAGCATAATATTACAGTGCAAATGCTGCAAATATGAGGGAGAAAAAATGTTCTAGGTCCAGAAAAATTGAATCCGTGGTGGACACTCTTAATTGGGATGGGTGTAAGAATCCAAAACTGTTGCCACAGTATGTATAAGTGTACCTACCTTTCAGTTTAAATCAAATACGTTATTCTATACATAAAATAAATTATAATTGTTTCTTTTTAGTAATGATATTTATTAATAAAAATTTTATCACTTTTTTGTTTGTCAAAGTTAAGCAAAACTTCCTGAAAATTTTCATAAATTAAAATTAAAGCTATTTACATTCTTAAAATTTCATAACCATATTATTTCACATATCTATTTACATTTCTTGAGATCATTGAAAAAGTAATGCTAGGAATTTTATCTACAGGGTGAATCACGACTAACGGGGCAATTTATCATAGATTAATTAGGTTAAAATATGTTAAGTGCGGTTGGGTTATCGTGTATATAGCTAGAGAGACAGGACAGACATTTTTTAAAACAAAACAAAAAATCAGGACCCTAATAGTACCGCCTGAGCTAATACCCTACATATAGAGGGAGATAGAGGCAGGTATTATTGTTAGTTCGTATTTTACAAGGTGTAGGTACTGGATGAAATAGAATTTCACGTTCTGCGTGTCCCCACAAAGAAAATCCATTAGGGTCGGTCAACTTTGGAAACATAGCTCTAGGTAGCCTTCTTATACAAAAAAGGCAGTGCAGTCAGTGAATAAATTACATGGTGCTGAAAGAAATTCATGCTCGCAATACCTACTCATTAGACATGGATAGAAAATTAAATTTTGCATTTTTTTAAATAAAAATATACAAAATACCTATAGATGATACATTTGAGATAACGAAGTTATGAGTGTTTCAATAACGTATTGGGTTTAGGACTCCTTGTAGAATTCGAAATAACATTTTTACCTGCATCTGTTTGTTCCGTAAATTAACTACGCAACTGGCATATTACCATCACTAATTTATGATCGTTTATGATAATACTTTGTTTCTTGAAGAACGCTACATTAAAAAAAATACTTTCTCAAAGACATAACCACATTTTTTGATACAACCCTGTCTAATAGGCACTATTTTTACAATGTAGCCACAATGATTGATCTAATGTATATTTGCTCGTTGGTTTCCTGTAATAAACCGCTCGTAAGGCGTGATTCACCCTGTATATTTAAACAATATGATTTTTTTTATTTAAAGTCAATTTTAAAATCCTTTCTGAATACATCATTCCAATAAACCAAACACTTGATCAGTAAACTAACTCTTAATCTATCACAAAATTTCGTAAAAAATTATTATTTTTCTCTTTAAACGAAATAACTAAACTTTTCAGAATACCAGCCGGATTTCGTGATATTTCACGTATTGTCATTGCTGGAACTATTATTCTCCTGCTTCTGCACATCCTCGTCCTGCTCCTGTTGTTGGGCCTCATCCAACAGTAATTGTTGTTGTTTTAGCACCGCAAGTCTTTGATGTGTCAACTCGAGATGGTGTTTCCGCCATTTGATCCTTCTATTTTGAAACCACACTTTCACCTATGTGCAAACAAGAGCGAAAGATAAATCAGAGAAACAGGGTGGAGGCTGAATAACGTGCGTATTCATGCTCTCCCAAAGAAAAGCAGATAATTAATTATTTGTCGTAGGTATATGTTGAATTTAAGTGTTATGAAGAATCATATATTGCTATGAACACAAAATAATCTAGTTTTGATGGTATTTGGTTTTGATAAGTTCTTTTATTAATTCTCCAATTAATACCAGCCGCAATAATGAATATACAGTGCCTCACATAAATATCAAAATTGTGAATGTGGGGTAGGTATTAATTTTAAACTTGGCATCTTTCGAAGTAAACCTCATTTGGCTGAACAGTAAGCTTCAATGAGTGCTCCCACATCCTAAAACAGGTTTTATAGGGGCGTTCACGTCCCTTGTCGCATTTTTGTTTTGATCTCCTGTCATCTCTATGTCGTCGAGCCGGTGTTCTTTCAGCAAAACTTTTAAACTTGAGAACAGAGAAAAATCTCATTTAAGACTGTACGAAGACTGGCGAGCTTAAGTAATATTGTGGTTTAAAACTGTAGCATAATGTTCAATGAATGCGCTGGTGCATCGCATCGTTGTGAAGAATGCCGTGAGCGCTCGACAAAAAATGCGACTGTTTTTTTCTCACGCCTTCACTCAATCTTCAAGGTATAATGCTTTATTGATTGGAGCATATTCATGGTGCACAATTCCTTTTTATATTTTTAACTTCAGAACTAGTTTATTAGCCACAGATCTTTAGAGAAACCTGTTCTTGATGTTTTATATCTGCATTCTTCACAACCATGCGATGCACCAACGCATTCATTGAACATTGCGCTACAGTTTTAAACCACAATATTACTTAAGCTTGTCTGTCTTCGTACAGTCTTACATGAGATTTTTCTCTGTTACAAGATTAAAAGTCTTGAAAGAACACCACCTTTATATGCTAAATATACACGTATGTCGATAGCTGGAGAATGCTACGCTCCAATCTTAGAACAGTTGTTAAAAGCGAGGAAAATTGACGATAGGTGTTCTTGCCCAATAATGCTCCAGTACACGCAAGAGTTGAGCTGCGCTGGCTGCCCTGAACATAGTGGGTTTCGCTATTATAAATCACCCAATCTACATCTAAAAAGGAAAAACGAACTTCGTGCGAAGGAATTTACAAGCCATGAAGTGTATTAGGGTTGCAGATGAATATATTGAAAATGACAAATAATCATTTTACATTTTTATTTTCTACCCGTAACCCTTATGCCGCGGAATTAAAAACGCTCCCTCTACCAGAGGTGATAGTAAATCCTATTCTTGATTTAGAAAATTCATTATTCAATCAAGTATATAACTTTAAACTTATATACTGGATAATTTTTCATAAAACTAAGATATCAATTTGAAACTTACTTGTGCTTCGGTAAGTTGTAACGTGTGTGCTAAATAGAGACGTTCGGGTCCCACCATATATTGTTGTCGTTCGAATTCCGCTTCGAGTCTCTCCAACTGTTCCGGCGTGAAAATCGTTCGCACTCGCTTACTTTTACAATTCTTTTTATTGCTGTTGTTGTTGCTGCCTATGCCGCCTCCGGTTGAGGGACCGGTTGGTAACACATTACTTGAAGATATATGTTTCAATCCACGAACTGGAAATTGTCGGAAAGGAAAAAACTAGAAAGAATTCTAAATAATTCAATCAACTCAAAGATTATACAGAATTCTTGATTCAATGATTGAAGTCAATAATACTTTACAGAAAATTCACAGAATCTCAAAGAAAGACGTTTAGAGCTTGATATAGATAATTTAAAATGTAGTTTTTTTTTTTAGCTCTCCATAGCATATAATATGTAGGTATATGGGGTTTCATGATTTTTTTTTATTTCAGCGGTAATATGTGTTTTAAATGAGCTGTTGCCCTCAATGCACGAATAGCTCTCCATATTTAAGTGTAAAACATTTCGTCACCTATGTGATAACATATTTTAGATTATAATGTATAGCATCCGCAACGAACTCCACTAAAAATTATTGAGGCGATGTCGATACTTCATCCTTCGGGAAAGTTTTGGGTGACACAACCGATTTTTTAATGGTTTATGTTATGCTCTATTAAACCAATGAAAAATTATTTAATATTTCGGAAAAATTTAAGAAGTATGAAATTTTAAAAATTTTTAACCCGTTTTTAAAGTCCTTGACTACGCTCAAGGTTTCCTAAAAGTTAAGCAGAACCTAGGCCTATCCTGTAGTATCTTTGTACCAAATTTGGATAGAATATGTCGAGTAGTGTTTGAGTTATCGTGGATACAGGCAGACAGACACTTATTTACGTATAAAATGACCGAAAACACGTATTTCCGGTGCAATAATAAAAATCATGAAACTAATAGCATCCATTATCCTACGTAATATATTATCTACATGTTATTTGACATGGAGAACTAAAAATTAAAGTACATATCTTGACAACAAATAAGTTAGAAAATTATGTTATTATACATTAAATCACACTCAAACTAGTCCCATAATAATGATGATATTATAGTCGCTTAGTAGCTGCACGAAAAAATTCATAATGCACTGTTTTCGTTTTTCTTACAATAATCTCAAAATTCCCAAAACATAACCGAAATCTTAATGCAGATTAAAATTCTCTCATTTAATTATATATTGGTTTCCAAGATAGGTACGTGCAACATAATATGTCAGCAAAATCTGTATTTCCCAAATGTTGATAAAAACCTAAAACCTGTTAGTTGTTGATGAACAAAACCAGAATTCCCTTTACATATTGAACACTCCTCGTATATAAACTTACACCGTATAGTTATGTAAATAAAACCTTAACTTACTGGTTTGTCTACTGGTCGGTGCACATCCATGACCACTTGTCGTTGAAACTGGATAGTGTATTGTACCCAAAGCATTACGATGATGATTATGTGAATGGGAATGATGAGACACTAAAGGAAATTGTAATCGAGACGTAACCAGAGAATGGTCGGTGACGCTCTGATGATGGACGCTAAAGTTCACCAAACTTAGATCCGCTGATGATTTGTCTATAAGAATTTGTGAAACATTATATTCATTGAAATAACTGCCATTGTTTGTTAATAATGTCAGCGTCAGATTCTTGCATTACGAAATAAATAGGTTGGTACCTAACGATTATACAATATAAAACAATAACCAATATTTGCCCAAGAGAAATATCCATTACACCGCAAACAGTGAAAACTAAAGATATCTCCCAGTGGCAGCTCGTGACCTGTTAAAGAGGTAGTGCCGCAGAGCGTAGATATCAGTAATAAAAACAATTAAAATGTGGTAGACGCATTTGATTTGTAAGATGCTGTTTGGAATTTCCATGCAGTTTGGCCTTTTCAGCGAGATGCACTAAATCATCAACACCACTAGTTGCCCAATTTCTTTCACCACCAAAAAGTACACACAAAAAACAAAATTAAAAGTAACCCCTGACACTCCACATCTTTGGTGATTTTATGGCATTAATAGTTTGTGGTCTGTTTGCGGAGACGTTTTTGCTTTCAAATAATCAAAAGCAATGTAAATGAGTAAGGAGTTCGGTAAATCACAACTTCTTGGAGGCTGCTAGGTATATAGTTAACAGTTGAAGTTCTTGAAAGTACTCTTTCATCAAACTTTTTTGGAAGTTGTCGATAATGTCATGAAGATTGTGTTATATTACACCAACTTGCTGGAACCACATCTGAGTATCCTCAAAATCAAGTTCATCTAAATTTGGCCACACTTAATACCAGTCCCTAGCAGTATTTTCATTGCCAAAACTTAATTTTGTATTTTAAAGTTAAAAGCTAATACTCTAAAATACTAACCTAGATCTGATTCATTATTCTTCAATCCCAATATTGCAGCTATCGTAAACGATTTGTTGTTATTGTTTTCCGACGAATTACTGCGGCATCGTAACTCTGACTCTTCCTGTGACAATTCGTCACACAAACTCGGCGATTTTGCTTCAGATTCGTTCCCATGATGCTGTTGTTGTTCTGAAGTTGTTGTCGACAGTTGTTGCTGTTGATGGTGTTGGTTGAGAAAATGCGATAGAGACGTCGAATAGTTATAGTGATGTAACATTTTAAACTCACGACGTTTTCGTTAATGCAAATTTATTTATGTTTTTCACTGTATTTTATCTCAGCGTCATATTGATTTTAGTTTAATATTATACTTATGTCTAGAAAGTACCTAAATGTAAGTTTTGTTTTGTTACCGTATTCAACCTAAATTATGTTACCCGTTACAATGAGAATGAGTTGATGTTTCAACAATATTGCGCACCTCCTCACTATACACTTGGTGCTCGACAATATTTGAAACCTCTTCAGGTAGATGCAGATGACCCGCAGGGTCACCAGTTTAAAATATGTTACATTTTTTGTGCGGATCACTTAAAAACTAAAATTTATAAAACTCAACGGATTATTGATGAAAATCGAAACATTACAGCACAAATGCTTCAAAACATCCTGCATGGAATCAGAAGGTCAACATTTGTTTACGTAAAAATAAATAAAATAAAATATAGTAGACAAATGTTTGGTGTTTCGTTTTATAACTCCTAAACGAATACCATTAAAATAATAAGCAACCATCCTCATCCCTCGAGAATTTTTCCGAAAACATATATACTCGTACTTACATTACATACTCGAAAAGGCCTCTGTTTCTTTTTATATGTATCAATCTGTTCTTTTTGTGGCAAAAATTACAGTGAATTGAGAAATTAAATTTTGTACTTACATAATACAATTTCTACCATTCAATTGCACTTTATAAGATATCTGAATTAGAATAAAATCACAGTGCGATAAATTATTGAAATCAGTTTGTTACGGTAACAATAATTTAAGTTAAACATGCATTTTTAACTTTTGATTTATTAATGAAAACACGAACTTGCGACTAGGAATTAGATTAATAATCAACAAAATTCACCTTCAATATAGTTCTATATTAATTGCACATAATTGATATATTATTATAACATAATAAATACTGACATAAACCGTAAATATATTAGGTATGTATAATAAGTAATTACTTATTCGAATACTATCCAAACTATAGTCCGCACTATATTAGAGCAAAGGGTGTAATGAAGCTGGTCTATAGAGGGTACACGACGACAGCTTTTTTCAAATTCACTTTGTTATCTCCCATAATGACAGATAATAATAGAAAGGTGCATCATCAGGCCGAACGGGACGGCTATCCGACCATCAGTATCAATTGTGATGAGTCCTTTTAGGTCGATTCGTCCAACCGCAGAGCGCCGAAGGAGGAACAATCCGGATTCAGGACACACCCCCTCATTCCGGATTTCATCCAGCTCTATCTAACTGTATATATATCTATATTAGGTATTACTATAGTATAGTGTCTTTCGCCCCCGCATTTAATAATAGCGGGCATGTTTTTGAAGAGGGTATATACAGGAACATTTAAAGTAGCAGGCAACCGATTAGGTGCATTGTTACTTTCCCGATCCATAGGGAAAGTATTGTGAACGCGCTAAAAAAATGAGATAATAACCATTTGCCAGTCCCCTGAGACGATTGAGATCATTTCCTGATGGAAGGCCGCCTGTCTATGTATTCTTCCCCGATAGCAGCTAAATGCTTCAACCAATTGAGCTAAATTTTGGTATATAAGTTTGGGGGAATCTTAGGATGAATTCATTAATTTTTGGTTGATATCACTTTAGGCCTGTGATCTTGGTGTACACAACCCCCAAATCTTCAAATAGCAGTAGGGGTCGAGTGATCAATCATTTGGAAGCATTTCTTATTTGCGCAGATGTTAGCATTGAGACGAGGATTGTGAGGCACCAGCTACGATGGACTGGCCACGCAATCCGCATGCCACCGGAACGCGTTCCATAGAGAATCCTTTATTCACAGCTTAAGGACGGGTCACGAAATCAGGGAGGGCAGCTTAGATGTGAAAAGCAACTGGTAGCAGATCGCGAACGACCGACCGAGATGGAAGCGTACCATTTACGAGGGTCATCAAGCTTTTGAACAGCAGCATCGTAAACATGAGGATGCAAAGAGACAACATCGAAACACAGCCTACAACAGCCGGTAAATGGTGGTGATTGTGTGTGTGAAATTTGTGACAAGGTTTGCGGCTCGAAGATCCGTCTGTTTAGCCATCTTAGAATTCATAACAGACATTTCTGAGTTGGAATAATTCATACTCGTTAGCCAGGTTAGTTTTGATATTTGCCTTCATAATTCTCGAGAAAATTGTGTTTAAAATTTCACCAGTTAGGTAGTAGGAATCTATATATCTCTTATTATATTTTAGTAAAAATTGTATAAGGGTCGATGTCGTCATTGGTAAAGCGTGTGCTTTGCATGCGAAAGGTCCTGTGTTCAAATCTTAGCTCTTGCATTTATTTTTCATTTCAAATTTCTGAATAAAGTAGTTAGTTTGTTAGGCTAGTTTATTGTAAATAATAAATATAATGATTTTTATTAAAATTCTGTTTCGTTACGCAGGTCATATATATTTTAGATTATATTATCTTGTCGGGAAAGTTTTGGGACGACCAACCGATTTCTTTTACTGCAAACCAGGTCAATTTTACAAATTTTTACATGCAACTGATTCAGAAGGACATGTACAGATGTACAGATAGAATTAATTGTTTTAGATTTCTATAAAAAAAATTGTTGTTTGTTTTTTTTTACGATTTTCGCTCTGATTTGTAGTGATCAAAGAATCTGTTTTAAATTTTGTGTGAAAAATACCTTCAATGCACTTAAAATGTTAACTGTAGCATTTGCTCAGTCTAATTTGAGCAAAAGAATATTTATATGATATACAAGCTCTTCACAGCAAACTGAGAAGATGTTCATGACGACGTCCGTTCTCGACGTCGTCCCAGTATGTCTACAACCATTGAAAACGTTGAAGCAGTGAAGAAAATTGTTATATGCATATGGAGGATCGTGGAATCACTATTAAAAAGTTGCTGGGGATTTTGGCATATCGGTTGTCTTATGCCTGCATTTTCCTCGATGTTTTGGTATTAAACGTTTGGTATCGAAATTTGAATTTGCTATATATTGACCAAGAGCCGTCGCATGAGCATCGCTCAGGAGCTGTTGAAAGAATGCAACTACGAACCAGATTTGCTCAAAACCCAAACCCAGTCATCACAAGGAAACATTCACGGCTGTCATGATAGCCCTACCGTAAAAATTTGAAGGGGTGTCTTTATATTCCGTCAAATATCTCCCCATACCATAACAGACCCGCATCCATAACATTTCCACATTTTGTTATTAAATTCTGATAAAAACTATCACAACTCCTTCTATCGACACGTTGTTTCTTCCCTCCGTCATATTAAAGGAAAACTTTGGCTTATTCGTAAGAGAGACATTCGACCATATAGAAATTATGCATTCTCCATACAAATTTCAACGAAATTTCTACTTTAACAACGATGTTGGGGCAATAATTCAGAACAATTTGCAGGTGTCCCAGCTTTTTTTGGACATCTAAATACCATCTGCATACCTACTTATGCCAACACCACGAATTTGGCGAAGATCCTGCTGAACATTTACCGATAAACCCGCAAGCTGCAAATTCATGAAACTAGTATTAGGGGAAAACTGGGCAATGCCGGTCAGTTGGTAATGCCGGTCACCTCTTTCTTTTCGTAAATAAGTTTAGATTTTGCAACCCTGGCGGCTAAATACATCCGTCGTAATGTCCTTGAAACATATGTAACTGCTTGTTCAGTCTACATCTTGCGTTCATAGTGAAGTGACGGTATTGAGATATTCACGAAGTTTCTTCTAATATTGTCGATATTAAAAATAAGCTGTAAGTACTACATTTAATATAATTTGATAACGCATATATTTTTAAAATAAGATAATGGCTTGTACTATACTATTATACACAAAATAAAGCTATAAGAACAGGTAGATTTTTTTATTTATTTTTTTAAACAATGAACGTAGGTTATGTGCAATGCCGGTCAAGTGACCGGCATTTGTCACTTGCTTAAGCTAAAGTATTATTTTTTTTCAGATGCCAAAACAAAGAATTGGAAAACCCAAAAAGACACAATGGTCCGTCGAATCACTCAATAAAGCCAAACAGTTACATGAAGAAGGACTTTCCATTCGACAGGCAGCAAAACGTTGCGGAATTCCTTTTTCAACATTACAAGAAAGACTGCACAGAAAAGTTTATAATACTCCGCTTATGGGCAGAAAATCGGTGTTTACTAAAGATCAAGAACTGGAAATGGCAAATAGAATAAAATATCTAGCTTCTATTTTTTATGGATGCACAGAAAAAGAAGTTAGGCGCATGGCCTATGAATATGCCGAAACTAACAATGTAAAACATAACTTTAATAAGGCTTTAAAACTGGCGGGTCGTGAGTGGCTTAAAGGGTTTCTAAACCGAAATCACCTATCAGTCCGTAAGGCAGAAGCTACTAGCTTAAACAGAGCAACAGCATTCAATAAAGTTGAAATTGACCGCTTCTTTAAACTGTTGCAAGAAGTTATGGAAAGATATAATTGTTCGCCCAGAAACATTTACAATGTGGATGAAACGGGTGTTTCAACAGTGCAGGAACCAGATAAAATTCTATCCAGAAAAGGCCAAAAAAGAGTAGGAGCAATGACTAGCTGGGAAAGAGGTCGGAATATTACGGCAGTATGTGCAATGAGTGCAGTCGGTAATTTTATACCTCCAATGTTTATTTTACCCCGACAGCGACATTCACCCCTACTGGAAAAAGATGGACCCCCTGGTGCTATATACAAATGTTCCAAAAACGGCTGGATCACATAGGAACTTTTTGTACAATGGCTTGCGCATTTTGTAAAGATCTCAAAACCCTCCGTAGATGACAAGATTTTATTAATTTTGGATAACCACAGTAGCCATGTTTCCCTTGCAGCCTATGAGTATTGCCGAGAAAATCACATTATAATGTTATCAATACCACCCCACACGTCCCACCGAACACAGCCTTTGGATGTTTCCTTTTATGGACCCCTAAAGACATTCTACAGAAGTGAGTGTAACAATTATATGAAATCTAATGCATGAGACAAAATTACTCCTTACGAAGTCGCATCACTTTTCCGAAAAGCGTTTTCACATGCAGCATCTATAGCAAAAGCTGAAGCAGGTTTTAAGGCGACCGGGATATATCCGATTGATCCTTTCGTTTTCAAGGATGAAGATTTTCTAGCAGCCGAAGCTTTAAATGAAGAAGACGAATTCGTGGTTATCGATAGTGCTAACTCTGCAATGGAATTATCTACCCCAGGTCTTTCTGGAATTACTAATATCCTCTCGAAAGAGACCAACCGTGAACCGTTGTCAATTGCTTTAACTGATGAACCTTCCGTTCATATACTGCCCAGCACTGATACAAAAAGTGTGGAGCAATTGTTGGCCATTCCGTCTACCTCGAGACAGTCTACTTCTATCCTTAACCTAAGTGTTGACGAACTACTTCCAATACCTAAAAAACATATTAAACGGGCAAATACTAAAGCTCGACCCAAACAACATGCTGCTGTTTTAACTTCCACCCCACTAAAAGAGGAGATGGAAAAAAAAGAAGAAAAGAAAAGAGCAAGATTGCAAAATGGTAAAATCAAAAAGAATAAATTTAAAGGAATTCAAGAAGCTAAGAAAAAGGTATTCAATTCACCAGAAGAGAGTGATTGTACAAAAAATATTAACCAAAAATGTAGTAGCAAGATGTTAAGTAAACAAAAGACAAAAAATGCGAGAACGACAGTATCCTCATCATCAGAATCTGATATTGTAATGAGTGATGTCTGCAGTGATAATGAAAATAATGAAGTATTAACATTATGTACTATTTGTGATGACTATGGTGCAGACAATGAATTGTGGTATAGATGTAGTATTTGTGGACTATGGGTACACGCCGAATGTTCAGGAAAAGATACTCCAGTAGGATATATTTGTGATCATTGCGTGTAACCGGCAATAGCCACATGTGTGACCGGTAATACCCGAAAGAGTGACAATCGCGGTCAAAGTACTTTTTTTTTTTGAATAATGTTTTTGAATATTAATATTAGAGTTAAAGTTCCTATTAGTATTTACTTGAATAAAGCAGTACTGTGTTGTATTTTTTTACCAAAGAGAATAAACATTTTGTTTTTTTTTTCGCTTTTAATTTTGAATTTAGCTTAAGTGACCGCCATTACCCATTTCTCCCCTACTTATTCACGAGTATCGTATATGACTGAAATTCTTGCACGCTATATTAAGTAGGTAGTTTATGGTTGCTCTGTATATAACAACTAACAACCAACAACTAACTATATTCACTCTTAATAACAAAGATGTACCTTCGACGTTATCAGCCATTTTGTAATAACTACAATACCCGCACAACCAAAAGTTCACCCATTCAAAACTAACTTCATTATAATTAATTATGAATTAGGTAATAATTATTATGACAAACAATGGCGAGCTTATATATACATAAACCTAATGAACGGAAATTATGGCTGCATCGCCCAATTATCAGTACATGCTTCCAGAAACCAAAGGATAATTCCAAAGTAAGGGCAAAGAGAACAAGGAAAATTGTACAGGGATCGTCAACACCAAACTGAATCGATATATGACAAGAATTTTGAGAGCAGGTTTAATTTTTAATTCAAAGTTAATTATACTCGATCCTAATAGCCATTCGAAATACTAATACTTACTATTGTTATGACCGAAAAAGATTAGTCCGTCAATGATTCCTATAAAGCATAAATCACGAATCACTAGTAAAGGGGCAGTTTGGTATACCTACTTAAAAAGTAAATACATTGTGAAAATAGTGGCTAATAATCGCTCGGGGCCTGGACTGGACTATAATATAGGGTGGGTATTTATAATATCTAAGGAGACTGTACAGAACACCTTTTTTCAAATTTTTTCTTCTTTTTCTCGGATCGAAGAAGATCTAATGAATCCATTGACGGTTATTCCCTAAAACTGTCTTCGAGAACTGCTTCAAGATGTGAAAGTATCGATGGTAGTGTACTACTCAAATGGAGATTACCAGTCACATGGAGATTACTTCGAAGTGTTTTATCTGTCAAATTTTAGAGAATAAGACAGATAAATAATTTTTAACGGCAAATAAACCAGAGTACGAAAATGTTAGTGGATCATTTAGGTAATTTTTTTGCACGAAAAAGATGTGTTTCAAATCACTGCGTGATAACAACAAAAATACTTCAATTCTGAATAACATCTTAAACGCAATGTGAGTGATTTAAATTTATACGATTTTGGCAGGACTTCGAATATGTAGAGTTAACGGATTGCATCAAATGACATCTGCATTTTCGACTTGAATGTAGGAGGACTGCAATACTAATACACCTGCTGCTGACGCACAGACAGAGACCGTCAGATATTCTCTCATGATGTGACTTCTCTTCTACAGGGCATAAGGGGCGTGGTCTCTGAATGCCCGCACAACGTGGTGCCGCCAATCATTTTGTGCGGTATAGTTAGAATGCGGAGAGGAGATAGGTAGGTACCTACCTATAATATCTCTACCATAATATAATGTATTATGATGTTATTATTAGTCCCCCCATTATAAACGGGAGGTTTGGGTTAGCTATGAGCTAATAATAATGTTATATATAACCGCACGCTCATTATAAGTGCGGGGGCATTTAGATGCTTTGAACCTATATGGGGGGCATTAGATACAGGGCTAACCAGAGAATTGTAACTTGAATGTACAAACTAATTTTGGAAATATGGGAGAAAAATTAATCACGGTGCTTCAAAAGACATGACAGGCCATGGATATTAGCACGAAACATCAATCGCGTGCGTATGGCTCAAGGTAAATTAATGTGATGCAAAGCGTCATGGAATCCATAGCAAGTTGTGTGTTTCATGACGAGCCTTAAGAAGTGAATCTGAGTGGTCGATGTAAATACACGGGAACATTTAGGTCTAGTGACGGTTGGTGTCGGAGGATGCTGGAACTCCGTACCGCCAAGAAGAATTCTAGAAAAAATGTCATTGGGTTTTATAAATTTTATAGGTGCATACATAACTATAGATATACATAATTATATATACCTATAATCGTCTATACTTTGAACTATAATATAATACTTGAGCAATATTTGATCCAATGTTCATTCTAAGCAAATCCCAATCTGGGAAACCCAATATTCCAACCACCGCACACACCATTTCGTCGGTGAAAGGACATTAAACGCAACGTGCGCATGGGCGATATTACCTACCCAATATGTCAGGCAAAAGGGGAAAAAACTTGTCGTCTTGTAATACATTGCTTGGGACTTGGGACTCAACATGTTTGAAGCCAAGGTATTAATTGTTTGTAGGTATTTTTTGCGAGACACATGACGGTCATGGTTCTTTAGCGTTTTGATAAATAAATAAAAACTATAATCGGAGAATTTGAATCCTTCTGTCCTACCTTATATAAGTCGTTAGTGGGTATATAGATATATATACAACACATTACACAAAGCTGGCAGCGCACAGTGCGGACGAGGTACACTTTAGATTTAATAAGGTTGAGATCACAGAAATTGTTGTGGGTATATCCGGGAATTTAATATTTTTATTACATAATACTTATATATTTTATATTATATTTAAATTTTGGCCCGTTTTAATATATTCAGGTTCTTTGATAGATACCCATGTACCATGTACCTATGTAGTCATACGGCTTATGCTTTACAACCTTGTTTCAATAATGTCTGCAAAAAAAACAAATTGCTTTTTTTTTTGAATTCGCAACTACCCACCCTATAGGTTCGTCGTCTCTTCTAACTCAGAAGTCTAATAATAATAATAATAATAATAATTATTATTATTATATCTACCTCTTGAATCAGCTTTTGTTATGTCAAAAAAAGGCCGTCCGAGCGGTACTTACTATACAGGTTGGGTCTTCCATTACATAAAGTTGTGGTCAAAACCTCTTGCCCTTTAAAGTCAGGTTTTTGTGTATTATTAGGTATTTCAAGGGTGTGAACAAATCATTAGAACTTTTTAATGCTTTTCTATTAAAAAGATGCGTTTAATCTGGAACACTGGAGGAAGCCGTCGTGAATTATTTGAAGACTGTAGGGACTGACGGTACTCTATACAAAGCTTAGAACAAGAACTGTGCTGTTGTATCCTTGTTGCTATATCTAAAATGTTCAAGCGCTCAGTTCGATTTTTTTTTTTAATTTTTGTCAATGAATAGATACAATATACGGACAGGTTGCGGGCTAATTTCGATGTTTTTATACAGCACAGCCTAAACCTTAATAGATATAGCAAAACTAAGTAACACACAACGTTCCATTCTTTTGAGTTTAGTTTAATGCCGCAATCTAAGCGCCGCTTACTTAATTAGTTTCCTTTATACATGGTGATTTTAATTTTTGTCAATTTGTTTTTTTCCTTCTATGTGAAAATTGTTCTTATAAAAGTTAGAGATAATTTGATGCTAAATACAGTGGTGTACCAAATTTTTTTTCATCCTATTGTTTAAGATAACGCTATCAACTTTGTTTTCTCAAACGGAACACCCTACCTATATAATATCAAAATGTCACTAGCTTCCAAATTTTATTCTTTTTATAACTCTATATTCAGTCAAAATGATAAAAACCATATTTTAAGCAGATTTACAAGTAAAATACATCTCTACCTATATTATTGAAAACGATTAATGACAAAAAACACATTATTAGTGCTCTCATTTAATAATAGGTATAATCAAAAGATAATTATTTTGTTTTACCTTCCTATTATTGATCTATAATACCATAGAAATGAAATATGTAATAATATCCATAATACCTGCAGGGCATTATAGACGGGCGTTATCATAATGCCCGCTAGTTTACGTATTTTTATAATATTTTTGCTTATTTAATTTTTCATTATCTCGTGTTCACGATACAATGAAAGAACAATTTTATATACTAATTAACCTTTATTTCCAAAATACAAACTTCAATTTTGAAAGGTTCCTGAAAATATTGCTCTGCAGCGACTGTTTCTATGCGTAAGAAAGAATCTTCGCTGTTTTATTCCTGCAGGTCTTAATGCTATACGTACTTCCTTATTATGTTTAAAGCGCCTATGTTTTCTTCGTCAACAACAGTGAAACTTTTTGACGTTAATGTTTTAGTTTCTGGTACCTTTACAAGTAAAACGGACATTACCAGTACTACTTTATTATGTAAGAGATAGATATCGTCACGAGCGTTTTTTATGAACTTTAACACTTGTTCTCCTTCCAAAGCCATGCATTTTGTGGGAACGTATCCTTTGGACTTTACTTTCAGAAATGATACCAGACGATGGAATTGAGAAATGTCGATATTTCCATGACCGATCAATGTAGATCTAAGAATAGAATACTTGGTCTATAGTAAGTTATGAATTTTCCGACTAAAATTAATAAAATTGCTTACATCCACGTATTAAAGTGAAACCAATAACTGATTAGTTCCTGGAAGTATGCCATTAAAACAGTCTCATTAATATGAGGAATTGAATTCTTATCCTTCGAGATAACCAATATTCCGTACTCCCTATCATAGGATTGTCTTGATTTTAAAGGCAAAAGGTTTTCCGTAGCTTTTGCTGCATTTTCTCTAATATTTTGTGGAATTTATTCCATTTTTATTAATTAATTACTGCTGACTGACAGAAACGTCAAAGTCAATTTTGAAATAAATACAGAAGTTACTAAATAAATTATTTTTTTATAATGCTAATATAAATAATTGATGAAAAACAATTTTTTGAGTAAAACATAAAGCATTCTATGCACCACGGGCTTTACTAGACTATATAATGCCCATCAGGCCGAAACCTATCCCTCGGACCAGAGGCCCTCGGGCTATTTCCGCCTTCGGGGCATTATAGTCCCCGTAACGCCATTGCTACATAAATAGCTATTATGCTTTCGTTAAGTAACACAAGTTTAATTGAAATACTTATTAAAAGGATTTCATGTCCGTAAATATAATAAATGAAAAATAATTTAATGGCAAAGCGGACTAAAATGCTGGTTATATATTAGTATTGTGCTTAAATGCAGGCCGATATTTGTAGATGGGCAACGACTATGGTACTCTGACGAGCTCATAACAAGAGCGAAACGAATTCGTCAGTATCTGTCGACCCATGCCTCGGTCTGGTTCTATTGAATTATAGACTGGGGCCCTGCTAAATTAAACAAAATTCCTTGTGTAGGTAAAACCAGCATTTTAGTCCGCTTGGCCATTAAATTATTTTTCATTTAATTGAAATGTCTTACGTGAATTATGAAGAGTTGGATATGTTGCAATTTATCTTATTCGTAAATATGCTTAAAATAGGGTTTTTATTCATTAAATAGTAATCGGTAAGGAATTCAATGAGACTATGAGTGAAGTTATGCATTTTTACTAAAGAATACCAGCACCACTGATTTCCTCCGAGGTCTCGTTTAGAGCTTTAACCAGACAAGATTTCAAAAACCTAGGAATAACTTATCCCCATATCCCATACTTCGCACCTTCACAGAATGAAATTCGTTGGATTTTTGAATTTGGGGTTTGTTTTAAACTCTCATATCGAAACTATCGATGATGTTATACATAGAGAACATATCTTGACATATTAAGTATACAGGGTGTGTGAAAAGAGAGTTTATATATACATATATATTTATAAAATTAAAACAAACAGCTTAGAAATTTACTTCTTAAAAATAGTATCAAACTCATTTAAAATATCAGCAAAATTTTCTGACGGCTTGGCAGTGAACTCGAAGAAGGCGGCCATTTCGTTACGGATATTATCTTTCAATTGCACCAGAGAGGTCTGATTATTGACATACACTTTATATTTGACATATCCCCATAAGAAAAAAATCGTAGGGCTCATATCTGGACTGCGTGGGGGCCAATTTATGTCACATCTGCTATGCTGAAGATTAACGTCTTGCACTTGATTTTCAATTAGAATATTTCTAATATAGGTACATTAATTTGCATAATACCTATTAATGTTTTTGATGAAAACAGTTTCCCCTCTTAAAATGATTACTGCCGGCGCCCATGCCTGCTATACATAAGGCCGTTTTTATTAAATTTAGGTTGGTCATCCGTGTATACAAGCGAGAGGACTTACTTTAGTAGACTATAGTATAGACTAAAAATAGCACCTGTTAAATTGGATTAATTCATATAAAGCTGATTTGATTGTATATCTACATTTATCTACCTTTACCGATTGTTAATCCTTCATTAAAATAAGCTAAACTCAACTTGTTTGCAGGAGGTAAAGTTTAAGCTTACAGTAAGTGTAACAGCAACTTTCATTAATTAAAATGTTGAAAATCCACTCGCAAAACTAATTATTTATTCGCTTATATCTAGATATAAAATCGAATAAAATGATTTACTAAATAATATTAGCTGTAAAATTCCGCTTCAAACTGATATAATTAAAATAATAGCATGCTATTTTCAAGTACCTACACATATTTCCCACATCAAAAACAAACAAAACAGAGATGTAGAGAAAACACTGGTATTGACAAGTAGTTTGTGGTTGATTTTTCGTTAAAAGGCTTTGGCGTCTCGATTAAATCAAATTGCGCACAATAATTTAAGGGTTGGGGCATGTTTCCTTTAATATAAGTATAAAAGCTTAATAAACACGGATTTTTGGCTTAGTGTTTGCTTAATTCCACTCTGTGTAAGTGGTTAGGTATTGTAAATAATTTATTAGTCAAAGCATATTTAAAAGTGATATACCACTTTTATTAACTTGTAAGTATTTTACAGACATATTTACTTTAGTGGCCTCCACACCCTGAAAACTTTTTTGGTTTTGACCAATTTTCTCATGTTTTTTTTTCAGACAAATTACTGTTTATATGTTCCATGCGTTTTATTAATTTTTAATATATTTTGTCACATAACATTTTTCATGAATGGAAACCATTTTTAATTTCTTGAATTGCAACTATTGTTCTCGTGACTAATTTTACAAGTGCTTGAAAATTTTTGTATAATTTGCATTAAACGGTATTTTCCATGAGTTCGTTTTACCATTTTGATGAAATAAAAAGTGTGCTCAATAAAAATAATTTTTCTTTTATTGAAGAATTTAATTTGTTAGTCTACAATAACTTTTTTCTGTCAAATTAGTCCCCATGTTCATATGTTGTTGATGTGCTAGGACGACCTGGGCGCTCGTCATTTCCAAAGTTGTTGAAGCTATTGAAATACCATTAAGTAAAGACTAGTTTTAATGGTATATTTAATCAGAATAACATTATAAAAGTCGAAAGCAATCTATGTTGTTAAAAAATTAATTAAATTACAACATATTGATCAATTAGAGACTTTTATTGATAAAGTATCATTCCGACTATCATCGTCGTCGTCATTCTCTCTAGAGTGGATTTCATGGAAACATCAATGCCATGCCTATCCTGATATTGAAAGATCGTCATGTGAGTTATCTTGCGAAAAGGTCTTTGCACAACTTTAATACATTCAAGATTGCGTAAATATGTGGCTGTGAAAATTATTTGCGTTGTGTGCCTTATAATCATTCACAAAGGATTTGATATCGACAAAGTTCTGCAAACTAAAAAGTATTTGAGTATAAATAATAATACCTATCTACTTAACAAAAAAAAATAAAAAAAGTTTAACTACTATATTTACGTTAGGTATCGGATTATTGTTGAATGTCGGAACATTCCACCATAAATATTTCAGAATGTTCGAAAAAATCTATTACCTTACTGTATGGACTCAGAATGACAACATGTTGTAGTAAAACGTTGTATAGAGAATGGAAATACCTTTAAATTAAGTGTTTATTCGGCCTAAATCCCTTTCTTCGGCAAACTGAATCAACGGGTTAAAGAATTTTTCCGAAAACATCATTAAATACACACTCGAAAATGCCTTTGGTTCGGTTTAATTAGACCATCCTGTATTTGGAAACAAAATAATCATTATTTTCCATCATGACACTGAGACCTCTCACACATCCTGTCAAAGACCTTTTGAGCGCTAAAAACATAGAATTAACCCTATATGGCCCTAATTTTGGCTTCCATCAATGTCTTCGTTTTATTCCCGCACATCAATAATAACTAATTTTGAAAATCATAGGTTGTTATCATATTTAAAAAATATCAGCATGTGTTCCTCATTATTAGTTCTTTAACCTTCCCAAAAAAAAAAAAAACATATATATGTAGTAAAAAAGCAAAGCGCAACCCCCACAGCGTTAAATATGTTCGCCATGTACTATGGTAAGAGCAAAACCGTCCAGAACTTTTAAATATCAGAGCTATGTGTATACAATACACAATGAACATATATACAGCAAACAATTACTTGATATTAGATACGGCTTATTTCTGTTAGAGTGGCATTTAACATAAGCTGATCTACCCCTAAGCTCTCTGCGTGCGTGTATATAGGTATTTCGGCGACCTATTGCCTATTGTTCGCTTTCCAACAGTCATACCATAGATAGGTCTCTTTAGAAGCTCCGTTTCAGCTTCATAATAATATATGTGTGTGATAATGTTATGTTCTACACCATAACAGCGTATATAGAGATAGAAGATACAAATACATTTTGGGGGAGATGAAGGCCAATAAACTGATACCATTTATCAATGTTAATGACTTCTCGTTATTGTGAATTGGAGATTTTATTAAATTTTTGTCATTTTAAATGAATGGATGCGTCTAATTAAATCAGATACAACTGGGAATATTATAGTTGTACATCAGGTTGTTTTATAAGATGTGTCCAAAATGGACCAGATTGGGTTGAATGTAATAGTTGGTAAAATAAATAAATTTTAAAAGTACTTACTGGTGTTTCGAATTTACAATTAATTTTTTGACTGCCATGAAAACTCAATTATTTCTTTGGATGTCCCTAAAACCTCTTCGGACAGAGCCGCAGTATATTGGGTCTGCCAGATAACTTTTTTTTTTTTTTGAAAATGCTACAAAAGAAAAACTGCTGAATATTTTCTCAAATTTCTTTTTTTATTTGAAAGTACAATCCTTCCGGTTAATAATGACAAATAATTTCATTCAAATGGCTGCCTCGGCTGGCCATGCAGTAGTCTACACGATCGGTCCAATTTTTAAGCACATTATCGATTGTGTGCAGCTGTATTTCACCAATGGCTTCACGAATATTGTCCTTTAAAGCGTCAATTGTCTCTGGCTTGTCGGCGTAACACTTATCTTTGACGGCACCCCACAAATAATAGTCCAACGGTGTCAAATCGCAGCTCCGAGGTGGCCAAACGACATCAGCTCTGCGGCTGATAATGCGATCTTCAAAAACAGGGCGCAAAACATCGAGTGTAGCATCGGCTGTGTGGCTTTGTGAACAAAAATTAGTTCAACATGGCCCGATAACGTTCGCCATTGACTGTAACGGCCACTCCTTGCTCATTTTTGAAGAAAAATGGCACAATTATGCCTCCGGACCAAAATCCGCACCAAACAGTGACTCGTTTTGGGTGCATCGGCTTTTCAATGTATGCGTGCGGGTTTTCTGTGCCCCAAATGCGACAATTTTGCTTGTTTACATACCCGCCAAGATCAAAATGAGCTTTTTTTTTGGCAAAATCGGCATCTTCTGTAAGTCGATCGCAGGCCCACTGAGCGAAACGAAAACGCATTGGATGGTCAGTTGGCTTCAACTCCTGAACCAATTGGACTTTGTATGGCGTCATACCAAGGTCTTTATGCAAAATTCGTCTCAATGATGTCTCCGAAATGTTCAATTGTTGAGACCGACGGTGAATTGATGTTGATGGCGCTTCACGCACACTTTCTGCCACAGCAGCAATATTCTCGGGTGTACGCACTGTTTTTGGCTTTTCACGCTTTGGTTTATCGATGAGGATGCCAGTTTCTTTCACTTTTTTCACGAGATAACGAACATACGGAGCTGACGGTGCTTCTCTTCTTCCAAAATCCGTACGCAATTTTCGCACACATTCTGCAACATTACCATGATTTTCAAAGTAATGTTGCAATATTTCCCAGCGTTGTTCAAGCGTATACACAACCATATTCGTTCAGCGGAAGGATAAAACTAATTATCTGTCAAATCAGACATGAGCTAAGTGTTACCCTTCACGAAATAAGCACTAGTTGAAAAAAAGAAACGTTATATGGCGGACCCGATAGTATTTAAACATGCGTCTCTTAAAGGTATTACGAGTTTTACCTATTGTTTTTTCAAAATCTGGGAAGGAAAACTATTTTATTGGTTTTCAAAATATAATTAAAATAATGTATAAATACAAATCGTACCGTCGCTATAATGTAGAAATAATGTCATATTGTCCATATTTGCCAGAATTATCACCTATCGGCTTCTTTTGCGTGAAATAAAAAATGCGTGCACAGCGATTTGCATCACCTCAGGAAGCGTTTGAAGCCATTAAAAATCATATTTCTGAGACCCATCATTGGGTTGATACGACACTATATAAATTAAGAAAAAAACCCCGCCTTTGTGCGGTTTATATAGGTTCCAACCAGCTCTCAAAACAGTTTTTTTCCACTCTGAAGGTTGTGTCTCCGAAATATGATTTTTAATGGCTTCAAAGGCTTCCTGAAGTGATGCAAATCGCTGTGCACACATTTTTTATTTCACGCTTGAAGAAAAAGAAGCCGTAAGGTCATATTTCTGGCGAATGTGGACAATGAGACGTTATTTCAACATTTTTCTTCTTCAAATTACTGTATACCATTCAGCGTTAATTCTTCTTCGATTCTCTAAAGGAATTGTGACGTGTCCTGTACAGCACAACAAACAAGCGATCAATTTCTTGGAATTGCTTCGTGCGCAAACAACTTCTAAACGAAACTCACGGTTCATCTCGTAACATCCATAGATTTTGACAGACTTTCAATATCTGAAAACCAATAATTGAACATTGTCTTCTTTGATGGTGCTTCAACTTCATTATACCTACCAAACTTTTGAAAAATTAACCTCGTCTCTTTATTAGATTGATACGTCTCTAAAATTGCATTTTCCTTCATATCGGTATATTTTTCATTGCATTTCCTTTTCCAAAGGACTTAAACCGTGCTTCCTTCAAAGAATGAACTAATGTTGAAAATATTTTTCTTGTAGATGATGGCCTCATCCTCACACATACTACTAATTATATTCATGTTTTGTACTACTTGGATTATGCGTGAATCTCACTCATTACATATTCCACGAATGGTAAGCATTTATTTAGAATAGTAGTTCAATTTGTTTTGGAACTTACGATGCAATTTTAAAGGTTGCACCATTCAACACGAAAGAAAAAGTTATATTGGACCCCAAGAAACGACCTTTTTGTAATGCATTTACAGGTATGAATAATTGTTTTTTGTTTTGTTTATATTTTATTGTATATCTAATGTAAAAAACGTACGTATGGTACATTTAGTCATTATTTTTTCATATATAATTTTAATTCCTAAATAAAAAAAAAAATTATTTCCTAAGAAAATTATAATCACAAAAATAATAACAAAATAATATTATCCTTTAGGTTGCGGTAAAAAACGCTCAAATCTACCGGCTCTAACCGAGCAAGGCGAAGAGATCGAAGACTCAATCAACAGCCTGTTGGAATTAAGTCAGGAACCGGCTGTTGAGGACCTCTCACGGCAAATTATGTCAGAGGCGAAATTGTGGGAAGCGATACAGGAAGCCAATATGGAATTGAACAGACAGCGCAGCAAACAGCAAAAACACGACGGCGGTATTGATCTGGATGAAATGCAACAAGATGACGCTAGTGTGTTGAGTAGTAACAACAATTTTCCAGTTGGCAGCTGTATTTTGCCTCCATGTTATATTTAAACTAACTGACTAGAAATTAGTCAATAACTCAATTAGGTTACCTAGTAAAAAATGTTTCAAGAGCTTTGATAAATATTATGTTTGTTTCTAAATGTCAGTAGGAATAAGTTTTTGAAATATACGCAAAATTATTTTTAAATTAATCATCAGTGTGTGATATTGGTTGTCTAAATACAGGGTGTCTCACTATGAACTGCAACGATCGATATCTTAAACATTAAACATAAGTATAAGGTTTTTGATCCTGTATTTTATTGCAAAACATGACAGATGCGCAGAACTTTACTTAATTGATAGTTTCACCATAACGGCTGAACTCGCTCTTGGCATTTTGTGGTCAATTGTTCTAACAAATTATATGTTCACTGTTTGAGATATCGATAGACGCAGTACGTAGTAATACACCTTGTATGTTATAGGTACTTAAGTAGAATTTCTTCTTCAGAATTATTAATGTATAAGAATAATCAATCATACTATGATTAAATTATACAAACCATAACTTTGGGTATTTAGTATCTACAAAAAATAAACATCATCCTATTATTCTCCCCTGCATTTATAAAGACCACCACCCTCCTTTCCTGCAAACCAACATTAGATACCTACTTACTAATTAGTCTTATATTCGTACGGTCTACGGTTAATAATATCTACCAACTACCTATATTGTTATAAACATTATTATTTTATCGATGACATATCTGTATTTATGATTTGTGTTGAACAAAACTTGTATTAAACAAATAATTAATAACGCGTCTATCCTGTTTTTATTTTATTGTTTTATTGACAAACATATAAGCAATAAACGATATAACAATTATATCAAAGATTTATGAGCACATGAAGGTAGAAATGCACTAGGTACTTACATAATATCAGAAAATAATAATTATTGATACATAGTGACGACAAACAATTCTGATTTAAATTTTTTGAATACCTACCTACCTATATTCATTTGGACCAATCTCCCTTACCTGCACTATGTGCAAGGTTATGGAGAAACTGGTTAATAAGCGGCTAATATGGGTATTAGAAACTAAAGGACTTATTAACCCACACCAAAGTGGTTTTAGGGCGAATCGGTCTACTATGGATAATGTAATATCTCTAGAGTTAAATATCCATGAGGCTTTTTTGGACAATCAATACAACATTGCAGTCTTCTTCGACATTAAAAATGCATACGACACGGCGTGGAAATACAGAATAATAAAGAAACTGAAAGATTGGAATATTGAACGAAATGCACTGCGGTTCATCAATAACTTCCTACAAAATAGAGAGTTCTACGTTCGAACCAATGGTGTAAATTCTCAAAAGAGAAAACTGAAAAATGGTCTTCCACAAGGTTCAGTAATCAGTGTAACATTGTTTCTAGTAGCCATAAATGACATCATTGACAATATCAAATTCCCAATACAAGCTAAACTGTTCGCAGATGACCTAGTCCTGTTTACAAATGGAAAAAATTTAAAATCTATGGAACTCAGAATGCAGAAAGCTCTAAACTGTATTGAAAATTGGTCATTAGAGAGTGGCTTTAATTTCTCAACTGAAAAAACAAAATTCATGATTTTCTCCAAACATAAATACGAAAACATCGTAATTTTAACTCTAAATAACAAGAGGCTTGAATTTGTGAAAGAGATAAAGTTTCTTGGCATGATCTTCGACGAAAGACTAACTTGGGAGGCACATATTAGAAATCTGATTTTATCGTGTCAAAGAGGCATAAATCTGTTAAAAACATTGGCAAACAATAAATGGGGATCGGACTCAGAAATATTATTACGTACATATAAGTCAGTAATACGCTCCAAAATTGACTACGGGTCACCGATCTACTCAACCGCTAGACACTCTCTGCTGAAATTAGTAGATTCGATACACAATAAAGGTATACGTATAGCTATAGGAGCCTTTTGTACTAGTCCTACAGAAAGTCTACTCTGTGAAGCTGGAGAACCTCCACTATTTCTTAGAAGAGACTATTTAACATTAGCATACTGTACCACAACAATAGCCAACACAAGGAATCCTGTACGAAACGACATCTTATCCGACAGATTTTTAGAAGTTTTCAACTCACGAAGAAGAGCAGTCCCACCAATCGGCATTAGATACCGCAAAATACTGGATTTCCTTCAAATTTCTCCTGAATTGCTAACAGCCCACCTTGGAATATCCCTATCCCTAAAATAAACCTCAGACTGCTTGATATGGATAAAGCAAACACACCACACTCGCAAATTAGACAAAGATTCTACCAAATAATAGAAGCTTACGGAGAATACAATGTCATCTACACAGATGCTTCAAAGTCGAAACGGGGCGTAGGCGCTGCAGTTACATCAGAAAACCTAAAGCTTAAAATGAAGCTTTCAGACGAAAGCTCAATTTATTCTGCAGAAGTTTGCGCGATCTCACAGGCTCTAAGATCAATACTAAACTTAAATAAATAGCAAATTTTTAATTATAACCGACTCTCTCAGTGCTATCCTTAGCTTAAAACAAATGTTCCCCAGGCATCCACTTTTGCAACAGATAAAGGAGACGCTAGCACTGATACAGAATCAAACGAAGAAAATAGAATTTATGCGGGTGCCATCTCATGTAGGCATTGTGGGCAATGAAGAAGCAGACTCCATGGCAAACGAAGCCCTGATAAACCCGTCTACGGAAATAATAAATAACGCGGTGTCAACAGATATCAAGATGGTTAAGAGTAAAATCATGGATCACTGGCAGAATATTTGGAAAAACTCCACCTCTAAGTTGGCCGAAGTCAAGAAATCCGTTGCACGTCAAAATAATCTTCCACCAGATAGACACCAACAAGTTATGATGTCTCGGCTGAGAATTGGACACACACGACTCAGCCATAGTTATCTGATCTCAAAATCGGAGCAACCCTTCTGTGATAATTGTTCCACAAGTGTTACAATAAAGCATGTGTTAATGGAGTGCGCTAGGTTTTCCGCTCAAAGAGTAAAAAATAATTTTCCCTTATCACTATCAGAATTACTGAATACCAGCAAGTATACAAACAATGTAAAATCATTTCTAATAGTTAGTAGTTAATAGTTTTAATAACAAGTGGAAATATATTTATCAAATTAATGTTACTTACTTACTACTCATACGAATGTAAAACGTTATTAATGCAATGTACTATAGTGATCTAAATTTCTAACAAAAAAAAAAAAAAAAAATGTAATTGTAATGTAATGAAAATGTTGTAAAATGTAATGCAATGTGAAATCCGTACCACCTGCTAATAACCCCCAGGGTTGATGCAGTTGTTCTCTAATAAAAAAAATATTCATTTGATACATGTAGTAAAAAAGAATAGGACAATTTGTCTACACTATTTTATTTTCTCGAAGCGTTTTCAGAGAAAATCTTAATATTATTAAAAACTCTCAAGGGTGCCCCTTGTCAAGCTATGCTATAGCTCCCCAATTTGTCAACTTTGCCATGCATTTCCCATACAATTTTTGAAGGTGGCGACGCGACGGTAGCAATACATCGCGAGAATGGCTGCCTAACTATCAGAGTTGAATGCAATGTCGCACTTCCAATAGGTAGTGGTTCTCTAAGTTTAAATTGTGCATATCTTCTAATTAAGTGGTATTAGGTTCGAATTAGTTCTGACATATCGTCCGAAGCCCGGATATTCCTGCCCCAGTCCCTTTATTGGCCTTGGAGCTGTTTGTAAAAAGTCTCATACTATTTGTTTGAGATTTCTAGTATTTTCTTTCCATTCTCTTCTGTTACCTAGTTTTGCGGTGAAATTCCTCTCAAAGTTATGTATCTGTGTTTTTTTGTCACTAGAGAGAGTTAGCGATGGGATGTTTCCGATTAGGTTCAATGATTGTTTATCTCTTCTCCAGCTCCGCTGCTCTTGCTATTACCAAGTGCGGAGGTGTGAGATCCGTAATGACCTCAAGGGGGCTTAGCCCCAGTAATGCATATACATGATAATCATTGTACTCTGTCGAGTGTCGTACTTTTTCCTAACCAAACTATTGCTCAACGTATCATGAGGGCTATTGTTGCTTTTTTAGCTGTTATTTCAGCATGATTATTCCATATAAGTTGATACTATCCGGGGTAATTTCTAGATAATTGATTTCACACTTCTGTTCAATATGATCTCTCCAATGAAGAAGAGGGTACATTGATGGAAGTTTTATTTTTCGGGTACTTGATAATCCGAAATACGCGTGATTTCAGATTATGCCAAGTTTCCTGTTTTTCTTCCATTTTTGGTAAATTTACCCGACACTCAAATAAACGCTTGATTTCATTAGTGAACAAAATTGGGCACGCGCCCTCCATAACGCATTGTCCTAGGACCATATTGTACATCAAATTAATTGTTTTTTCTAAAATTAAGACAAATATGATAAAAACCAAAGCTCTTTGATGAAAATTATTTAGCTATAGGTATAAGTACCTACCTACCTAATATAACCATGAGAGTAATTTAAATAAAATCCGATTAAAAAACTTTTCCTTTGAAAATTCAGTTACCTATTTGATATCATGCATACGAAATGTTTTTCACCCTGTGGAAGCACATTGATAAAGACAAGCAAACTCTGTAAAGTCTGTTCCACAGCAAATGACTAATTATTAATTAATGTTCTTAATTTTGATCCTCAAATTAGCATATTTTCAAACTAAACTAGAGTAGAGTGTATATGTATTTATGTAAATTTGATAGCCCATATTATCCATTGGGCTGCTCGGCTGCTGATTTCTTGCTTTCACCGCTGGTTAGACACTGATCCACGCAGCCTTTTTAACAGAGCGACGCGTTGATCCAATTAAGCATGGTCTACCAGGTGCGGTAATCATTCACTACTTCATGTATTGTGTAACGGCTTTAAATCTTGTTTTTACTCGGCCACGTCAGGAGTGCCCCAGGGTTCTAACTTGGGTCCATTGTTGTTCCTTCTTTTCATCAATGGCCTGGACCCCTGTTTAATTCAGCGTACTCTATTTTTCGCAGATGACTTAAAAATCTTCGCCTCCATAGATTCAGTAGCAGATTGCATAAACCTGCAGCATGATCTGTGTGCTCTAGAAAGGTGGTGCGACAGTAACAAATTGTCTCTTAACATTCGTAAATGCACATGTCTGAGTTTTACACGTAAAACAACGTTTATTGACTATCCGTATGCAATCTCCACAATTAAACTTGAACGATGTCGGGTATTCACGGATCTTGGTGTTACCTTCGATCAGAGGTTCCAGTTTTTGGAGCATATGGAGAGAATGGTTATAAGGCATCTCACATGTATGGCTTTATAATGCGTAACTGCAAAGGCTTCAAGAATACCTCTGCCCTTATCACCTTGTTCAATGCCTATGTGAGGTCAAAATTGGAGTATTTTTCCATCATCTGGTATCCTCAGTATAATATTCATAAACTAGAGGTCGAGCAAATTCAGCGTAGATTTTTGAAATATTTAGTTTTTAGAACCGATGGTGCTTATCCAGTAAGAGGTTACAATCATGAATTGTTACTGTCACGTTTTGACGTTCAGAGTCTGGAGTAGCGAAGAATTCAGAGCTCATTAACCATCTTATATAAATTGCTTAGAGAAAAAATCGACTGCTCTTTCTGCTGTCTTGCTTGAATTTGTTAGTTCCTAGGTTAAATACCAGATCCAATTTAACATTTCACTTACACAGAGCTAGGACCAATGTACTGATAAGATCGCCTTTTCATGTCATGTGTTCCAATTTTAATAGAGTGTGACATTTTTACAACTACAGTTAATCACTTGAAAATGGTAGCTGCAGAGACATTTGTGGTTTAGATGTGTGTATGTGTGCGGAATTAATTAGGATTTATTAATTAGTATTTTAGTTTATTTAAGCATTTAATTTTTTAGTTTGTAATATTCTCCTTTAAATGGGAAACTGCTGGGCAATAAACGCTTTATTTATTTATTAATCAGTGACATTTAGATACAAAACAAACTATTTAGTTTCACAATGTAACATACTAAAAAGGGATAAGCAAACTTTATTGTTGTACATATTATTAAAGTTTGCTTATCCCTTTTTAGAGTATGTTTGTGAAACTAAATAGTTTGTCTTGTTGTGTGAAACTAAATAGTTTGTCTTGTATCCAAATGTCACTGATGATGAGAATTAAAAATTTCTCGAAACATGTCTGACTGACATAGGCGATTTGCCGTGTGTTTTGATATATGAATATATTTATTTTGTGGAACTGACGTGTTATTTATGTGCATTAAAAAATCTACTAAAAACTGCGAAATCATGCCTTGTCACACATAACTATTACACATTTTATGGAACGCACCATATTTGTGATTGGATAACTTATTATTCTTTCAATCTGTTTCCGCTCATCGTAAATAAAACTTTACAAGGGTGTCAATTGCTTTGCTTTATATAAAACTGGAGATTAGCCGCTTTTACTGTTCTTTGCACTACCAATAGCCAAACCAGATAGAAGTGAAGTGATTTCACTGAAAAGCAAACATTAAAAAAACCACTGATACAATGAATAAAGAGTTACTTCTTGTGGCATTGATAATATTAGGTAAGAAATTTTTTAGCCATGTTTTGCTTAATATTTTGAATTTCAAGTTTTAAATGTATACATGCACTAAAGAATATTCACCGCAAATAGTTTTTGTTTTAGCTAATTTTAATTTTAGGACCATTTACATTTTCGAAAGGATACAAAAATTAAAATTGGCCAAAGAACCATCATTTTGGTTAACATCACAGAGGCAGTCAGTCTGTGATGTTAAACACAACTGCAACAGTAGTTTCAAGAATTAATTTTTGTTGATCTTTGATGTTGAACAGATGATTGTGTAACAAATAATTTTTCTGTGCATTGAAAGAATATTCAAGTTGCTATAAAATTAAACCTAAATTGTGTGATGTCGTGTGCACGAATTACCTTTCAGACACCATTCATTTTCCAGGTGTTGTATGGGGCGAGGTGCAATCCTGCAACTCCTGCGGTTCCGAATGTCAATCAGCGTGCGGAACGCGACACTTTCGTACTTGCTGCTTCAATTATCTGAAAAAGCGGAGTGTGGATCCACAACCGCAATTGCCTGCCACGTTGGATCCCAGTTTACGGTTGGAATTATGGTTGGCGAAGTCGCGATATCCGTATTTTCAACCGATGATGCGGGATTTGGCTGATACATCCGATAGTTTGTTGAAACAACATAATATCGATAGTAATGGGAATAATCATTACTTATATCCGGCGAATCAGTAAATGGTCTTTCTGTCTTGTTTATTTTAAAATGTTGCTATTATTAGGCCAGATACTAATGTAAGTAAATAGGAATATAATTATTTATTTGAAACTAATTAGCAACAATTGTTGCAATTTTTGGAGCTGGGTTTATCTTACGCCCAGATCTCCCGTAGATTATTATACTGTATTTAATGATATTATTGAATAGATATCCCATTGCGATGATGCATTTGTTGAGTGGATTTCACCTATTAGAGATCGTCTGGAGCGATGATCGATATGGCTCTTCCATACTCTCAGATGTGTTACTTTTACAGTTTGTTACAGGATTTCTACAGCCAGTTAAAATTCGCGTTTCAATTAGCCAACCTCCAAAGTAGGAAGATGCTTTTAAATATGCAGATCTATAAAAAAAATTATTCCACTCTCATAAACTTATAAACTGCATGGTCGACACCTGGTATCGTATTATTTACAAGCCTTTTGTATTCTATTATTCAAAACTTTGTTCACGATTCCAAGGTGTTATTGATAAAAAATACGGAATCCTGGAAACCGTTAAGTATATTGAGTTGTCACAATGTTTTAGAAATGTTTGAGGAATCTATTTGTAACGACTAAAAGTGCAATAGATGAGAAACATGTGCCTCGTTTACCAAGGACCTTAGTATGTACAGTGTTGTCTTTTATATAGATATCATTTTGATTTGATCTAACTTTTTTATATTATTACAATAAAAATAAATACATCGTATTTCAGTCTGTCAAGGGCCTTGCCCATATGTTTCTTTGTTACAATGTTTAATACTTGAGATTTAAATTTAAGGCTGATGATGGAAAGGAGCTTCGAAACATGTCCCCTTTTATAAAGGTATCTTAATACATTTTTATTAGTGGAGACGATGTATTTATTTTTATTGTAATTATATTACACTCCACTGCATCCAATGGATGGATAGATTGACGAACCAAAAGATATATTGTAGGGGATCTTGCTAAGTTTTTTGTTAGCAAAACAAAAGACTGTCATTTTGGAAAAGATACGAGTACAAGTATGCTTTTTTAAAGGAACACCCTGTTCATTGATAGCTCGTTAAATAGCTTGTTTTATTATAATTTTAATGATAAAACACTTTTTGCATTGTAGCAGTAGTTTTCGATTAAGTTGCAAAAAATGGTCGAATAATGCCAGAATTTTAATCACGAAGAACTATGGAATGATAAACGTCAGTTTGACACAAATTTTATTCTAATAATTGGAACAATGAATATCCAAATTGGATAGGAAATAGTGAACATACCTTGGCCAACAAATAGTCTTGACTTAATTGTTATGGATTTATTCTTTAAGGAAAGAATTTCGAACGCAGTCAACCTTTAAGAGAAACCCTCAGAAATACTTTCCAATGCAATAAGTCATGCTGTGATGCGGTGGTTCGTCATTCCATCTTTGAAAATAAAAAAGGCACTTCAAATCAAAATGATATTAAGATAAAATGACCACACTGTACCTGGGTAGAGCAGATTTCTTTATAATAATTCCAGCAAATTGGTTATTTGTAGAATCATTTGAATAAGTACTTACCTAGTTTAATAATTATAAATAAAAAATTATTATCTAGTTCTCACATTAAAGACCTATTATAGCTCGTTAACGTATTGCTCTTATACATAGGTAGATATGTCGCAACTATGATGAAAATTATGTTGTACTCTGTATCGTTTCGTTTGCTGTGGGGAAGATTATTTGTAAAATTTACATGTTTTCTAGTCAATTATATAAAGATTATGTTGAATCATATTTTTGTAATTTTGTTTTCAGCGATACAATCCACATGTGAACGTGAAACATATCCACCAGCATTATTCCGTTAACGACATTCCATGTATTTTTTAATTTATTTATTATTAATAAAATATTTAGATGTACATTTTTTTTTGTATATAAAACCAATATGACTGGATATTATTACGTAAAAATATATAATATATATATTTAGATACTATTTTGTATTGCATTTATTGTCGTGATGTGATAAAACCAAAGAAATTTTCAGCTCAAGAATTTAAACACATGCGTATGACTTAAAATTTTTTGTCAGATACAGAATATATCACAATCAATACCAGACAAAAAATTACTATAATCGAAAATGTATTAAGTAGTAGGTAGCATATCAAACCAATACAACATATCCTTACGCACCCAACTCTTTTAAGTTCTATCCTACCTGAAAGCCAAGTACTTTAAAAATCTCTGAACCGATTCCAAAGTCTTAACATGATAATAATAGAGGGGCTCCATATATGAGACGCATGCGCAGAGCGCTGTTCATATATCAACTTTATTTTTTTTCCTGGCTTGAAACATGGGCTCATAATAAATTTTGAAATATTCAACAGTAGGTAACTTACAAGTGGTTATAGAATCCTAAATGTTTTGACATTTACATAATTTCTTATTGCTTTGTAAATTTAGGCATTTCTTCTCCGCCATTGCGATTTTTTACTTTCCCGACCCATAATAGACAAATTTTTTTACTAGTCGATTTTCTTGGGAATGAGGTTCATATGAAACTAGTTTTTTGAAATAATATTTAGTTCATGTCATATCTTTCGTACAACGTTTCGACAACATTACTTTGTCTTCTTCAGGCAACAGAATCTTCTTTTTTTTTTTTATAATTTCTTACATCTTTTCATTTTGACCAATACATTAATAAGTACCAGAAAATTCAGATCATTTCTGGTTAGTATTGGGCATTGTTTAAAATAATGTTTAAAATGTCTATCAAAATATCAAAAACCTGGGTTCCATGCTGCTGCTTAATTCTTGCGTAGATTGAAATTGGCACATTTTCACCCATGCCATCCATATTATTCTTGAAAGTTTTCTTGAACCTTATTATTTAATTTTTTTACTAGTCGATTTTCTTGGGAATGAGGTTCATATGAAACTAGTTTTTTGAAATAATATTTATTTAATGTCATATCTTTCGTACAATGTTTCGACAATATTACGTTGTCTTCTTCAGGTAACAGAATCTTCTTTTTTTTTTCTGGTACTTATTAATGTCCTGGTCAAAATGAAAAGATGTTGTAAAAAATTATAAAAAAAAAGAAGATTCTGTTGCCTGAAGAAAACAACGTAATGTTGTCGAAACGTTGTACGAAAAATATGACATGAAATAAATATTATTTCAAAAAACTAGTTTCATATGAACCTCATTCCCAAGAAAATCGACTAGTAAAAAAATTAAATAATAAGGTTCAAGAAAACTTTCAAGAATAATATAATAGACAAAGTATTGTAAAGGCACTAAAAAAAATTGAGATAAAGACGGATATAACCATTTTGAAGTCCTCTGAGACGATTAAGACAATTTCCAGATGGAAGTCTGTCTGTCTGTATGTCTTCTTCCACGATAGCGGCTAAACGCTTCAACCAATTGAGCTTAAAATTTTGGGATATGAATTTGGGGGAATCCTAGGATGAACCTATTAGTTTTTGGTTGAACTCGGTCTAGCCCTGTGATAGTGGTGGACACAATCCCTAAATTCTTTAATAGCAGTAGTGGTCGAGTGATACATCATTTTAAAGCATTTTTTTATACTTTATAGCTAAACTAAAACACCTTTTACATTCACTAAAACACGTTTTTAATCTCGACGCGCGTTTCGCTAATAATGTTAGCATCCTCAAGAGAGAATTAAAACTTTACACAGCAATAGGTTACTTTAAAATTTCACCAGTTAGGTAGTTCGCACCTATATCTGTTATTATATTATAATAAAATAATTTGTATAAGCGTCTGTGTCGTCATTGGTAGAGCGTGCGCTTTGAACGCGGAAGGTCCTGAGTTCGAATCCCAGTTCTGCCAACTTTGTTTGTTAGGTTAGTTCATTGGAAATTAATAATAATATTAATTATAATAATAATTAAAATTCTGTTTCGTTACGCAGTTCATATATATTTCAGATTATATTGTCACGAGTACAGATTCCAAAATTATTAATAAATAAATATAAATTATAAATAATGATATATCATTTATACTCAGATGGTAGAACTCTCGCTTGGGTTGCGAGAGGTACCGGGATCGTTACCTGGCGCCTCCACCAATTGTCACGTTTAGATTTAACGTGAACTACGAGGGCATTGAAAATAAGGACCTTATCTAAAAGATTGAAACACCGAATACCAAGTTAAAATAAACTTTGTCTATTTAAACTTGGTATTCGGTGTTTCAATCTTTTAGATAAGGTCCTTATTTTCAATGCCCTCGTAGTTCACGTTAAACCTAAACGTGACAATATTATATCCTGTCGGGAAAGCTTTGGGACGACACAACCTATTTTTTTAGTATGCACCAAACAAATTGTTGAATCCCTTCGGGAATTAAGAATAACAGTGCTCATGAAGTATGAAAAATAAAAAAAAAAATCAAGTTATTTTCAACATTTTACTTACGATAAAAAATTATATAACATCTACATCAACATTAATGTTTCTTTTTCTTCTTACCAAAACCTTCAAACTGCATACTTAGTAATGGATTACTCATTTTCGCCTGAAATTAGAAACACAACAATTAAAGGAATATTACAACCAAATAATAATCGCCATGCCTTAAACTTTGAAGTAGTCCCATCAGTTTTCTTCGAATGATCCCATTTCCGTTTATTTGCCTTTTTCGTAATACCAGTTAAGTGTTTCAATGTTGGTGGAATAATGTATTCGGGCACATCAGCCAAATGCTTTTGAATTTTAACTGTATGCAAAGCTTTGTCATGCCTCAGTACTTTAAAATCATTTGGGTTGTCTTCGAAATGGCTCTAAAACGGAATATTAACTATTAACGTTTAATTAGTGGGACGCCAATAAAGCTAACATTATAAAATTGCATTTTGACATGAAACTGTTGAACAAATTGGTAAAGGATATGATTTAGCAAAATATTATAGTTTTGCTACAACATGATTGGATGAGCGGCAACTTATGAACTAAAACAAAGATGATCTGAATAACGACGTCTACTCCACAAAATGATTTATATATACACGTTAAAAACTTGTTTTTAAATGCCAGACATGTTTCGGACTACACGTCCATCATCAGTGGTTTAAGGAACCGTATATAATATTGTTAGATGTGAAGGTCGTACTTCATATAAACATTAATAGAGTTTTTTACATTGATTTAAACGTTCATAGACATCACTCTGTTGGAAATAAATTGAATGTTAAATTAATAAAATAAAATTATATAGTTAAATGGTTGAAATTTGTTAATTATTTTTGCTTGGGTTCTGCGTTTCTTTCCTTTTCTCATTTTAAAAGGAAATTAAATTAAAATTTATATGATCTGGTAAGAGCCCACAACAATATGGCTGTTTTAAGATTCACAAATAAAATGAGGACAAAATGTCGAGTGTCGAGTATGGATCTTCATACTCGCCACTCGACACAAATAAAACAAAGATGGTTGGCTTTAAGTGTCATTACGAATTAAAAGTAATAACATCAAATAATTATGTGATTGCTATGTTGTTTGCATTTTATAAAATATATGGCCGATGAAGCTTCAGTCAACGGTATACGAATTTTTATGGGCTCAAGAAAATCCGCACCTTAGTGTTGTAGAACAAAGACTGGAAAGGTATAGCTTTAATGTATGCCTTGGGATTTTCTTAGCCCACACATATCTCAGGGAAATTAAATTTAAATTGCAAGAGGTATTTGAAGATATTGAGAAATTTTGTAGAAATTGAAAGCGACAATTTACCGTTAATTCAAAATAAGGTTTGCTACCAAAACGAAGTTTGTCATAATGCAAAAAGTGTTAATGAATTTTTAATTAAATTAAGTGGATGAAGAAAGATGGGTCTTGGTCATTTGCCAGCAGGATCATCAGACGCCTCCGGATTTTTATTTGTGGGTCAGAATTAAAGAGATCACTTACGGAGAACATCCAAATTATCGGCAAACATTCGTAATGCATTTAATTCAATTCCGCTTGTAGAGCCGATTATGGATTAATAAAAGCAGAGTTCAATTTAAACATTTTCTTTAATATCGGATCCGGCTTATTTCGTGAAGGGTAACACTTAGCTCATGTCTGATTTGACAGATAATTAGTTTTATCCTTCCGCTGAACGAATATGGTTGTGTATACGCTTGAACAACGCTGGGAAATATTGCGACATTACTTTGAAAATCATGGTAATGTTACAGAATGTGTGCGAAAATTGCGTACGGATTTTGGAAGAAGAGAAGCACCGTCAGCTCCGTATGTTCGTTATCTAGAGAAACTGGCATCCTCATCGATAAACCAAAGCGTGAAAAGCCAAAAACAGTGCGTACACCCGAGAATATTGCTGCTGTGGCAGAAAGTGTGCGTGAAGCGCCATCAACATCAATTCACCGTCGGTCTCAACAATTGAACATTTCGGAGACATCATTGAACGAATTTTGCATAAACACCTTGGTATGACGCCATACAAAGTCCAATTGGTTCAGAAGTTGAAGCCAACTGACCGTCCAATGCGTTTTCGCTTCGCTCAGTGGGCCTGCGATCGACTTACAGAAAATGCCGATTTTGCCAAAAAAATCACCCTTTCAGATGAAGCTCATTTTGATCTTGGCGGGTATGTAAACAAGCAAAATTGTCGCATTTGGGGCACAGAAAACCCGCACGCATACATTGAAAAGCCGATGCACCCAAAACGAGTCACTGTTTGGTGCGGATTTTGGTCCGGAGGCATAATTGGGCCATTTTTCTTCGAAAATGAGCAAGGAGTGGCCGTTACAGTCAATGGCGATCGTTATCGGGCCATGTTGAACGAATTTTTGTTCACAAAAATTGAAGAGGAGGATATTGGCAACATTTGGTTTCAACAGGACGGCGCTACGTGCCACACACCCGAAGCTACTCTCGATGTTTTGCGCCCTGTTTTTGAAGATCTCATTATCAGCCGCAGAGCTGATGTCGTTTGGCCACCTCGGAGCTGCGATTTGACACCGTTGGACTATTATTTGTGGGGTGCCGTCAAAGATAAGTGTTACGCCGACAAGCCAGAGACAATTGACGCTTTAAAGGACAATATTCGTGAAGCCATTGGTGAAATACAGCTGCACACAATCGATAATGTGCTTAAAAATTGGACCGATCGTGTAGGCTACTGCATGGCCAGCCGAGACAGCCATTTGAATGAAATTATTTGTCATTATTAACCGGAAGGATTGTACTTTCAAATAAAAAAAGAAATTTGAGAAAATATTCAGCAGTTTTACTTTTATAGCATTTTCAAAAAAAAAAAAGTTATCTGGCAGACCATTTATAGTATTTTACTTAATTTATGCTTTAGTTTATTTTTAATTACCAACCATCCATCCAATTCACGACAAAATACGGCGGACATTAATGCCGAGGCAATCAATTTTTTTCAGTATCTAGGTATTGGTCCCACCCGATTCTTAGACAGCAAAGTTCATGATGTTTGCAAAAAACTTTGAACTTCTCAATGGTTATTGATTCACAATCCACAAAGTACCGTTGAGAACAACTCCACTCAGTATTTTCCCTCAATATGATGACATTGTGGGAACTTTTTTGGTGTTAAACTTGAATTTTGACATATTTATGCACTTACTCACCTATTTCTAGACAGTTCCTTAATACAAAACATGTGATTGCATATTTACCTTCAGTTTCTGACAATTGAATATTTCCTGCTTGATCTCTTTCAGTCTAGCCTCGCGTACTGCGATTCTAGTAACTGCCTTCCATGCATCTTGGGCACGATACTTAAACGCTTCTATTTCTTCCAATTTAAACTGATACGATTTAAAAATCTTAACATCTTGTCCCTGTTGCAACGCATTTTCAACGTCATCCAACAACGGTTTCTCTTTCATTGATACAAACGATAAGACACTTCCCTAAAAGAAAATCGAACGTCATAATATGGATTCCCAAGTTTATATCAGCTCTTGCTCTTACCTGATTGTTTCCCCGAGCAGTCCTTCCAGCTCGATGAATATACGATTGCGCATCCAAAGGAAAATCAAAATTAATCACATTAGCAACACATTGGAAGTCAATTCCACGCGATACTCCGCTTTCCTTGTCTTTTTTCCGTTTCGACTTTTTGTTATCACTACGTCCACTAGCTTTTACATCTGGTTGATCTAAAGCTTTCTCATCTGAAGCCACAATTATATCGTACACGCCCTGATTGAATTGATTAACGGAATGACAACGGATCGTTGCTGGCAGTTCCGAATTTAAAACGCATGTTGGAATAGCGAACTGTTCAAGATACAGTTTGATTCTGTAATAGAAAATAAAAAATAAACTAATGAAACATTAAAAACAAATAATGCCGTTCAGGACACTCCCATTTGCTCCAATTTTTAATATTGAGGCTGAGGCTAACAAAGTTCAGTAATTTTGTGTTTTTCCAAAAAATTTTTGCAAATTTAGCTTGGTCAATGTTTATCTTCAATTACAATGGCGTAATGCATCGTGAGTTCCTGCCAGAAGCTAGTACCCCCAAGAAACTTATGTGAAGTTAGCGCCAGCGTTCAGCTCCAGTCCTCCCCCACTACTCAATTTCCCCTGCGACCGCTTCGCATCACAAATATACGGTGCGATGCGCACAGCGACACGCGCATGTAGGCGGAGCTCGAAGCTGGCTGTTGAAATAGGCAAATAATTTAAATTTTTAATAACTAATGGTAGTATTTTATTAATATTAAAAATAATAGTTTTGATTCAATCGATTTTATACCTATTTCCTTCCTCCTGAGCAGGACGTCTGTGAACGGCCCAACCGCCTCTTCAATATAACGTGTACCCCTTCTATTTAAAAAATCATATCTCCGAAAAGTGTGCTTTTAGCTCCCTAGATTTTCTAGAATCCCAATCCTGTAAGTCATGGGTATTTACACTTACAAGCACATCTGAGCACGAGGCCTGGGAACGCCGCTACCGCCCCTTAAATATAACATGTACCCCGTACAGAAAAAAAATCATATCTTCGAAAAGTGTGTTTTAAGCTCCCTAGATTTTCTAGAATCCTAATCTTGTTAGCCATAAGAATTTACACTTACAAGCACATATGAGCACGAGGCCTGGGAACGGCGCTACCGCCCCTTAAATAAAACATTTGCCCACGGCGCAATTTTATTAGTCTGTCGCCGGCAGTTGCTCGTTAACATCTTTACCTATATTGATGCCCAATGGCAAAACGTTGTTTACGGATAAATTACAATTTTGCGTACATTCTTCTGATAGTTGGGAAAGCGTTTGGACAATGACGACCACTTAAAACAGCTTCATTATTTGTGTGCTCTATGCACAATCATGAAAAATTAAATGCGCTATTGCGAGGACTGTTTACACAGTTTCCACAAAGGTATAAAAGACATGGTTCGCTCTTATCGTAACTCGTATAGATCTCATATTAAAATTCCAAAAAAAATTCGAACGATACGTATATTGCAGATGGTTCTAATATTGCCAGGGCTACATGGGATATTATCAACCATAAAAGGAATAGTTCTGCTACCCAACAATCATTAACAAATCTTACTGCGGATGATTTCAATACATATTTTACCAGTATTGCGGAAACTTTAACCCATGACTTATCCTCAAATATCAGTCAACTGGATTTGTTGTCTATTGACATTCCTGGCAATTTTGAGTTTAATGAAATATCTTTTATTGAGACGAGAGATATAATAAACTCTTTTAAAAATAAAAGCTCGAAAGACATTTTTGATTTGAATATCGTAATCATTAAATATATTAAGGATATAATAATTATACCATTGACCATATTGATTAATTTGGCGATCTCATCCGGTATGTTTCCGAGTTGTCTGAAATTTAGCAAAATTATTCAAAAAAGGATCTCCAGATGAATTGAACAACTATCGCCCTATTTCTATAGTGCCTGTTCTAGGCAAAATTTTTGAAAATATACTCTTTAAACAATGAGCCAACTATTTTGAAAGAAATAATTTATTTTCTCCGAAACAATTTGGATTTAGACCGAAACTTAACACCGTTTCAGCTATAGAAAACTTTATAAATAGCGTTATAACCGCTTTTGAGAGTAGAAGGCTTGTGGGGGCTTCTTTTCTTGATTTAACAAAGGCGTTTGATTGCGTCTCACACGATATCTTGTTGGGTAAACTGGAGCGATACGGTATGAGTGCGAATTCGATTCGTTTGCTGAGTTCCTATCTCACTGGTAGGAATGTCGTAACGATGTTTGAGTCAAAGTCTTCTCAGCCCTTGTTGGGCTCTTGTGGAGTCCCACAGGGCTCGGTGCTCGGACCTCTATTGTTTTTGATTTTCATTAATGATTTACCGCTACATCTGCTATGCTCTGACCTGACATTGTTTGCAGACGATTCAACTATTGTCGATGTTGAACTGTCGAGTGCTGTTCTGGCCTCAAGTATGATTAATTCACAGTCGAGGGCTGCGGACTGGTTTGCAGCTAACAAACTCTGTATGAATGCCAATAAAACAGCTACTAAAATATTTACATTACGTGAGACGGATGTTGCTGTTTCTGATGGTCTGGTAAAGTTTTTGGGTGTCACTTTGGACCAAAAGCTAACCTGGGCGGGTCATGTCGAGGTTACCATTGCCAAGTTGTCTAAGGTTGTGTTCACGTTGCGAAGCTTGAAGGGTGAAGTCTCTTTTAATGTTTTGAAATCAGCATATTATGGCCTTTTTCGCAGTGTGGCTTCATACACTTTGTCAATTTGGGGACACTCTTGTCATGCTAGTCGGGTATTCGCAATCCAAAGACGAGTGGTTCGAATAATGACAGATTTAAAGTTTAGAGAGAATGTCAGACCTAAATTTAAAGAATGTAAAATAATTACACTCCCGTGTCTCTATATCTACAACTCAATTATGTATGTGAAAAATAATTACAATCTGTACATAAGGCATGATGAAGTTCACAACCACAATACCAGAAACAAAAATGACATTCTTCCTGAATATATGAGGTTGGGTAGAAGCAGAAATTCTGTGAATTATTATGGTCCCACATGCTATAATCATTTGCCAGATAGTTTGAAAACACTGAGCCTTGCAATGTTCAAAAATAGATTAAAAAACTACTTTATTGACCAGGCTTTTTACTCCATTAATGAATTCCTCAGCACTGATTTTCTGTTTTGATTAAGTTATATACATTTCTATGTTTTTATGTTGTGTTATGTAATATTTTAATATGACTTGTGTAAACCTTTTTTGGTAATGATAATAAATAAATAAAAATCATGAGGCACACAAGACTCCATATACATTTATCTGACAATATAAAACACCAAAAAGTCGTTACTTACTTGTAACATTTGTCCACTGTATTTACAAACACAATCGTTTTCCCTCGAATCAAATGCAATTTTAATAACGCATACAAAATTGTCGCTTTATCCAATTCCTCAATAAGCAAATGGTAGTGCGTTAATTGACTGGCAGGAGCTAAATCCGGCTCCTCTAGTTTCAGTGTAACGGGATTATGAAGCACTAAACTTTTCAAACTTTTCACATCTTGACTTAATGTGGCCGAGGCCAGAATTGCTTGATAAATATTTGGAAAAAACCTACAATTTAAACAAAATTCATAGATATTTAAGTATTTTTCTAAATTAGGTAGTTAACACTAACTGCATTAAATCTTTAACTTCATCTTCATAACCAAAAGAAAATACCAAATCAGCCTCATCAATAACAAGCATTTCCAACGATTTCTTCACATTCATGTTCCCATTTTTTATATGTTGATATACTCTGGCAGGTGTACCAACAACAATATCTGGTTTTTCTACTAAAAGAGGCTTTTGTACACTTAAATCAACTTGTGGAGATACATCTAAACACCGTACCTAAAATTCATCATAAACACGTAATAAATATATAATTGAATAATTCATTTCTTACTTCTCTCGAACATTTATATGTGAGATCTTTCACAACATCACATATTTGGTGACACAATTCTTTGCTCGGTGCTAAAATGATTGCTTTAATCTCTTGGTGTGCGGCAGTTTGTTTGGAGTTTAATATTTTCTGGATTGTCGGTATTGCAAAAGCTGCAGTCTTGCCAGAACCTGTTCTAGCACGCACGAGGACGTCTTTGCCTTCCAGGAGTAGTGGAATGGCTTTTTCTTGGATCAAAGTAGGCTTGTACCATCCTAATTTTGCAATGCCCTGCAAAAGAATTGAAAATGTGGCTTAAAGTATTAAAAAATGTACAAATGCCAAATACCTTTAGGATTCTGTCATCTAATTCCATTTCGTGGAAATTTATTGGTTTTTCTTCTGCTTCGTCAGCCATTACTGATTAATTTTCTTTAAACTACTTAGTTATACGATAAAAATAATATACACATAATCAGCAATGATCTAATAATACTAGCGTTTAGCGTAGTTTTATAAGTCAATAATATTGAAAAGTAATGAAAACACCATAAAAAAACCACACTTCAAAAAAGTGGGGTTAGAGTAAAGTAATGTGTTCGGTTCTTCTCTCTTCGTTTCGTCAGGGACTTTCAGCACCTGGTCACAGCCAGAGATATCTCCATATCTCTGGTCCATTGAGATGGGAGGAGACGCTATAACGTTATCAAAAGCTAGTGCAGGTAGGCCATAGTGGTATGCGACCTCTATCATTTGAGGTGCTTTCAAGATGATAGTGTTATTTACGAGTATTTTACAAGTTTTCTTAAGTTTATCCTTGTTTTTTGGACGGTTATTTAACAATATACTATAATGGTGTCCTGTGCTGTGCGTAGTTGCAGTAGTAGAAGTGAAATAGACAAAAAAAATATCAGGCATAACGTTTCATAGGTATGTATTAAATATTGTAAACATTGTACATGGACGTATTCATGGTTTATATGTATGCGACAACATTTAAATAAAATTGTTTTGTTTAAGGGGTATTAATATATAATTTATAAAGTACTAACGTCTTTTATTCCTGTATTTTGGTATCAAATATCAATTATTACCTATATTGCAAATGTAAGTAAAGTATAAACCTAAGCTGCAAATTAAAAAACAAAAACGTCAACAAAAATAGCCAGTGCGGCTCTGGAGAATCCGCCATATTGGTATGCGTTTACGCCCCACCCAATGCACCCGTTTGTGTTCAATGTAAAATAATGCTTATAGCGGCTCGTTCTATCTTAATGCTCTGGTCACAGCATAAAGATATCTTTGGTAGTAGTTTTAACTATATAGGTTACCTCCAGAGATATGGAGAAGGGAGAATGAGCTTTGACAAGAGATATGCAGAGTGGGGAGAGTGAGCGTCAACATGCGCAAATTTTCTAATCATGGGGGTCGCCATCTTCTAGCTTGGGCTTACAGGGTATAGTCAAATTTCTTTTTAGGACACGAAAACCGTTCATAAATTGTAGGTTAATAATTGCAAAAACAACTGATAGCAATAATTGTTGCAATTATTTACAGGACAGAAGTATTAAAGAAAACTAATGTTGTTTCAGGTAACATTTAATATTGGAAATATGCGATATTCATTAATCTTTACTACTAACGCAATAAAATAGGTATTGTGTTGTGTAACATTCTCACCCTTTTCAATACTACTTACCCAGAATACACACGACATAGAATTAGAGGGGCTTAATAGCGAAATTTGTAATATTCTTAATTTATTTATAATAAGTAATAAGAAAGCCTGGAAGTCATGAGTGGAAAAAGCTTGACAGAGATATCCTGCTCAATTCCAGAATACCGTATGCTATAAAAATGTTTAATAATAATCAAACAACTGTCTTCATATTAATGGTGTTAATATAAACAAAAATTGTGTGTATGGCCCAATTGTTTTTTTTTTATTTCTTTCATACAATAAATATGGAATGTGTCGTATGGTTGCGTAGATATTAACTTCGGTACAATTTATAATTTTGGTTCAGCTTTTAACAGCACAGCATGCCATAACTACCCCTACACTTAACACTAATAAACGGATATCCTTTTTTGTTTTAACTAGGCATAAATATGTCCACACAATTAAGAAATAACAGTAAAACTCTGTTTTACTGAAAGGCACTCAAATGAAACATAAGAACGTTAGACAATAAAGCTTATTATTATTATATAACCACACAAACTTTGATTTTTTGACGTTTGTGACTAGAAAATGGCGGCACGCATAGTGTCGTCGGCAAAGTGGATGCGCATTCGCCAAAGCTCATTTTTCCTTGTCCCATATCTCTGGTTGTGTTTTATGCAGAGATATGGAGAGTCTTTGGTCTTATGTTGGTTATAGTTATTGTACTCAAGATATAGATGGCACTGTATACTGTATGATAGAAAAATAAAAATGTAAAATTAATATTTGGTAACATACCTACCTAGAACTTTTTTTGTAATCTAAATTGCGAAAGAAATACAAATTAATTATTAAATTGGAAAATTACAGATTGTAAATCGATAACGCGAGTTTTTGGTAATTTTAAGTATTTCAAATAATAAGATTCAATAAATGAATTGCGCTGGTTATTTATAATAGAAGTCACCAGAAACACGAATAATCATTTTAAAATTGAAAATTATTACCTAACATTTATTTATTTAAAATTTATTAAACGAAAACTGATGAACTAACTGTAGTTATTCTTTTTACTATAAGAATTTATAGTTGTTTCACAGAATATCCTAACAAATAAGCTGTTGAAGCTGATGCGCTGATATTTACGTTTATAAAATGTTTTAATACCTACCTATCCTACCATACAATGATCTTACATAACCATATGCGTACTGTGAGAAATTGTTTCGAAATCTTACCTAGGTGGGTATATTGTTAAATATTAGAGATGCTAAAATTTAATTCGGCACATAAATATGTAAAATTTATAATTTGGCAAAAGTATCTAGTGTATTCTTTAGGACACATATCAGACGTTTTCAAGCAACCTCCCCTTATCGGGCGTTCGTTGTGTCAACTGTCAATTCTCAATTCTCGCTTCACTTATCATCTAATAGGTACTAATTATTGTGAGTTTGACAGTACTTATATAAACATTACTCTATGAGTTTGTAGAATATTCTAACAACAATTACTAATTTCTTAAATTTGGATTTCAAATAAAGTGTGTAAATGTGAAATGTTATAATATTTGTATTCACAAATAATGGAGGAGTTTTATAAAAGTGAGAAGTATAGGTAATTAATATTTGTATTTTATTTGTATTTAAATATAAGTAGGTAGATACCGTTTAAAATTTTACCAGGCTTGTGTAATCTGATTACATTATAGTATTATAGCATTGTCTTTAAATGACAATTATTATAGGTATATATAAGATTTTAGCAGCTTTTCTATATTACCTCTCTACTAAAAAACTAAAAACATCTATATTCCCACACACAATAAATATAATACTTATAAATGTTACTTTGACAACCTTATTTCCTTTCTTAAATTCTTAAGGAAATAACATCTTTCATTGTAGGTAGGTAGGTAGGTACATCTATACATTTTCATCCCCCAAAATGCACGACATTGGATATTTGATTATTTGATGGAGAAAACTCTGTGAAACAAACTATGCAGGCATGCGCATATAATGTACAATCCTGCAGCTATAACAGGAATAAGGAGCAGTTGGGGCTCCGGGAGCGATCCGGGATCGCTTGCTTGATTTGTTTGTTAATACAACGCGTGCCACAGTGACCGATTTGCTGTTATAAATTACTTATAACCCTACGATTATAATAGACAAAATAACATATACCTATTTAAACTTTTAATTTATTTCTTTCTCTAGATAGGATTTATAAAATATTAGTAAACGGTTAAAAGCATGGGGTAGGTTTTAAAGTTTAGAGAAATTAATAGGTAATTACATTATTAATAAGGTAATTGATTATAAATTAATAAATCACCACGTTATTATAATATAGGTATGTTTCGACTGTGATTTTCGATAATTTCATAAGTGATAGATTGATATTATTAACCGGTACACATCTTTGCGTTTGATTGTTACAAATTTTGTTGAATTAGTCAATTAGGTATTAAACACCGGTACAGTTTAGTAAAGTTTTAGAATTAGAATTCTGTTGTAACTGAAATTGATGGGTCAATATTTAAGGAGGTGATTCCTTAGGTCCTTTTGTAACAAAAAGTTCCTATAAAGATAGATCCGAGATTGTGTTGTACCGAGATACAGGGTGTTAAAACTCAATAATAGTTATTAAAAGTATGTACCTATTTCAAATATGTTTTGGCGGGTTACTTTGAAATTTGGCAGTACTGTTTGTAGTAACAAGGGCCTAATTAGGGCGTAACTAGCATAGGACATAATTATTCTGATCCTCAAGCCATTTTCGACTCGTTTGCTACCTTCTTCCATAGTGTTTTTCTTAAATCATCTTGTTATCTTGCGCCGAATGTTCCTGGAAGCTCTAATACTGCCAATATCGGGCAGATTGAGCTGTCAGACATATTTGCAGCTTCTAAACGCCTTAAAAATAAATTTACCTCTGGATATGATAATATTCCCTCTTTTTTTGTCCGAGATTGCATTTCTGTCTTGGCTCAGTCAATTTTCAATCTAATTTTGAAGTCGGGAATGTATCCGGATCTTTGGAAGGTATCTAAAGTTGTACCAGTCTTTAAATCCGGCGAAAAGTCTCATATTAATAATTATCGACCAATTTCTCTATTGTGCAATTATTTGAATCAATTTTATATGACCGGATCTATACAGCTGTGAGACGTCAGATTTCACCTAACCAGCATGGTTTTATGTGTGGCCGGTCCACTGTCACCAATCTGTCATTTATTACCCACTGTATCTCTGAAACTCTTGATCACGGCGGTCAACTGGATGTAATCTATACTGATTTCACCAAAGCCTTTGCTAGGCTAGACCATGGCATATTACTGAGTAAACTGCATACGTATGATGGATTTCCTTCCGACTTGATATCTTTATGCAACTCATACTTGCCTGATCGGAAACAATATGTCTTTTACAACGGCTTTAAATCTTGTTTTTACTCGACCACGTCAGGAGTACCCCAGGGTTCTAACTTAGGTCCATTGTTGTTCCTTATTTTCATCAATGACCTGGACCCGTGTTTACTTCAGCGTACTCTATTTTTCGCAGATGACTTAAGAATCTTCGCCTCCATAGATTCAGTAGCAGATTGCATAAACCTGCAGCATGATCTGTGTGCTCTAGAAAGGTGGTGCGACAGTAACAAATTGTCTCTTAACATTCGTAAACGCACATGTCTGAGTTTTACACGTAAAACAACGTTTATTGACTATCCGTATGCAATCTCCACAAATAAACTTGAACGATGTCGGGTATTCACGGATCTTGGTGTTACCTTCGATCAGAGGTTCCAGTTTTTGGAGCATATGGAAAGAATGGTTGGTGAGGCATCTCTCATGTATGGCTTTATAATGCGTAACTGCAAAGGCTTCAATAATACCTCTGCTCTTATCACCTTGTTCAATGTGAGGTCAAAATTGGAGTATTCTTCCATCATCTAGTATCCTCAGTATAATATTCATAAACTAGAGGTCGAGCAAATTCAACGTAGATTTTTGAAATATTTAGTTTTTAGAACCGATGGTGCTTATCCAGTAAGAGGTTTCGATCATGAATTGTTACTATCACGTTTTGACGTTCAGAGTCAGGAGTACCGAAGAATTCAGCGCTCATTAACCATTTTATATAAATTGCTTAGAGAAAAAATCGACTGCTCTTTTCTGCTGTCTTGCTTGAATTTGTTAGTTCCTAGGTTAAATACCAGATCCAATTTAACATTTCACTTTCACAGAGCTAGGACCAATGTACTGTTAAGATCGCCTGTTCATGTCATGTGTTCTAATTTTAATAGAGCTTCTGATAGGTGTGACATTTTTACAACTACAGTCAATCACTTGAAAATGGTAGCTGAAGAGACATTTGTGGTTTAGGTGTGTGTATGTGTGCGGAATTAAGTTTACTTAAGCATTTAATTTTTTAGTTTGTAATATTGTCCTTTAAATGGGAAACTGTTGGGCAATAAACGCTTTATTTATTTATAACAGTATTAGAATGATTAAGTCAAGGGGGGTTAGCGGGACATCTTCAAAAATTCACAAATAAATATGTTTTTTTTTTTCTGAAGTAATCCATCTATCGAGGAGTGAATAATATGATGAATAAAACGACGTCTAAATGCACACACACATTTTGTGGAGTAGACGTCGTTTTATTCAAATCAAATAAATATGTATTTGACAATAAATAAGTAGGTACCTATCAATAATTTATACAAATTACAAAAACTGTTGTAAATTACCACATCTAGCTCGAATGCAAGAATCCAATCTTCACCTAATTGACTTGCGAGCTCTCTCAAAAACATCTGGTTCTTTTCTAATTGAATTTCATCCAGCAATGATTCGATGTCTTAAATCCTCCATAATTTCTATATCTTCTTTATAGTGGGAACAGGAAGACAGGCTTCATCAAAAAACCTTCTAATCAATCCAAAACTGTGTTGGTCAATTTAGTGCGAATAGATGATATTATGGGAAGACATTCGCTCAAGGTTGAAATTGTGTGAGTATGGATCAAAAATCTACACTCGTGTGTTCCAGGAAATCATAAAAAAAATTCAAATGTACTGGCAACTCTATAATAAGCTTCTTGCCTGGAGTTTACTCGTGGTATAATAATTATTCCACCTACAGGTTCAAGTAGACTTTTCGCTTCCGAGTCTATTTGTGCCCTGTGCTTTGATATCGCGTTTTCGCATCTCTTATGTACATTTATACTGTACTGTAAAAACTTTGAAAGATTAATAGTATAAGTGAAGGGAAAGTCTGCTAGCTACACAAAAAACTAATGATAAATTCCGTAGATATATTATGCTTTGTAGACAATCATTTGCTTTCCAGGAAGTTGAAATAACGCAAAATTTTGAAAGCTTTTCTAAAGTAGGTAGTTACGATAGTCTTGTAGATTTCGTTTTGGAGTCTCTAATGAAGTTTTCAATTGCCTAACGTAATGTTTTTTTCGCATCTACACTATTGGACAAAAGTGGAGCAACAAAGTGTTTTTATTTCTTTGAATTTGAAAAACTAATTAAATATTATTGTAATCCCCAGTTAATTTTAATGAAATATTATCCCCAATATTAGTAATATTTCACAATATTTTGGTACACTTTAAACGAAATGCAGGTACAGAAATATTTATAATTATAAAGATCGACGAAATGAAGTGCGACAAAAGTAAAGCAACAAATTGTGTCAACAGTACTTTATTTTACATATTACGATAAAAAAAACATTAAACACATTTAATAATTAAAATAGTTAGAAGTATTATGTTAATAATTAATAGAATATCCATTATTATTTATTATTTGCCAGCAACATCGCAGCATTGAAGCAATAAATTTTTGGACAGTATTTTCGGAAAGGTTTCTCCAAACTCCATTGATTTTATTTACCAATGATGGTTTATTTGTGAATACTTGTTTACGAATTCCACGCTCAACTTCTTCACATAGATTTTAAATAAAATAAAAGGTCTGAGGATATAGTGCCGCCCACTCCAAAACCAGAACGTTATTTTCTTGAAACCACTCTTGAACAATTCGGAAGTGTTTAGGATCGTTATCCTATTAGAAAATAAATTGCAACGGCATTTCCCACTCTGCATAAGGCAACATTTCATTTTGCATTAGATCTCTATAGACAAATCGATCCATGGTGTCATTAATGAAGTTTGAAGGACGCACCCCATTCCACGAGAAACAACCCCATGGAAAACACTGCCTTTACCTGTGGGTGTAACGTATTTAGGATGAAACCTTGGATTGATTGGCCGTCTTATATACTTCATTCTATCAGAATTGAACATTTTATAACGCGTTTCGTCGCTAAATAACACTTTTTCCCAATCGTCTACTGTCCAATTTAAATGTCCACGTGCAAATTCAAGCCTAGTCACTCCATTTCTTACCAAAATAAGCGGCTTTTTAGCCGGGCGTCTACTAAATAACTTTGCGTCTACCAACCTTCTTTGAACTGTCCGTGGACTATCCTCAATTTCGGGAATTTCAGCAATTATTCTAGGTGCAGACATCCAAGGATCGTTTTGGGAAATTCTTTTAAGGCGTCTGTCTGTCCTAGTTGTTGTTTTTCTCGAGCTTGCCGATTTCGGTATATTCTCTAAATGTCATTGTAACTTGAAATTATTTTGGATACGCTGTCTTTGGGTAAAAACAAACCGTCTTGCAATTGGGCTTGTATTGTACCTTACAAGTGTGCAATCACTACTCTCTGTTTTAATTCTTTCGAAATTGGAATACCTCTTGGCATGATTAATCCAGCACAGAAATATTAATTAAATATAAAATAAACTCAGCAAAAATATTTTAACCTCTACTGTCGCTAAAACCTTTCTTTTTTACGCAAATATTAAAATGTTGCTTTACTTTTGACGCATTACAATATTGTATTAAAAGTTTACGTCAATATCAGTTCATTTGTTTAGATTGTTGGAAAAATACGATATCCTGCATTTAATATTATAAAATCGAGATTTGTCTAATTTTTCGAAAGTGTTGCTCTACTTTTGTCCAATAGTGTATGTTGCACTTTACACGAATGACCTATAGCCAAGTTTAGGGTTAGTAGTTTGGCCGCTACAATGAACAGCACTCGGGAGAGGTTCTCCAATGGCCACCCGCTGAATATAGCCATGTTTATAAATAATATGTGCCAATATTAAAAAAAAAAAATACAAATGCATATAATTAGAAGAGAAAAAACAAAGAACAAATTTTGTTTACAAGTTTTTATTTTTTAAACAAACTATAAACTGATTATTTTCGCGACGCTAGATAGAAATCCGCTTGCATCTTATCCACATAGGCCTTTCAATAAACCCGTATTCAGGAGTTGAAAATAAATGTATATTCTGGCGCCGAATAGATCAATTTTATGTTTATCGCGATTCAGATATATGACAGACACAAAGGGATGTTGTATATAGTGTCATCTCCTGACTGCATTTATATAAGAAACTGGTTTTATACAGGGTGGTCCACAAGTAAGGGTACATAATTCTTTATCAAAAATATTGATTTAGTTTTGTCATTACCTTTTATTCTTTAATTTACTGCTGCTTGCTTATTTAGTTTGAATAAAGCTTAGACATACTTGTACTGTAAGTTGGAAATATGCACCAAGAAAATCACAATGCAAGGAGAAAAGGCTTTGTTTTTTGTCAAGTCGACTCTTATTAAATCAACTGCTCTAAGAATGTAGGCGTATTTTGTTTTTTGATAAACAACTTCAAGCAAAATTGCATTTTCTGGCACGTTCCAATTTTTAGATCGTCTTTACTTCTAATGTCAATCTGTGAACAGTTGCAAAAGAAGGTGCGGCTTCGTTTAATACTTTCACCAGTTCGGTATGCGAATTTCTGTCGTTTTTTCCATTTTATAAAAACAAATTACTCTCAGATCTCTCTCTCTAGGTGCCATCTCCGCAACGAAGATTGGCGATCATCATAGCAATTCTTATTTTGGATGCAGCTGCTCTAAAAAGCTCTATCGAGGATCATCCAAACCACTCTCTCAAGTTTCTCAACCAGGATATCCTTCTTCTACCCACGCTTCTTGTACCTTGGATCCTTCCCTGCATTATCAATTGAAGTAAGGCATATCTTGGTCCACGAGTCACATGGCCCAGATACTGAAGTTTTCTGCTTTTAATTGTTATTAATAACTCTCTATGTTTAGTCGTTCAAGTATTTCTAAGTTAGTTATCCGATCGACCCATGACACCTTCAGTACTCTTCTGTACACCCACATTTCAAAAGCTTCTAGTCCTTTGGTTATTTCTGCGTTCAAAGTCCATGCCTCGACGCCGTAAAGCAGAGTGGCAAAAACATAACATCTAACTAGTCTCAGTCTCAGTTTTAGGCTTATACCTCTATTGCACAAAACTCTTCATGCAATTTCTATCCACAGATCTAGTTATGTCAAATTTTTAGTAAGTTTCTGTGAAAAATGAAATATTCGAGTCCCCTCGTAATTAAAAAAAAAAAAATCTTTCATAAAACAAGATCATCAATTTGGCTGTTAACATAAATTTGCTAACACGATCATCAGTAGTGCGAAAATATTATCGTATATCAGATATTTATTAATTCCATCAAAACAAACATTAGCCTCCCAAAATAAGAATGAAATAAATATATTTAGAACTAGACATAGGTATAGTAAAATATCTGTTTAGAATACGTCTGTATCGATACCATAAGTATTTAATGGTCCATCCATCCACACAATTCTGACCAGCATACCATCAAATTTTGCGACACTTGTGGAATGCGTGAGACCTCGGTTGGATAATCTTAAAAGAGACCTATTGAAATTCCAGTTACAAAACCAGCAACAAAAGCTTGTTTTTTCACATCGAGTCATAAAATCTGGGAAGAAATCAAAATTTTTGAGAAGAGACTATTTTATTGCATTTTAAAATATTCCTTTTTATGGCTTCTTCCACTTTTAGATTCGTTCGAATCAGTTCTCAAAACACAAACTGTTTTTGGAGCTTCGGTCAAGTTATGTAGAATCCATCATCTAGAACATAATATACAAATAAATGTTCATGCGCACAATCGAGGGTATTGCAATCTGAGAAATGGCAAGAGATGCCTCTATCTCACTGTCGGCCACATGCCGATCTGGTTCTATAATTTTGCGCACAGCGTCGATGTTTTTGAAATCCCAACAGATTTTGGTCGACCTTCACGTGATGCACGACATTTTACGAAATTCTGCAAACCAATTGTACACGGTATTTGCATTCTTCTTCTTCCCGCATATCGGTGGGTCAGCTTGATATCGAGGATGTTCTCATGTCACTCAAACAATTAAAGCCCAAAATGACTTCGGGACCGGATGACATCCCGGCTTTCATTTTACGAGATTGTGTGTCTGTTTTCGCCGTTCCACTGCAGACTCTGTTTAATAGGTCTCTGAGATCCAATATATTCCCAAAAACTTGGAAAATTTCCCGCATTTGCCCAATCCATAAATCTGCTGAGAATGATCATGTTGAAAATTATAGACCCGTCTCCCCCTGCCCAACTTCTCGAAGGTTTTTGAAGCGGCATTACACCGAAACATATTTACTCAAATTAAGCATCAGATTGATCCACAGCAGCACGGTTTTTTCCCAGGTCGCTCTACAGTAACCAACCTAACCTGTATTCTAGAGGATGTATTTCATACCCTCGGGGAGGGTCTGCGGATCGATGCGATTTATACAGATTTTTCGAAGGCTTTCGATAAGCTGGATCATTCGCTTGTCCTACGGAAAATGTCGAGGTTGGGTTTTCATGAGGATCTTTTAACGTTTTTTGCCTCCTACTTGTCTGATCGACAACACTATGTCGAATACAATGGTCATAAACCGGAAACTTTCACACCCACCAGCGGAGCGCCTCAGGGCAGCATTAATATTTTCAATTTTCATTAATGACATATCCCAGGAACTTACAAGCAGCCATTTGATGTTTGCAGACGATCTGAAGTTGTATCGTGTTATTCGAGACACTTCGGATTGCGTATTGTTGCAGCGCGACTTATCTAAGCTTGAAGATTGGTGTAACTATAATAAATTGCCTTTAAATATTAATAAATGTAAGTTTGTCATATTTTCGAAATCGCAAACTGTTTTTGAATATCGCTATCAGCTGAGTGACACTGCGCTTGAGTCTTGTGATGTTGTCAGGGATCTTGGAGTTTACGTCGACACTGAATTGTCATTTAATTATCATATTCAAAGTATTACCCGAGATGCACTACGCATGCTTGGCTTTTTGTTTCGTGTTACCAAAGATTTGAGTGATATTGAATGTGTAACCAATTTGTATTGTGCTCTGGTAAGATCTAAGCTTGAGTACGCATCTATAATATGGTCTCCCATTTACCAATCTCATGCAGGACACATTGAATACTACAGCGCAAATTCCTTAAATATTTAGCGTTTAAAGTTGACGGTAGATTCCCATGTAGAGGATTCGATCATAGAGCACTGCTCGATCGCTTTCAAATGGTTTCGCTGGCTGCTCGCAGAGTGTATGCCGGACAACTCTTTCTGTTTAAGATTATAAATAGCTTGGTGGACTGTTCAAATCTACTCCGATCGTTAAATTTTAACATACCGCGCCTCTCTGCGAGGAGTAGCAGACTATTTCACGTTCCTGTTTTTCGTACTAATTATGAATCCAAAGCACCACTACTTCGAGCATGCCAAACATGTAACATAGAAGGATTTAGTCAAGAAATTAACGATTTCAATGAGCCTGTAAGATCTTTCTGCGCTCAATTGTCTCGGTTCGTGCAAAATCTGGCCATCTGATGTGTGTGCGTATTTTGTTTTGTAGGATTATTAATTAGTTTAGTATTATAGTAGCTTATTTATTTAGTTATATTGTCTTGTAATTGGGTCTGTAACCTGTTAGACAATAAAGAATATTATTATTATTACCAAAAGTTGACCGAAAGCCATTTAATGCATCCTTGTGCAGTTAGGCTTTTTTTGAAATCGTAAAAATCCTCATCTGACGAAAACCTTCACGAGTTTTATGTTATAAACTTCCTGTCTTAAAATCTCCACTCTCATCAAAATACCTACTGAATCAATCATTTCTCGTTAACAAATGTCAAGTATTAAGCAGTCCATAACTGGGGCAACAGCAAAACAAACTGAAAAACTGCTATGATTGGGTAAAATCGTCTGTTACAGAAAACAGTGTTGCCAATTTAACTTTCGCCGCCTGCAATAAAACACCCTTTATTAGTGTACGATCTAAGTTAGCCTGCGGTATGTTGGACGATTACGTGTAGAATGTGGTTATTTCCAATTTTTATATGAATGAGTTAAATCATTGCGCGATTTCAGAGTTTATGCAAGGCGTTTAAAACAGTTTAGGATAATTTTCACACTTCGTTATTCTACTAAAATACGGGTGTTTAATTTGAAATTTACAGTCGAACAATAAGCAATTGGACTAAATAAATTTGTATAGTTGAAACTGGACTGCATTATTAAATAATAAAATTAAAAGTGGGTTTTATAAATAATTTTTTCAAATAAGTGTGATGCAAAAAACGTAGTAACTTTTAATTTATTAATTCAATTATTGTCAGCTAGCATAAAAAAAAGTTGTGATTTTTTTTTGTTAGTTTTCCATCGTTTTTATTGTGAAATAAAAATTGGTGAAAATGGCTACACCATCGGACAGTCCCATCGAGGAAGTGGTGTTTGAAATTGAACCGTCCCGCGTGCCAAAACCTGTGCCAGTCGCCTTAGAAGATTTATGCCGCCTAACCAAGTTCACTAGGCAGGAGATCAGGATTATGTATAGGGGATTTAAAACGGTGAGTGATTATCTTACATTAATTTTGTTCAAGTTAAAAAGTTATTTATATTGTGAATAAACCATTTTGATCAAAATTATAAGTTGAAACAATACTGGTCATTTTCCGGCCTTTAATAGCTGAATTTCAATTAGGTACCTACCAAGGAATTTGTTCAAAAGTCTGTTACACTATTTCTACTTATATATAGTAGAAAACTTTTTTTTCTAATCTGGTCCTAATCGTTTTCGTCCTCGCTTTCACGTTTCAATTTAGAAAGCGGCCGTATTTCGATTAAACTTTCCCCCAAACAGTACACATAGAGAGATGTACCTACTTATATCTCTATGCTGTATACGACTCGCAAATTGGCTAATTTATAATTTCGATCAAACGTCTTGTATTAATTCAAAAACAACATTGGTCTACCAAAGTCTGAAAATAGCCAATAAGTGAAAATCATTACAGGGTCTCTATTAACTTCATTTACACAGGCAATTGAAAATATAGTCAAAACTAAAATGTAGAATGATCCCTGATCCTATTTATGCGTATACCAGAAGTGTCAACTTGATAGTTTTCCATATTAGAAGTCTTTAAACAATTACGTCCTATTATTTTTTATTGCTCATTTCAAATTTAAACTGGTAAATATTTGAAACAATAACACATCTTGTTTTGTATTTAAATTTTCGACGCTACTGGTTCTCCAACCCTTACATACCTAACTAGGTCCTATTTAAGTGTATGCATATTTTACTGTAATATGTAATTTATGTAAACGAATATTATGAAACCCTCGAATAAATCACTTTAAAGGGGAGGTCGGCAACCAAGTTAGATATAACTTGTGCCTATCTATAATAGCAAAAGCAGTCATACCATAAATTTGTTTATGTAGGCCAAAAACCACAACCCGAAAATCTTTAATATAACCATATTATAGGTAAATATATTATGCATCTACAGGTTGATGTTATAAAATTATTAATTAATTTTTAGAGTTGGCAGTTGGGTATGCACTATTTTTATTAAAATAAACTGTGAGGCGATAATTACCAGCAGTAGTTGTCTTTGCAACACAGACCGGATAAGGCAAGTCTACTCTTAAAATATTCGACAAAAATGTTTTCGAAATGGTGGTCAATACTTAATTGCTTGTTTCAAGTAGGACACCCTGTATATTATTACAATTTGGATTTTAGACAGACTTTGAGCACAGCATTAATAAGTACAGCATTCTGACTCCACGTTGGCACTTTGAAATAAACTGTGACGTATGACGCCGCCATTTTGGGTTACAAGTCAGGTCCTGACTAAGAATAATTATAGTTTTCGGTTTCTAACCACAGTACTGTATTTTAATTTTTGTAAAAATATTTAAGTACATAATAATATCGCTGTCAATTTCAGAAATATTTGTGGTGTGTCATAGTGATTGAAAACAGGCTTCAGTGGTGGTATCAGTTAAATGTTGACATGATTGGGTGATTTTTAATAATAATAATAATAATAAACACAACAATAATACAGACTTTATTAGTAAGACATTTTTATAAAAGTTGAAGCAGTGCTTCCTAACTTAACCTAAACGTAACTTATATTTTAGCTTAAACCTATTTGAAAATAGTTTTACATCGCTGGCCAAATTAAGTAGGTAGCTGTTCTCAGCATTTTTAGTCAAACAAGGGCCATATATATATTGTCAATAATATAACCCCTAGCTGATTGCGTTATCTCGCCACGAGACAACTTGTGTTTATGTTCTACTTTAATTTCGTTTAAAAATATATTAGATACTGTCATTTCATAATATAAATTTTACGGTTATACAAATAGTTGTTACAAACGTAAAATTATCTAGTTTTTGTTTATTTTTACTTATTACTCATCTAACAGGATCTGTGGGGAAGCGAAAAAAATGTTTAGAGCAAGTGTACCGCTTATTGAGACAACATTTTGCAGTACACACATGTCCTCCCTGATCGTTCATTGTATTAATCATAAGATACGTTAATAAAAATAAAATCCTTTTAATTCTCACGAACACTATACCAAAAACACAGAATTAGATTACAAACACAATATTTATTTATCTCGTACACGCCGACAATGAACTATATATTGAACACAGGAGTGAACGGTATCTATCTACGGCAATGCGATTATTGTGACGTTTTAACCCATAATGGCGACATGCGCGACGATATGCGCAGGACGGCTCGTAAGCGGAAAGTCAGAATACTGTATTATTTATTATACTGTGCTTTGGGTATCATGTTCAAATGTTTTCGGCTCATTTAAGTTTTTATGTAAAAAATTTGAGGGCTAGGTGGGTTGGAACGCACCTATTTAAAGAAATATTGGGGCTAATGTGTGATACAGGGTGCTCAAAAATAATATTAAAACGGAAAATGACAATACTGTCAAAACTCAATTCTTTCTAATGGAAACCCCATGTTTTATCTTATTTAGCATAAAAAATATGTAGTTTTATATAATATAAATACTACCAATGGGCTGGACTTTGGATTTAATTGTTTATATAGTGTTTTGTGATAACTCAGATCGTGAGAGAAATATGGACCATAGGCAGTTATATATTGAATTTATATGGTTTAATTTAACCGATAAACGGGCCTTAAGGACTTACCTTGATGTTCGATGGTTGGTCTGATGGGCTGGCCAGCACGGTTATTGATAGTTTTCAAATCTCCACACATTCACGACAATTACACACAAACTTTCACAGGTTGCGGTTTAGTTTTACTTTTACAAATTACTTAGTATACTAACGATAAAGCACACCACTATGGCTGAAATTAGAAAAATAAAACGGATGAAGATATTTGGGAAAGAAAAATAAATAATTTTAAAGGGAAAGTACATAAATAAGACGCATACAGTAAGAGTGGACGCGACATATAGTTTGAAGTTTGTGAATTTTATAGAGGTGTTAACGGTACAAAATAAAAAGAATTATTATGTCAATTACAAAAAACCACTGATTTCTTCTACAATATAACAAAATTGTGGAAGAAGTTTTTGTTTCAATTAGACATTTATTAATCATTTTTTTATTGTTTTTTTCAAAAAATCAAATGTTGCCTAAACCCAAAAAATACTAATGTTTGGATTCCGGTACTTCTAGAGACTAGGAGGTTAGCACCAGATATTCCATCTACCTAATTGACCTAAAATTCATAACATATTTATGCTGTCTTTATAATAGACAAGGCATATAGAAAAAAGAAAAACGACTGAAAATCCTGCCATCAAAATATCGAATCACACACTATAATATACCTGTAAGAGAGTGTGTTGAGTATCTAAAGTGCCTATTGTGCATTAATGGCACAACACGCATAATATATCGCTATCGTCATTCATTCATTCAATCTGTGGTCCTTTATAATATGGCATTATTATTATGTCATAGATATTCAAATAATGGATGTCATAGTTAGGTATACTTACCTATATTAGATGTGAACATTCACGTCAATACTGAGGTTTGCCATTATTTTCTGCTTTATTGTTAAAAAATATCTTTTCATGCAATTTTATGTCCAAAGAAATTTATTAGTTTTGCTTTTTAACTCTTTTCTCAAATAATATTCTTTTACGAGTACTTTTATGCTTTCCCTTATGTTGCATCTTCAGTCTCCAATGTGTGGTAAATTTGAAACCAATCTAAAGATTTTCTTTCTTCTGGTAGAAGAAGCAACATACCCCTCTTGATATTTAGAATTCCATTCTGCGACTGCTTTCATTAGTGTTTGAACCGATACCGATGTATACAATGCATTTATAAAAATTTACAAAAGCTAAAAAAGTTTAAACGTTGGGTTTCGATATAAATGTGCGAATTCGATATTATTATTAAAGGCGTCATTCTAGTAAGGCAAGGGATGGTTCTGTGGATTCCGAGGGAGTACCGCTGTTTTTGGATAGCAAGTTTCTCCATCCAATAATCAAAACCTTAATGTACAGTTAAATGTCCTTCACAACTGGAGTATTTTTAGTTTCTAGAAAGAATGATCCCTGTAAATCAGAGAATCATAGACCTGCTACTAAGTATATATTATCTTCTTGGTTTTCTAAAGTTTTTGAATACATTTTTCAAAATAAATGTCCATATTGAAGTGGAGTAGAATGATATGTATTCTTGAAATGAAAGTCAACCTCCACGAAAGGATTATATCGATAGTATCGTTTCGTGGAGGTTGACTTTCATTTCAAGAATAATGGTACGCATGCGGATTTCGACAGGGTATTTTGAATTCTTTTGAAGCTGTGATGTTTCCTGTTAGATTCTATTTAAACTTACGTAAGGCTTTTTATTGTTTGAACTATATACACTTTATTAATATCTAAACTTGAGAAGATCTTCATATAATGTTTCTCAATATCTTGAGGTCCGCAGAAGTTGCGGCTCTGGAACCAGTTGTCTGCTGGATGTTGGTGTGCTACAGGGATTAGTGTTGGGCCCATTTATTCATCTTATTTCACCACTGATGATCTTTCAATTCTCTTAAATCCATTTTTTTTTTGTAAAATTCTATTGAACTGACTTTCTGATTATATTTTCTCGAATCAGTTTCTTTTGAACCTGGAATCTTGTATCTCGTTGGAGGTATATTTGCTTCTGATGTCAGAACTGACTTCAAAAAACTGACTTGCATTCTATTCCAATTTATTTATTGTCATTACATGTCATTACCAAAAAAGGTTTACACAAGTCATATTAAATATTAAAATATTACATAACACAACATAAAAACATAGAAATGTATATAACTTATTCAAAACAGAAAGTCAGTGCTGAGGAATTCATCAATGGAGTAAAAAGCCTGGTCAATTAAGTAGTTTTTTAATGTATTTTTGAACATTGCAAGGCTCAGTGTTTTCAAACTATCTGGCAAATGATTATAGCATGTGGGACCATAATAATTCAAAGAATTTCAGCTTCTACCCAACCTCATATATTCAGGAAGAATGTCATTTTTGTTTCTGGTATTGTGGTTGTGAACTTCATCATGCCTTATGTACAGATTGTAATTATCTTTCACATACATAATTGAATTGTAGATATAGAGACACGGGAGTGTAATTATTTTACATTCTTTAAATTTAGGTCTGACATCCTCTCTAAACTTTAAATCTGTCATTATTCGAACCACTCGTCTTTGGATTGTGAATACCCGACTAGCATGACAAGAGTGTCCCCAAATTGACAAAGCATATGAAGCCACACTGTGAAAAAGGCCATAATATGCTGATTTCAAAACATTAAAAGAGACTTCACCCTTCAAGCTTCGCAACATGAACACAACCTTAGACAACTTGGCAATGGTAACCTCGTCATCACCCGCCCAGGTTAGCTTTTGGTCCAAAGTGACACCCAAAAACTTTACCAGACCATCAGAAACAGCAACATCCGTCTCACGTAATTCCAATTATTTATATGACATAGGCAGATATATTAAATCTCATTTTTAACATCGTATAGAAACAGATCGGGAATTCAAAAAATTCTTTACATATACCTACCTACAGAAAAAACATACATTAGTAAAAATAAAAAATTCATCAGCGTCACGAAAATATAATAAATCAAGCCTTCGGCAAAACGGCCAATAATGTAAATAAAATATTCGCTATCTTTTTGGTACGTGCCATCGTTATTCGTGTTTTGCAAATATTGGTTGAATGGAAACGAAGAGGTATGAGACGAAGGACGTATACGATACATCAGTGTGATAGAGAGCAATCATTTGTGCAAATATTGTTTGTCGTTCTGATTGAGAAATAATCGTTGTCCTACTCACCCCGATACCGGACGGAAAAAAGATAAAACGGTATAATACGTATATCAATAACATTTTTTTGAATTTCAGGTATTAAAAAGTCATTTAATATCTTCACATAACGATTCAAATTCACTGTAAATTGTACGACCGCTTTCAGCTTCGAAAAAGTATGGAACATTATTTATTCTTCGCTCCCACAGCTCATATAGTGACTTTAGGCCAATGAAGTGGTTCCTTTATGGGAGGTATGGACAAATACATACACAAATTGGACACACAACAAAGGAATCATATACAGAAGACATATCACTATACCGCCAAAGGTTCCCTGGTATTGTCATACAAAATATGAAGACAGGAAAAGCATAACAACAATCACCTGAATGAGAACAAACCACTGCCTAACACCAGCACATCAATTCAAAATAGGAGTCAGGGATAATCCACTATGCGAATGCGGAGAACTAGGGGACTTAAATCATATTTTCTTTGGGTGCAACTCACACATAAACATATTATGCAAAATCCTATAAACATAAAACTCATAATATTTAATCTTAACAATTTATATATAGAAACCATCATGCAACATCTACAATATAATAATATTTCACTCTAAAAACAAATACCATCTCACAGCAACACTGCTTACACATAATGATTAGAGCTCGTAGTTGTAGTACTTCATAGAACATTAGCTCAATTTTTTCAATAAATATTATTTCAGACACCGCAACCATAACCTTCCCAATCTGAGGCGCTTCGAAAGTGTGAAAGCTCTGATACGCCCCAGAGCGAGAAAAGTCAACCCTTTGTGTTAACCTAGATCCTTCATCACATACTAACACTAAAATCACACTACGGCACAGACTAAACAAACAAGAAGACTACAATAAAAAAGAAGAAAGAAAAACCAGAACTTCAGCAAGGAAAAGTAATCCACCCAAAATACTGATGACGTCCCTAAATATGGAAGAAACGCTGGCTGTATGCTACTAAGTTAGCAGGAGGCCATTAATTTAAAGAAGAAGAAGAAGTGGTTCCTTATGCTATAGGATTTTTTGCACTTCAGTAGGTAGTGACAATTCTGCTAACAACAAGATGTTGTTTAATGTTGCAGAGCCTATAATGTCTGGCATGCTAAGGCTTTAATTCTTGCACTTATTGGATTTTTTAGGGGTGCAGATAATAATAATAATAATAATCTCTTTATTGTCTAACAGGTATAACTACCCAATTACAAGACAAAACAAAAATATATATTATGATACAATGACATATGTGATTGAAAATAAAACTAATAAAAGTAACAAACAGGTATAAAATGGCTACTGAAAAACTACTTAAATGATATAAATTTCATTAGCCTGTAAGTACCCGCGCAGGTCACGCTTAAATGAATTGAGTGATGCATTAAAGTAATTAATATTCTCATGGATAGTCAGACGATTGCAGTAGTTGCAAGCCCGAAAAAGGGGCGCCCTAGTTTCATAGTTTGCGTGAACCTGGGGCACCCAAAATATATCAGAAGCTCTTGCGTGCAAGCGGGAAACACGAAACCCAATCTGATGAAGCAGCCGAGGACAGTCCAGCAAACCGTTTATTAATTTGAAGATAAATATTTGAGAAACATAAATGCGCCGCTCGGACAATAGTTGAAACTGAAACCTGTTCAGCAACAAACCGTGACTACAGCCGCGAGATGGAAAACATCCATCAAGCTTAAATGACAGATATTTTAAGAATTTGCGTTGAATGTTCTCAAGCCTCTGTATATGGACATGATACATTTGGACCGTACATAAGCAAAATATAGCGTTTTAAGGCAGTCTATATTATTAAAATTCTTTGTTTGTCGGAAAATGAATCCCAGCATCCTGAGTGCAGCCGCCGAAACATGTGAGACATGGTCATTAAAAGTCAATTCACTGTCAACATAAATCCCGAGGTCCTTAATGACATTACATCTCTCCAACGCGATTCCATTAAGTATGTAGTTGTGCATCACAGGTGTAAGGCGTTTTGTAAACGTTATGGATTTACATTTATTAGCCTTTAAGGGAAGCTTGCTTAGGTCACACCATACAGACAGCATATGTAGGTCTCTTTGCAAACAATCACAATCATCGGCACACCGTACAACACTGTACAACTTCAAATCATCCGCAAAAAGCAAGTGCTGGCTTGAGAAGTTATCACCAATACTGTTCACAAAGATAGCAAACAGTAAAGGAGCCAAGGTACTACCCTGTGGGACTCCACTCGGCACAAAGAAGCAATCAGACCGATGGCCATTATATTCAACGAACTGCTGACGAGTCGTTAAATATGACCCAAAAAATGCAATTAATTTCCAAGCCAATGTCATTCATGCGTTGCTGCATCAAAGAATGATTGATCTTGTCGAAGGCTTTAGAAAAATCTGTGTAGATTGCGTCAACCTGAAAACCCCGACCAACAGCGGGATATACATCCTGTAAGAAAGTCACTAAATTGCTTACAGTGGAGCGCTTCTGAAAAAATCCATGTTGTTGCCAGACCAACTTAGCCTTCACCTGGTTGAACAGCTTATTATGTAGTGCAATCTCAAACACTTTAGAGAAATTAGATAGGATAGAAATTGGCTGATAATTTACAATTCTGATGATGATCTATACACATTTAAAAAACTTTCGCGCTTACGCATGGAAAGGCTAGGATCATCACGATCAACAACACTATTGATAACTTTGGTCGCCCAGATTTCGGTTTATCCAATGTTGGACAAGAGGTCTCTTTTTAAGTAAGTACTAAGTTTGGTTTGGCTTTGGTTTGGGTTGTGTTGTGTTTGGTTTAATAAGATTGACCATTTAATCATACAGTTATTGTACGTTAACTTTGGCTACAGTCGTAACAAAAATGGTCCATTGTAACCTTTGCCTTAGCATAGTAACACCACAGTTAAAATAATATACAGTTGGTTCTCATCGTGTCGGTACGTCTGATGTTCATGTCTACAAAGCAATTCGCCGCACTTATAGTTATCGTATAATATTAAAGAAGTAATCCATTAGATGCAGTGGAGTGTAATATAATTACAATAAAACAAAAATCATCGTCTCCACTATTTAATTAGTCCATAAATTATGTCAAAGGGACATGTTTCGGAGACTCAGCTCCATCATCAGCCTAAAAGGGAACAATACAATATTTAAAAAAAAAGGGTTCTTACATAAATAACGAAAAACACAAGTTAACAAACCTTGGTGGTATAAAATGCTCAGTTTGTGTATGAAGGCAGAGCTCCTAACAGACTAAATTAAAGTATACAATTATTTTTGTTTAAAAATCGACTGGCTAAGTGGTTGAATGATGTGATCCCGACACTCACTGATTTTCGCAATCCCCTAGCAATAAAAAACTCCTTCTCCCTGGTTTCACATACCAAACATTTGGTTATCCCACATAGCTCCATTCTAGTCTCGTTTGACGTCAAGAATCTTTATCCCAGTATACCTCCTGAAGATTCTCTCAAATACCTTAGAGAATTACTTTTTGAGAACACTAGCTTACCTAATTTTCATATATTGAATATTTGCTTACTTACTGACATCGTTCTTAAGCAAAATTTCTTCCAATTTAACGAGAGGTTCTTTGTTCAGAAATCGGGATTAGCAATGGGTTCCAATCTGTCACCTTTGTTGTCGGAGATATTTATGTTTAACATCGAGAAAAGTATTAAATCACACCCTCTTTACAGTAAAATACTTACTACAGCAGGTATGTGGATGACATTTTTGCTATTTTTACTGGCGAAATGTCAGAGTTGGATGATTTTCTAACGTTTCTCAATTCTATTCATCCATCTACATTTGAAACATTCCTGCGGATTTGTGTACCTATTAGACTCTTTTATATATTATATTACTTCAGAAAATTCTTTTATATATGTTTACACCCATGGCTTGGAGTTTGATCTTGTCATTGTTATATTCCTTCTATGTTTTGTTTAAGTGTTTTTGCTTATTCGTTTGTATACATTTTCAATACTTTTTAAACTTTTAATAGCGCTTGTACTGTCCCATTACTTTTTGTCTGTTCATTTTACTTTATCGGGACCAACATTTTTTACATGTTTTTATTTATATATATCTGTATGTGTTTCTGTTATTTTAACTTCAATATTTTAAACAAAAATAATTGTATTTCTTAATTTAGTCTGTTAGGAGCTCTGCCTTCACAAACTGAGCATTTTATACCACCAAGGTTTGTTAACTTGTGTTTTTCGTCATTTATGTAAAAACCCTTTTTTTTAAATATTGTATTGTTGCCTTTTACTAGACTAATTAAATAGTGGAGACGATGATTTTTGTTTTATTGTAATCGTATAATATAGTAGCGGGCCAGAAATGTAGCTGGGAATGCGACGAATCGTTGCCGTTTTCAGCGTCTACTGGACCTTCTTGTCTATAGTTAATATTCGATGGTAACACCACTAAAATACAGGGTTGGGTTGGTTTGTTTGGGTTTGGTTTGCTTAATTACACTTTCTTTTCATGGAAAAACTTTACCATATGAGACGGAAAAATCGATATCTAGGATTAATATTGGATAAAATGCTCAATTAGAACTTGAAAAGGATAGACATAGACGTACCTGTAGAAAGTTCTGGGGAATGAAACCCAGACCAATCTATTCGATAAAGAAAATAATTGTACTCAAGATGCAATTAGATCTGAAAAAAGCATTTGATTCAGTCAGTCACCAAAAATTGCTTGGTTGTCTGGAAGTCAGTGGGTTTAGGGGGGTTCCACTGGACCTTTTCAGAAGTTACTTGACAGGCAGGAAACAGTGCGTGGAGGTGGATGGACTTAAGAGCGATGATCTTGTTATGGAGTGTGGTGTACCACAAGGGACGGTGTTAGGTCCTGTACTCTTTAATCTCTACGTCAACGACTTATTAAAATTGCCTGTGCATGGATCCATTATTAGCTATGCTGATGATACTGCTATATATTACGAAAACGCCTCTTGGTGTGCTTTGAAGGATGAGGTTGAGCGGGATTTGGTTCTGTTGAAGGATTGGTTTAATTCTAGATTACTCACAATCAATTTTGAAAAAACACACTATCTGCCCTTCTCATGCAATAGGCTGGGTTTGCCTGACTTTGATAGAATTTGTGTCCGGACACCTCACAATGTACTGGTTTTGCACCCGGTCAGCTCAGTCAAGTACCTTGGCATTTTCTTTGATCCCCATCTCCGCTGGGACACTCATATAGACAAGGTTACTCAAACTATAAGATCCCTTTTCCATAGATTTAAACGCTCCAAAGCTGTACTAACAGTACAATATTTAAAAACATTATACCACGCTCTTGTAGAATCCATATAAAAAAATTGGAAACTGCACAAAAATATATTTTAAAAATCATACTTAATAAAAGCCGACTATACCCGACAAGTCAACTTTTTTCTGAAGCAGGAGTGTTTGATATTAGGAAGCTTTTTTCCTTTCCGCTGTCCTTCACCAACACAGAACCAAACATTTGCTGGAGCCAATTCAGCATGACTATCATACACGAACTAGACAGGATTCATACAGAACTCCTTTCTCGTCTAAATCAATAGGTCAGAGACACTATATGTATTTGGCCCCACGGTTTTACAATCTGTTACCTCCGGAAGTCAGATCCAAGCCCGCTTTGAAGAGTTTTAAGGCATCTGTAAGGGAATACATGCGTGGCAAGACTCGAAGGAGTTTCAGACTCTTATCGGTTTTCTTTGATTCTGTGAATCATATTGGGATTTTTTTCTTTTTTTCTTTATATACTCAAGTCATTTCAGTCTTAGTCTTTTTCGTTGTGTAGTATGTGGTGAAATTGTTTTTGTTGTGTTTTTTATTAAGGTGTATTAGAAGCCAGATGTACTGGTACTGCGGCCTGGGAAATATGTTAAGCTCACGGACAATATTTATAATGATTTTGTGAGTTAGACATGTTTATTTTGCTGATTAATTTAACATTGATATTGTACTTAGAAAATTTTGTTGTTAACCGTTTTGAGGGCTTTATGTAATATGTAGTATTGTTATAATTGTTTTATTTTGGCAAAATAAACGTTATTATTATTATTATGTTCGGGTTATACCACGAATAATAGCGTACGAAGCTGTTACGTGGTATAACGCAAACTTTACAGCGAACGACCCAAGTAAAGCTATTTGATTTGCACAGCCAAATACATTTAATGGGAAAGTTTATAGAAAAATGCTAAGCTACGTACGTTCGCAACTTTTTCAAAGTTATACGGTAACAAAAGATTTAATCGTTTCATATTTTGATATTAAATCTAGATGACGGCTATAAAACCTTCATAATTTTATTTTTTGACTTTAAACACTGTCATTTTATGAATCGTAAAAAAATTGTGCACTATCATCATATTTTATTGTAACATTAATAATATTTTTACGCTGGTCATAGTATAACACTATTAAATTGTATCCAGAAATACATACCTACATAGAAACATACAGAATGGCGCATTGAAAACGAAACAATGGACATTTCCTAAAATAAGTTTTTTTGGGAAAATTCATGGACCTGAAAAGGAGTCTGTTTCGTTTACATTGGGCCACCATCTATATTAAAACCTAGTATGTACGGAAAAATAAAAACATTTAATCTGAATTAAATGAAGCAAGCAACTCGGTTCGCAATAATTTAGTTACAATATATGAAAACTATAAAAATGTGATCTGTTTACAATTTGGCACGAAAATGACGAACGTTTTAAACAAACAACAAAATTATGATGAGTATAAAAGACAAAAAAGAATAATATCAATAACAATGATCTAATATGTAGGTAGTATCAGCATCTGGTTATACCTAGTTAAAGTTTTTGTATATTCGAGACGACAGACAAAGCAAATTATTGCGAATTCAAATAAACCAATTAATTTGGTTACTATAAATACAACATTGTTAGCAACAACTAATGATAGATTTTTATAAACAAAAAATGCTGTTTAAATCTAAGCACAGTGATTAATTCTGGTTCACGTGGTACGTAAGTTTAAATGAGTCATTGATGGGGATTTTACAATTACAATTTAATAGAATTATAAAATAATATGTAGAAATATGTCAGTTTGTTAAGTTTATGTGCACCTGTTTGGGTGCTGTCAGCTCTGGTTGTCAAACGAGGGGAGATTCATCATTTGAAGCCTGAACCACAGCATTAATAAGTACAGGATTCCGACTCCACGTTGGCACTTTGAAATAAACTGTGACGTATGACGCCGCCATTTTGGGTTACAAGTCAGGTCCTGACTAAGAATAATTATAGTTTTCAATTTCTAACCACAGTACTGTATTTTCATTTTTGTAAAAATATTTAAATAGATAATAATATCGCTGTCAATTTCAGAAATATTTGTGGTGTGTCATAGTGATTGAAAACAGCCTTGAGTGATGGTATCAGTTAAATGTTGACATGATTGGGTGATTTTTAATAAGAATAATAATAATCACAACAATAATACAGACTTTATTAGTAAAAAAGACATTTTTATAAAAGTTGAAGCAGTGCTTCCTAACTTAACCTAAACGTAACTTATATTTTAGCTTAAACCTATCTGAAAATAGTTTTACATCGCTGGCCAAATTAAGTACGTAGCTTATGTTGACAAATTAATTTGTTCTATTACGTGGCAGACAGCGCTCTTAAACGAAAACCCCTGTAAACTTTTTATAGTCTACGGTAAAGCGTTGTAATATCTTGAAACCGTATAGGAAAATGACCGCTCAAAGATTGATATTGAGTCTAGCGGTGGCGTAATGACAGTTTTATGAGGAATATTCACATCATACACCGATCCCCGGAACTTCAATCTTTCATATAAGTATTCCGCCTATTTCCATCTGATGATTTTTATTAATCAAAATTAGTGAATGAAAATCCGACGTTGTTTCATTCTTAACCGGCCGATTTCCTTGATCTTATTGCTAGCCTCTTTCACCCCTACGAATTCCAGATACAAGCCGTGTGCCTGAATTCTGCAGCAACTGAATCCTGTTCTCAGCAATTTTAGTCAAACAAGGGTAATATATTATCAATAATATAACCCCTAGCTGATTGCGTTATCATGCTATCTCGCCACGAGACCACTTGTGTTTATGTTTTACTTTCATTTAGTTTAAAAACATATTAGATACTGCCATTTCGTAATATAAATTTTACGATTATACAAATAGTTGTTATAAACGTAAAATTATCTAGTATTCATCTTTATTTTTACTTATTACTCAGCTAACAGGATCTGTGGGGAAGCGAAAAAAATGTTTAGAGCAAGTGTACCGCTTATTGGGACAACATTTTGCAGCACACACATGTCCTCCCTGATTGTTCATTGTATTAATCATAAGATACGTTAATAAAAATAAAATCCTTTTAATCTCACGAACACTATGCCAAAAACACAAAACACAGAATTAGATTTAAACACAATATGTATTTATCTCGTACACGCCGACAATGAACTATATATTGAACGCATGAGTGAACGGTATCTATCTACGCCTATGCGATTATTGTGACGTTTTAACCCATAATGGCGGCATGCGCGACGAGATGCGCAGGACGACGCGCAAGCGGAAAGTCAGAATACTGTATTATTTATTATACTGTGCCTGAACTATTTTCAGGTTGTCAAGATGGCAAATTAATGAAGTTACAAGAAATTGAAAATTTGAATCGCAGCGGTGAGGTCTGAGAGTTTTAGTATTCTAATTCCCATGTAGACTGTGAGGAATCGAAAACGGTTGACTGGTGAAGCCTTAGTTTGGTTCAGTTGTTTTAATATCGACCAACTATTATAGATATACTTATCAACTTTTTACTTTAACAATTGTTCAAGATTTTGGCCTTCTGATTCCATACAGTAACAGAGGTTGTGTTCAAAGTTGTTTTGGGCGTTCTAAGCACATCATTTGTAGATTTTATTTTTTAAGTTACCCCACAAAAAATCTAATAGTGGCCATATACATTAAATACTCGAAAATGCATCTGTTTCTTCTATAATTCAACCTCTCTGTATACTATCAATAATAATGAGTTCAACAAACGTTGGATAACTTGATAGAGAAAATCGTTGGGCTTTTTATATCGCAATTTCCCAGTACTAGTGAAAAACTAATCGGAAATGCTACTCTATATGTTATATAGGTTAAAATGTATTTACCTTTCTATGTACCTATGGGAAATAGGTATGTGGTAGGTATATAAAATGAACATTTGGGTGTCGAAAGTTTTATTATAGCCTTTTACGAGCTTTGCACTCCAATATCCTGCATAAAAACGGCCATCCTGTCAGAACTAACATAACACAAATCATGCAATTTACCACTTTGTTTAGGTAGTTTATAGGTAGGAGGTAATGGCTCACGATATGATTTTCAAAACAGTAGTTCTTTTCTGTATTATTAAAGAAAAATGATTTTATTCAAGAAAATTTAGTTCTACTATTTTTTTTTTGTTTCAAGCAGGAGTTTCCAGGAGCTACCTGGTTTTATACATACATACATACAGTGTATTAAAGACAGTCACAGGATGTAAATAGGACCTCTACATACAGGGCAGCACAATGAAAATGAGACAGAGGCGTTTTGGAGTATGTAATATAAATTTTTGGAAAAATTCCTAGACACGTCGATTTAGTTCGCGATTAATACATTTTTTGGTAAAATTGTATTTTTTTAGTATATTTATTTCTTTCGAGAGGTCAGTGTCACCTCGAATATTTAAGTAAGTTGAGTGATAGTTTATTATAGAACTATTTCAATGATGAAACATATGAAGGCGTTTTTTCTTTGATCAAGGCAGTTTTGCACCAACGCCTGCAGGCTGAAGATGGCCTCTCTGGTTCCAAACCCTTTCTTGAAGCCAAACTGACTAAATCCGCTTACCTCCTCGCATTTTCTGTAGAGTCTAGTGCGCATGATTCGAAGAAGCAGTTTTAAAAAATGGTTCATTAAGCTAATGAGCCGATAGTCTTTACATCTTTGTACGTTATTCGATTTTGGTAGGGCTACAAATGTGGAACGAAGCAAGTCTGTGGGGATGTTTCCAGTGTCGTATATCATATTAAAAAATCTAGTTATTATTTTTACGTTTTGATCACTTATGAGGTGGAAGGTTTCTGATAGCATGTTGTCTGGTCCTGGAGCTTTATTACTTTTTGATAGCTTTATGGCATTAAGAACTTCGCTCGCTAATATGTATGGGCCGTCCGGTAGATTGTCATCTGGGATTGGTGGATTTTGCGCTCTCTGGTCATCAAAAAGGTTAGCAGTAGCAATACACAATATCCCTGGCGAATAATTATAATTATATTTTTAGAAAAAAATTTACAAAGCTATTTGAAAGTATTAAATAATTCAAGAAAATTATCTGAAAAATATTGAGTTATCTCACAATACAATCGCCAAAATTACTCAAGTACGAGTATTCTGAATTGAAAAACAAATGCAAATTAATACAAAGTTTCATTATTATAAATAGCAGAGGGTAGGACGACATTGGGAAATTTACCTTTTAAATTATCACTAGTATGGTGAAATTTATAAAATTTGTTCCCGCAGTTGCTTGGTGCAGACAGTCAACTTTATGTTTCCATATATATTTTCTTTTATATTTTTGATAAATTCCATGTTAAATTGATTCAAATACTTTTATTTAGTGACCAGATTACAAATTGCACACAGAAACCCAACAATAATTCCGTTCTGAGATATTGAGGGTAACAATAATCAACAATCCACACCAATCAGCATAATTCATATCAAAGCACAGAGGATCATATTTATTACATTACATATTAAGCATTAAAAAAAACTTAAATTCACCATCACTTCAATTCCCACCGATTAAGGAATACACCTCTTTTATATTGTTTTGGCAAATCTCAAAAGCGCTTGTCCGGTTTTTAATTTGATTTAATAACCAGGAGTTTTAACGATGAAAAAAATTAAATTCAATTGATTTAAACATAGTTAGTCATTAACTTAAATTGAAAATGAAAAACCTTTTTTTTTTTTTCTGCTCGTGCATCAAACTAATAATAACTAATTAATTAACTCTCTAATAATAGAGGTGCAGCTTATATATATATTTTTAATTAGCACCCGACACTAACGCCCCTAATTAGTCGACATCATGCAAAAACCAAGCGGCATTGTTTTACCCGCATAGACACACCTTTCTAGTTGGCACGAAAATATGAGGCAAAAAATAATTCTTTCTTTTTTTGCTCATGATTTTTAGTTGTCCTGTATAAAAAAGTTTAACTTTAATTTAAAGTTAGCAGTTGTTAACTTCATTATAAAGTGCCTGAAGGCAATATAAACTTCTATAAAGGAAGTGGGTACATATGGCGTTATTATTGTTATCTGAGAATAGATAAGCTAAAGGTATACTGCCTGTTAATACAGGGTGGTTATTCGCGTAGAAATTGGCTTAGAATATAGCAGCCACTTGTCACATTCTTGGACATAGTTGATATAATTAAAATCTTAATTAATAAATTCACCTAACATAGCTTTCTGTCTTATTTGTTAAATCCGAAGAAGTGTGCACTGTTTGAACAAGAGGTTAAGTATCTAGGCCCCTGGTAGCTCGCGAAGAGAATTCTGGTACGTAACTCCCAACATATCTATCTACATGCCAAACGACATGCAGAGGATTCTTCATTAAGGATAGTTTCTTAGGTCTTGATTAAGTCCTGTATAATAGCCTCCTATACCAAACCAAGATCTCAAAATATTGAAATCTGGTTCTCTAATAATGGGGTCGTGATATTTACGCATGACAATGATATTATGAAGGGCTATCTACATGCCAAACAACATGCGGAGGCAGGGTCATTAAGGATAATTTCTTAGGTCTTGATTAGGTCCTGTATGATAGCGTCCTATACCACACTAAGGCCCCAAAAACACTACATTCAAAAAAAAGTAGCTCGCTGTACATTCTACAATTACCGAAGGTGCTCAATATATTCAGAAGGTTGGCGACCACTGATCTAGGCTATATAATAATAATCTCTTTATTGTCTAACAGGTATTGCTACCCAATAACAAGACAAAATCTTACATTAACAAAAACAATTGCCTAGCATTAGCATATAAAAATACCCAACTTAGAACTAACTGAAAAATAGAAAAATACAAAAAAGGAAATACACACATCAAAACCAAAGAAAATTGAGAGGATTACAAGAACAATTAATAATAACAATAAATAATTAACACATGAACATAATTCATCAAAACAAATACAAATCAGTAGCCCGCAAACATGTCTCTAAACTTTTCTTAAAAGAATCAAGCGATACATTATAAAAATCAACGTTTTCATTAATAACTAATCGGTTGCTATATATACAAGCCCGAAATAGCGGTGCTTTAGATTCATAATTAGAACGAATCTGTGGCACCCAAAATAAACTAGCGCTTCTAGAGTGGACCCTAGGGACACGAAACCATAGCTGCTGAAGCAACCGAGGACAATCCAACATATTGTTGATCACCTTAAAAAGAAAAATCTGAGAGGCGAAGATGCGTCTCTCGGCTAACGGCCGAAATCCGAACCTTGCCAGTAACAGGCCGTGATCACACCCACGAAGAGGAAAATATCCATCAATCTTAAATGACAAATATTTCTCTCTCCAATCTCTGTATATGAACACGGTAGATGGGCGACCAAATGATTGTAGCGAATTCCAAAATAGACACAACAAAGGCGAAATAGAGACTTTTCAGGCAGTCCATGTTGTTGAATTCTCTGGTCTGTCTAAAAATAAATCCCAACATTCGCAAAGCATTAGCAGCAACTTGCTCAATGTGGTAGTTGAAAGATAAATCACCATCCAAGTATACACCAAGATCCTTGATTAAAGCGCAGCGTTCCAAATTTGAATTATCGATGGTGTAGTTTCGCAAAAACGGATCTTGACGTTTTGTAAATGTCACCGACTTACATTTGTTCAGATTTAGAGGAACCCTATTTAGATCACACCATTCTGAGAGCCGACACAGATCTGTTTGAAGCTGTGCGCAATCGTTCTCACAAACAACAGTGCGATACAATTTTAAATCATCCGCAAACAACAAATAATTGCTATTGAAACCAGAGCCAATATCGTTTACGAATATTGCAAAGAGAAGAGGAGCCAACGTACTGCCCTGCGGAGTTCCACTTGAGGCTGTGAATGAACTTGAACTGAATCCATTGTATTCAACAAATTGTTGCCTTGCTCCCAGATAGGACTGAAAAAAATATATCAGATTCCTGCCGAAGCCAATGTCGCACATCTTCTGTTGAATCAGGGAATGATCAATCTTATCGAACGCCTTGGAAAAGTCAGTATAGATTGCGTCGACTTGCAAACCTCGACCGACAGCCAGAATTACATCCTGCAGGAAAGTGGTTAGATTGGTCACCGTAGAACGACCCTTAATGAACCCATGTTGCTGGTAAACTAGCCTATGTTTTATTTGCCCAAATAACTTGTTGTGCAGAGCAATTTCAAAAACCTTTGCGAAATTAGGAAGAATTGAAATAGGTCGATAGTTATATAAATATAGTGTGCCCCTTATCTTGAGATTCTTCAAGTTTTTTTCAAACTAAAGCTCCCCAATTTCTTAAGTTTGCCTAGGCGTTCCCTAACCATTTTTGAGCCGTAGGTTATCAGCTAACGTGAAGTATTGGAAGGTCTACTGTGATACATAGTTCTCCAGTTTAAATTGTACATCTTCCAACTGAATGAATTTCCACCTGAAAGACAAGTTTCCATTGGTTCTGACATCTCGCTCCAGGTCCATACGAAGATTGTAAACAATCACTCCTGAATATCCCGAACATGATATTTCTGCAAACATTTTTGCACCACACCACAGTCCGGTAAACAAATCGGGGCCTGCAGCGACATTGCATGTTTTTAAAATATTTTTTAACCGGGCATCATGTTCCGGATATTGAAGAGTGATTGGTTTACAATTTTTTGTGCGCTAATGATCTAAAGTTGCTGAGAACTGTTTCACATAACACATTATAATTTTTTTCCAGATCACGAACATACTATATATACAACAGTATGGTATTTACGTAGATATTGTAATTTATCACTGAGCAAAAAAAAAATAATTGCATGAATGTTTTGATTTTCGGCAATTTGTAGGTGCCGATATTTATTTATTTGCCTTAAATTATTGCCTGAGATTTTTTTTTATTTTTGTGTCTGTATTTCCTTAAAGACTTTGAAGCGCCACATGCAGATACGAAACGCATTTATTTTTTATTAATTTATTTTGATTTTCCAGTGTGATTATAGATGATTTGGTAAACACATCAATAACAGAATAATAAACACACGAAATTGTACAAAAATATCGCCATCAATATTTAAGATTTGTTTATTAAATTGAAAGTAAATTAACAAAATTAGCTTTTTCATTTGGTAGGTATACATTTCTGGGTATGCGTATTATAAAATGTAAAAATTCGTTCGGTTCGTTTTAAAGTGACAAACATAATTATATTTTGTGTTTCCTTGATTGACCAAGAACTTTATTGTTCTTACGTTAGATGTCATTAACTATATATGCCTACTGTGGTCCTCGTTTTTTCTTTTTAATTCACTTTCCATGGTCTATTCCGATAATCGAATATGTTCATTTTGTTGTTAATGCTTGAACCATAGAGGTGTATTTTTGTAAAGAAGCTGGTTATTTATATTCAGAGTGGTCCAATGAAAACGAAATAGAGGCATTTCCGATGATAAGGATAGGAAGTAAAATATTAGACAAATGTTCGTTGTTTTATTTTCATTGCACCAATTCCTAAACGAATCGAACAGTTTAATAAAAAAGAAAAGCTTTGTAAAGAGAATCAAAGTATCGACCTACTTCCTCTGTTTAAATCGTGGAGGTGACTCTCATCCGTCGAAAGCGGTTTGTTTTATGCTCTTGGTTGTGGATTTGTATTGACAATATGTTTTATATTTTGAAAAAACTAAATAAATGACTTCGATTGGGTCGTAAATTAACTTGCTTTTTTTTCTCGGGGTGACGTTATTAGTTTTGTGCAATGACATTTGTACTTCACTGTTGAAATTGAGATTATTTCTTCAACGCTCTTACAACTTTCTTTTCTATAAATCTGGAAATTTGTAGGCTCTAGAACATCAGGTGCACAAATTTGAAATTCCCTTATCAATTTAGTTAATTGCTTATAATTACAGGGATGCGATGCGCGCCGAGTAGTTATGCTTCGCACACCAGTCGAGACGGCATCGCAAACACGTTTACACCATACATCAATTAAACAACATTTTGCAGATTCGCCAACGGCCTATTTAACAATTAATTAAAGTGAAATTAGATCATTAACGAAAGGTATTGCGGCCAACTACCGCAAATTGCTATATCCATATAGCAATCTAGAAGGTTGTGGTATTCCTATGGAGACAGAGTTGCGGTTGGTTTATTTTTGGCGTGATCTAGATTGGAGGGATATTTTACCGATATTAATAAAAAATCTTTATTAAGGCGAACTCTGACCGAATGGCCATTTAAACTTCACCATCATTACATTTATTAGTGATAACAATAAAATAGTTTATTCAATTCAATTTATTTGCTTATAAAATTTTTTTTACAAATTTACAGCAAAATGTTTGTGTACAATGTAAAATTTAGAAGAACAAAAACAAAAATATCTATTATAAATACGTACCGTGCTATTACCCTGAAAATTAATAGTGAATTGTTTTATATAAAATACGAGAAAGAAAAGGAGCGTAACTTCAATACATTTTCAATGTGATAACATATCGTCTTAATTGACTTAGTATTACTTTTAGACAGTTCAGTCTTGAAGTCGAGATACGATCTAAGGAAATACTCGGAACTCTCATTGATACATGACAAGGGGACACATTCGAACAAAACATGCTGGATAGATTGGTGGACTTTTAGATTAGACACACTACAAATCTCCTCACACTGGATCTGATAAGTTATACCACGGACAGACAAACTGAGGAATACTTTGCTCGCCAAACGGAGTTGTGCTATGATCCTAATAAAATTTATATGCATGTCGAGCTGAAGGTGTCTCTGACAGGCGGAGCTGGGAATATTAGGCGCAGTATATAGTGGGTAACTCGAAAACGTGGTCAAATGGAAATCCTCACCAGAACACCTGTCCCTAAATTCATCCGAAGAGAGCTGCTTTTCAGTTGTGCGACTGTCATACGTTCAAACTGGTCACCACGGTCCATATAGTTAAACATGCATTTCACCTGTGCTGCCCAGTTATATCTGACATCAACATCCGTGCCAAGTAAGCTTATTTGTCGCAAAAAACATTTTTTAGGAAATCTGGAGGAGTCCATCAGCATTAGCTTCTGCAACCAATTCAGTGTTAGCTGGAATAGCATAACTGAAAGCTTTACAGTGCCTGTCTCAATTCGAATTAAGTAGTTTGGGGTTGTTTTAGGCAGTAGGAGCAATCGCTTAAAAAACTGAACTTGCACCCGCTCGATTACATCAGGGTATCTAAGACCCCATACTACCGCGCAATTCATTAATATGCTCAAAATCAGCGAGTTATATAATTGCATTCTGGCTTTCCACGATGTTAGTCGAGAATTCGCCATTATTCTCAAACCCCTGCCCGTAGCTTGAGTTGCCTTTGTGGACATAACCGCAGCTGCCTTCGGAAAAAGGAATGAAGCAGAGAAAGTTATCCCCAAGTAAAAAATTCTCTCACCATTTCAATGGGGTTTGACAAATATCTGAAGTTTCTACTGACAGCCCCAAAACCTCCTCTCTGAAAACACATTATTTTGGTTTTTGCGACATTGACCTCGAGTTTATTAATCTGACAATAGCTCTCAAGGTTCCTTAAGCAGCGGCTTCCCCCGATTTCAGAATCAGAGAGAATAACTAGGTCGTCTGCATATAGCAGGATGTTAATGTTTGTATCATGGTCAATGCTAACTCCCATCGACCCATTTTCTTTAAAAAAACGCTCTATATCAGTCAAAAATAGTGAAAACAAAAGGGGGCTCAAAGAATCTCCCTGCAAAACGCCCTGGGTGATACCAAAATTCTTAGTAAATTCATTTTTCATCTTGACTTTAAAAGCAGCACTCTTGTAGAAGTTTATCAGAGTATTAATAATATTACAGGACAATCCTATGTCGTATAATTTCTGCCACATAAGAGGATGATCTAGCAGGTCAAAGGCTCTACGAAAGTCGACAAATATAGCGAATAGTTTATTAACTATTGTAATGAAAACAAATACTTAAGTCTTATAGATGGACAGACAGTTTGGAATAACACCATTTCCTGAACCTGCATCTAATATTGTAGGTATTTGTTTTGTCTTGATTTAAAGGGGACTTCTTTTGACTTTTGTTTTCATCAGACTCAATCCATCCTCGTGTAGTGTCGAATGATAATCGCTCGGTGCCAGGTCTGAACTATAGCCAGGTCTGAACTATAGGATTCATAATATCAAAGCCCATTTTGTACAGGGCAGTTAACGCAATAAATACGACTTGTGTGTACTGGAGCATTGTCGTGCGTAAGGAAGACACTTGTCGTGAATTTTCCTCTTCTTTTTTCCTGGTCGCCATGAGTTTTCCAGCAGACTGTGTGATCTTAAATTTCTTCAGTGGTGGTGTGTCTTTTTTATGCAATTGAATGGAGTCTTGCTTGGACTGGATGAATCCAGAAACAATCCGGGCCAGCACATAATCATTATCTTCACAACAGATGTCCAAGTGTGGTAACATTAATTGACTGCCCCGACCGAGGGTCGTCTTCGATTGATGATTTCCAACCATGCCACTTGTAGACCATTCGTTTTCCTGGGCAAGATTACCCGTAAACCGATGACATCTCTTCAATAATCCACATGCTTACTCAGGAACTTGTTCGATTTTCCGCATACTATTTTTACTTTTCTTCTCGATTGAATTGCTTCATCTACGATAGAATAAGATAAAAGTGGATAATCATACTAATGACGAGTCATAGAACATAGAACGACTAAAAATATTCCCATCACCCACCACTAACTTCCATGACCACCATTCTGCAGAATTAAAAAATCCTGCCTCGTAATATTGTGACTCCAAAATAACAACTGCATATTATTATCTTCAGCAAAATCTCTATTTGCTATGCTAATGCCTAGAGTGAAACTTTGAAAGGGGTTATTTCATCTCATCGTGAAAACGCTGATGTCTCATTCAGTGACATGAATATAAATTCGTTACTAGCCGAACAACGCAACGTCTAGATATCGGTTGTTCTGTAAATGAAATGTGGTTAGGGAATAACTAACAACATGTTTAATCAGAGGAATGTGGTTTTATTTCATGCACAACAACCAAAAAATCATATTTGAATCTGGCTTGATAAACCAGTTTGAAATTTGGAAAACATAAATAAGGGTCAAACCTTAAGGTTTCTAAATTTTTCTGGGAGGAATCAAACAACTGATCAGAAGTCATTACATGGATGCCAAGATGAAATCCTGAAAGTTTCTGATTAATTTATGAAACTTGATAAATCACTGAATGATCCTTCTATATTTATATTTTCAGGTGATTTTTGTAATTTTCCACTTTGAAACGGACCTAAAGTGAATTGTTCAAATCCTATTGAGTTTCCATCCCAGGCACCGATGAGCGAATGAATGGAGAACGAAGCAAAGAAATGCCATTTGAAAAGAAATTTTCTATTTAGAATTGAAGTACATGGAGAAGATACCTACCTAAGTATATGAAATTCTGGCAATTAGTATCTACCTACATAGCAATTAGAGTAATGAGTACATATTTATATAGCTAGCTCGACTTTTATAGAAAGAACATACGTATATAGGCCAAGTAACACTTTTTCATTTAAAGAGTGTAAATTTTTCTCATTTTTGGCTCTCCATTCCATAATCAATACACATATTTCATATGGTAGGTATATGGAGAACCAGCTATTGGTTTCATGAAAGGTTGTGGGTCATTTTACATAATAAATAAGCATTCTGTCAGTCCGTATACACGATTACTAAAAAACAGCTCAACGGATATTAGCAAATTTGCTAAAAAAATACTACGGAACATGTCGATGCACTGACTCGATTTTGGGACTCACAGGGTCAAATGTTTACAAAAAGGGACAGAATTTTTGAAGAAGTAAGCATAGTTTTTTGACTCTGCATTCTTAAAGAATTATTATAAAACATATAAAACAGTGTATAGGAGGGTGATGAGAGCATCTAAACGTTAATATTATGAATCTCGTATTGAAAAGGCCACCAATAGGCCAAAAAAGTACTGGTCGATAATCAATGACTTTCGAGGACGAAATTCTGCCCAGGCTGTCGAGCCCGAGATAGACCCTGATGAGCTCAACGAATTTTATTGTTCTATTGGTAAAAAACTGCGAGACTCAATTAAGCCAAAACCTGATGCCATGAGTTATCTTAAGACTCAACATCCACCTACAAAACCGATCGATTTGACGGAACTGTTTGAGGTCATTCGTAACATAAAAAATAAAAACTCGTGTGGAGTTGATGGGATTGCGCTGAAGGTCATCGAGAATTTGCCACTTCCTGCATTCAAAGTGTTGATGGATGCAATCAACCTATCATTTCTAAGTGGAATATTTCCTGCTTGCCTTAAGACTGCATTGGTAATTCCTTTATATAAAAAGGTGAAACAGATAATCCGTCGATTTTAGACCCATTTCCCTACTTTCCACCTTTTCAAAAATAATTGAAAAACTTCTACGCAGTTTGGCTTCCAGAGATCGAGAAGCACATCAGACGCTATATTTCTGTTTCTGGAAAACGATTACACTAAAATTAATGAGAGTACTGCGGTTGCAGGAGTATTTTGTGACTTTACTAAGGCATTCGATTGTGTGGATCACCGGATTCTCCTTCGGAAGCTTTATTTTTATGGTATTGAGGGTGTAGCTTTGAAATGGTTTCAATCCTATTTAACCAACCGCCACCAGCTCGTTAGAATTCAACAAATCTCGTCAAATAGTTTAGATATAACTTCCGGAGTACCCCAGGGGTCTGCTTTGGGACCCATTCTGTTTCTGCTATATATTAATGACATAACAACTATTGGCTTGCGGGGAAAGTTTACCCTCTTTGCGGACGATACAACACTCCTGTGGGATAATGAGAACGTTGATGTTATCAAACGGGATATTCAGAGTGATTTGTGTGTGATTGTAACTATCTTTCATTTAATATAGCAAAGACGCATATCTTGTCTTTTAATTTTGACTTTGGTGACTTGATCCTGGAGAGCAATCCCATCGAAGATATTAAGTGTGTTAAATTTCTTGGGCTTCACATAGATATAAAACTTAAATTTGAGGAACATGTGAGGCAGTTGAGTGGAAAAGTTTCGTCGGGTTGTTATGCGTTAAGGGTTGTTGCGTGGGGATTGGGATCGGAGGCTGCGATGCCTGGTAGTTTTTTTTTTTTGTTTTCTTAACACTGTTATGTTGGGATCACGTTTGTTATGTCTGGTAGTGCCCATGTTTTGTATTGTTGTATGGATCTATTGTTTATTGTATTATTATGTGTATATGTTTGTAATTTTACATTTATATTTTTGTTTTTTATTTATTTGATATGATGATTGCACACTTGTGTATATTATGTTGTAATTTTTTAACTGTATTTTTTTAAGTACCTGACTTTGTCTACAAGAAAGTGTATTCTTTATGACAATAAAGTTATATATAAAATTAATGCACTCTCAAAAACTGTGACATTTGATTTAGAGTATAGAATTTGGCTCGAAAGATATCCGATATAATATTTATATGCATAGGCTGTCCATAAAGCGGTTAAAATAGGTAAAAATATAAAACTTTTACTTATTTTTGATGCATATTACGCAAAACAACCCTTTAATAAATAATATTGAAATATATACAGTAGTTTGTCATATTATTTAAGGCGAAGCAGTGCTTCCCTTGGGGATCCACACGCACGCCTTATTATTAACAAAAATAAACAAAACGATAAATTTCTGCATGTAGAGGTCTTCGTGCCTCAAAGCACCAGTTTATTCATGCATATGTTTTCGGTAAATGTCTTGTTAAAATAATGTTACGCCAATGAAATCTCCCTAGTTTTATTCAACCATAGAAAAACTGCGTGCCTTCCCAAAATCTTCTTCTTGCACGTAACGATTATAAATACCCCACCGTATAAAATTAATATAAAACCTCCGTTGGCATTAAAAATATGCGCACATAATAGCCGAAAGCTGAAGTAGCTAGAGCATATAGATTAGCATCGCAGCGGAAAAACATTAAAACCCTCTCCTTTCGAAACAGCAGAAACGCTTCCACTTCCACTATGCTGGTTCCTCTTTTTTCCTTCTACGCTTACAGCTACTTTGTTGCTCGGTCATAAATTTATCGATGCATAAGGCATTCAAACAGCTTTTTGTAACTCGATAATCAGATTGTGCTTATAAATTAAATATAAGCGATGTGATAGGTATTTAAGTAACGATTTTTTTTAAATTAAGTAAATGGAGAGGGCGTGTCACAAGCAATGATCCGATTTTTTGTACAGAATGGTGGATAGTGTCGTTTGTTCTTAATTTGTTAAATGTATATAACATGTATATTTTGAGGTTCCTTATAATACTTTAATTTATTTATTTAAGATACAACTGCCCTGACAGAATATATCCAATTAATTATTGAAATTACATACTATACATAATACATAAATAAAATGTTAAGATATAACATGAAATAGAACACATATCACAATACATACAAATAACAATAGATTAAAGAATAAACAGTATTTAAATTTCAATAATAAAATAATACAATAATAATATACGTACTCAAACGTTTCCGAAAGATACCAAATACTCGTATCATTGTTCAAAAAACACTCTCTTTATCTGAGAAATATTTGTACAAAATATGTCATCTGAGACCGAATCACAAAAACGACACATCTCAAATAGCGGCGAGAATAGCAACAAATTCATGCGCGCGGCCGGTAAATAGAAGTCTGATGGACGGTTCTTGTTCGTGAGCTTGGTATACGAAAAGGTATTAGAACAAGTAACTCTGAGCAGTCAATCATTCCATTTAAAAGTTTGAAAATAAATACGTATGAGGCATACTCTCTGCGTCTGTCAAGAGGCTTCAAATCAAAACGATTTAACAAGAGGTCATGAGGAAATCCAATGAATACCGTATCACATTTAAACCACAAGTACTTCGCAAATCTACGTTGGATCTTCTCTAAACTATTCGAATGAACAGCGTAACCCGGATTCCACACTCCAGCCGCGATCAAACAAACGAATTAAAAAGTAATATAAGTGTAGAAGAAGAGTGGAAATGCCTAGAGTTTCGCATTATGAAACCCAAGCTCTTATAAGAAGCCGCAATAATTTCAGCAACATGCCTCGTGAAACTGAGCTTCTCATCAAATCATACGCCCAAATCCTTCACCCCAGAACACTTCCCAAGAACCTGAGAGTTAACGCTATAAATAAAATTAATTGGGTTCAATTGGCGTGAATAAGTTACTGAACAACATTTACTTAAATTTAAGTGGAGACTATTTCGACTGCACCACTGATATAATCCATTCAAGTCACTCTGTAAATCCAAGCAGTCCATGTCAGAGGTAATACAGGAGTAAATTTTAAAATCATCGGCAAACACTAACGAGTCACACTTGAGTCCACATGTGATATAATTTATAAAACACATAAATGAAAGTGGGCCCAACACTGACCCCTGCGGAACACCAGAGGTTGCCCGGACATTAACAGATCTAAACCCTTGATATTCAACATACTGCATGTGGTTCTCGAAATATGAGGCAAAGAACGATAAGAGACCCGAAGAAAACCCAAAACCAACCAACTTACTCAAGAGGATTCCGTGGTCAAGTCTGTCAAAAGCCTTAGAAAAGTCTGTATATATAACATCGACTTGACCACCCCTATCCAACTTTTCAGCAACATATTGAGATAAGACAGCAAGGTTGGTAGATGTAGATCGCCCAGGAAAAAATCCATGCTGAACAGGGGAGATAATGCGCTTCACATGCTCAAACATTATTCTATGTAAAACCACTTCAAAGGATTTGGCAAAATTGGACTGTATGGAGATAGGCCGGTAATTCTCAATGTGAATTAATTTAACAAACTTACGAAGTAAGTCTCCACATATATATAATAATACTTTTATACCAGCGCTTTTGGCATGACCTTAAGCTTTTCTATCAATGCGGTCTTTATCTCCTCAATCGTGGCAAAACGCCCATGCTTTCAAGGACGTTTTCAGTTTTGGGAATAGGAAAAAATCGTAGAGTCCAAATCATGTGAATACGGTGGCTGAGGCATGATTACGGTGTTGTTTTTGGCTAACAAATATATCTGTGAAAAACAAACTATAATTCAAAATTGGTTATATTAACATATTTATGTTGGGAACATGTGTACCAACATAATGAGAAAAAATCGAATGTACGTAGCCTACGAAATTTGAAAAGTCACCTCTTTTTTTTTGAACACACCTCGTACATTCGAAAAGTATTTAATTTTATTAAGTTTTCACAATGTAGCCACAATAATAATTATTGTTTACAGTCTACATATATGTGGGTTGAAAAACTATTAAAAAACCGAAGTGGTGTCCTATATTTATAATTTGAAATATAATAAAAATAATGGGGGTACAGCACGCCTGACATTTTACCCAGACACACAATAATATATTTGTGTGTTCATCTAGTTTAACCCATTGCCATTTACCAGTTAATTTAGCCGAGTAATATCAATATTTAATCAGTCTATTTGTTGCAGGAGTGTCCGGAAGGCGTAGTCCACGAAGATAGTTTTAAAGAAATTTATTCCAAGTTCTTCCCTCACGGAAGTAAGTATATCGACTACATTAGCACGCTATGTTAATGTTTACCAACCGTTTTATTATATTTTTTTACTATAATATACATACTTCCCCGTTTTATCGGATATTATATTCCTTTTTGACCGGAATTTATTTATCTACACATTAGATTAGTTTCTTTTACAGTATATAGGATGTCCATCACCACCGATTATTATTTTATGGGTATCAGGAAAGCAAAATACACTCCACTCTCCTAAACTTTTTTATGCGCCCTCTTCTCCTAGTTTTTTTTTCGCTTTTGTGAAATTAGATTACAAATACCGAATGCAACACCATCATTTGCGTTTGTAAAACTCTGACCACACGCATACACATACAGTTTTCCATCAACATTTGCAAATCTAACATTTGGCCTGATCGCAATCTCCCTACGAAGGTTGGCGATCCAAATGGCTATTGCCGCACGAGAAACCGCAGTTCTGAAAATTTCAATAGACGTCTGTCCGAGCCATCTGCGCAAGTCTCTCAACCATGAATTCTGTCTACGGCCAAACGACAGTTATCCTTCGATCTTCCCCTCTATTATCAGGCGGAGAATCTCATATCGCTCGCCCCCTCATGATATGTCCCAGGTATTGCAGCTTTCTCTCCTTGATTGTCGTGAGGAGTTCTTTATGTTTACCCATTTGCTGTAGGACCTCTATATTTGTCTTATGTTCCGTCCAGGATACTCGCCTGTAGGCGTACATTTCGAACGCATTCTCTTTTCTGTGGTCGCATCCATGGTCCAACTCTCGCATCCGTACAAAAGAACAGGAAAGATGTAACAGCGAAGTATTCTGGTCCGGAGTTACAGGCTGAGGTTTTGGTTTGCCAGAAGTGTCCTCATGCTGTTCAGAGTTTTCCGCGCTTGTTTAATTTTTGATCTGATTTCGAGTTTTTAATTGCATTGCTGGTTGACAAAGCATGCCCCATCTTAGAGATGAAACCTGTTCAACAATCTCTCCATGGAGTCTTAGGGTGGCCTTTCTATGTGTTTTTGAGAATATCAATAGTTTGGTTTTGGACGTTTTCATATAAAGGCCGAATTGCTCGCTATATTTCACAATAAGATCCATAAGAGATTGAAGTTCTGGTAGGCTACCGGCTATTACCACGGTATCATCTGCGTAACGAACATTATTTATTATGTTTCCGTTGATCTTCATGCCTGCAGTTGTATTCTCGAGAGCTTCGTTGAACATCGCCTCAGAGTAGAGGTTAAACAAAAATGGAGACAATACACATCCTTGTCGCACGCCTCTTCTTATTGTTATCTCCTCTGATGTGGACCCTTTGATTTTGATTGTTGCTGTTTGATGCCAGTAAAGTCCGGTTATGATCGTTAGATCTTGTGCGTCGATCCCGGTAGATTTTACGATATTGATCATTTTTTGATGTGACACACAGTCAAAAGCTTTTTTATAGTCAATAAAGCATGCGAATACATCGGTATTCATGTCCCTACATCTCTGAATCAGTACATTCTTAGAGCAATACCAGAGTGTTCTCTGGCAATACCGCCCTTCTATATACTATACTATTGGGTCTGCCAGATAACTTTTTTTTTTGAAAATGCTATAAAAGAAAAACTGCTGAATATTTTCTCAAATTTCTTTTTTTATTTGAAAGTACAATCCTTCCGGTTAATAATGACAAATAATTTCATTCAAATGGCTGCCTCGGCTGGCTATGCAGTAGCCTACACGATCGGTCCAATTTTTAAGCACATTATCGATTGTGTGCAGCTGTATTTCACCAATGGCTTCACGAATATTGTCCTTTAAAGCGTCAATTGTCTCTGGCTTGTCGGCGTAACACTTATCTTTGACGGCACCCCACAAATAATAGTCCAACGGTGTCAAATCGCAGCTCCGAGGTGGCCAAACGACATCAGCTATGCGGCTGATAATGCGATCTTCAAAAACAGGGCGTAAAACATCGAGTGTAGCTTCGGCTGTGTGGCACTTAGCGCCGTCCTGTTGAAACCAAATGTTGCCAATATCCTCCTCTTCAATTTTTGTGAACAAAAATTCGTTCAACATGGCCCGATAACGATCGCCATTGACTGTAACGGCCACTCCTTGCCTTGAAAAATGGCCCAATTATGCCTCCGGACCAAAATCCGCACCAAACAGTGACTCGTTTTGGGTGCATCGGCTTTTCAATGTATGCGTGCGGGTTTTCTGTGTCACAAATGCGACAATTTTGCTTGTTTACATACCCGCCAAGATCAGAATGAGCTTCATCTGAAAAGATGATTTTTTTGGCAAAATCGGCATCTTCTGTAAGTCGATCGCAGGCCCACTGAGCGAAGCGAAAACGCATTGGATGGTCAGTTGGCTTCAACTCCTGAACCAATTGGACTTTGTATCGCGTCATACCAAGGTCTTTATGCAAAATTCGTCTCAATGATGTCTCCGAAATGTTCAATTGTTGAGACCGACGCGACGGTGAATTGATGTTGATGGCGCTTCACGCACACTTTCTGCCACATCAGCAATATTCTCGGGTGTACGCACTGTTTTTGGCTTTTCACGCTTTGGTTTATCGATGAGGATGCCAGTTTCTTTCACTTTTTTCACGAGATAACGAACATACGGAGCTGACGGTGCTTCTCTTCTTCCAAAATCCGTACGCAATTTTCGCACACATTCTGCAACATTACCATGATTTTCAAAGTAATGTCGCAATATTTCCCAGCGTTGTTCAAGCGTATACACAACCATATTCGTTCAGCGGAAGGATAAAACTAATTATCTGTCAAATCAGACATGAGCTAAGTGTTACCCTTCACGAAATAAGCACTAGTTGAAAAAAAAAAACGTTAGATGGCGGTCCTGATAGTGTGCTAGCTTGTTTAAAAAAGTAAAACAAATATGAAGAGTTATCTTAAGAATGGTTGACATTAGGACTATAACTTGTAGGTGCAAACCCGGCATTCGATAGCTTGAAATGTATTAGCAAGTAAGATACTCGAGTGACATGGACAAATTTTCACATATAGGGATTGCATATAAGAAATTATGATTCCATCTAGTAGATTTGCAACTCAAAACAAACAATACCTATACCAAATGCTAGGTATATCGCTTTTAATTAAACCCTTCACTCATAAAAAATTAACACACAAATTTAGTTTACATTTCTGAAACACATTTCTATAGTAAGTTTTGCGTTAATTTATATTTCATTTATGTAAATGTTAGGCGACATTGAACTATTTTCCCCAGTGTGAAAATTGTTTTGTTGTACTTCTTTTGTTAAGGTGTTAATTAGTTTAGTTTTTGTTTTAAATTTCGTGGTGCATGCAAGAAAATTCTTATATACACATTTAAATCAGGAATGGCTTTGTTTTGATGATAAATTTACAACAGTATAATACCAACAAACGTACGTCATGACTGATAAGAATATAGGAATATTTTTCTTACAAAGAAAGAGGATGCGTTAGTTTTAGTGACTTTCACAATAAACGAAAGATAATTTACGAAAAAGGTGTTTCTTAAAGAAATTCTGAAACTGGTGGTCTCCAACAGGATTTGATGAGGAAGCAAACCAACAAAATGTTAATTGATTTTTGTTTCTTGGTTTCTTTTTCGAGAAAATCACCATTTCTGAATTAAACCAATTTTGAAGCCTATATTTCATTAAATAATAAGGTTTAAAGTTATCACATTATTATCCAGAAAGGTCTGGAAATACTGCAATCATCGTTGCAAAGGCTTTTCAAGGCAAGCCTTATCCTCGGCCATATTCCCAAAGCTTGGAGGGAAACTAGAGTAGCCTTTATACCGAAAACAGGACGCCGTCCAGAGGATGACCCTAAGTCCTATTAGTCTAACCTGAAAAGTATGGAAAAGATAATAGACGAATACCTAAGAAGCGAAACTTTAAATAGGAAACCGCTTCACAAAAGGCAATTCGCCTACCAAGCTGGAAAATCTACGATTAATGCCCTGTACCACTGTTAGAAAGGACTATTAAGAAACCTGCTTGATTTGTTAGAGTTCTAGTAACCATAACTTACAAACAAAAACACGAAATTTTCAATTTTTATTTTAATTGAATCTGTAGGTGCCATAAAAATATTTCTCATCTGGAATTATAAAACTTTGACCAAATAAACGAGAGGATAGGAAATATTGGTAGGTATAAGGTAATATAGGTATGTATTATACGACGCTATAGTATTTTCCCCATTTTATGTTGGTTGGTTCTCTTCCTAAATTTATTGTAACACTTTTTGTATTTTATTGAGGTGGATATATATGGATAAACAACAAAACGGACTATTGTTTCGTTCTCAATAGATACTATAAATTCCTGATTAGGGGATGCTAGAGCTTAAAGGTCAATAAAAGAACTTTATTAGTTTGATATGTTGGATATATAAGAAACTGGCAAATGTTTTTATTTTTATAGGTCATACAGTTTTACTACTAGAAACGAATATAACAACATCTAATGTTTAAGCAGGCATTTCCATTTTTGAATTGCAAATCGGTAACTTTGTTTTTTAAGTGCAGACTTTAATAAATCGTGTGATTTTATCAAATTTTTCTTACAATAAATAATTACCAAATAAAGTTAGGCAAAAAGAGTATATTGCATCCGCTATTAATAGGCCTGCTGCTGTGTGGAGGACTGGTCAAGGATTGGGAATCAACTCCAAATCTCGGGACAGCTGAGAACTTGACTGCGCATATTTTAAATGACTACTTTACAACTGCGGCTGATGATATCATAAAACAGCTACCAGCCACATCGGTCACTTTTGAGAAATATATGTCTCCCACTAGAGCTGCTGGATTTAGTTTGAGAACGGTAACCTTTAATGAAGTACGTGAAAAACTATCAGGTATGAAAAACACAAAAAGCTCGGATTGTTATGAGCTTAATGTTAGAATTATTGGGACTTTAAAGAATCTGTTAGTGGTGCCGCTTACTAAGTTGATAAACCATTGCATTGGTGACGCTGTATTTCCGGCGGTCTTGAAGGAGGCAAGGGTTATTCCAATCTACAAAAATAAAGGATCGGTTGATGATCCCAGTAACTATCGACCTTGCCAATTTTTTCAAAAATCTTTGAGTCTATTATTAAAACTCAAATAACTGAATATTTTGAAGCAAACAATCTCTTTATGCAAAGTCAATATGGCTTTCGTAATAAGAGATCTACTACTCTTGCAATTAATAACCTTTTGGAATATGTTTCGGATGGCATGGAGCAGGGCTGTGACACCTTTGTTTCCTTTTATGACCTCACTAAGGCTTTTGACTGTGTCTCACACGAGATACTTCTTCAGAAACTCTCTTACTATAACTTTGATGTTGACAGTGTTGCCTCGGTTGGCTCTTATCTCAGCGATCGTTTTCAGCACGTTTTGTATGGAGGACGATACTCGGAGAGACGAAGGGTTGGACGGGGTGTGCCCCAGGGGTCGGTTTTGGGACCTTTACTGTTTTTAATATACGTAAATGATTTATACAAATTTCAAGAAGACTCAAATATAATCCTCTTTGCTGACGACACAACTAGTCTGATTAGACGACCAAACGACTCTTTAGGGGAGTTGGTTAATGCTGTTGAGACTGACATAGGCAATTGGTTTCTGGCAAATGAACTGAGCTTGAATCAGGCGTTCTGCGCCTATCGATCTTCAGAGCGATGTTCGCGTGAAGTTCCTTGGGGTTCATCTTGATCCTAAATTAACCTGGGAGAGTCATGTTCGAGAGCTTGGGTGCTCGCTGTCCAGGGTCATATATCTCATCAGAAGACTTGCGCAGAGTGTTTCAATAGCCAGTCTGTTGACGGTATATCACGGTTATTTTGTTTTCCGTATGTCGTATGGTATTTTGAACTGGGGACATAGTTCCCATGCAATGAAAATCTTCAAGCTACAGAGGAGATGTTTACGTACAATGTTGGGTCTCGGTTGGCGTGACTGCTGCAAAAAGTATTTTGTTGAACACGGACTACTTACTTTGCCTTCCTTGTACATCTTAAACTGTCTTGGCTACATTCGAACCAACGCCTCGCATTTCACTCTGATACGCATAGTTATGGTACGCGAAATCGACATGACATATTACCTGAATTTCACCGCCTATTGAGGACTAGGAAAGGTTCTGACTATTATTGGGTTAAATTTTATAATAAGCTGCCGTCTCACATAAAGAACCTTGGTGAAGTCCAGTTTAACAAAAGTATTAAATCATTTTTGATATCTCAAGCTTTTTATACCTTTGAGGACTATTTCAAAAGCGATATTGTAAGATTTTTCTAGATTTTAGTTTGTTTTATGTTGTTGCTATTTTAATTTGTTTTTAAGCCTTTCTTTGTTGCTGTAACTTTGATTGATTAATTTTTGTTCTTTATTGACGTACTATACATGTTTTTTAATATAAGATGGTGAATAAAAATATCTATCTATCAATTAAGATCATGACTAGAATCAACAATTTGGCTTTAACACGGTCATATACACAAATTTACTATTTCATATTTGTCACAAACTAGATAAAAATTCAATAGGGTCGACACAACGACAATAAAAAGTTATTTAGCCCTTAATAATTGTTAATTTTTCTTAAGCCTTCAAACTACCAATATCTTAATTTATTTTATTCTTGGGAATGTTGGTTCATCCAAATTTATAATTGTATCAAAAATAAAACAGTTTTATTTTGTTATTGTTAAACAAAACATATAACAAGGTTTAGACGTTAACAGTAACATCTTCTTCAGGCGAGTAGTAGTTGTCTACAATGTTTTTTTAATTTTGCTTCGATGCTGTGGCTAGAGAACCGTTAAAAATGTGGAATTGAGTACCGACCTATACTTTAAACAAAACAAAATAAAATCAAGTTAAGTACATTGCTGATACCCAAATATGTGGGAGATGCTGGCAGAAGGATAAAATGGTCTCCTGCTAGCGTTTTGTGTTCATACTATTTTTATTTATATTTATTTCTATTTATACGACTGGTTTTACCTATACATTGAGTTTGTTCGGCCTCTGCATGGTATAGGATATGCATTACTATGTACATGTAGATGATACGTGTTTACATGTGTCTACTGTTGTGAATCCTATTGTGCTTAAATGCAGGCTGATATTTGTAGATGGGCAACGACTATGGTAGTCTGACGAGCTCATAACAAGAGCAAAACGAATTCGTCAGTATCTGTCGACCCATGCCTCGGTCTGGTTCTATTGAATTAGACTGGAGTCCTGCTAAATTAAACAAAATTCCTTGTGTAGGTAAAACCAGAACTTTAGTCCGCTTTGCCATTAAATTATTTTTCATTTATTATATTTACGGACATGAAATCCTTTTAAGTTAAGTACATTGTATTTTATTTACTTTATAAAGTAGGCAGATACTTAATTCCACATTTTTAATGGTTTTCTAGCTACAGCAACAAAATTTTAATTCACTTTGTCAGAAACAAAATTACAAAATCATTGTGGACAACTCGCGCCATAGAGCAGAATAAATGCAGTGTATATATAGAGAACCCCGTTTGGGAATTTCAGTTTAAACACGCAATAATTGGACGCTAATGTTGTTTCTAACAAAACCGAAGCAATTATGGAAAACATTTACTAGTAAAAGTGATAACAATCAGTTTACTTAAGCGGAAAATCGATTAATTGTAAAATGCTTTTAAATATACCTAACTGGTATTTGTTTTTTTTATAGACTTTCGACAATACTAGTGTTGGAAATTTAATCTAGGTTAAACTAAATACGATGTCGAACTAGCAAATATTGGATGAGAAATTTTAGAAAGGGGTTGGATTGAAAGCCGTAACTGATTTTTTTCTACAATTGATTGTTTTTAATGTGAAAAATTGTCACTTTTTCATACCGGTGTACGAATTATGAGGTGGGTAGAAAAAAGTGACATTTCAAATTTCACCGGCTTGGTTTTTGTTTTATTAATAGACCTATTTATAACATATGTGGACATTTTGCATTTTTAGTTTGTTTTTGATAGATATAAAGGTTAGACGTGTTTTAGTTTGCAACAATTTGAATTCAAGGAATAAAGACAATTCTTATGGAAAATCGTCGCAATCGTCGGGCTATTACAGATATATATTTCTGCAGATGTTGGCATATCGGGTGTCTCTTGTCATGCAATTTTGTCGGATGTTTTGAATATGAAACTAAATTTTGACCGAAAAAATCGTCGCATGAGCATCGCTCAGGAGCTGTTAAATAATAATAATAATATATGTTTATTAGTTCTAAAAGGCATTACATAAATTTGTACAAAAAATGCATTATTACAACCATTAGAACTAAAGGGCGTGAAATCTCAGCCTCTCAACTAGGTTGAGTGCTGTTGAAGCCCAAGAAACAATACACAATAAAAAATAACAAAACAAAAATCAGTACTACACAATAAATACAATATTAAAACACATAAGTATACAAAAATAAAATGTTGGGTTAAAAACAGTGCAAACAAAATGCCAAAATGAAATGCCTAAACGCTGTCAAGCAATATCTTTTTAATCGTAGATCTGAACACATGCAAACTCTGAGAGAAATTCTTAATCACAAACCAGTTAACTAGCGTGGCGACATTATAAGAGAACGATCTTTTAAATATTTCCTTTTTATGAACAGGGACTGTTATTAGACTTTTACGTCTGATGTTTAGATTATGCACAGCAGTTCTATACACAATTCTTTTAACCAGATAAGGAGGGGTTTTATATTTTATTATTTTGTTAAAGAAGCATGTTGAATTGTGAATGCGTCTGTTATACATATTCAGCCAACCTGCCTCCTTAAGTTTGTGAGATATGCGATGTCTTCTTCGAATGCCAAATATGAACCGCAAGCAAGAGTTCTGCAATTTCTGAACTCTCCCTCTGTCCACACTATCAAGACAAGGACCGTAGATGCTGTCACAGTAGTTTAAGTGCGATAAGACAAGAACATCACACATACGAATCTTCAAGGTTACATTTAACGAATGTCGGTGAGGGTACAATTTTTTTAACATTCCATATCCGATTTTAAGTTTTGATGTTATATGGTCCTTGAATCGCAGCTTGTGATCCAGAACAAGTCCCAAGTTCTTTGCTCTTTCCTGGAAAACCAAAATGTCTCCATCCAATTCAAGGGCATTTTGTTGAATTTGATTTCTTACATTATCGCCACAAAACAGCATACAAACGGTTTTATTCGTGTTTAATTTTAACAAATGATCACGCGATATTTGATGTATTCTCCTCAGGTCCCGATTTATACGATCCACGGCCACCGCAGCGTCGACCGGGTTAAAGGCACTATAAATCTGTGTATCATCTGCATACAAATGATATTTACAAAATTCTAAATCTCTGACAAAAACAGACGAATACAGACTATAAAGTATCGGACCCAGAACACTACCCTGCGGCACACCAGATAGAACAGATCTCTTCCTAGATATATGCTCATCGCTCACAACACACTGAGAACGACCCGTGAGAAATGATCTCAACAAACCTCTTGACTCTACGCTGAAACCAAAATAATTCAACATAGCAGCAAGGATATCATGATTAAGTAGATCGAATGCTTTACTAAAATCAAGCAGAACCAAAATGACAGCCCTGCCACTATCCAAAGCGTGAAATATATCATCTGTCACTTGAGACAATGCTGTAGAGCAGGTAAAGCCTTTACGAAAGCCCGATTGGAAAGCAGGCAAAATTTCATTTGTAATTAAAAATGATGACATTTGCTGTTCCATAATTTTTTCTAAAATTTTTGAAAGTGTCGGCAGGACAGATATACAACGCAAATGGCTCAGTTCAGAAGGACAGCCAAAATGACGTCAGAGACGATTCAGATTTGCTCAAAAGAGTCAGAACTGCTGGCGAAATATGCTTATAAGGACGGGGATTTGGCATGATACAGGAGATAAAGACTACATCGCTGGCAAAGGCCATACATACCTACGTCTAAAGGAAATTGGAAATTCTTTATTTTAATAAACTAAATGTTGTTGTTATTATTTTAATTTAAACTAATAAAGAAAACAATATCAAGAAGAATAATCTTCAACTGTATAATGAAAAGGCATTTGATACACCAGTTAACAAACAGTGGTTGAGATCTGCCTGAAGATTTACAAATGTGTTGGGGGGGAAAAACATTATTAGATTTTGAACAAAAGGTAGACTGAACGATGACATAGGATGAAACTTTGATTTCAGATAAATATTAAGTCGACTTTGTTTACAATTCACCACCTTGTTGTAAAAAAACAAAAGTGTCTTGGTCCCTTTTTTATGAATATACCCAATAATAATGGTTTACATATCATGTGAGTTTTTAAAATTGTTTCAGATGCAAATTTGTATGCACACTTCGTGTTCAAAGCCTTTGATGTCAACTGCAATGGGGCAATTAGCTTCAGGGTAAGTAATAGGACATTCGCAACAATCGCTAATATAAATTTGCCCTTCCTTGTATTATAGAAACTATAAACGCCCTGCATGCAAGTATTCAAGTTATCCAGATGAATTAATATTATTATTTCCATTGTTATAATATACAGCATGATTTTCTTGAAACTAATTTTGGTACAAAAATATTAGTAGCAACAAAAATAAACATCAACATTCTCCAAAGAAATAGTCTCCTCTATATGGAAACATGCAAAAAGGTAAAGATTAGATGAAATTAAAGGCATTTTTATTAATAAATAAAACAACGTCTGCTCCACAAAATTGATTGGTATAACTTGAATCTAATCAGAGATAATTTCGGCAATTTATAATATACCATGAGTAGAACCTTTCTCGTAAAGTAATATTATTATTATTAGTCGTAAAACAGTAAACGGTAAAACCGATGAAACTGTTGCTCAGTTCCTAATTTAAGGTTTTTGAAATATTGATGTCATCCTCACTAATCTTCTATAGCGAGTAGTGGACCAACTGATCGCCATGGTCCTCCATGAAATTGTCCAGCCTGTTCTTAAAGCTGTCAACCGTTTGCGCCATTATCACCTCTTCAGGTAATGAATTCCATGCATATACAACTCTGTTTGTTATAAAATTCTTCCGAGGAAGTCTAGCACATCTCTCCTTGTCAAGTTTCTTACTATTGTCACGCAGATTAGGATTTGTAGCAGGATGAAATACATCGAGATCCACCGAGTAGTAGCCACTAAGTATCTTGTATGTTTGAATTAGATCGCCTCGTTGTCGTCGATCATAAAGACATGTCAAATTTAAAAGCCTCAATCGCTCCTCATATGGTATATGGCTAAGTGCATGAGGTAGCTTAGTGAATCTCCTCTGAACCCTTTCCAATACCTCTATGTCCTTAATGAAGTAGGGGGAGCAAACGCTGTTGGCATATTCCAATAGTGGTCTGACATACGATTTATTAGAGAGTTTGATCTCGATTTCAAAGCTCTCTGTATCAGATACCACAGTCTATTAGCTTTCTTCACTGTGGCGGAAATATGGGCCTCCCACTTCAAATCCGCTGTTACTATGACACCAAGATCCTTCCGCTGATTTACAGATTTAACGGCATTTCCATTGATGAAATATGGAGTCCTGGGATTATTAGCTCCGATGTGTAGTACCTGGCACTTCTCCAAATTCAAGTTCATCAACCAAACCGCCGACCAGGACACTACCCCATCAATGTCGATCTGGAACTCATTATCGTCTCACAGTGGGTTACAAAACAATTTGGTGTCATCAGCAAAGAAGCTCATGTTTGACGTGATGGTTCTTGTTAAGTCTGATATATATGCCAGAAAAAGCAATGGCCCCAGTACAGACCCCTGCGGGACACCACTCAAGACCGGCAATTTAGCGGATAATGCACCATTCGCTCTAACCTGGAAAATTCTTTTTGTAAGAAACATCTCAATCCATCTCAGGAGTGCCCCCCGCACGCCGTAATGCTCCAATTTCAGCAACAAACGAGCAAATGGCACTCTGTCGAATGCTTTCTCAAAATCCAGATACAACACATCCGTAGGCTGACCAACATCATTATGGCTGGTCCACACATTGAGGCACTCCAGAAGATTCGACTCCACCGACCTCTTAGGCATAAACCCATGTTGTTCATTGGGAATAATATTTGATTCAACCAGAAATGAAGTCATATTTCTGGTAATGACTTTCTCCATGCATTTACAAAGTGCGCAGGTCAAACTATTATTGAAGAACTCGGTGACCAAAACACATTTTTTTTATCTCGACGCGCGTTTCGCTAACACTAAAGCTGAGGATGCAAATATTGTTAGCGAAATACGCGCGTCGAGATTTGAAAAAGTGTTAGTGGTTTTTCCAAATTTGGGTAACAGTAATATTCTACTCTTTCTATCTTTATAGCACAGCATTTAGATAACCATGTGGAAATATTTCTTTATGTTACCTGGGATATATTTATTTAAAATAGTCACACGAAACCGACACTCACTGTCTACTTAGAAGAAAATGTTAGTAGTAGTATAGAAACGAGATATGATCTCGGCCAGTCCAAAAAGGGAATAAATAACATTTGGAGTAACGCCAAAATGAGGAATCGTCTATCTCTGTCTCTCTTTGTCGTCGTCCTACCTGCATGTTATCAATGTTGGAGAGACAATTTATTGTTCCTATGAACGTTGGCATCTTGTACTGCAGCCTGCTGTATTTTACTCGTAGTTGTAAAGAGTTCAATTTGTTAGGTAGCTACAGATAGGTTTATCGATGTAGTGGGACTTTGTCCAAAATTGGAATTATTTGAAAGCATAGAAATAATTTAAGAACTTTATCGAAAATAGACCTCAATAAAATTAAAATAATTCGCTGTCGCTGTAAAACGATTCCAGTTGTATATTCTTGCTCTTTATATTCTACATTCAGTATACACTGAAAATAAAGAACAATACTTGACCTATATGGAAAGAGTGTGTAAAATGTCGAGTGAAACCAACAAAAGATCCACACTAAGATTTTCCTATTGATTTTAAAGTTGCATCAAAGTTTTTTCGTTTCACCTATTTTATCGAAAGTTAAACAATGGCGAAATATAAAAGTAGGGTGGGTTTGTTACCTTTTGTTTGCCAATTGGTTACAATAATAGCATGTTAGTTTGGTACTTGGTGAGTATTTTGGCCAAGACCAAACATTAGATCTTTTCTTCATCCCCATACAGTCTGAATACCGGTGCCTGTTCTTTTCAATCATCTTTTGGCATAAGTTCGTAGGTTTAAAATAAGTGGTTTTGCATGGACTCTCCACTGAGATCATAAACGGCTCGTACTTATTCGTATTCCACCCAGCAGCTCAAGTCTTCTTCATAGTCGATTATTTTGCTTCGAGAGATTTCTTTTGGACCCGCGCGCCGGTGTAAGGGATACTTGCATATCTAATTCTGGCTACGGCTGAACAGGAACGCAATACATGTTCGGTGGTCTCATGATCCGCCGCCATAAGTGGCATTCCGAATTTTCTTATAGAACTGACATCGAAAGATTATTATTATTATTATTTTATTATTAGTCGTAAAACAGTAAACGGTAAAACCGATGAAACTGTTGCTCAGTTCCTAATTTGAGGTTTTTGAAATATTGATGTCATCCTCACTAATTTTCTATAGCGAGTAGTGGACCAACTGATCGCCATGGTCCTCCATGAAATTGTCCAGCCTGTTCTTAAAGCTGTCAACCGTTTGCGCCATTATCACCTCTTCATGTAATGACTTCCATGCATATACAACTCTGTTTGTTATAAAATTCTTCCGAGGAAGTCTAGCACATCTCTCCTTGTCAAGTTTCTTACTATTGCCATGCAGATTAGGATTTCTAGCAGGATGAAATACATCGAGAATCACCGAGTAGTAGCCACTAAGTATCTTGTATGTTTGAATTAGATCGCCTCGTTGTCGTCGATCATAAAGACGTCAAATTTAAAAACCTCAATCGCTCCTCATATGGTATATGACTAAGTGCATGAGGTAGCTTAGTGAATCTCCTCTGAACCCTTTCCAATGCCTCTATGTCCTTAATGTAGTAGGGGGACCAAACGCTGTTGGCATATTCCAATAGTGGTCTGACATACGATTTATACAATTGCAATATTAGAGACTTTGATCTCGATTTGAAAGCTCTCTGTATCAGATACCACACTCTATTAGCTTTCTTCACTGTGGCGGAAATATGGGCCTCCCACTTCAAATCCGCTGTTACTATGACACCAAGATCCTTCTGCTGATTTACAGATTTAACGGCATTTACATTGATGAAATATGGAGTCCTGGGATTATTAGCTCCGATGTGTAAGTACCTGACACTTCTCCAAATTCAAGTTCATCAACCAAACCGCCGACCAGGACACTACCCCATCAATGTCGATCTGGAATTCATTATCGTCTCGCAGTGGGTTACAAAACAATTTGGTGTCATCAGCAAAGAAGCTCATGTTTGACGTGATGGTTCTTGTTAAGTCTGATATATATGCGAGAAAAAGCAATGGCCCCAGTACAGACCTCTGCGGAACACCACTCAAGACCGGCAATTTAGCGGATAATGCACCATTCGCTCTAACTTGGAAAATTCTTTTTGTAAGAAACATCTCAATCCACCTCAGGAGTGCCTCCCGCACGCCGTAATGCTCCAATTTCAGCAACAAACGAGGAAATGGTACTCTGTCGAATGCTTTCTCAAAATCCAGATACAACACATCCGTAGGCTGACCAACATCATTATGGCTGGTCCACACATTGAGGCATTCCAGAAGATTCGACTCTACCGACCTCTTGGGCATAAACCCGAAGATGATGATTATCAAATGACAGTGAACAATTTACAGGCCTACTCCTACTAGGAGTCGCAGATGATGAATGTATTTAGCAGTGCTCAATGCTATGCCAAGTCAAATTATGCTTTTTCCCTATATTTGAGAGCCTGCTTTGACAATTCCACACGTGGACCTTATGTTCGGCATTTTTGTCTTCTTTCTTGCAGAATCTGCATTTGAAAGTTCCTTCTAGAGCCAATGTTGCCATGGGTTTCTCAGGCAACAATGTACGGGGGGACAAACAAGTTATGATAAGAATACGTAACCCATTTTTTGATCTGTTCTAATTGATGCTAAGCTGGTTTCGCCTGAGTGCTGATCTGCCAGGTTCTTTATTTTATCTGAGTTAAGTTGCCAGATTATATATTATGTAAATCGGTTATTTTTTTTTCCCGACCAAGAGAAAGTATTGGAAACGCGCTAAAAAAATTTGAGATAAAGACGGATATAACCATTCTGAAGTCCCCTGAGACGCCTAAAGCCATTTCCAGATTCTGTTTCGTTACCCAGGTCATATATTTTAGATATTATCTCTTGCCGGGAAAGTGAGTGATATATAAAACCGATTATATATAAATATTTTCATTGGAAACTCTTTGGAAGTTTTGAGGAGTTTAAAATTTTTCAAAGTTCACATGAAACGGGTGTTTTATAACGTTTAGATGACTTCTAGGAACTTCGTAACTTTTTTCCGTTTTCAAATTGCGTCTCGGTGTATTTTACGTTGACTGTTACAATTTTATTAAGCGTGAAAATTTAATTTCATAAAATAATTCTCTATACGCACCTATATAGTTATCAATTTCATGATGATCAACTGATTGCTGTGTATGGAATAATTGTAAACGGATTGCTGGGGAATAATTGAATGGAAATTAAATTATTCCCAATATGCAGATATTTTCATTTTCACTAAATTATAATTATTATTGTGACAGAGTTTTACGCTTGAGGTGATTTCTGTGATGTGTTTGATACTGCAGTCACATGTTATATTATAAATTTGAAAATGTGTATTGGCATGCTGAATTTAAGAAAAATCTTCTTTTTTGTTAGACTACTAATGGGAGTTCCGATGCTCCCTAAAATTAATTATGTGGAGATTCCGTTTGCCTTTTTTAACATTACATTTCACTGTGTCATAACTTCGGGACAGAACGATCCTCTGTGGGTGCAATACAAGTTAGATATTCTTGAGACAGACCTAGTATTTTCTTTTATTATTTGGAATTATTTGTTTCAGGACTTATTAATAACATTATCAACTTTGCTGCGCGGCAGCGTGTATGAGAGACTCCGATGGACATTTAAACTGTATGACATCAATGGAGATGGATGTATAAGTCGTGGAGAACTGTCAGAGATTGTAATTGCCGTCCACGAACTGATGGGCAGACGGGCACACCAGGTAAATTATCATAAAGAGCTGAACTCAGTAATTCAAATATGGATTTTCCGAATTTGTAGTTTTGTCAGTTTGGTTGTAATCCATCTGATTTATAATAATAATAATCTTTATTCGGTAAGTAACATACATCGCTCATACAATACTTAGCATATAATACAGGCATTCCCCGAAAAGGCAGAAGTGCAACTGGCAGACTTGGTCTGCAAGCTGTTTTGAACACTCAACCTTATCCACAAAAAGACAACACACATAGGTCTCTAATTACAAAAATTTCATACGCAAATTATACAAAACAAACATTTATAAACTAATTAAGTGAGACTACGCTTAAGGTGCTTCGAGAATGTAGAAATTGAACTAGCTTTGCATTGAGGGAGATGGCATGGTATAACCTTGCTATATCCAATGTAAAGCTTCTCTCAAATACACCAATTCGATGAACAGGCGGCGTTAAGCTGCCTCTAAAACGCAAATTCAAGTTGTGGACATCTGTGCGAAACGAAATTCTTCTGTAAAGATATGCAGGCTGTTTAAGTGTAATAATCTTATGGTATAATGCAGCTCGATGCACATAGCGTCCAGCCAGTCTGCACTTTTTAGTTTGTGTGAAACTGGCCGTCCTTTTCTAATACCATAAATAAAACGTAAGCAATACTTCTGTATCTTTTGTATACGATGTGCTGTAAGAGCTGTAAGGCACGGACCATATACAGTGTCGCAGTGATTGAAATTCGACAGTACAATGGAATCACATAATATGGTTTTAAGCTTAATGTTAACGATGTGCCGCGAATTGTACAACTTTAGATTCCCCACAGCTTTCTTTATGCACTCCGACACATGCCCGTCGAACCTCAAGCGACTGTCCATAATCAAGCCCAAATTCCTCGCCTCAGACTTAAGCGCCAATACCGTGTCTTCAATTTTGACCATAACGCTATCACTCAATCTCCGAACATCAACTGGCCTTCCGAACAACATTGAGACACATTTACTCGGGTTAAGTACCAAACCATGTTTTAATGAAATTCCATTTAAGATTTCTAAGTCATTATTAACAATCCGGCAACCAGAATCCATAAAATTTGGGTTGAAAGAGTAGAGAAGCTGCGTGTCATCCGCATACATCTTCATTGAACAATTCCGTAATAGTAGTAGTAATCAAAAGTAAATCTTTATACATATTATTTAATGACCTTGGTTTGTAGTTTATATTAAACTGAAGGTTCAGCTAAGGCGAGATTTGAAACCGTTTTTACTAAAAAAAAAATGTTTAATAATTCTATGTAGATAGGGACTAAGGAAACTATTCACTATTTTTGTTCGAATAAAACCCGTAAAAACATTGACCAAGCAGTTTATTTGTGTAGGAATAAAAAGAACTCATTCGAAACTAATTCAGGGTTGTATGGCAGATGCTCCATCAATTTGTTTGAAGTGTTGAGCTGTGAAAAGTCATTTCTTTGACTCGATGAGTAATGGCTCGTATTTTTGACGATTTCAAAAAAGACCTAACTCCACAACAAACTACTATGGATGTTCCAAGATTCTCGCAAAATTGTTCGCGCACGAAGCACTTCCAAGATTGTTTCTTCGGCTGTACCGGACGCGTCGCAACAATTCCTTTAGACGATCGAAGAACCATTAATGCAAAATGGTAGAGTAATGTGTTGTCAAAAGTCATAGACGAAATCAGGAAGAACAACCGAAAACGTCGCATTATTTTCCATTCAACGCCAGCTCTCACACAGCACGTCAAACAGTTGGAAGCTAACAACTTCTTTTTCTTTCCAAACTTGATATAAAAATGCGTCAAAAAGCGATCGACGCCTCTCAAAAACATGTCTCTGAGATACAATTTTCAGAGTGGTTCGAACGTATGTAAAAGTGTATAAACTATAAAGGCGAATACGTATTTTGAGAAGCAATAAAATAGTTGTTCCCAAAAATTTTGTTTTCTTCCGAGATTTTGTAAAAACATTAAAATTAACCTTCGTAGAATCTTCACAACGTTTAGAAGATTTTATTATTTAAAAATAAGATTAAGTTATAGGAATGTCTCATGCACTGCGATCTGAAGATCGATTCTGCCCTCGTGTCTCAAGGCTCTTCTAGTTTGTTTCAAATTACAGCTTCCCATCCAGTTCCAGAGCTCCTGGTTTCAGAAATGGTAGGTACGTCATCTTTCATGATTTCCTGCCCTAAGTATTACTGGTGCGTGTTGTGATGTGTTGTTAGGAAAAAGTACCAAGAATCTTCTTTGCTTCTGCAATTAAATCTATAGAAAATTCATATCGTCATTATAAAGATGTTTTTCGACAATTTTAAGCATGACTTTCAATATAAAATTATTATTTTTTTAGGTGGAAGATGATAGGAAAGCCCGCGAACAAGTCGATAGGGTGTTTCGCAAACTAGACCTCAATCAAGATGGCGTTATCACCATTGAGGAGTTTATGGAGTCATGCCTCAAAGATGACGTTATCACGAGATCCTTGCAAATGTTCGACTCCGTCCTATGATAACCAAGCACCAAGATGGCAGCCGCAGCCATCACCACCACCAGCAGCAGCAGCAACCGAATGGTGACGATCATGGATGATGTACAATGTTATTCAAATTCGACGTCACAGACATTTTATACGGCAGAGACGACATAGTGTATAGTGTTGATGTTTTTGTTTGTGGTTGTGCTGTGAAAATGGTTTTATAAGGATTTTCTTTTATTGTTGTAAGTTCGATTTTACACAAAGTGTCACAGTACTAGCTACTCAAAGGTCAAAGCTGAGAGAGACACTCTTATGTACTTAATTATTTTCTTAGAAAAACGATAAACTAAATTCAACAAATTGTTAATTGTAATAGTACCTACTTAAATTATTGTTGTTGTATTAAATCATTATATTATGATTATCTGGATGTAAATATCATGTTGTAAGAATGATTGTTGTAGTCTACAAAACACAGAAAACTTCCATCAACTTATTATAATTATTATAATCAATTTTTCAATGAAATGCTTCTAGGAGGGTCGTATAGTTACAAAGTTTGTTTTAAAGTTATACCTATTGATTAATTTTTTCATTTAATTAAAACAGGGAAAGTTTGAGTTGTTCTGTAGAATTTTTCGAACATGGTAGTTAGGAAGTTAGTCGTATTTATTTTCTGTGCAACTTGTTACCTCTGTTAAAGAAATTTTGTATCTGCATCTTTCTTGTTGGACAGAAGTTGCTTCTCAGAAAATATTGAGTTGTTGGCTACGCAGGATCCCAGCTCAGAAGCCCTTCCGTTGAAAGTCAAGGGTGGCAAACAGACTCGGAACTACAACATACCTACCTACTTACAAACTAACATCAGCAAAATACATACAGTACACCCTAGTTATAATCATTCCCAACACACTTCTTTTCTATGGTTGCCCATTTACCCATGACTCAATTAATGATTAATGGAAATCTTCAAATTTGTAACTGTGAGTCAATTCACTACTGCCAAATGCACAGAGAATTTATTAATTTTCTGCTCTTAAATTGTTACAATTAAAGAACAAATGATTCACAAAGGTAAACAGGGATTTCCCCTCAGAAAAATAAATAAAAATAGAAATGTCATATAATTTCAAGGTTTGTCTTCATAACATAAAAGTCAATATTTACTTTTTAATGACAGAAGACAGAAGGAGTGCATGTAAACAAAAGCCAGTGGCGTAGTATAATTCTTTTGAAATCGTGGTTGTAATTTCCAATAATAAATACATACCGACGCAGGAACTGTCGCATCTTTTTCAAATATAATTTATTAAATAATATATGTCTGGGATTAAAAAGAAACACTTTCTATATTATGAAAATATTTATTATTAAATGCAAAGGTATATAATTATGAATTTTTGTTGTAACATTTACTAATTATAGGAAACCATATTTGAAATGAATCGTTTATCTTTCCTAGACCTGAGAAACTGAATCTGTTTCTACCGGGTTTAGACAAGATCAAAAATTATTATAAAGCCAACTCAAAAAACTTAGTTTATTTGTCCTAGACCTGAGAATCTGTTTAATGTGCATATTTTTCTTTTTCAATTTCTGAGACTGATAGGGTTTCAGAGGAACTTGCTGTTAATGTGTCCATGACCTCCACATTATGCTGGGTCGCGCTGAAAAAGAAACAACACAAATTTTAATTCATTGTTGCGGTGACCAGTATGTATGTGATAAGAACTTCAGACGCAGACAGAAATTCTGAAGAACTGGCTGTTTACATTTATGTCATATTTTTTGCAACCTCAGCTGTAGACGATAATCCAGAGGATAATCTGTTAAAAAATATTTTCAATAAATTGTAATATTTCTAATCGCACAAAAATATTAACTTACTGAACATAGCGAACAGGAATGGCTGTGTGCGATATGCATGTTTCTGTTCCAAAAATTCTAATGTCTCTTTGGTTGAAATGTTGTGAGCAAACATAAGAACTTTTAGTGACCCTTTCAAAACTTAAACCAAGAGAAGTACACGACTCTCTTCTAACGGCTTGATCACTGGGAAACCTACAACAATTATTGTACTATTAAAATAAATATACTATAAATAAAACATGAATAAGTGCTATGAATAGAATATATAGGATCATAATGCCCACTTGCACCACATCCCATATCTTCTCTTTTTCGTCAGGTACTTACTTAAAGGTCTGTGCATACATGTATGATGATATTATGCTACTATTTATTAAGAAATTATGAAATATAAAGCATATTATGAATTTACAATTATTTTTGCTTATTATATTACTGTCTATTTTGCAACTAGGTGTATAGTATATTTAAACAACTCATGTTAACTACTATCTCTGCAAAATACCAAAATCTACGCCATTGTACTTACTTGTGACACGTAACCTTACTCGGAAAATCACTCGACATGCAAACTAAGCACTTTTTTCTCCCCATTATTTAAAGGAAACCCAGTTTTACACACTACAAATGCATTAAAGTAGAAATCTCGTAAAATTCACTTAATTCTCGTTATAAAACTACGTAGCACTACTCGCACTCCAGACGTCAACGTGACGTGTAAATATAAACAAATCCCTCGGCGGGGTAGCCACACATTTATATCCGTAGAACTGTATTTTTGTGAATCATTTTATATTTGATTGATTTCTTGACGTTAAATATTTTATGAACATGTAATGGAAGCCGAATACAAAAAGAAATATTATAAATATTGTATAGTTCTGCAATGTAAGAACACTGTGACCAACCCTTATAAAAATTTACACTGGGATGTGAAATACGAGTTCTGATTCTATGAATAAAACGAACAATTGGCAACAGTGTTAGATTTTATTAGTAAAAATGTAAAGGTTATGTAGGCTACAAACATTTTTGTGATTAGTTATGCCACTTCTATTTTTATTTATTTTTCTGAGGATTTCCCCATGTTAATTCTGTACTCTTTGCGATTGTTTATTAGGAATTTCATTAATGTATACATGTGTATGATATGCTGTTATCATTATTCAAAATGTCGCACCAAATATCGATCATCAGACCCTTACTAAGGTAGTATCGTATAATGGGTTTGTGGCTTTGTTTGCTAGTTTGTCCGCCTTGAAATTTTCCTGAATACGGTAGTCGTATATAATTTGGACATTTTTTATCTCACTAATAAAATAGTACTTACATGTCACACTAACTTCCATACTATTATCAGAATGTCAATGTAATTATTAATTACTTAGGAAAACGATGAATATTTAGTTACCTATTACAATTTAACAAAACAAATAAAATGCCAATACCTAAAGTTATACTAGAACTTACCCACTTTATTACTAATGGCCAAAAACAAAAATATAAGTACTACTACATTATAGTACTATTAGTATATTAGGTTTGTTAATAAATAATTAATAATTGTTGTTTTTCTATTTATTATAGGTAGGTAATAATTAATATATTATTATTACATCTAATATAATTTTTGTGACTATTAAAATAAACAAAATCAATTAAGCTTATGTTAAAATGTCAATCACTAAGTTTGGTAATGGTAAAAAAAAAACACTTCATGATTAAACAGCGCAGGTAGCACAGACGAAGTGACGGCGAGTAATTTCGTAATTTTACGATAGAAAGGATATCTTCTGCAATTTCAAACTGACCTTCATCTATTTATCCATTCAACTTCGCCACACAGGGACTTTGGAACTCGCCACAACAGGATGGGTGATAATTATAATTACAATATAAATTGGCCTTGCAATACATCGGGATAAAAACAACAGAAGCGATTTGGCAATATTTCATGAATCATCAAAGAATTCATGCGCACAGAAAACGATTTACTCACAAGATGACCTTTTAACGGCCAGGTCTAAATAGGGTACCATAGAGAGCATAATGTTAGGAAATTTAAGAAAATGTGTTAAGTGCTAATGTAGTTGAATCAGCAAAATACTCGCCCTGCAAGCTGGAGTCATTTCGGGCCGCTTTCATATCTCGGAAACTATGACAGATATTCTTATATTAGAAATAGTGACCCCCTGTATTTTTTTTATATATCGATTAATTCACTTGCCTTTTTCTTTAGTACGGTATATAATACTTCATACTTTTATTTTTCAAAAGAATAGAAATTGAGAGAGATTTACTAACATTAATGATTTTGAGCGTTTTTGCCTTGTTTTTATAATTCTAAACTAAACGAATCTGAATATTTATGAGTATGCAAGAACTAAACCTATGGAATTATCATATTTTCACTCAATAATAAAATAAAGTTTTATAATAGAGCAATTGCTCAAAAAATAGTAAATTTATCTGGAAACAAAAGAATACCACAAATGTTCAATTGGTCTCAAATCTGTTGAACAAACCATTCTAACACAACCACACCTTTCATTTCTAAACATTTCTCGCAAATCTACCGGAATGTGAAGGAGCACTATCCAGCATAAATAAAAGAAAAACCAAAACAACCTCTCCACAGCCTTACTCCGACTTATAGCACCGATTCCACATAACTGGAGTGTGATAAGTTTTGACTAAAAAGTGGTAATTAAAGAAGGTTTTCACCTCCCATGATTCTACCCCAAAATATTACTGCTCCTCCTTTTTATTTGTGGTAGTTCGGAGCCTAGATTTTCTCCCACGACCTCTTAGAATACGATTTGCCATTCGTCTGATTTTAGATCGATTCTGGGTTTATATAAAAAATAAACTAGTCGAGTTAGTTGTTGCTTGTTTTGTCCGGAATATTCTTTTCAGCTGAATACTTCTCATAAAGTTCTTTGTTAGTTACTTTTCTACAACTTCTCTTTAGAGTTCCCAACTCCTGAAGCCTGAATAGGTTTTTGAAACAACCCCTTATGTAACCCAAGACTTCTTGCGATTTCACCTTGTTCTATCAGAGAAACAATTCTTCATCTCTGGACTTCTGATGACCCCACATTTTTATTAAATTTCCGAAAATAAACTATAAATTTACAGTAAATCATTATTATTTTCAGGAGCAAACCTTGAATCAAATTACATAAATATGGGCTGTGTTTTCAAAATAACAAAGAACGTTTGTTGGTGTTTGTCGTGTTCGATTCAAAATGAATATCATAAACATCTATTTGCACTACTTGGTACTTGGGGAACCACTGAATACCTTTTTTTTTTTTAGAAGTGTACAATTTGAAAAAACATTTCTTCGCCCTACTTGTTACTATAAGTCTTAAAAATATAATCTGCCTCCTAATCTTCATTCTTGAATATGTGTGAATGTTTATAATAATTTATTCATTTTAAGACGTATAAGATTTATTTACAAAAAACGTCCATATAATTATTATGGTGTTTGTATGTCTGAATCAAAAAGAAAATAAATTTGACGAAATCCCAAATCATATTTTTTCACCTACTACCTAAATAACATTAAAATTATATAAAACAATTATTATAATTTCAATTATTAATACAAATTGTTATACTTATATGAAATTATAATTTCTATAAATGTAAAATTCAACAACCATTTTCAATTAAATTTAAAACACAAATTTTAAAGTGAAGTCGTCTTATTCTCATACCTAATCCTATTAATATCTATTGATATAGTATCCTGCGATTTTATAATAAAACAGATCCAGCAAGAATCTAATTCATAAAAATATCAAAGGAGTTGCACCCAAAATTCTTGAGCGCAAATAGCCTTAAACCTGAAAGAATACGAATTTTTTGGAACAGGTAAAGGGAGCAACCAGGGCACTTGTATCATGACAGCAGCCTAGCTTATTTGAGTTGCCAAATTCTGTTAATGAAAATATTTACTGAATTTAGAGAATAAAAATCATTCCACGATTCCATATATATGAAAATTATTTTTATTATGGTTTTAAATATTTTTTATATTTCAAATTTAGGTTACGTACATTATGTAAAACCCTATCGCGAGAATGCTATACAAACTTTATTCTTTCTGTTGAAGAGCAGATTCACGGTGATATAAGATCTTTTTGGTCTTTTGTGAACTCCACGCGTAGAAATATCAACTTACCTTCTGAGTTGTTTCTTGACGCAGATAGAGCTACTTCCGGACAGTCCGCTGCTGATCTCTTTGCTAGGCATTTCTCTTCGGTTTATACAGCTAATGACGTCAATGTTGCTGAGCGTCTTAGTGTTAATGATATTAACTATAACTGTCTAAAGATTTCAATATCGGAGATATACCAGCAACTTTCTACTCTGGACGCGAATAAGGGTCCTGGGCCAGATGGGTTACCTCCGAAATTATTAAAGCATTGCAGTTTTGTTCTGGCAAGACCTTTTCATACTATTTTTAACATGTCGTTAAACACTGGTTGTTTTCCTGAGATCTGGAAGTCCAGCTTCATTACCCCTATACACAAGTCTGGAGACAGGCATAATATTAAGAATTATAGACCTATCAGCATTATTCCCAAGGTATTCGAGAAACTTATAATAAATTATCTTCAACCTCTCCTAGGCACTGCTATCATTGATCAGCAGTACGGATTTTTACCACGGAAGTCAGCTGAGCTAAATCTGTTAAAATACACCAACTTTATTATTGATGCTCTGGAGAGTGGATCGGAGGTACATTCAGTGTATACCGATTTCTCCAAATCCTTCGATCGTGTAAATCATAAAATCTTATTGATAAAGTTGGCTGAGGTTGGCATCGGTGGACGCATGCTCGAATGGATGAGTAGCTACCTTGATAACAGAATTCAATACGGTAAGGTCAAGGGCTTTGTTTCTACTGAGATAAAAGTATCATCTGGCGTCCGCCAGGGATCACACTTGGGACCACTGTTTTATAATATTTTCGTTAATGACATCGCCAGATGTTTTACTTCGAGCGATTTTCTCTTGTTCGCTGATGACCTCAAACTATTTACGATAGCCAACAAAACTGAAGATTGCGAGAGATTGCAGTCTGACCTCGGGGCTCTTCAAGAGTGGTGTGTTGGGAATGATATGCATCTGAATGTTGATAAGTGTTGTTTTATGTCCTTTTCGAGATCAAGATGGACCACTCTTTTCGATTACTCACTGAACCAGACTTCCCTTAAGTTGGTTACTACAGTTAAGCATCTTGGAGTCATGCTTGATAGTGGTTTGACCTTTGTTCCACATATAACTTCAGTGGTCTCAAGGTTCTTGGCTTCATTAAACGTTGCTCACGGGAGTTAACACATGTCGATTCTCGGAGGCTTCTTTACACAAGTTTGGTCAGACCGTGCCTTGAGTATGCGTCGGCTGTCTGGTCTCCACATTATACTGTGCATCTAGTAAAAATTGAGCAGGTACAGCACAAATTTCATAGATACCTAGCCTACAAACTGCACATAGACTTTATTTTTGAGAATCGTTTTGAATTATATGCCGACTTAGAGTCCTACCTGGGCATTGACACGCTGGCTGATCGACGACAGAGACATGATTTAATTTTATTGTATGACCTTATAAATGGAAGGTTGAATTGTCCCAATCTTTTGGGCAAGATTGGAATTCATGTTCCATATCGTGCAACGCGTACGAGGAGTATGTTTCACCAGACACATTCCAGAACAAATTATGGTTGCAATTCATTTTTGGCGCGCTCAATGCGTCTCGCCAATGACAGTGAAGAGACACTGGATTTTTTTTGTCCCGAGAAATACCTTTTTGGGTTCAGTAGGACACCTCTTTGATAATTGATACGTTGTGTTGTACCATGTTGCTTTATAATAGTGAAGTATTGATCGTGTATATTATTATTATCCATTTTATTTGTGATTGATTTTTATTTGACATTTTTCGATTGTCTAATTCTTTTGAAGTGTTTTATTGTTGAACTATTTATTGTGTATTGTAATTTTGTATAAAATGGGCGTTTGCCCGTAAATAAATAAATTTTCCTATCCTCAAATATTCTTGCTTGTTGTTCAGTCTTGTACTTTTCAAGAATCCTGAATAAAGATAGAATATAAAGTCTGTGCTCTTGGAAGATCAACAAGCGTTAATTGAAGTGCTTATATTTTTGATTGCATCCTCGTTAAATTAAAAAAAAAGCGATACCTACTTATTTATGTACCAAGTATATTACAGGCTTTCTTTTATAGGGCAACTTACACTATTAATACGATGACAATGGCTACATATATTTCCTTTGACGAATAAAAAATATAGAAATAATTGTAACTTTTAAACTTAAATCAATATCGCGTGCTTTCGAGTAGGTACCTACCTATATAGAAGTGAATAATAAATAATGATTATTTTTTTACAGTTGGATTAGTAGGTTAGGTTAACATGTAGAAAATCTAATGGGTTTCTAGATCACAGATAAAATAGTTGTGATAATAAAATAAAAAGTACCTGCTTGGTAATAAAAATGGTAATTTTCGTGATGGACTGGTTTATTAGAATTAATCTAATATTTTATTTTGTTACAACAAATAAATAAAAACAACTTAATCCACGGATTAAGTAGGAACCAGCAAGCTAACTCGCACTACCATCACGCAAAAACTTCCATAAAGAAGGTACAATCAAAAGACAATGAAATACAAATCAAACACACAACACTTTTTTATTCACTTGTCTACAGAATTAGTTTCGATCTTATTTTTCTTTGGACACGTTTTGGAAGAGCATACATTTATATTTTGGCTTTGCATAAACTCTATACTCTTCCTTATCATTTCCATTGTGGTTCCGTTGCCAATTTCACAATCACATTCTTCAGATGATGTACCGGAAGTTTGCTGTTTGGCATTACTGGTTATAGTTATATCTCGTTCAGCACAATCGCAATGAAATTCACCTGTAGTGTTCGACTGAACAAATATAATGATGAATGTTAAAAATTATATTATTCTCGAGGAAAACATATCAATAATCAATACACCTTGAGGAATTTACATACAATTAGCAATTGGGATCGTATAAAAACTTACCGTATTAGATTTTGTCGCATTTTTAATAGGGTCGACATTTTGTGCACTCGTCTGTGACACAATTTCCGAAATACAATTGCATTCTTTTATCGGGCAACTACTCGACTTTTTCAAAATCCTATTCTCTATGTTTGTTAGCGATTTCAAAATATCACCAGCGACAAGTTCCGCAGATGATGTCCGAATATCTCCATTATTAGATCCGCGAATTTTTCGCTCCAAATCGGTTATCATGGTATTAATAGAATTCCGCAGTGTCCGATTATCAGATACTAATTTATGAATGTAGTCTTTTAAATCGATAATTTCCAACGAGGTTGCCTGTAGTTTCGATTGGAGATTAGCAATTTCGTTTTCCTTTTCTTGCAATTTCTGTTTCAATTCGCGACACGTGTTATTGCTAGGAAGATTTGGTTTTATATCATCTGCAAGCATTAGATTTTCCGTTTTGTATTTCTGAATTTGTTCTGAAAGCATTTTCTTGATTTCCTTGTATTCTCTTTTCAGATTTTGATATTCTTCCCTTAAAACAAATTAAAATAACACTATAATCGTTGATTCAATCAACAATTTACTGTTAGTTAAAATAACATGATATTATTGTTTGAACACCTTTTCCTATCTATCTTTTTACATTCAACGGCTCTCCACAAAGTGATTTGTCAAAATTTACATGTCAAATGTCAAACGTAAAATTTAATAAATAGAAAATTCCTTCATTCAAATACCTAATTTACAAATAATTTTAAATTAGATAAATAGATATTAGAAACAATAAAATATATTGAAGTGCATTTTAAATATAAGCATTTCTACGTAATACCTAATAATATTAAGAAAGGAATAATCAAACACAAGCAAGATGATGAACGATTTCCAGAAATTCCTTCAACAAGAAGAAGCGCAAAAGCGTCGTGAAAAAGTTATGCAAGATTTAGCTAATGAAATAAATGATGTGACGGAATTTATGGAGAAATGCAAAATCAATATTAAACAGAAAATCGAATTAACTAACAATCTATATCAGAATCTAATATCCCTCAGATCTGATGTGTATATTTTGCGGGAAAAGAACGCTATCTTGAAGGATGTTATGAAAGACTTGATTACATCCATTATCGAACAGCAAAGGAAACTTGACGAATTACAGGTTAGTGAATTTAATATTTTGAATAAGTTGATTAATAAAGTACCTATCTGGTACTTTGAAAATAAGTGCTTATAAAGAAGGTTAAGTATAGATTAATTCAATGCAAATTGTCTGCTTCCTAACTACTTAAGCTATGTTGTCAGTTCGATTTCTTCAACAGGAGTAGTACCAAATAACGCAAAATAAGTAAAATAGCACAAAATTTCATAACTATTAATATTTTACATTAAGTTTAAATACATATTCTCAGGCTAAATATCAGCGCTCTACGAAGTTTTTCAAGTCTAACTCTTGGTCACACTTTTCAGCATGGCATTTGCAAGTACTTACTGTTTGTGTAGCTTTATATAATATGTCAAAGGATCAACTCCCTATTTTTTTTTTGTATATAAACCTTGCATTTTAGTTATTTTCCTCCCATATTGATCATTAATCATTGCATGGATTGGGTTATCTATATATAACACATGGACCTGATTTTTTATTTCTTGACAAACAATATCCGTTTACTAAAATTAGCTAGTAGAATCGCTAACGTCTATCAAAATCATCTTCATTCAATTCATGCGGGTGGAATTTGTGAGCTTTTATTCAGCCGAATTTCCGTCTTTGCGCCTTCACGTTAGTAGAAAGTTTGTCTGAATAATTGCAATAATGCACCTTACAATTACGTTTAGTGTTTTTGACTACCTGAATTCAATGTTTCTTCTAAGCTGGATAGGTTCGCGACCGCGCACTAATTTTTCGAAAGCTGCGCAGCTTTTATGTATTCTATACCGATTTTGCGAAGGCTTTTGATAGAATTGATCACTCTAGATTACTTTGTAAGCTAGCAAGATTCGGTTTTAGAACTTCAGCAGTTTCTCTTATTCAATCGTATTTATCGCAGAGACAGCAGTATGTTTCAATCAGTGGGTATGATTCTCGGTGCTATTTAGCAAACTCTGGGGTACCGCAAGGTTCAAATTTAGCCCCCCTGTTCTTCATATTGTTCATTGATGACCTCGGGAGGGAATTGGCTTGCCGGAAGTTGTGTTTTGCTGATGATCTCAAGATATTCTCACAAATAGGAACTGTGGATGATTGCTTGCAGCTTCAGCATTCCATTAACATAATTAAAGAATGGTGTCGGAACAACAAATTGTGTTTAAATGCTGGAAAATGTAAAGTTGTGACGTACACGCGGAAGCAATCTTTCCTCAGTTTTCAGTACAGTATTGGTGATGAAGTTTTGCTAGTTCTTGAATCTATAAAGGATTTGGGAGTTCTGTTTGACAGAGAATTCTCGTTTTCGGAACATATTACAGTTATAGTTGGAGATGCTTTGAGGATGTACGGTTTTATTACGAGAAGTTGTAGATCTTTTACAGATGTGAATGCCATAAAGTCTGTTTATTTCGCATATGTCCGTTCCAAGCTGGAATACTGCTCTCTTATATGGTACCCTTATTATACTTGCTATAAAGTTTGCATTGAGAGAATTCAGAGGAAATTTCTAAAGTACCTTTCCTTTAAAATTGATGGAGTTTATCCAGAACAGGGTGTACTTTATAGTGAATTAACAACACGATTTGATTTTCTCAGCTTGGATCTGCGTAGAAAGATATGTTCCGTGTGTTTTCTTTATCGGCTGTGGCGTGGTAAAATAGCTTGTTCAGAGCTCTTGGCTGAAATAAATTTTTTGATTCCTAGAATAAATTCAAGATATAATTTTCCGTTTTATAATGTGAGAGCGAGGAGTAACATATACGAAAGGTCACCGATATACACAATGTGCGATAATTTTAACTCTGTTGCTGACGGCTGTGATATTTATTCCGAATCACTGACATTAGTTAGAGGGTCAGTCACATTAATGTTGAGTCAGTCATCTTACTGATTATTTTCGAACCTTAGCACTAATTTATTTTTCTCAATGTATGTAAAACATGGTTTTTGATTGTCTACATTAACATTACTTGTCATTTATAGTAAGATTTAGTAGGTTAAGATGTTGTTAATGAATATTTTTTAAGAATGATATATTTCTTTTTTCTTATGAGTATTGGATGATTCTTATTAAGTATCGTGGTGTCTGGTAGTGTTTATAGTAGTCAATTTGTGTTATGGATTTAATAAGAATTCCGATTTTTAGGCAAAATGTTGGAAAATCATAAAAGAATTCCTCAACGACAGCCACAAAATATTAACTGAAATTGTACTAGATGCGCCTGTGAACCAGTCCAAACCTAAAGAAGATCTGCAACGAAGACATTATTTGGAGATGTTGAAACTTGAGGGTGAGATTGAGGCTTGTAGAGAATATGAAAAGTTCCAATTGATGAAAATTGCTGAATTGAAAAACATTTCTCAAATAGTAAATAAATGATTCAAACAAAAAATAACTTACCGATAAGATAAGCTCATTATTCATGATTTCTTTATGTTTTGAGTTGTTCAATTTGAAATTAAACTTTAATAATTAAATCTAATAATTCATTTGTGTTCATCGAGATTCATAGGTGATTAGTGTTAACTTACCGTGTAAGTTTCGATGTCTTGCAACATCCTTCCAATTCTTTCTGACAGTTGCGTAACTGCTCCTGTTTCTGTTCATAATCTCTTACCAATTTCTCATATTTTGCCTTCAATCGCGCATTCTCAATCTGAATATCCTCATTCATCGCAATACTGTTCCGCAACTCATTTGAGATCTGTTCCTTCTCCGACTCTGCTTGCGAACTTCTACGGCGTTCCTGCGCCTTAACCGTCTCCACATGTCCTATATAATTCTCCAACTCACTCTGCAACCGTTTGTTCTCCAATTTTAATGCGTTCAATTCTTGCTTTAAATTTTCACACTTTTCTTTGTTCTTGTTTAAATCATCCTTGAGAAATTGCGCATGCTCAGTGTCGTTGTTATGTTTGTCGTTTTGCATTTGCATTTGTTGACATTGATCTTTGCATTTGTCAGTTAGGAATTTCACGTCCATTTGAGCCAGCTTCAAGTGTTGCTTCAATGCGGCATTTTCATCTTCAATTGTTCGCATTTTCGTTTCAGTTTCTTTGACTGAATTCGCAACGGTTGTTTTCAGTTGTTCAATGTCTGTTGATAGTTTTTTGATTTCGGTTTGGAGTTCCTTTTCGCGATATTTCAAACATTTATTTTCTGACACGAGATTCTTCACCTGCAATAATGTTATTTTTTATGTAAATTTGGTATTTATCCACATTAAGAACTCACCTTTTTCTCGCACTGTTCCAAAATCTCTTTGGAATTGTCCACAGTCTCCTCCAACTCGTCAATAATTGTTTGTTTTTTCAAATTCTCAACTTTCATCTTTTCCAACTCACCTTTCAACTTGGCGCAGTCGCACTCTAAATGTTCTGTCTCCTGCATCAAAGCCACATTTTGTTCTTCCAATTGTTTGACATGCGACTGACACTTTTCATTCTCCTGACACACAGTCTCCTTCAAATTTTCCAACTCTTGGCAGACGACACGCAACTGTTCATTCTTCTGATTGTGATCCTTCAGCAGCACATCAATATTGTCTTGCGATTGACGAATTTCGTTGCGCATTTTATTAATTGTCTCGTTATTCTTCTCTTTCAATGAGTCAATTTGTTGTTTTAATGCGGCGTTTTCGTTTTGTAGCGAGATGATCTGTTTCTTTTGATTTTCTACGGTCACTGAAATATCAAGTGTTACTTTTACTAACTAAATATCAATTTGCCTTCTACTTACACTTTAAATCATTAATAACAACTTGGCAGGAATTAACACTATCCTCAGACATTCGCTTCGTTTCTCTCATCAACTTATTCTGCTCTTCTTCCGCTTTAGTTTTGCTACCCAACTCATTCTTCAATCTCGCATTCTCCTCTTTCAAATCTCCAATATCTCTATTCAACCGTCCAATCTTCTGCAAGCAGCCTCGCTTCTCCTCATCACACTCACTAAACTCTATTAGTTTATCATGCAACTCTTTCTTCAACTCATCAATTTCATACTGTAACGTTGCCGGATCATTTTCGCCACCGGTATTTGTCTCAATATCACAACATACCTTCCCACTATCTTTATCAGCATATTTCAAGGCACTTCGCAACTCATCCTCAGTCGATTTCTGCTTCTCTAGTTCCGTTTCCAAAGTGGACAGTTTGTATTTGTATTCACATTTGCATTCTTCAAGCTCTTGCGTAGTTTTCTGCAAGGTATCACTTAAATTTTTCATCTTCACCAAATTCGCCTTATTTTCCTCGGTAACTATAACTAAAGTATCAGACAACATGTTGTTGTTCTCTTCAGCTTGATCCAGTTGCAGGACCAATTTGCATTTGCAATCAATCAACATTGAGATTTGTTGTTTCAAATCGTCATTTTCATTGGTAGTTTCTTCAGTTTCTTGTGCAACTGACACCCCTTGCAAGGACTTTTTATTACGTTTTAAATCGTTTATGATTTGGTCACGATTCTTTATTTCTTCACGCAGTTTTTCAATTTCTTTGCAGCCCATCATATTTTCAATACTATTTGAAAGGTTCGTGATTTCCAAATTGTTATCGCTCAAACTTCCAATGCACGTACTCAGTTTAGATTTCTTATCCATCAATAGTGATTTCAATGTGTCATTTTCTTTACAGCACACTTCCAGTTCACTTGTTAGTGATTTAATTTTGTCTTCCAACGCATTACTATTCACTGTCTTCATAGAACTTTCTCTGATTTGCTCATTGAGTTTTGTAATATTTTCAATATCGTTCTTATCAATGGTATCTTTTTTGTTCACTTTCGCTAAAAGACTTTTCAGGGCATTATTTTGCTCACTGATCAGTCTTTCAATGTTTTCAACTTCTGGTAGAAGAATTGGACTGTTTCTGTCGTCATAACCGCATCGTTCGATATGCTGTAGTTTTGATTTTAGGCGTTGACATCTGGAAAATTATCAAATCATACTTTCATCAAACAGTCACATAAGGAGAATGATTTTTAAGGTATACAGGATGTTTCAATTTAAGCAGGAGGTGGTTCGACTAAAAATGTTTTCTCCACTAACAATAGGCAAGTGGAAATCAGTTCAACAATAACGTGGATGATATTTGAATGTGTGAAAGAACCTCATTAAAATGAAATGAAGGATCATAAAACCATAAAAAGTAAGAACGGTAGAGAAAGTGTTGAACATCATCATCATCAATGGATCCTCTAAATCTTGATCTATCAATATCAGTGGGTTTACTTACTCAGGATGATATTGTTCGGGCAGCAAAAAAGCTCAAACCCAAGCTGACTGCGGGTCATGACAATGTACCTGCATTTGTTGTACGGGATTGTGCTTATGTGTTTGCGAAGCCACTTGAAATAATTTTCAACAAATGTATGAAATCGGAGATATTCCCAGACCAGTGGAAGCTTGCCAGAGTTGTACCTGTTCATAAGTCCGGCGATGATTCTCAAATATCTAACTACAGACCTATCTCAATTCGGCCCAATTTTGCGAAGATCTTCGAGACGGTGCTGCATGACAAGATATTTGATCAAACAAAGAACCGCATAGTCCTGGAACAGCATGGCTTTTTTCGCGGGCGTTCGACTGGAAGTAACCTTTCATGCTTTCTGCAAGACATTTACTGTGCTCTTGGAAGGGGACTACAGCCGGACGTTATTTATACGGACTTCACAAAAGCCCTCGATAGGTTAGACCATTCAATAGTTCGACAGAAGATGGGTAATATCGGTTTTGATGAGAGCCTGCTAAACTTTTTTGATACATACCTGAACAACCACAGACAGTATGTAGAGTATAATGGATTTAAATCCGCGGAGCTCCTCAGGGAAGTAACCTGGCCCCATTAATATTTGCTATTTATATAAATGATATCAAAACTCATTTATCTAGTTCATGTCTCATGTTTGCGGATGATTTTAAGTTATATCGCATCATCACATAACTATCAGGATTGTCTTGGACTTCAGGAGGACTTGCAGTGTTTTGAGGAGTGGTGTGAGTCAAATGCGTTGAAGCTTAGCATACCGAAGTGCAAACTAATGGTGTTTTCGAAAAGTAGGGAACCCGTCTTATTTCAGTATAGGCTGAATAATACATTTCTTGAGTCTTGTGCCCAGATGAGGGATCTTGGTATTGTTTTGGATTCGGATTTGTCGTTTAACAGCCATGTTGAATATATTGCGCAGGGGGCTCTTCGTGTGTTGGGCTTTATATTTCGTACCGGAAGGGACTTTGATAGCGTTGATTGTCTCATTGCTCTATACAACACCTTTGTGAGATCTAAATTGGAGTACGCATCATTTGTATGGTCGCCCTACTACACTGTTCATAAGAACAAGTTGGAGTACGTACAACGTAAGTTTTTGAGATATCTATCTTTTAAAAGTGATGGGAGTTTTCCTACAAGAGGTTGTGACCATCAAGTGCTGTTAAACAAATTTAATTTTGACTCGCTGGCAGTTCGTCGAATATTTACCGACCAAGTTTTTCTTTATAAATTAATTAACAACATTATTGACTGTCCGAATTTATTACAACAAATACATTTTAATGTACCTCAGTTTAATTCGCGTAAACCGAACCTATTTAGATTACCTCAAACTCGTACTAATTATGAACAAAGAGCTCCATTATTCAGGGCATGCGACGTGTGCAACAGTTCCCATTTGCATCATAATATTGATTATTTTGATAAATCTTTAAACCAATTCCGAAAAAGCCTTTGGTACTACCTCCGCACTCTTGAATTTTAAATAATTTGAATTTTAAATAATTTGTCAGTTATTTGTATTATTTGTATATAAGTATGTAATTTTTGTATATTTTGTTATATTGTATTTATATCTTGTCATTGTTATTATGATTAATAAGCACTTCTTCCTCCTGATTTTGTACCGCATGTGGTGTACTCTAAATGGCTTTTACACATCAATTGGTTGAGGCCCGCAACTACGTGAGGCTAATTCTCAAATTCAATTGATGGATTGGCCGAGGTGGACTTCACATGTACGATCACCAGATTTAATTTCCCTAGACTTTTCCGGTGACACTATTTGATGTCGTCGTTGGTGTACGCGACTCCATTGTGAAGGACTTATTATAAGAAGTCAAATCATTGCTGGATGAAACTCAATCAGAAACGACCCCTTGTTTTTGAGAGAGTTCATCAGTCAATGAGGGAAATATTACTAATTACGCCCGTACCAGAAGAGGTCGCTCGAGTATATTCTATCGGGAAGTTATGAACACAATAGGATATTTATGGCATAGAGCTAATATATGTATATAAGTACTTACTCTTTCTTACACGTCTCCAATTCACCTTGCAAATTCTCCTTGGAACTTTGCGGTTGCTGAGTATACTTTTCTTGTTGCCTAGTATCAGTCTGCGCATTTTTACTACAGCTACATTCTCTTCGACTACTGATCTCGTCTAACTAAAATTGAAACATTTACCCCAAATAAGAACAACATCATCATTACACTTGTACCTTCTGATTAATCTCTTTCAAACTATTCAATTCGTAATCCGTTGTACAATATTGAAACCGTAACTTTTCATAATCATCCAGCAGTTCCTTGTAGTTACCCTCGCACTTTTTTATCTGTTTCTGTAACATTTCAATAATGATATCTCTACCTGACACTGTTTGTTGTATTTCCTTGATCTTACGAATGTAATTGTCGCAGACAACGCACTCATGTTTTGACGGGGAGATTTTGTTCGTTAGGGATTGTTTTCTATTGGATTCCTAAAGAAAAAGAGCTGTTACAAAAAGACAAGAGATTTTTTATTTCTTTAATATGTTTGAAAACTGGGAAATAATAAAAGAAAAAAGTTTACTGTATTGTATTTGTACCTTTGAATTTTCTAAACTTTTAGACAATCTAGTAACACTCATAATGAATAATGTTATCGCAATGCAGAATTTGTTGATATTCGAATGGAAATGACCATGTTTATGATTTTGTTACAGTTTCAAAAATGTATATAAATTTTGAATGAGTGATTTTTTTTTCAATATCAAAAATTCATGATAATATGTCATTATTGTGACAGCTGGAAATGACACATGTATAGGGATCTGCAAAAATTTATAACATTTTTAGCTCTTTTTTTAGGTTTGTGACTAGAAAATGGCCGGACGCATAATGTCGTCGGAAAAGTGGATGCGCATTCGTCGAAGCTCGAAGCTACAATGCCATTTTCTTTATCTTTATAAGGATACTATAAACACAGTATAATAAATAATACAGTATTCTGTCTTTCACCATTTCACGTTTGCAAGCCGTCCTGCGCATATCGTCGCGCATGCCGCCATTATGGGTTACAACGTCAAAATAATCGCATTGACGTAGATAGATACAGTTCACTACTGTATTCAATATATAGTTCATTGTCGGCGTGTACGAGATAAATAAATATTGTGTTTAAATCTAAATCTGTGTTTTGTGTTTTTGGTATAATGTTCATGAGAATTAAAAGGATATTATTTTTATTAACGTGTCTTGGGATTCATACAATGAATAATCACGGAGGACATGTGTGTGTTGCAAAATGTTGTCCCAATAAGCGGTACACTTGCTCTAAACATTTTTTTGGCTTCCCCAAAGATCCTGTTAGGTGAGTAATAAGTAAAAATTAAGATAAATACTAGATAATTTTACGTTTATAACAACTATTTGTATAACCGTAAAATTTATATTACGAAATGACAGTATCTAATATGTTTTTAAACTAAATACAAGTGAAACATAAACACAAGTTGTTGCGTGGCTAGTTGTTATTTTATTGACAATATCATTATAAAGTTTCAAGAAGTTTTTGCCAAAATTTGCCTTTAAAGTTGCTGTTGTTGTAATTTGTGAATTAAACTACCCGTTTAACTCACTACAACGATATTCATAATAAACCACGAAAATTGAAATAAACGCGATTTATTAATAAAGAAAAATAACAAACTAAATACAAAACTGAAACGATTTTAACTGACCAATATAATATAGAAATTGAAAACTAATCAAAAATCTGACAATCTTAATTCTCTTTTGACAATAACAACTTTTTCCAATAGTTATTATTATTGTGATTAAAAATCACCCAATCATGTCAACATTTAACTGATAACACCACTCAAGGTTGTTTTCAATCACTATGACAGCACAAATATTTCTGAAATTGACAGCGATATTATTATATACTTAAATATTTTTACAAAAATAAAAATACAGTACTGTGGTTAGAAACCAAAAACTATAATTATTCTTAGTCAGGACCTGTTTTGTAACCCAAAATGGCGGCATCTTACGTCACACTTTTTTTGAAAGTGCGAACGTGGAGACGGAATGCTGTACTTATTAATGCTGTGCTATAAATATGATCTCTGGTATTTGGTACTTACGTCAGCTGTCATGGCTGTTTTTTTTAAATTGACAGAAAAAATGCGTCTAAATTTCAATTACAAATTATGAAAATATAATTTACTTACCTACTTACATGTTATGAGAAGTTAAATTATTTAGATTCAAACATCAAAATTATGGAGAAGAAAAAGGGGAACCGTAAGTTCCATCCAACAACGATGCCACGTTATTTACCCGGACAAGTTGGTCCTGCAGAGTTAATAAAAGATTTAAAAGAATATAATAAACATAGACACAGGGTAAGAAAATAATATACAACATAATGTTCTAAAGACTTAAGTAAAATATTAATTACTTAGTTCTACCACAGCCAAGGCTGGGGTTCTGCGTATCATTATGTTTAATTAAAATAGGTATTTAATGCCGAACCGACAATAGACTGTCATCCATTGAAGATGAACCCATACATGATATTCGATAGTAAAAAGTTAGTGTCAGATGCTCAGAGATTAATGCAAATTGACAGGGAGAATAAGCAATTATTGAAGAAAATCATAACCATCAATCGCACAGGGGTAAATATGTATATTATATGTCATTCAAAAAAACCGAAAATCCCCGTTATTTCTTGAACACAACTTTTATATAACGCAAATATTCTTTTAATGGTTTCTAGGGCAAAGTAGATACATACAACCCTATTGCCTATCGACAAATAGACCGATGGGCCGGGTATAATTTCCAAATCCGAAATATTGAAGCAAAAAATCGAAAGTTTTATGGTCAACTTCAAGCAATTGTAAGTTGCGAGAATCTATTTACTTCAATGTGCCATTTAGTATTCGTATATTCCAGCGATCCCATTACAATAATGAATTATTAAGTAATGATTGGAAGAGAACATTGGAACAAATCAAACATTCTGTGCGGTTTCCATTGTTGCTTTTACAAAAAACTAATATCGATAAGGAATTGAAAGCTTGTAAATCGATCAGTGATGACTTGCAGAAGGAACAACCGTGTGTGAGACCCTTGTAGGTCATAGATTAACAATAAATTTGATCTTTAATCAACATTTTTTCAAACATTTAAGATGTTATCTGACATTCAAAGTGAAATCCACCGATTGCTGTTTGGGCAAGATCATTATTGAATTGTATCATGATTTTGTGCCGGTGACAGTACAAAATTTTCTGGAACTTTGTCGCGGCACTCATGTTATGGGTAATGGTGCTAAATTGACATATAAAAATTGTCTGGTCCATCGCATTATTAAAGGCCAGTTTATGGAAAGTGGTGATATTACCAAAGGAACTGGACGTGGTGGGTTGTCCATTTACGGGAAGAGTTTTCCCGAGGAAAATCACATGTTGAAGCATTCAAAGACAGGTAAATGTTTGGATAGTCATAGCGAGAGGTCTGTGCCATTTTTTTTTTATTGAGGACGTAGTCTGCGCCAATAGGGGCTTACAGAGCAAGAGGCCCTCTATCTGGAACTGCGTGAGCATTACTTCGGATAGAGGCTGTCTTCAGATTCGTCATAGTTTGTAGCAACACATTAACATACAAGAGTAGAGTACAATACCAAACAGGTGGGTATGACATAACATAAACATGAATTATACATTTTACAAGCACATACACATACAGTACATATTCCTCATAGGGAAAAGGCTATCAGTCCTTTAAGAGACAAAGACTACGCGCCTACTTCTGCTTGGAATTTGGTTTCCATTACCATATGGACAAAACTATCGATAGCTATCCACCCTTCACTCGAGCTCAGCATCTGCTCAACAACATTGAATTCAGATATCACCATGGGCAAACTAGCATCGCAGATATTTCGCTCACGTTCGAATCTGGAGCAGTACAGAACACCGTGAGTGGCATCATCAATTTCACCGCAGAACAAACAGCTATCATTGCGTTAGGTGCTAGTTCACTTCGCCAAATTTCCTATTTATCCACGGCTCTATGTTGGAGATCAGCCTATGTGTCCAGCGCCCGGTGCTTGCAGCTTGCCACTTCTCTTGCCATTTCGCCAGCAGTCTTTCCGCTGCCACGTTCTTGGATATTCCTTCAGCCACTGCACTTCTTTGTTTCGCCAACAGATCTATTGGCGGTATGCCAGCAATCACGCACACAGCATTATAGGACACCGTTCTGTAGGCACAGCACACCCTTATGGCCATTCTTCGATGGACGCTCTCGATCATACATCATACAGATCGGAGCCGCATAGAGTAGAATATTCTGGCAGACGGTGGCCAGCATTCTTCTCTTCATTGTTGACGGGCCATCAATATTTGGCATAAGCCTTGCGAGCATTGCCGTTGTCCTCATAGCTCTTCCCGTCGTCTCGACGATATGCGTGCCAAAACTTCTGCCTATCCACACTCCAAGGTACTTCATCGCCTTCTTTGGCCGAATAGTAGTGCTCTCTACCTCAAAGATGATATCCGTCGGCCTGCGATGCGTCAGCATAACAGCTTCTGTCTTTTCTGCAGCCATCTCCAACCCGTTTTCAAAAAGTCAGTGTCCAACTCGCGGTGCAGCTTCATTAGCTCTGCAGATGAGTTCATCTTTGTTGTCGCCCGTGACCACAAGATCAAGATCATCCGCATAGGCTATCGATGTAACACCATCAGGCTGCTTCAGTTGCGGAACATCGTCGTACATCAAATTCCAAAGTGTAGGACCGAGTTTGAGCCCTGTGGGACTCCACAATATACAGCCCTACTGCTAAGTTTCTCTTGTTTCTGGATTCGAATACTGCGCGCACTGAGATAGCTTCCGATTATGTTTATGATGTGTCCACCTACTGATCTCTTTTGTAATGCGTTCATTATGTGTGGCCAGGGTGCAGTGTTGAAAGCATTTCTAACGTCAATTGCAATCACAGCACAATGATCACCGTTGCGTCAAGCATCAGAAGCAGCAGTCACAATCGCCCTTAAAGCGTCAACCGTGGAGCGTCCCCGCCTGAACCCACACTGGTGCACCGACAAAGGCATGGGAGCCGGATTTTCTGTATACTGCTGAAGTCTCATCAAAATCAGCTGTTCTAACATCGAATCCAGCATACACAGAGGACGGTACGACGAAGGATCGTCCATAGGTCCTTCCTTGAGAGGTCTGTGCCATAACATTCGATTTGCGTCCAAGCGACCTCTATGGGAAACTCAAAGCTAGATTTAGAACTGGGGGGGGGGCTAAAGGTACGTTTTCGGTAGGGCTGCTGGCAGCCGCGCATACCTTTAATGAAATACAATAGAAGTGTTTTTGGTGGAACATCTCGGTCGTTGCGGCTGGATATACGGAATGCGACTGCCGCGTCTCAAATGCTTTCAGACCAGTCGAGACTTTACGGTCAATGTATCACGTTAGTTCATTTTACAGTAAAAATAAATAAATAAATAACTTTTTTTTTTGGCCTTTTTTAAATACATAATTTTGTACATAGGCAAGTCAACTTTAACTTTATTGTCATAAAAGAATCACAAAAATTCTTGTAGACAAAGTCATACTTAAAATAATATATAACATTATGGCATCGCACCATTCCTTTAACTTTTCCAAATCACTTCGAATGTTTTCTCAGCATCTCTATCATGCATCTCTATCATGCCAAAGGAGTGTCGTATCATCAGCAAACAGCGTAAAGCTTCCTGTTAGTGTTCAATGTCGTTAATATAAAGAAGAAAAAGAATAGGACCCAAAACAGACCCCTGTGGCACTCCGCAAGGCACACACATACTGTCAGACACACCACTCCTAAACCTGACCAGTTGCCTTCGGTCAGTCAAATAAGAATGAAACCAGTCCAAAGGTGCACCCCTAACACCATAAAACTCAAGCTTCCTGAGGAGGATGCAGTGATCTACACAATCAAACGCCTTCGAAAAATCGCAAAATACTCGGGCAACTGCTCTATTCTCATTGAGCTGGGAATAAACATTCTCGAGAAAAGAAAATATGGCATCCGAAGTGCTCCTGGCGCTCTGGAAGCCAAACTGCTTCGATGTTATTATATTATTGGCTCTGAGAAAACTGAGGAGTCGCTACACAATCAAACGCCTTCGAAAAATCACTAAATACTCCGGCAACTGCTCTATTCTCATTGAGCTGGGAATAAACATTCTCGAGAAAAGAAAATATGGCATCCGAAGTGCTCCTGGTGCTCTGGAAGCCAAACTGCTCCGATGTTATTATATTATTGGCTCTGAGAAAACTGAGGAGTCGCTTCTTGACAAGCTTTTCGATTATTTTGGAAAAAGTTGACAATAAAGATATGGACCTGAAATATATTGTATATTATATACAGGGTGTTACAAATGAGTAGGCTAATCTCCTAATTTTCACTTCGAGGTGTCCTTTTTAAACATATTTATTAATATTTTGCCTTAATGCATAGTCATCTATATTAGATGTATTTCTTCTATTATTATATAAAAATCAAGACTGGAATTTATTGTTTAGTTTACCTAAATGATATTCCAGCATGTTGTCTCCATGTTCACTAATTAGTACCAAGTAGTAGTTGAATTTCCTCCTCGGAACGGATGACTAAAGTTCAGAGCGGATTTATGAGTCGCATATTTATGGGACAGACCTCGCGAATTACGAATAATGAAAATGAACCGATTGATGTACCGATAGGATTTTTTCATTGGACATTGATCAATTCTTTAATTAATGTAAAATGACCTGATAAGGGATGTTCATGTTTTTTTAGGAGTAATTTCCATGAAACGTGTTGGTTGGGCTGAAAACAATTCCCAATTCATCATAACATTTACCAAAGTAGATACTTTGGATCACAAGAATGTCGTATTTGGCCATGTTGTTAAAGGAAATGATGTTTTATTGAAGATCCAAGACTATGGTCGTAAGATTGGTAAACCGTTGGTGGAAATAATTATTTCCGATTGTGGCGAATATGTTTCGAAAAGGCAGAGAGATCCATGTTTGTGTTATGGAGAAGTAGAATCTCCACAATGCCTTGGAGATTTTTGTGAGGACAGTGAAGGTGGTATTTAATTATTATGATCATAGTAGTAATAAATTGAAAATTCTATACAAGTTGTTTGATTAAGGGTTGTTCTCTATTTGCTATAATTTTGGGTGATCGATATATACATAAAATTGTTCAAAAAACATTTCGAGATACCTACGTGGCGACCACTATCAATGTTATTTTGCATTTTTTACTAAATTGGTATGAGCATTGGGCTTTAACGGTCTACAGAAGAAGCACTAGAGGACCCTATAGGTGCAGTCAATTTGTAAAACATCTTTGACGGAATCCAGATCAAGAACTAAATGGGTACGTATTACTGATTTGTACTTGTAATTTCAACAAAACTTATTTTAAAAATTAATTAATAGGTAAAAATGTGTATTGACCCCCCAATAAATGTCGATAAAATTAAAAAAAATAACAATAGGTATACATATTCAGTATTGTACATTTAGACAATTAAAATCAGTGTCTATTAAATATTCGAATGCAACTACTATTGTCTTCAATATAAAAGCTTTGTACCTTGACATTTGCTGTTATTGTGAATCGAAAAAAATTAAGGGTAAGCAGAAACATTATTACATTATTTGTTATTAAGCCAACGTATTTTCATCCTTGATTGTAGCTAAATAAAGTTATTTGTTCTGTATTAATTCAATTAGGGGAGAGATTTAATAATAATAGAATTATTAGTAAGTAGAATATCTAGAATTGGAACCTCGGGTCCTCCCGTCATTCTACTCCTCTAGAACTCAAACTACGAATGTCAACATTGCAGATTGTAACGTTCTTTTATAGGTCCTTTACTGACTATTCTAGAGATCGCCCAGTTGCTTGTGGCCAATTCCCTTCATCAAGTAAAATCATCCATTCCAAGGTATTTCAGCATCTTGCAGAGCAGTGGTATATAGTCACTGTTTCATTTTTTGATAATTCGATTCTCTCCACTTGATAAAATTGCTGGCTTTTGCTTCTGGAGTACTTCTTTGATTTTCTCAAGGCTGGAGTGCCCTTCAAGAAGAAGAATTTGGGGAATTCTTCCATTATATCGCCCTTTGTAATGCCAAAATGGATTTCGAAATGCAGAACGAAGATTTGATCTTTTCTTTTACAAGTTTGGTCATTTATCTCTAAGTTTTCATGTCCCGGTAGTCCAATCAGAGTTATTTGGATATGATTAGGATGTGTTGCCCCACAATAATTCCGATTCTAACACACATATTTAACCATTGCATTCAGAATGGAGTATTTCCTTCTGACTGGAAGAAGGCTGTTGTCTTGCCCTTTCCGAAGGTGTCGGTTGTAAATGAATTTTCTGATTTAAGACTTATTAGCTTATTGTCGTTATTTTCAAAAATATTTGAGAGAAAATTTACAAACAAATTTCGGGGTTTTTAAGTGAGTTTAATCTTCTCCCTTCATGTCAGTCCGGCTTCCGGAGAGGATTAGGCACGGCAACGGCTTTAACCAAAGTTTTGGACGACATTATATTAGGTGTAGATAGAAAGGAAACAGTCGCTCTGGCTCTTCTTGATTTTAGTAAGGCGTTTGATATTATTGATCACCGGTTGTTATGCGGGAAATTAAGCTATTTGGGTTTTGAGTAAATTACCGTTAATTTTTTTAAATACTATTTACATGATCGTTCGCAGGCTGTTTTTATCAATGGTAGGCATTCGAAATACCTTCCGCTAGAGAGGGGAGTCCCACAGGGGTCGATACTGGGACCTCTACTATTTGTTTTATTCACAGTGGATATGGTGGACTCTTTGACAGCTTGTGATATGCACCAGTATGCGGACGATACATAGGTCTATGTGACTTACGACCGGAGTATTTCTGTGACCGCTGAAGCTAATCTCAATCAAACACTACATAATATAGAGCAATATTGTTGCAATAACGGACTTAAAATTAACCCCAAAAAGTCAAAACTCATTTATTTCGGTACTTCTTCAGATAACGCGAAGCTAAGTGTTCGTATTGGAGACGACGAAATTGCTGCTGTCGAGGAGGTCAAAAATTTGGGAGTCCTTATTGATCGAAAATTGCGCTTCAGGTCTCATGTCAACAGCATTGTTCAGCGTTCTTATGCCACACTTAGGAGCCTGTACCGCAGTAGACATGTGTTGGAGAAGGACATAAAAATTCAATTATGTGAGACCTTGGTCTTGAGTCACTCCAACTATTGTGATGTGGTATATGGCTCTTGTATAGACTTGAATACTTCCGAAAGAATTCAAAAGATACAGACCTCTTGCGTTCGCTTTGTCTTCGGCTCTTCTTTACCTGGAATATTGTGAAACTTTCTCAAATTCAGAGAGCTTATAACATACTGCTATGCCAGTTTTCCCTTCTATTCCTTTCAATCCGGCAGTATACGATACGTATGTGGGCTCGGTGGGACCAGCCAGTCATTTTCCCACTCTTGACTACATGTTTGCTTGGCAGAGCGTCAGCTACAATTTTTTTCCCAGGATGGGAATTTTACATCTTTACTACTGGGTCTCTTAGCTAAAATTTTGTTTTTTGTCATTTAGAAACATGTTTGATCTAATAAAAGAAGACATCGTTATATCTGGTATTGGTGGTGCTTTCCCAAAAGCTGCACATATTGAGGAGTTTAAAACGCGACTTTTGAACAATGAAAACTTGATGGAAACACGATGGCGCCAAGGTATGAGAAACTTCAACTACACTGTTCGTCAAATATAAGAACTTTGAAACGAATAAGAGATTCTGTCAAGCTTTTTAGCGTATTTAAAAAATCAACTTTTGTAGGTACTTTGGTTTTTGTGGATTTTGAGTGACTACAGATTTTCTATGACTTACAGGATCAGAAAGAAGTTATGGAAAAGTTATAAAAAATGCTTAACTTTGTAGTGCCTTCGTTATTGTAAAACACTTTGTGGCATCAAAAACAACTTATAGTTAATGCAACGTTTCGAGGTGTCTATATTTATATTATAATGTACGAGCTTAGGTCTAAGTCACTAGTTAAAATCTAACCTTTGCTTATTATGTGTGATGTTTGGCGTTTTGGATTGTATTAATATAAACACAATTGTTTTGTATTTCGTGATTTTGTTACAGTGTTGGTACCATTCACGAGAAAGAGAAAGGTGGACATTATTAACCCCTCTCAGCGGTGAGCAAATTTGCCTTTCGGATAAAGTCAAATACCTGGATAAACGACTAATCTGGAATCAGCATATAGAGAAAACCATATCGAAAGCCACAGCGGCCATATGGACGTGTCACAGAGTACTCGGTAGGACTAAAGCCAAAGCTCACATACTGGGTGTACCAAACAGTCATTAAACCCATGGTTACATACGCCTCATTAGTATGGTGGCCAAAAGTTAATATTAAGCATACACAATGCCGTCTTCAAAAGTTGCAACGGCTTGCATGTTTAGGAATAACAGGGGCAATGCGAACTTGCCCCACAGCAACGATGGAAACGTTGCTGCATCTAATACCTTTGCTTGTCCTATTCAAAAAAGAGGCAGTAATTAGCGCTCTGAAACTGGCACAGGTAATGGAATACAAATCTGACAATCTAGAGGGACACATGGGAATCCTGAATCTAATACCTTTGGATTCAGGAAGAAAACCGTCGGACGCTTTGCCACGCAAACATGATTTTGAAATCCCATTTGAAGTGGTCATTGCAGACCGTCAAAATTGGCTAAATGGGGAACCACGATTCCCAGAAAACACATCCCTCTGGTATACGGTCGGTTCAAAAGGAATAGAAGGGAACACAGGCATGGGAGTATACGGGCCTAATTGCAGGCTCTCTGAATCTCTCGGGAAAAGTCCCACTATATTCCAAGCAGAGATCAACGCTATTAATCGTTGTACTCAAGAATGCCTGCAGAGCGTCATCCCGGAACGGCAGATCAATATTATGTCAGACAGTCAAGCTGCGTTAAAAGCACTGAGGTCTTACACCTTCACGTCAAAGCTAGCATGGGAATGCAAACAGACCCTAAAGCAACTGGCAGCTCAGGGGAAAAAGATCCAGGACATGAATGTATAGAGGGGAACGAAGCGGCGGACCAACTTGCAAAAGAGGGCGCAAACGCTCCGTTCTGCGGCCCGGAACCCATTTTTAGCCTTCCAAAAAGCCATATGAAGGAAGAACTTCGGAGATGGGAAAAGGAACAACTTAAGTCCTACTGGCCTAAGACAATCAAAAAGGTTTATCAAACCTTCAGAGGCCAACGCAGGGAAGCTTATCCAACTGGAGAGAAGCGACCTAAGGCGAATTACAGGCCTTTTTACGGAACACCACCCAGTGAAGTACCATCTCAAGAAGATTGACCTAACCGAGGACGACACTTGTCGGTTTTGCGAAGACGCAACAGAGACAACAGAACACGTGCCTTGTGAATGCATGGCACTTTTCTGCAAAAGGCTAAAACACCTTGGAGGGGTGACCCTAACACCCGACGAGGCAAGTAATTTAACCCCCAGAGAAATCATCAACTTTATGAAAAGTGTGGGACAGCTGGGCAACTCATAGATTAGAGTCGTTCACAAAAGATCTTCTGCAGGTCGAAGTGAGGGGAGGCCAAACCGCCTAAACGACTCCGAAATACAATCTACAATGTCAAGTTCGTTTATGTTTTCTGAAAGACTAATATTACGTATATTTCATAGGGTGAATTGTGGGTAAAGTCAGGGTGCATACTGAGTGCACCACAATTTCTTTTTGCATCCTGTATCATAGAAAACATGATCTCACACAAAACCGAGTAAATGATATTTAATTTGAATAGTAGTTTAGTCCAGACGAAGAATCTAAAAATGATTTTGTCATAATTTATATCCAAAAATATTTGAAGGAAAACTATTTCTTAATCAGGAAAATTCGTGAAAGGAATAGATTTGTCAACATGTATCCGGAAGGACTTTCTTACTAAGTTAAAAGTGCATTAAACTGTTAAATTTGTACCTGTATTTTGTGTTGAGAACGTTTTAAGGATGTACTAAAATTGTACTAATTATTGTTAATATTTGTGAAATTAGTGTTTTCAATTTTAAAATTGTTTACAGGCTCTTTGCGCTGCATTAGTCTAGTTTTGGATGTAATTTGCATATCGTAGTCCATTAGGAAAATAGTGTAGAATTTTTTGAAACCATACCACTGATCCACAAGATATAAAGTACCTACCTAACTGATTTCTTGAAATTAAAAAAATCTATAAATACTGTGGTTTAATTTCAAAAGCAGAATGATGTAAAACATACACCCAAGACTAATGAGTCGGCAAAAGGAAGAACAAGTATAATAAATTTGAAAAATATATTTTAGGTGAAAGGGGCGTTAGCAATGTCGTTGGAAAGGTTCCCACAGAATTTTTTGACAACTCCTATTTTGGTATTCACAGACAACAATGCACCTTTATGGATCCAATGCAGCGTTTAGTTTTGGAGAGGACTTTTGAAGCACTTATTGATGCCGGTAGGTGTAATGATGCAATCTTTCAATACGTTCGCTTAAATTCTTTTATATTTTCTAGGTGTTAATCCGACGGAGATTAAAGGTCGCAGGATTGGAGTTTTTATGGCATCTGCTATCGGTGAGAATGATAATTTGTTTCTGGAATCGGTTGTGAGCGGTTTTGGTGTGACTGGTCATTCCAGAGCTATGATGCCTAATCGAGTGTCTTATTGGCTGAATTTGAAAGGTAACATCATATATTTACTATCCTAAATTCGTTTTTTAATTTGCCACAATGCTTTATAGTATTCACCATCCACACACGTTGAATTAATTTAAATTATTGGACAAGATGATCAGGCGAACTTTGTTACTTTTTCGTAGGTCCCAGTGTAGCTTATGACAGTAACTGGGTGGGTGGCATTGAAATGATTCGCTTAGCGATGGAAGCAATTAAGACAGGCCAATGCGAATCTGTAATTATTGGTACAGCTAGTTTAGCATTGAATGCGGAATTCCAATGGATCTATACTGATATGGGTCTTCTTTCTCCTGATGGAAGTGTACGAGCTTTTGATATAAACGGTGAGTGAAATTATTTATAATAAGTATGCAAATTCCAATCTTATACCCTATTTTGCAGCATCCGGATATACTAGAAGCGATGGTATAGTAGTTCTCTACATTCAAAAGGCATCTGAAGCCAAACGCTCTTACTGCAGCATTGTTAACGTTGCGACATCATTTAATGGTAACCGCGAAGGCCCACTATTAGACATTTCAGTACCCAGCATGGTAAAATTCATGCAGGAATTTTATGAAAATACTCCAGACGTTAAACCTGAAGATGTGGATTTCGTGGAGGCCTATGGAGCTGCACTGAAAAACACAGACAAGAAAGAACTGGAAGCTCTAGCAGAGATCTACTGTAAAAATCGCAAAACACCGTTACCAATTGGTTCTGTGAAACCTAATACTGGCCACAGTGAAGCTTCAGCCGCAATGTTTCAATTGGCTAAAGTCCTTGTGGCGATGGAGACTGAAACTATACCGGCAACAATACAGTTTGAGACGCCTAATCCTGAGATTGAGCCATTAGTCGATGGTAGGATTGAGGTGGTGACTAAGAATCGGAAATGGAATCCGCGTTATGTTGCGATTAATTCGATTGGATTGGATTCGTATTATGGGCATTTGTTGCTGAAGGCTAATCAGAAGAAGAAAATCGAGCAAAAGGATGATTTGCCAAGGTTGGTGATTGCATCCACGCGTACAGAAGAAGGAATTAAGAATATTCTGGAAAAGGTAAGCATTTTTGAATTGCGATCGTAAAAAATTAGGGGTTTATATTATTTTAGGTACAAAATCGCATTGGTGATCAAGAATACTTCCAACTATTACAAGAATTATTTGCGAAACCGATCTTAGGACACCTTTACAGAGGTTACACTTTAGTGGGTACTGAAGAAAAGAAACAGGAATCAGAGGTAAGAAACTTGCTTCTTTGCGGTATGTTTTATTATTAGTTGTTCGTTGAAATTTGCAGTATTATCAAGGCAGTAAACGGCAAATATGGTTTGTATATTCCGGTATGGGTAGTCAATGGAATGGAATGGTAAGCGACTTAATGAAACTGCCGATTTTCGCTAAGGCTATTCAGAAATGCTCTAAAATCTTGGAACCGAAAGGTCTTGATTTGATGCATATTATCACAACTGATGATCCGAAGATATTTGATAATATTTTGCATTGCTTCGTGGGAATAGCTGCAATCCAAGTAAGTAACCAATATCTAGAAGATATTTATTTGCTTTATTTACCTTTTTATTATTTCTCAGATTGGATTGACAGATATTTTGAAAGCTGTCGGTATAACTCCTGATGGTATTATTGGACATTCTGTTGGTGAATTGGGTTGTGCTTATGCTGATGAATGCGTTTCAGCTGAGGAGATGATTTTGTGTGCATATTCTCGTGGTAGGGCTTCTAATGAGGCTACACTCATTAATGGAATGATGGCTGCAGTTGGTAAGTTGTTGATGTTTCAGATAAAAATGTTGATTGTCTTATGTATGAATATGTATGTATAACTCCTGCTGGACAATTTGGTGCGAAACCTGATGATCTAGTCTATTGTCCAGATTAACTTCTAAAGAACTCATTCTTTCTCGATTCATATATGTATATGTTACACAAAAATTTATAACTTTACTTTTTTCCACTCTTACGAATATGGACCAATGAAATTGTCTATTCTTAACGTCGCACAGTGGGGTATTTGAGCAATCTGGCCGGCCATAAATCGATTTCGTAAACTTTATCGCAGGTAGAAAATACGTGTATTTTATAAGCAGGGATAGTTTAGGCATATAATAAACCCCTTCTCAACCTTACAGCACACTGTTCACAATCGTACGATCAGTTGAAATTCGGCTATCCTAAAGCAAACATATTAATTTCCGCCGTAGTTAGCAGATGTGTAGTTAAAGAGTGTTGTGATTTGTATTGTTTATTTAGAGTTATAAAATAATAAATTATGGATTGTGGAGAACCAGGTAAGTGTGTTTAGTTTTCACAAATCTTTGTTATATAATGCATTTTAGTAATTTTAAAATTAGCTTTTTCTATTGATAGTTTGTTTTCATGCTTTTTTTCAATCTAGTTTTACTTTGTGGGAACAAAGTTGTACTTCCGGATATTTCTCGGAATCGATATCAGTTTGTTTTGAAAGTTTAGGCTTTGTTCTTCAAAAAATGTAATTTTTTTTTGCGAAAAAATGCGATTTTGTATATTATTGCTATTTAAAGCAAATAACTATATGTAAAATCGATAAAATAACTACTGGTATTAATTATTTCCTTTTTCCGTTCTTAATTGTTGTTTTTTTTTCAGGGCCGTCAAATGTACGAGTACTGACTAGAAAACATTTATTTTCTATTATGCAGCGACAAAATTTGAATACCATGAACGAAAAGTTGGAATTTCTAGAAAACCATCTTCTCGAATCGGAAGATTTTTCAACGGAGCAAATTAGTACACTAAAGCACGATTTGTCACATTTTAAGTCAGAAGTAAAGAGCAGGTGGTCTAAAGCGTTAAGAAAAGAAGAATACTTCTTAAAGAAAATTACGAATGGCTCCAAGGAACATTTCATATTCCAAAGGTTGTAAAGAGACCCGGTCGACCGGCAAAGTTGTTTGAGGCATCAAGTGAGAGGACTAAAAGAAGAAAAACCGAAGGGCTTCGCAAAACAACTAACTTAGAGGTGCTCACTTACGCGACGCAGTAGAAAGTGGCAAAAGAGATGCTTCCTTAGTTCTAAAAGAAATTACAAGTACCCCAAAACGAGCAACAAAATATAAGAAAGCTTTTTCTCGTACTCAGTTAGAAAGTGTCAGCTCTCAATTGTCGCCGAAGCAGGCTACTGCCATGTTTGTTGAAGCAGGACTTTCCAGGAGGCAGTACGAAATAATAAAAAGCACTCAGAAAAAGTTATTTCCTTGTTATAGTCTTCTACAAAAAGCTAAACTAGAGTGCTACCCTGATAAGGCAGCATACTTAATTTTCGGATTATGCAAAGGAAACTGCAGAAATCTACATCCAGCTCTTCCCGTGGCATCCAATGACTCCCACTATGCACAAAATATTAATTCATGGCCCAATGGTTATCGAAAATGCGCTGCTTCCGATAGGTCAATTATCAGAGGAGGCATCAGAAGCACGTAATAGGCATTTCAGGATCTATCGCCAAAATTTTGCAAGAAAGTTTTCAAGAGAATCTTGCAATTTGGATGTGTTGAATAGGCTGTTGCTTACTTCCGATCCTATTATAACTGGAATGAGACCAATACCTAAAAAGCATAGTAAACCGTTTTCCAAAGAAACACTAACTTTGTTACTTTCGGCTTCACCTAATGTGCAAACAGAGTCGCAGTCGGAATTATCAACGGATGATGAAGAAGAGACTGTTGATTCAGACGAGGAAGGATGGGATTCATCCAGTTAAAACATTTTTTTATTCGAATTTTTTTATAATATGTAATAAAGTTACCCAAATGTAGATTACTAGTGGACACACTGTACATACGTGTCTATTTTTTGGTTTTACTATAAATTATACTTACAAATATCCTAAATTTACTCAATTCTTCCTGAAGTATAACTTATTTGATTTATATATTTTTGGCCTCAAATACCGTCGGTCGTACCGTTTTTCTAGAAAAATATTAATCAGCAATTTTCTTGTCTATTCCTATATTAGAGTCATGAACTTGTATAAACTTTGATGAACTTTTATGAAATTATTAATCAACGTAAAATAACTAGTTCGACCGGATGCAATAATTTTATTACAATATACCGGGTGTGACAAATATGCTGTCAGTTTAATTGTACATGTCACTTGAAAAAGGCAGGAAGGAATTCCAATTTCCGTTGACGGGAAGGCCATCTGCAACGGAAGCGAACTATCTATTGTTAAAAAAAGATTAAACCAAGGAACACTCATGAGGAAATGGTTCTCGTGTCGACGAACTTGTGGAAATCCTTGTTGAATGAAACCTAATTATAGTTTGCTCAGCTATTGTTTGGTAGACGAAATATAGAACTCACTTCATCAAATTGATGTTATAGTTTCGTTTTTCAACTTTTTCCAGGTGTGGGATACAACAACATAAAAGACAAAATACCAGAAAGTATAGAAGTGGCATGCCATAATGGGCCAGACAGTTCAACTCTATCGGGTCCAAAGGATGACATGGAAACCTATGTGAAAGAGTTACAAGCACAAGGAACATTTGCGAGATTAGTAAATGTAGCAAATATTGCGTATCACAGCAGATATATTAAACCTGCAGCTCCATTATTACTAAAGTATCTTAAAGAAGTTATCCCGAATCCATCTAAAAGGTTAGAACTGAACTAAACAATTGTTTAATTTCCTTCATTTTTTGTTTTTTGTATTTTAAGATCAGAAAAATGGATTAGTACATCGAATCTCGAGGATCAATGGAATACGGAATTAGCGCAATATTCATCACCGGAATATCACACGAATAATCTGTTGAGTTCCGTACTGTTCGAGGAGGGGTTGAAGCATATTCCGAAAGATTCAATTCTGATTGAAATTGCACCACATGGACTTTTGCAAGCAATACTAAAGCGTTCGTTGAAATCCGGTTGTACTAATATACCGTTGACACAAAGAGGACAGAAAAGTGGGTTTGAGTATTTGCTGACGGCATTCGGAAAGTAATAAGTGATGTTTTATTAAAAATCCATACTTTACGCTATAAATTAAATAATTTCAGAATGTATTTGGCTGGAATAGATTTAAATATATCAAACATCTATCCGAAAATCGAGTATCCGGTGAGTAGAGGTACTCCCACACTCGCCGATCTGGTCCATTGGAATCACACGGAAACCTGGAGGTCTGGTTTGGAGGACAAGCTTCATTCATTGTTTGGTGTGCGCGATATTCAAGTCACGTTGAATAGTGAAGAGTTTCGTGAATGTGTCGGACATCAGCTGAATGATAATATAATTTTACCAACGAGTTTTTATTTGGTAAGTTGACTTAAAGATCGATTGCAAAGAAGATTTTGTTTTCAAATTTATTTACAGAATATTGTTTATGACATCATTGCAAGTATCACGAGTGGGCACAAAGAGATTGTTTTTGAGGATTTGTATTTCAAGCAAGTGTTGACAATACCTAAAATTGGTAAGTACCTATTCACGAAATTTGGTTCAAAGAGGATCTTTGTTTGCACTGTGATTTTCCAGGATCTGTACCTTTACACGTGATGGTGCAAAAAGGTAGTGGTGAATTTGAAATTATATCGAACAAGGATCTCATAATGACTGGTCGAATGACATTCCCAGCACCAACTGATAAATTTATGAATGAGACATTTCCGGTTGAATTGGGCGAAGATCATGTTCAGTTATCTGGTAGTGATATTTACAATGAATTGCAGCATAGAGGCTATAAATATTCGGGGTTGTTTAAGACGATCAAGAGTCTGGTCGTTACGGAAGAAGGTAAGTAAAATCTTTTAATACTGAATCAGATTTTTTGATTATTTAAATATTACCTGCATCCGTGTAGTCATTGTTCATGAATATTTGTCTAATAATTTCAATTAAAAATCCATTCAGAAGCCTTTTAAGGATCAATCTTAGAGGGATTAACCAAAAACCGTTCCCTTCACAACTGTTCTTGTGCTTGTACGAGGTTTGTGCCATAATTATCCCTCCAACATGGGAATCTTGAATCTAATACCTTTGGATTCAGGAAGAAAACCGTCGGACGCTTTGCCACGCAAAGATGATTTTGAAATCCCATTTGAAGTGGTCATTGCAGACCGTCAAAATTGGCTAAATGGGGAACCACGATTCCCAGAAAACACATCCGTCTGGTATACAGACGGTTCAAAAGGAATAGAAGGGAACACAGGCATGGGAGTATACGTGCCAAATTGCAGGCTCTCTGAATCTCTCGGGAAAAGTCCCACTATATTCCAAGCAGAGATCAACGCTATTAATCGTTGTGCTCAAGAATGCCTGCAGAGAGGCATCCCGGAACGGCAGATCAATATTATGTCAGACAGTCAAGCTGCGTTAAAAGCACTGAGGTCTTACACCTTCACGTCAAAGCTAGCATGGGAATGCAAACAGAGCCTAAAGCAACTGGCAGCTCAGGGGAAAAAGATTACTCTGACATGGGTGCCAGGACATGAAGGCATAGAGGGGAACGAAGCGGCGGACCAACTTGCAAAAGAGGGCGCAAATGCTCCGTTCTGCGGCCCGGAACCCATCTTTGGCCTTCCAAAAAGCCATATTAAGGAAGAACTTCGGAGATGGGAAAAGGAACAACTTAAGTCCTACTGGAGAAACACTCCAGGCCTCAAACAATCAAAAAGGTTTATCAAACCTTCAGAGGCCAACGCAGGGAAGCTTATCCAACTGGAGAGAAGCGACCTAAGGCGAATTACAGGCCTTTTTACGGGACACCACCCAGTGAAGTACCATCTCAAAAAGATGGGCCTAACCGAGGCCGAAAATTGTCGGTTTTGCGAAGACGCAACAGAGACAACAGAACACGTGCTCTGCGAATGCATGGCACTTTTCTGCAAAAGGCTAAAACACTTTGGAGGGGTGACCCTAACACCCGACGAGGCAAGGAATTTAGCCCCCAGAGAAATCATCAACTTTATGAAAAGTGTGGGACAGCTGGGCAATTCATAGATTAGAGTCATTCACAAAAGATCTTCTGCAGGTCGAAGTGAGGGGAGGCCAAACCGCCTAAACGACTCCGAAAAACAATCTACAATCTATCCAACCTGTGTTGATAAGATAAGTCCGCTGGTAGTTTTTGTCATCCGGTTCGTGACGACATCATTCGAAGTAGTAGTCCATTTGACTGAATAGTACGCTCCCATGGGTAAAGCTCACACATCTTCACGCAGTGCATTCGTAGCATTTGCAGCGATCGTCTTTATGGAATTTTTAATCTTGGGAACGGCTAGAAGTCTCAGGGCGGGCCAATGCTGGATTTTACGGAAGCGAACGAAGTTGAAGAACTTTGTGTTTTCCCAAAAACTGTTGTGCAGTGACCACCGTACCATAAGCCTCATGTCCCACACTTTGAAACTACTGTTAAAAATTATACTCAACCGCATCCACCAGAAACTCAATCTGGATATAAGTGACAGTCAGTTTGGCTTTCGCAAAGGATTAGGTACAAGAGAAGCACTATTCGCATTCAACGTAATAGTGCAGCGATGCCTAAATGTTAATCAGGACGTATATGCCTGCTTCATCGACTATAATAAGGCGTTTGACAGGGTCCGCCACGACCAGTTGATGGAAATATTACAATATAAAAACCTAGACCACCAAGACCTGCAAATCATCTCAAATCTCTATTACAACCAAAATGCCATCGTCAAAGTAGATCAACAAAATTCTGGCACCATCTCAATAAAGAGAGATGTACGTGAAGGTTGTGTTCTGTCACCTATTTTGTTTAATGCCTACTCTGAAGAGATTCTAAAAAGAGCAATGGAAAATGACAGTGCAGGAATAAAAGTAAATGGAGTGCCTATAGTTGTTCTAAGATACGCTGATGATACCGTAATTTACAAAGAATCATGGACAAACTTGTTCGATATATCGAAGAATACGGCCTTACACTCAACGTAAACAAAACAAAGTTCATGAAAATAACAAAGAAGGCCCAGACTAACAACGAACAGATAATCCTCAAAGGTGAACCCATCGAACAGGTAGAGATGTACACTTATCTTGGAACAACAGTTACTTGTAATAACGACTACACGAAAGAAATAAAAGCACGCATAGAAATAGCAAGAGCCAATTTCTATAGCATGAAAAAAGTTTTGTGCAATAGAGGTCTAAGCCTAAAACTGAGACTGAGACTAGTTAGACGTTATGTTTTTGCCACTCTGCTTTATGGCGTCGAGGCATGGACTCTGAACGCAGAAATAACCAAAAGACTAGAAGCTTTTGAAATGTGGGTGTACAGAAGAGTACTGAAGGTGTCATGGGTGGATCGGATAACTAATTTAGAAATACTTGAGCAACTAAACATAGAAAGAAAGTTGTTAATAACAATTAAAAGCAGACTCGTGGACCAAGATACGCCTTACTTCAATGATAATGCAGGGAAGGATCCAAGGTACAAGAAGTGTGGGTAGAAGAAGGATATCCTGGTTGAGAAACTTGAGAGAGTGGTTTGGATGTTCCTCGATAGAGCTTTTTAGAGCAGCTGCATCCAAAATAAGAATTTCCATGATGACCGCCAATCTTCATCGCGGAGATGGCACCTAGAGAGAGAGAGTTGTATCATGTTCGATGGGAAAAAGCCAATCGCTGATCGCCCAAAAATGGATTATTTTGTATTCTCTGGACCACGCATTTTTTCTTTGTCGTGAACTTGTCTAGTGCCGCGTAGCGAAGGAAGAAGTACCATATCACGAATTGATAATAATTGATGATTGAATTGAATTTCAAGATAAAAGAAAAAAATAAAGACTGCAGTGAAACCGGGGATTTTTGTAGGATACACCAAACTCGAGATTCCCGTATATCAAAATATTTTTTGCTACGTCCATTTTACATAGCATTTCAAGTTTATTTTCTAGGGAAACTCGTTTCTCAGTGAAAAATTATTATGACTGTTTATTTTAGGTAGCAGTGCCGTAACTCAATGGCACAATCGCTGGCCGCTGTTTTTAGAAGCAATGATCCAGCAACAGCTTCTGCAAGGAGGTGAGAAATATCAGGAAATGCATACACCGAAACATATTCAGAAATTGACGATAAATCAAAATTTACTACCGACCGAAAAAACTGATTTACGTGTTGACTTTGACTATGCCACTAATCAAGTATTTACGGATGGTATACAATTGATTGGATTGCGAAGTGTACCAATCGAGAAAGATGACAAAAATACCTATTTCGATTCAGTGGAATATGTGCCACTTTCAAACAATCCCGTAAATGTAAGTTAGTGGAAATTTATATTTCAATAATGTATTAAAGTTGTATTTTGTTTAGAAACTTGAGACTGGAATCGCAATCGCCCTCCAAATGATGTTGAACAACTATCCGGATCAGTACATTTTGAATGTGATGATTACGGAATTGATTTCAGAAAATCCACTGATAAACCAAATTAAATCTGTTCTAACACAGTATCCGTTGCTAAATGTAAGTTTAGTTATTGGTTTAAGGCTGTTTGATCAGACTCCAAACATAGGTATAAGGCATTCATGATTGTGCACTTATTTCTTAATCGATTTGAAAAATTCTTTTTGGATCATAGAAAGAACACTTTAACATGAATGAATGATCCAAAAAGAATTTTTCAAATCGATTAAGAAATAAGTGCACAATCATGAATGCCTTATACCTATATTTGAAGTCTGATCAAACAGCCTTAATACGAATTCTAAACTAACTTTTAATTCTTACAGGCAAATATTGAGTCTGTTAAGGATGCCAAACAGATTATGGTTCAACATGCATATCCATTATTGATTGTGTTCAATGATTTTATCAATGCGCATTTAGCGAAGGTTGTATCAGTTTCTCACGCCTTTGGAATTGTGAAAAATGACGACTCGTTGAATGATTACAAAGATATTGTTACAGTGGCTCAATTTAGTGTGGATGATGTTGTTTATTCAGTTGTTAGAAAGGTAAGAATCATATTTGTTTATTCTAAACGAAAATACGCCTCTCGTAAGACGATTGTGTTGATAATGATCCCAATTCCTCTGTTCGTCATCGTGTTCAACAATAATTAAATTTGTATCCATCCACTTTATGGAAAATTTTGCATTTTGGTTTACATACTGAGAAGATTTACCTTGTACAAGAGTTGAAGTCACCCGATCCTCGTTAATGTAAATGTGTGCCTCCAAGTGAGCTTACAATTCCAAACGGTCTCCCAAAATAAAATTTATTTGAAGCTTGTAAACAATTTGAGAAATTTAATTATTGCTTGTTGAAATATAAATGTTTTACTACGAAACTTGATTCCATAGAAGCTATTCACCAACGGATTAAAGCAGAGTGCAGGAGCATAATGTCTGATTTGATGCATAGTGTTCGAAATAGATTTGAACAAAATCTGTATTATCGTATGCAAGCAAAATGGGTCATTTCCACAACTGGTTAAATTAACGTAATATCTAAAAAATTCGCGTGCAGCACAGTACACGTAATAGAAGTGAATACTTCTTTTGTAACCATTTTGAAATTACCGGGTATTACGTACATTCAGTAAGAATACTAATTTTATAGCTCAAACCAAATGAATCCCAATATGCTATTCAAATTGTTACGGTTCGATTCAAGTTTTACGAGCGGTTTCAAATAAAGAAGAATATCAACTTGATTAATAACAGAATCAAATTATTAAATGAAAGAAACAAACAACTAAAATAAGCTTTATTAATCTGTATTAAAGTAATGCAAAATTACTCACCTTTCTAATTCTGTATCACTTTCGGTCACCCACTTTAATTAAAAGGAAATATTTAATTGGATGACCCTTTTGTCAATAATTTAACGAAAACTTTATTAGAAATAAAATGCATAATTTTGAGCTAAAAACAACTAATTTAATAATTAAAATTAATAAAGAAAATTAATAACAACAAAGAAATAAATATGTATAAATTAAAGAAAAAAGAATAAAACAATTAAGCGAGAATGAAAATTTAGAAGAAATTCTTATTCATTATTGTACAACTTAAAAATAGGAAAATTAATATAATTACGAATAATTATATTAATTCCTATACGAAACTTTAATCACAAAAACTGAATTTATTTCAATTAAATAACTTTAAACTTTATATAAAAAAAAACTGATAAAACAAAAAGGCCTTCAATTAAAAGAATTAACAAAAACTTACGGAACTTTATACAATTCACTACTTCAGAATAAAATGAAATGGACTTAGTCTTTAAACAAAAACTAGAAAATAATTCTTAACTGCAAAAATCTACTAAGTCCAAAAACAAATTAAAATATTTAATTTAACTTTATATAATTAGAAAAACACATCTTGACTGAACTAAGGCTAGAACGGATTTAATCTTAAAGTCCTATTGCCTTTCCAAAATCCTCATAAAAATCACATAGTAGGTACTACAGAATGAAAACAGCCCATCAGAAAAAAGGGCCATTTTTACAATGTACCCCAATAAAGATATATCTACAGGGTGAGAAGATTCACAAAATAAGATACATTTTTATTTGTATGTCGACTTTAATAAAGGTTCTTGATACTTAGGTATCTTATGTTGGAGTTCGCGACTGGACAAAAACCCATTGTTTTTTTATGCGCCCATTATATATATTATTTGATATGGGAAACCGTGACGCTCTCCAACTAGCTTTTGTATATAATAATAAGTGTTCGACATTTAATTTACATGAAGATATATCGAGAGTTTTGAGTGTTTAGATCATCCTATAACTGAAACATCTGGTTATCTTTTCTAATATATGCTTTTATCTTTGGGCTCACTCATAAACATAATCTCTATATTCTCGATTAGAAAAAAGGTCGTTCTTTTAGGTACCTAACAATTCCTTTAGGAATATTTGTAAAAAGCCCCAAGATAATATTTGTATTACTTGCAGATGTTGTATAATGTTGACGAAATATTATATTTGTAGACAGATGGGTAGAAAACTATAAAACCCAGACACAAATACAGGGTACGACAAAAGTAAATTCCATTGCCCGTGCGCCTTATTACACTTTCACCAGAATTTCAAACTACAACATATTTACTTCTGTAATAGGAAATAAAAGTCTGACTCCACAAAATCAATTTAATACGTTACACTCAATGTGTTACATCCAAACATGTTTCGAAGCTCACTAGCTTCATCATCAGTGGTAAATTTCGAGAGAAAATTGTATTTGCAAATATTACATATGACTAGGTTGAGAGTAATGTGTTGAAGTCATTTTGAGGAAAAAATTTTTTTGTTAATATTATTAAAATAAAATTATGTTAATACATATTATATCTGGTTTTTCTTTTTTGTGATCATTTTCAGAATAGAATTTTAACAAAGTTATGGTCTGTCTTTCTACGCAGTACCTGATAGACAAAATTTTGTTAAAATTCTATTCTGAAAATGATCACAAAAAAGAAAAACCAGATATAATATGTATTAACATAATTTTATTTTAATAATATTAACAAAAAAAAAAAAAAAAAAATTTTTCCTCAGGGTGACTTCAACACATTACTCTCAACCTAGTCATATGTAATATTTGCAAATACAATTTTCTCTCGAAATTTACCACTGATGATGAAGCTAGTGAGCTTCGAAACATGTTTGGATGTAACACATTGAGTGTAACGTATTAAATTGATTTTGTGGAGTCAGACTTTTATTTCCTATTACAATACATTCACTCCACTTCAGAATGGACTACTTCTTTAAAATATTTACTTCTCTTGGGTAAATTATATATTATTAATTGACTCATAATTTCCAAACGAATCCAAGCATCACGAAGCCCAAGCACAATCTTCTTCCTTTTGGCTGACCCTCTCTAATATTTTGTTATTATATATGATTACTGTTTACGTCTACCTCCATAAAAAATTGAATTCAATACCTACACCGATTGTATCGACAGTATCTCGTATAATACACAATCTTTGCCTTGTAAAATAATACCCTAAGTGTAGCCATCGTAAAAATAAGGAATAGTATCGGCACAGTTTAGACAGTTGGTTCTCATCGTGTCGGAACGTTTCATCTTCATGTCTTAAGAGAAAAAGTTAGGTGTACCTTGTAGTTGACTGTCATAATAATTTTTATTTATAATATTAATGCATATTTTTTTACGTTTCTAGGCAAATAATTCTCCAGTAACCACGATTCACGTTAAAGGCGACATACTGAGCACGAAAGATCTCAAACGATCCTCTGCGAGTTGGGTGTCAGAACTGTATTCAGCCATTGAATCGTCAACTGTAAGACGTGCACGAGTCTATTTGGTATCCAGTTTAATCCCAATAGAAGGTGTTTCGAATTTTACGCATGAACTAAAATCGCTACCGAACATGCAAAATCTTCGAATTCTCTTCAATCTGGATAAACGTTCATTGGATGTGATTGAAATGCAACACTTGTTCAAACAAGACTTGGTTCTATCTGTGACTAAAGACGGTATTACCAACGCATGTCTATCGATTCCTGTGCGATTCAAGGATGATATTTTCCTCAATACAGCCACGAATAGTATTATCAAGAACAAATCGATTAATTTCATCGGTGTGAATTTGAAGGATGTGACGATTAATCCAGCGTTTAAAAGGAATAATGAATTGGGAAGTATTGATTATTCCGGTGAGAATAGTAATGGACAGCGTGTGATGGGCTTAGCGCAACTGGATAAAATTAGTTGTACAGTGGTGCCGGATCCGGTGTTGCAATGGGAGGTGCCGGAACGGTGGTCGTTTGAGGATGCGGCTACCATACCGTATGCCTATACCTGTGTAAGTTTGATCATGTCATTCCTTTTTGCGTTTTCGTTGATTCATAATATTATGCATTAAAAAGTGTGAAATTTATTCGAAATGATCAAAATTTCTTTATTAACGTAAAATTAGGTAGGTATATACAGGTCAATGTTTAAACGCTTCGTTACGAGTTATTCAGATACAGATTTTGTACAAACTGATAAATACGATGTTCCGTGAGATAGATGAGCAGCGAGGGTCCAAGAGGAGTGTAAATGACAACCATGAATGCTTGTATAAGGACTGGATGGACTATCAACTCAACCATCGAACCAATTGTCAGTGTCTTACGAGGAAGATTTGAAGTGTACGCTATGCATTGCACAGGCAAGGTACTGGTAGAGATCTGTATCACTGCATGGCACTAAATCCAGAGCGTGCAGGAATTGGAGCGTTTGTTTTTGAAATGAATACTTCTTTGGCCGCATGACAGTGATTTTTCAAGGTCGCGTCACGACACGATTTATAAAATTTTCGTCCCGCAAAAGAGATGAAGCATATAACAAATATGAGGGAGAGAGAGACAGATTTTTGTGGTGTATGCTACACACTATATCCTATACCATACACTATTATGTATATATCGGCTTAACGTTGCCTATCCTTCGGTTGTCCCTTTTGCACCGGCATTCGTATTCCCTTCCTCTCGTGAAAGAAGTATTCACTTCTATCATGTGTACTGTGCTGCACGCGACACAACGCGCGGCAAATAAACTCTCCTTGTTGACCGGCGAACGCTCAAGAACTGAGTACGAGTGCGTAAACCAAAAGGCCAGTATAAAGAAGGCAGCCAGCACCAGGCTTTTCAAAATGGTCACAGATATTTCGTCAGTGATAATCGTTCTGGCAGACTATCGAGCACAGTTACAGCCGCAATCTCCACAGTGAAAGTTTGCATCTGAGCCTTAGCCGAAACACGCGCCACAAACTCGCAGCTAGACGACAGATCAATGTCTCTCAACACGACACCGGTTTGATGAGATCTGGCTCCAGGATGCATCAGTCCAATGGACATTACTTCAAAGAATGCCATGAAACAGATGATTAAAATTTATATGAGAGGATATCAACCTATTGTTGTTATTTTAATTATTATAACAAACATTTTTAGGCCTACTACGCTCTTCATACAACTGCGAAACTTCAACCTGGTGAGACAGTACTGATCCATGCAGGATGTTCCCCCATTGGTATGGCGGCTATTTCAGTTGCCGCAATTGAGGGCTGCCACATATTTACTACATGTTCGACAGATTGGCAGAGAGCTTACTTGAAGAAACAATTTGCTTTCGTAAGAAGTTTGATATTATATCCTCAGCATATTTAATTTAAATTCTAACGTTCTAGTTGAATGATCGAAATATTTTGAGTTCGGATAATGCCAGTTTTGAAACGTTACTCATGATGGCGACGGGTGGAAAAGGTATGTTTGGTTGTATTTTATTTTTTTTGATTTATTAACTTTCTTAGTTGTTAATTTATAAAATACTATTTGCTGGTGTCTACATTCATCGGCTTAAACGTTTTTCTCCTACTTTGATTTATTGAACAGGGTTGGGTTGGGGTTAATCTAGAGCTTTCATCGTTGGTCAGGCAGTCCATAAAATTGGGACAATTTCTCGTCTAATTTCAGGAAAATTTTTATAAGGTTTATCTTCACAAGACGGCCGCTGCGTCAACCTTGCAGTTGTTGCTTTCGCATACCTTTAGACCCTCGTGACTGTCATTATTATATTACGAACATTTGAGTCTTGCTGATTGATGAGTTAGGGGATTTCGGGAAATGTCTATGGAGCACTCTTTTCTCCTAATTTGAGGTTGTAGTGTTTAGAGATAACATCGGATTCTCTATTTTATATTCAGACACAATTAAATGCATTGGAGTTAAGATAACCTTATGCGATTTGATAAACACAATAAAAATCTGAACCATCTACCAATATGTTCACTGAGCCTTCTATTATCTGCGTTAGTTTTTTTTTCTATTTTATTTTATTAAATTAACGAGATACCTCAATTATATTTACAACAAATTTCTTATATACATGACAGTACCTAAGTCAAAATAAACAAATTCATAATAAATTCAAGATCTGTTATTAGTTCTACTCAATACAACAATTAATTTGACGTTTAAATTCTAAAAGTGAATTGCAAAAGATATCTAGAACATATTTCAATAATATCTATACAATCATGTTCATTCAGAGTGCGAAGAGTTCTATCAATAGGAGAAAAGTATGTATAATTATTTCTACTTGTTTGGTGAAAGAAGAGATCATGGTGTCGTAAATCACGCACTGGTACATTGAAGAAAATCCTATGCAGGACAGCAGGACAATTTATGTTACCTTTCAACACATTATACGCAAATACCAAGTCGTTTAAAACTCTGCGTTTACCAAGAGTGTCCAAGTTTAACGCCCCTCGTAGGTCCGATCTATGATAATTGCGCATATGTATCCCCATTCTAAACGCAGCATAACGCAAAAACTTGTCCTGAACTCTCTCAATCATATTTATATACGTCTGATAATAAGGCGACCAAATCACTGACGCGTATTCCAGTGAAGAACGAACCAGGGACACATACAACAAACGACAGCTCGCAATCGATAAATCTCTAGAATTCCGCATCACAAATCCCAATACTTTATGACCATTCTGAGACATTCGGCATATGTGTTCATTAAAGTCAACAGACTCTGAAAAGTGAACACCCAAGTCTTTTATTTTGTCAACATATTTCAACTGATCACCAGCCATCGTGTACCGACTAGGAAATCTATTCCTCTTGCGAAAGAAGCTAATAAATGAACACTTATTGATATTGAATTTCAAATTATTATACACAGACCACTGCCACAGCGCATCAACATCGCGCTGCAAATATTCAACGTCGGCCTCGCACGAAATTCTTCTATAAATCTTTAAACCATCCGCCGCAAATAGATTAGCCATCGAAAGCTTCAATACATCACTGATATCGTTGACAAAAATATTAAACAATAATGGGGCACAATGGGACCACTGAGCGACTCCTGATGTTACTCGAAACTCATGACTTTTGTGATTCATGATCTTTACTACCTGTGTGGGGCGTAAACTTTCCAACCAAGATAAGGCATGGTCAGAAAATCCGAACACTCCCAGCTTTGCCAACAAAACATCAAAGTTCACCCTATCAAATGCTTTAGCGAAGTCGGTATACACCGAATCCACCTGATAACCTCCACTCACAGCATCCAATATATCAAGTTCATAAGAAATCAAATTCGTAACTGTAGATTTTTTTCTACAGAAACCGTGTTGACCCTCTTTAATGAGACCTCTGCATTTCCATTCAAGTTGATCGAACAGAAGGCCATCGAATAACTTCGCTACTGCAGATTGATCGCAAACTGCTCTGCAATTCGAGATGTCTCCAGAGGCACCAGATTTGTATATAGGTATCACATAGCTAGTTTTCCAGGCGTCTGGAAATTTCTCTTGATCCAATGACATGCTGTACAGTCTCTGAAGAGGAGCTATTACCATACCAACATAACAGATCGTAACATTAACATATCCTTCTTCGTTCCAGCTGGATGGGGAGACCCTCTTCTCTACCAGCATTTATTTTGGTTTTTTGGACCCCCAGAGGTTTATATCCTAATTCTGCCTGGATTTGGAATAATTTCTCATATCATTAGACAGGAGAGAGGTAAAAAAGAAGCTTTTGGAACATTAGGCATAATTTATGCAATAGTAACAATTGCCCTACTAGGATTTGTGGTATGAGCTCACCATATATTTACAGTAGGAATAGATGTAGACACTCGAGCATACTTTACATCGGCTACTATAATTATTGCAGTTCCCACTGGAATTAAAATCTTTAGGTGATCAGCGACCTTTTATGGATTTCAAATTAAAACCACCCCAGTTACCCTGTGACCTTCAGGCTTCATCTAGCAGAAATCTCATCAATTCTTGGAGCTGTAAACTTTATTTCAACCATAATCAATATACACCCTGTTGGAATAAACCCTGATCAAATTCCATTATTCACTTAAACAGTAGCTTTAACAGCCTTACTCCTATAGGGCGTAAGGTTTGTCAAAAACAGACTGAGTTTATGTGTTGCCACTTTCAACCTGCAATTCCTGCCCTCCCCACTAGTTTTGAAATATAAGTCAATGGCCGCCAGACAGTGCCCTAGTATTAGCAACTTTATTCGCGGGTCAGTTCCGAACCAGTTCAGAGACTATTCGGAAGCGCATTGCGTTCGCGGGTCACAAAGTTCAGGATTTTTTTAGTAATAGTTCTGTGTTCGCGGTAGTATGAAATTAGTGTAACAAAATCCTGAACTGCACATGCGCATTGCGACAGTTCTGAATTGGATCGGAACTGACCCGCAAAAAAACTAATGGTTATATCCTCTCGAGGGCTAGTAATGTTTATGCCTCAAAAATTCATAAAACCAATCATATTGACTAACTTACTAAGTGTTTAATATTTCTGTTAGGTGCCGAAGTGATTCTAAACTGTCTCTCCGGCAGTCTGTTGCATGCATCGTTTTCCTGCATTGCGGATTACGGTCGATTCATCCAACTTGGGAAATATGACTTGGAAGAAAATAACAATATTGGCATGTATGCCTTTTTGCGAAACACTTCGTTCTACGTTGTGGATTTGGAAAGTATCATGAATAAACCCAAAGAAATTAAAGAGAATTTGAGGGAGCGTGTGCAGAAAGGTGTGGAATCATTATGTGTTAGACCGCTGAAGAGAATTATTGTGGATCATCAGGATGTTGAAGTCGTTTTAGAGTAAGTTATTGTTGGTGTCTCAAAAGAAAGATTATATTTGATGTATCCACTCTTAAGATGCACGCTATAGTGACTGAATTCACCGATTGGTCGCGCATACGCAGAGAGCTGTGCATATATAAACTTTCCTTTAAGATACCTTACGGTACATTTGCAATATAGGTTCACACTGTTTTTTTTTTTTGTAGTGAATTAAAGAAAAGTAGTAATGTTGGTAAAATTTTACTCAATATTAACAACAATTATCCGTTGAACAAACTGAATTGCCAACATAAAAATAAGTTCATTTGCGACACGAAGAGTTCGTATCTGATTTATGGGGGTACCACTGAACAATGGACCGATGTGACTGAATGGTTGGTCCTTCGTGGTGCCAAAAAGGTGGTTGTGTCTTCGGATGCGAAACCGCAACAGAACCATATCAATAGAAGATTGTCGTTGTTGCAAAATTATTTTGGTGTTGATATAATTTTTGCACCAAATAAAGCGCATACAAGAGAGGGTGCTGCAGAACTCCTAACAGAAGTTTACTTCCTCGGTCCGATTCATGCTGTATTCCTACTACCGAATAAAAATGTCGCTTGCCGTAGCAGTGACACGAAACCAGTCCAATACATTGACAACGCTCTCAGGACAACTGCTCCAAAAGCGTTGTTTGTGAATTTTATTAATTCAGCAGCAGGAATATGTCAATTGCGTGCTGATGCAGGCTTCAACACGTACAATGTGCAGTGGTTGAAGAATATCGAGTTTTCTGATGCGATCAGTGGTTTGGATTATGTGCTGAGCTTTAAGATTAGAAATATTTTCATCAAAAAGGAGACTCATGACGATGTGCGGCAGGAGAGTACGCAGGCGTTGTTTAAGAGTAAGTTCTAGAAATTTCTAAGTTGTACATTCCTTTAAATAATTCAAACTTGTAGAGTTGACTCAAATGATTCCAAATGCTGATCAATTGAATGAACACGCCTCACAAAGATCGAAAGAACCGGAATTAGTGCAAATTGTTACGGAAGGTCCAAGAGAAATTCGTGAATTGGCACCGTTGTTTATTGTACCAGGTCTGACTGGATACAACGAGATGCAGGAATTAGCGAGATCTTTGTTGTATCCTACGTATTATGTGGTTCTACCATCAACGCCAATGAGTATTAAGGAAATGGCTGTATTTTATGCACAAGTAAGATTGATTGAAAACTCTTATTGACAGTTATTTATTTTTGTTGAGATAATGCTAAATTTTGTAATAATTTGTGGCTAATAAATAAATCATCTAAAGCCATTTCCCTGCAAAAAAATGATAAATTTTAATCCATAATAAGCAATCGTATTAGGGTGCCAAAGAAACACTTAATAATGTCACTAAAGCATTTAACGTCAATGTTTGACCTTTTCTGTTTAACGCATGAAAAAAGTAGCCAAGTAAAAGTTCTAGAGTACATGAAAAAGCAATTAGACCTTCTATTAGCAGAGTGCTTATTTGCAGTAAAGTTAAGTTACTGATGTTGACTGTTTAGAATATTTATTGACAACTTATTATCATACAACATATTAAATATAATGTCACATAACACCCCCACTTTATGTGATATTACTACATAGTCCTAATTGCTTTACAAATCTTGACAAAACTCCCACTGCATATGAAATGTCTGATCTAGTACACTGTGCAGCATACATTATGCTCCCAATTGCTTCCTCAGAAGTTTTAGGTTCTAGCATATTTAAGGATGCTTCACAGACAAAATTCTCATTAAAAATATTTCTGTTCGGCTTATAAATTCGAGTGGTCCTGCGGTGTTCACTTTCTTGTAACTCTTCATTTGATTTTGTCTCTTCTACACTGTTGTCAATTTTGATATTATGTTCTGGTCTGCTTTCTTCGATTTCTATTTCTTCTGCCTCAGGATATTGTTGCTGTTGTTCTCTCCCCCTTCAACAGTATTTTCGATAACTTCTAAATAGTGTTGAACTTCCTCTGGGAACAATTGATCAATATTTGGCTGCGAAGAAATACCAGGATCGTCTTTTGTTTGAAATACATACTCATCTTCATAAAACGTCGCGTCTCTAGAAATTTTCAGTTTCTTTGTTTTTGGATGGATAAATCTGAAGCCTTTCGAACATTCGCTGTACCCAACGAAAATATATTCTTCTGCTTTTCTATAAAATTTCTTGCGATTTTCTTTAGGTATATGTATCATTGCTTTACAACCAAACACATGAAAGTATGAGACGGTTGGTTTCTTATTTGACCAATTTCTTCAGGTGTAGAATTTTTCAGTGCTTTTGTAGGGGCTCTGTTTTTCAAGTAGACGGCCGTATTTATCGCTTCTGCCCAAAACTCAGTAGGTAGTGATGACTCAATTAACATGGTTCGTGCATATTCGACTAACGTTCTGTTGAGTCTTTCAGCTACCCTGTTCTGCTGAGGTGAATATGGTACAGTTTTCTGATGATGTATTCCGTATTTTTTTAGGATACTCGAAAATCTATTGTTCACATATTCAGTGCCATTGTCTGTTCTGATGCACTTGATACGATGACCAGTTTGATTTTCTACAAAATGTCTGTATTCTAAAAATTTATCTGCGAATTCATCTTTTGATTTAAGCATATAAACAAATGTCATTCTTGAAAAATCATCAGTGAAAGTCAAAAAATATTTTGCCCTACCTAGTGAATTTGTTTGCATTGGACCACACAAATCGGAGTGAACCAATTCAAGTAAACAACTGGAACGATTATTTTCACTGCTTCTGAATGGTGATCTGCTTAATTTTCCTTGAACACATACTTTACATCGATTGTTTTCCGCATTTAAATCAGTAAATTGAAGACTCGTTACTAGATTTCGTAATATTTTCATACTTGCTGGATTTAAATGTCCAAGATGACGATGCCATAAGTTGTAGTTCTTATTATTCGCGGAATTTGCTTGAAGTATAGACTGATTTAGCTGATACATTCCATTTAATTCAGTGCCTGTTGCTAAAATATCTTCTTGCTTCAAGTAAATATTTTTCTCAGAAATTCGACAACCATTTTTCTTGTCAAAAATTACCGTTTTTCCTGTGCTTACAATTTTGCTCACTGACAGTAAATTTAGCTTTATTTCAGGAGCTAGTATAACATCTTTAATTGTAGCAATCCGCCTTGACCAATACATTTCAAATTTTCTCCATTTGCGACAGCCAATTCTCTGTCACTAATGTACTGAAAATTTTGAATCAAATTTTTACTATGAGTAAAATGAGCTGTGGCACCAGAATCAATGTACCATTGGTCTTTTTTTGACTGTAAGTCTTCACACGCCATAGCAAAGTTTGCTTCAGGCTTTCTTTTTGGTTTTTTTTTTTTTTTTAAAGAAGTAGTCCATTCTGAAGTGGAGTGAATGTATTGAAGTAGGAAATAAAACGTCAGACTCCACGAAATCAGTTTAATTCATCACACTTAATGTGTTATGTCGATTAAAGCACCATACATGTTTCGAAGCTCACTAGCTTCATCATCAGTGGTAACATTTAGTAGAGAAACTGTGTATTTTGTAATTATTACATTATATGATTGTATTAAGAGTAATGTACCGAAGTCACCTCGAGGAAAAATTCTTATTATTACTAATTAAGTTAAATTTAAGCTATTGCATATTGCTGTTTTTCTTCTTTTTGATCATTTTAAATTTTTATAAATTTTGTTTCAATTATATAGTTGGGATATACGCAGCCACTAATCTTTTGACTAAACAAAATGGTTGTTATTTCAGATTGTTAATAAAAATATATTCAAATTGGTGTTATGTATATTGTTTCCTCTAGTGGATAGAAGTGTAATTAACCAAAACGGATAAATTATAGGAATCCCTTTTTCTTGATCGCGGTCTCATCTTTACAGACTTCAAACACTGACAATATGTGTCTTATTACTATACATTATCTAGAGATCTATAAAACTACATAAGAACTACAAATATATTTATGTTGAAACATGTATGGTGCTTTAATCGACATAACACATTAAGTGTGATGAATTAAACTGATTTCGTGGAGTCTGTCGTTTTATTTCCTACTTCAATTTCTTTTTGGTTTTGGACAAACATTCGCTTTATGACTATATTGATTACAATTGTAACAGCGTGGACCCTTAAATTTGCTATGAGTTTTCTTACCATATCGATATTTTCCTGAAAATGCGGCTTCTTCTGAATGTTTTCTGATTATTACTTAAATTTTCAATATTTTCTTGAAGTAATAAATTTTTAACAAATTCTGTCGTTGTGGTCTGTTTAGAGCCTTGTATACCCATGATTAGAGGTCTGTATTCATTTGGTAAACCGCCTAAAATAAGCCCACCAACAACATGATCTTTAAAGGGTTCGCCGATATTTTCTAGCTGTTCGGCAATTTTAATTATTCCACTTACATAAGCTTGCATAGATGAACAGGTTTCAAATTTTGTTCTAAATAAACTTGAATATAATCGAACTAACCTTACGATTCCAGAATCCTCATACGCTCTTTGTAAATTTAACCAAGCTTCGGCTGAAGTTTTTGCTTTTCTCGTTTCTGACGCAGCATTCGGTTTAAGAGAAAGATTAATTTTTGCAAGAGCACGTTGATCTAATTCAGGATTTACTTCTTGATTAGGTTTTGGTTCAACACAACACCAGAGTCCAGCATCAATAAGAAAATTTTTCATCCAAAATTTCCATTCAGTATAATTAGTATTTCCTCCTAAATGTTTAAGTTCAGACAAACCGCCAACTGATGTACTAATTATAGTGGATATCCTACCTTCAAGTTGTCTTCTTAAATCCTCAATTTGTTGTTGTAATTCTTCAGTAGTCGTCATTTTTCAGAAAAAAAAATTGTCACTTTTTGATCGTAACTGTCAAATTTTTTTTTATTTAATTTTTAAAGTTTTTTTTCTTCAAATTTCACTATATTCACACTTTTTACTTTTTAAACTAGAGAGAGTGCTTATTTGCAGTAAAGTTAAGTTATTGATGTTGACTGTTTAGAATATTTATTGACAACTTATTATCATACAACATATTAAATATAATGTCACATAACACAATATACAGTGTGTATTACAATATACAGTGTGTATTCTAACACCTTCCGTATCAACAAAAAAAATGCGGTTTTGAATAAAAGTCGAACTAGGTACACGGTGTCAAGTAAAGCGTTGATCTTGTCTTTTGGAACTGGAAAATTGAACATACCTAGTAATAAGTAATCTTGTTATTTTTATATCAATTGAAAATTATTTCTTCTTTCTTTAGTGTTTGAATGAAAGTCAAATCTCCAGCAAATAATTTTAATAGAATGTATCCGCCATACATGTTTCGAGACTAGACCAGCCCCATGATCAGTGGCAAGTCAACAATCAAAGAAACTCGACACTAAGACGTATAATATTCTGGTCGAAAATTGAGGTCTGGAAAACACACCCCAATTTTTCTAGTTCAAAAAAAAAAATAAACGAACTAAAAAAATTGAGGGTGTGTTTTTCCAGACTTCAATGAAATATTCACCAGAATATTATATGTCTTAATGTAGAGTTTCTTTGATTGTTGACTTGCTGCAGTAAGCATATTGAACATAATTTCGAGATGGTTGAGAATTTGATTAATTTTTCTAGAAAATTCGTGACATTTGGCCGAAAGGTCCCTACAACATTGTAGGACTGTCTTGGGGAGGTGTACTTGCCATTGAAATCGCCAGGGAATTGGAAAAAAACAATCCAAAAGTTAGTTTGCATTTGTATTTCGTTGATTCGGCTCCAAATACGGTGCAGTCTTCTTTGAAACATTTGGGTGATGACAAAACTGAATTCGATGTTAATTTGCTGAGTAGAGTGTTCAATATAAATGATACCGAGGTAAAACAAAACACTGATGGGTTTATTTTGGCTGATTTTTAATAAAAATGTTTTCTTTTTGTAGGTGTTGAAAAAGCTTCGTGTTCAAAAATCATGGGAAGATCGAATTAAAGTAGCTGCTCATTCTGTTAAAATAGAGGAAAAGGAGGTACATACAGGTCTGGTATGTTTACAAAATCAATTGCAAGAGGTTGTTAACTATCAACCAATTGAAAGTTTAGTATCTGCAACTGTACATCTAATACGACCGATTGATGCCAGCAAATATGACAATTGTGGATTGACAGCCGTAAGTACAAACAATGAATACGTTAACTTCAAAACTATATTGTCTCAGGAAACCTTGGTAAATATGCTTGTATAGGGAGTCTTGTTACATTATGTAACAAGCAATTTACAAATAAAGCCTCCCGCCAGGGAATTCGGGGTGTTGCATATGATGGTCTGTCAAAAATAGACAGTTGACTATCAATGTCCCTTTTCACTAAGACGTCAATTGTCTACAATGTCAATAAAAATATCCTCGGCATTGTTACTATAACAGACTGTAAATGGATTGTTTTTTATATTTCAGTATTGTAAACAGACTCCACATGTGTGCCTTGTGAATGGAGATCATATAACTATTATCAAGAACAAGGAGACGGCTGAATATATCAATGAATCTTTTCAATTGATTTAAGCTTAATTTTTGTAATGTTTATAGTTAAAAATAAAAATGTTTTATCTTTTCACAATCTCATTTTTATTTTTTTTTTAAATATTGATGTAACCATTTATTATGTACATTCAGTAAGAATACTAATTTTATAGCTCAAACCAAATGAATCCCAATATGCTATTCCAAATTGAAGACAAAGGCTGTTTCCGAAGCATTCACGGTCTGTTTGCCCTGCAAAAGACCAAATTTGTGTATATTGTAAAAAAATTGGCCATTTTGCTAAAGTTTGCCTTAAAGCAAAATCAAACAAGAGCAAGTCCACATCTGCTTCAATAATTGCATCACTTTCACCATTGTCTCCTCAATGTTTATCCAACGCATTAGTCAAAGCTAAAATAAATGGAATACCTGTCAACGCGCTTATAGATACAGGAAGTTCTGAAAGTTATCTTAACTGGGAATTTGCTGACAAGAATAATCTGAAAATATATCCTGATTCCGGTTCTGTTGCAATGGCGTCTACATCTTTTTCTAGTACAATAAAAGGATTTTGTTGTGTTAAATTAGAAATGCTTTCTAATGTGTATGACAATACCAAAATTAAGATTTTATCCGATTTATGTACAGATAGGTCATAATTTACTGAAGCAGCACAGCCGAATTGATATGACGTTTGGAGGTCCTAAACCACCTTTGTCTATATGCTCATTAACTGCTGCAAAAGTAGAGCCATACTCATTATTTAAAAATTTGACCCTGACTGTAAACCAATTGCAACAAAGTGAAGAAGATATAGCCCTGAAGATGAAACATTCATTCAAGATGTTGGAGTTCGCGACTGGACAAAAACCCATTGTTTTTTTATGCGCCCATTATATATAGTATTTGATATGGGAAACCGTGACGCTCTCCAACTAGCTTTTGTATATAATAATAAATGTTCGACATTTAATTTACATGCAGGTGTTTTGAGAATCTTAAATGTTTAGACCACCGGGTATTTCAAACATGTCATTCTTCGAATAAGAAAAACACGGTCCATCTGTTTCTAGTCCTCTTTATCTTTACAGAGTCTTTATTACTTTTCAACGGCTATTAAAAAAAAAGGTCTTTTTTCTAGATACAAATTCTTTATCATAGGCACTCTATATATTATTCTTATATTACTTGCAGATGTTGTAAAATATTGACGAAAGATTATATTTGTAGGTAGAAAACTATAAAACACAAATACAGGGTAGGACAAAAGTAAATTCCATTGAGATATTCAATAACACGTTCTACCACTTCACCAAATTGTTTTCAATCTCAACACGCATTTCGCTAACACTGTTAGCATCCTCAATTAGCTAGTTTTAATTTTCTCCTGTGGACGCCAACAGTGTTAGAGAAATCTGCAAATGTTGCCGCATAATATTCCATGACACGGCGGTTAAGTTGGATTAGTAGGAATCTGAGAATATCTGGATGGGCCACAAGGTTGTAGTCATTGTCAGATATTTTACTGAAACTAGGGTTTGTCAAGGAATATTGGAATGTTTAGCTAAAAGTTCAGAGAAACAATACATAAGAATTCTACGGGAATTGACAATGTTCCGGTGAAACTGTTAAAGGGTGCTTGCGATGTTTTGTGTCCTTTATTAGCGGAATTAACTAATAGGTCTGTTCAGTGTGGTGTTTTTCCGGATGAGTTTAAGGATGCACTGATAGTTCCAGTGTTTAAAAAGGGTGAACGAACGCTGCCTGAGAATTACCGACCTATTGCACTAATGAGTACGGTATCATTGAGAAACTGGTTTCACAAAGACTACTGTGTTTTCTTGATTCATCAAACATGATAACCGATTGTCAACATGGTTTTAGACCAAATTTCTCAACAGAGACCTGTACACACGAATTCGTTCAGCATGTGCATGATTTAACCGATCAGGGCCAATATGTGGTTGTACTGCTCTTTGATTTATCCAGCGCTTTCGATGTGCTGGATAGGGGATTTCTGTGTCAAATTGAGAAGATGGGTTTACGGGGTCCAGTCAATAAGTGGATTCATTCATATATGGCAAATAGAAGGATAGCTGTCAAGGTGGGTTCATGTGTTTCGAAATATGGATATAGGGACACCGCAGGGTAGTGTTCTCGGCTCCTTGCTATTCTTATTGTATACAAACGACCTTCCTCTGTATGTCACATGGGGTCCTCTGTACATACAATATGCTGACGACACTACAATTTTAATCAGCGACCACGATCCAGATAAATTACTAGAGAAAATTAACACTACCTTTAAGGAATTTCAGTCGTGGTGCGAAAGCAACAGGCTCATGGTGAATCTCAGTAAAACGGTGGCATTGCAGTTTAGCAGATACAAGCGTGAGTCATTCAATAACATAACTTTGCCTTGGTCGGCTTCTGCCGGTTTGTTAGGTCTGCAGGTGGTTCCCAAGTTCTCTTGGACACTGCATGTGGACAAACTTTGCAGTAAGCTGAATCAAAATATATTCATCTTACATTCCTTAAAGAGCTTTATGAACCAAGCATCATTGCTCTCAGTGTATTATGGCTTAATGTATTCTGGGATTTGCTGCAATATCGCTGTGTGGGGCAGATGCGCGGAGGCAGATCGAGTTTTTATCACACAAAAAAGAACACTAAGACTAATTTTTAACACACCATATGGTGGTATTTGTAAAGATACGTTTACTCGAAATCAGATACTCACTGTTCCATGTTTTTATTTGTACAGGGTGTTGTCTCTTGCGTTTAACTGTAGGAAGAAGGGAAGAGCTCGGAGGAGAGGTGATGTACATACGCACTTAACCCGGGGAAGAGAGCAATTCTGTCTACCACATCCGAGGCATGAATTTTACAAAAAGTCACCCCTATACTCAGGATTGTATTTCTTTAATCTGCTTCCTAATGAGATAAGGGGGTGCCAATCCGAGACATTATTTACTAAAAAAATAAAGACTTTGTTAGCAGCTAATGCGTTCTATAGCATTCGGGATTTTACCGAATTTATTGTAACAAGACATTGATGCTGCGATCGCTGTGACTGTTAACCAATTCTGGAATGCGCTCCCCTAGAGTAATTGTTGTACTTGTTCTGTTGTGTATTGTGTTATTTTTATTTATTTTATCTGTTGTATATATATACATATTTTTTTATTGCATTTTGCTTATGAATTCTTTAATAACTTGTAAGACTATGTTGTGTTTGTGTGTAATAGTTATATTGTGTAATTGTTTTTGCAAGATTAAGTATTGACGTGTCAATTGTACCTCATAATGTACAACATATGACAAAATAAATTATTTGATTTGATGAATTAAGTATTCTTGATAGAAGTTTAAGACAAAATTGGCAGAAATAATCCAGGTTTAAAGGCGAATGAACTTGAATAAATCAATCAATATATTATCCACACTTTATTTGTAATAATAAATATATAACAAAACAAAACGTTACAAATAAAAACAGTAAACAATAAATATTATTTTTGTTTTTATCATTTAGAATAATAACGCTAAACATTATGAGTTCATACATAATATTAAATATGCGTAAATATATCATCTAATACATTTAATTATTGGAAAGAACAGTAATTAAGAATTATATTTATATTACTATGTCGACAGTAAGTTTTCTATATCATCAAATCAAAGATTTTCCAACTGATTTATTAATGTATTAAAAATTACATTCTTAATATTAATGAAAGCCTTACACTTCTTCAAAAATCAATGCACTCCTAACGAACAAAAGAAATTTGAACATTAGGTTTCATAAACCATGTTTAAAAATATTTTAGATACAAATCAGGCAGCGCAGCGTTTCGAGGAAGAAATACATAAAAAAAATTATGCTGATTTTATGATATAGAAATTTATATCTTTTCAATGTGCATTAACAAAACCAAGAAATCCTATCTGTTTCAGAGGTGATAAGATTAATCTTAAACATTTGTTTAATAATCAAACTTAAAAGAATGTTATACAAATGGATAATAATTATTGGTAGGCTGTTACTCTAAAAGCTAGTATTACGTTATTTTGAATATATTCGCTGAATATGTTGAGACTTCGAGCTACTTCACAATAAGAAAGCGACCAATTTCGGTTCTAAAAATATTTTAAATTGTATAGAATATGTAATAAACTATTTTCTGTGGGGTTCAAAGGCTGTATTTCACAACGGTATGCCTTAAACGTAGTTGATATCAACATAATTTTGTTTTCAAAAAAAAATCAAATCCCATCATATTCTCGTTTTAATTTAAATACAGTCCACAAAAATAAGTAAGGCCTTTTTACACAATGTATGGATTTTGTAATATTAGAATTTCATTTGTATAGGTCTGATGATGCCTTTATTATGCGAAACATGTAACCTTTTTAAAATAGATTACGAGAATACAAGGTTGAGGTTTAATTTTTTTTTTTGAAAAGCTAAACTACGACCTCCTCCAAATTATTGAGCGACTCCGAATAATTATTTTGTTATTCCTCGTATAATGTGTATAAATCAATCCTTATTCAGAAATCAAAAAAATCATCGAAACCGGACCAAAAATAAAAAATTAAGATCAACATTTTTTGATATCTTAAAACTGCCGCTTTTTACACCTGTATTTCAAGTATCGTACGTTACTAGTAGTCCGTTTCATAATATTTCGGTTAAAATGCAGTGCCTAAGTTCCATACAACCGACAGAAATACAGTGTGGGCCAATGAAAATGAAACAGCGGTCTTTTCGAGTATGATTTCCGAAAAGTTCTTGAACACGTCGATTTTGTTTGCAAGAATTGAAATAGAGAAAGTAGGTCCACGGATAGCTTATTTTAAAGGTATTTTGATTCATCTAATTCCATAAAGTGACAAGCCTTGTTTTTCTCAAATAGGTAGATTCCTGTAGGAATTTTATAGATATTGGGACCTCTTTTATTTTTAATATACACCTCTGATATTTTGAGATCCTTAAATTATTGTAAAATTCAGGCCTTTGCTGACGATACTCAAATCTATTACTCGTTTCCCACTAATAATTATATGGAAGCCCAACAGAACGTCAACGCCGATCTTCATGTATTGTACACCCTCTCCAGGAATCATAATTTAAAGTTGAATCCATCAAAATCAAACCTGCTACTGTTTAGCAATAGAAATGATGTAGATTTTCTCAAAGACAATTTTAGACTTGTAATAAATAGTAATGTTGTCCAATGTGTCAAATCTGCAAGGAACTTGGGTGTGAATATGGATATTTCATTGAGATGTCGGGAGCACGTGAAAGGGTTGCTTAGAAAGTCATACGTTACCTTAAAACTCTTGTATTCAAATAAACATATTTTGGGCCGGGGGTTGCGTCAAACACTATGTGAAGCATTGGTTTTATCTACCTTTAATTATTGTGATTTTGTTTACGGTCCTCTGTTGGACAGCATGGATCGTGAACGCATACAAAGAGTTCAGAACTATTGTGCTAGATTTGTAATGGGTCTTAGAAAGTATGATCGCGTGTCCCATGATATGGGCTGGCTGAGAATGGAGGATCGTCGCCTTCTGCATCTTGGGAATTTTGTTATTCATATAACGTTTGATTCAGATGCTCCTTCTGATATTAGAGAAAGACTTGTACCTAGGAGGGATATTCATGATAGAGATGTTCGACACATTGACCGCCTTACCTTACCACATCATCGCACATCGCTTTTTCAGAGGGGTTTTACATACAACGCCATAAAGCTCTATAATACTATTCCTAAGGGGTTCCGGATATTGAGTCCAGGTAGGTTTAAAATTAATTTTAAGAGATACCTTCTTAATCGATACCATTAATTGATTCTCTTTCTTATTATTTCACTTGTATTCCTTTTAAAATTATAGTAGAATCTTGTCCTTTGAGAGTGGAATCGTGCAATCACAGGGTGATCTATTTTTTATTATTTTTATTTCGCACACGGTGATTTATAGATAGGCAAATGATATGGAAGAATAGTGTTAATTTTTTGTATTTGTGTAATACTGTTTAACTCATGTTGGTTGCTATTTAGGGTTGAGTAGAGTAGCTCTAAGCTAGACTTCGCCCTATCTAGTGACTCTTTTAACTGTGTTATATGTAGGTATAGTGTTATGATATTGTTACTTTCAAAAATAAAGACGATTTATTATTATTATATGTTTCATAGCGTAGCTTGCCCGATTTTTTATGCGAAAACGGATTTACCTACATGTTTTTTACAATTTAGAACTTTTCTACTACAGAATTCGATGCGTTTTCTTGTTTTCAGCTGAAAATATGAAAAATTTCATTTATATTATTATTTTGATCAAAATAAAAAAATAAAATTTATCAAAAAACTGTCCTTTTTGCCAACAAAATTGACGTTTCCAAAAATGTATATTACATACCCGAAAAGCCCTGTTTCGTTTCCATTGATTCATCCTGTATAAGAAAACTTACACGAAAATTTTAGAAGTTTAATTCCACACCGTAAGAAAACAATTAAATTACGAAATCAGCAAAGTTACAAAGATGTTTATCCTGCCAATAAACGCCTGATCTTATTATAAAGTGTAATACTAGCCCAACATAAATGTGATGATAAACCATAGTATAATTTCAGTTAATTTACTTTACGGAAATGGTTACTAAAATTTTAAACCATACATTTTAAGGATTGTGGGATAATTTAAATAATTGTTAAAAGCATTCCAATAATCAACATTAACACGAAGTAGAGTAACAGCAGTGCAATCTACAAAATCTACAATAATTAAGTCGTGTTGTGATTTAATAATAATATTCTTATTACAAGCAGTAATAGCATTTTTAAAGCACTCTAAAACACATTTGTATTCCTTATTTTTTAAAAATATATTGTATCACTTATTACTTATCTTCACAAGAAGAATATCAAGTACTGTCCAGTAATACAAAAAATTAATTTCGATCAACAAAAACAGAAGAATTTTATTAAGTTGTTACAAAATCGTTTGGTATACCCTGAAATGTCTATTTTGAAAATTTTAAATAAAATCTCAATCTTGTTCCAGATTAGAACCTTGTAACGTAGGAAAGTTTTTGCTTGTCCATGTTAAATAGTTGCACTTTAAAGTTGATTCGGGATTATTGCTGGTTGTCAGAACGTCATTTGGGTACTAAGATTTTTGGTAATGCCAACCCAAGCCTTGCATTACTCTACAACGTTACTACAAAGATTTGAGTGTATTAAGCTTTGTTACAGATAAGGACGCGTATCTTAACACCCAGAGCAGCAATGCATTAATATGATTGATATATTGCCAGGCTGTATGACCTCAAAGCTTAACTAGATGTTGTGGACGCATTCACTACCCTTAATAACGAAAACATTGAGTAAAATCGGGTGATTTTTGCTTCTTATCCATAAATTGCATGCAGCAAAATAAGTCAACGTCTATTGCACTTGTCCCTGACAAGTGGGACAAAAAGTTTTTAGTTATTTTGTCGTTTTGTATACAATACCAACCTTTCACTACAATATTCTAATCCAGAATTAAATTTTGGGTTATATGCAGTGTTACATTACTGTTGATGTTTTTCTATCTATATGCAATAAATTTATAAATATTTTCTACATAAATTCCAAAAAATTCCTTTAATAGTATTTAAAATTGTATGCTATTTTATTAATAATAAAATTCTCTTATAATATGTTTAATTAAGACCCTGTATTCAAAAAGGCTATAAAATGATATACATATTTTCTTTATGCTTACGATTGTATAAATTACTTTTTATTATTTTTTTTTGTAAAATTATATATATGTAGTATATATATTTTTTTTGGATGTTACCACAAATAATTTTACGTGCTATTATCGTTTCATTTGACGGGCGTGTTCACAAATCGTGCCTTCGATATAATATTCAATAAAAACCACATACTTGATTCGATTGTAATATGCTTGAAATATGAAACTGGAACAGCTCTTATAATTTTGAAATAGCATCAGTTCTCAGGTTTGTCCATAGCTCTTGTTAGTTTTCGGATCCAAGTTGGCTGAATAGTAATTTTTTTAACACCAAACAGATGTGATTTTGAGTATAAATACAGGGTGTCCCCAGGTTATACTCACAGAAATCTTATATTATATATATATATATATATATATATACTCTAGAATGATAATCCCGTAGTACAAAAATGTAACCAAAAGTGCAGAAACGAGAAATAAGTAAAAATTCTAATACTGGAAAATATCTGAAGGACATGAGCATTCTAATTATTTATTTTATTATTATATAATATTTGTTTGTTTATACAACCACCTTAGACGTCTTACCTCTCTACAGCCTTCAAAGAAGGGGTGCAAGAAACAGTGATTTCACAAATATTTTCCGTGTCCATGTAAACCACTTCCATATCATCCGTAGTACTCGCAACAGTATTTTGTGACAAAACATGGTTGGTAGAACATGTATTCTCAGCAATTTCATGAAGGATTCTATAATTAAGTATATTCCAGTTTAACAACAGAATTCAAACGAACTTTGTATACCTACACAACGTAGAAATATATTCTTGACATACATATCATGCATTTTTAACAGACTGCTTTTAAGTAACCAGTGTCTTGATATAAAACGATTAAGAATTTAACTTCCACTCTCATTTACATAATCTCTTCTTTTCAACAAAAGTTTGGGAACTGCATCGGGTACGAGGGTGATCCTCTTGCCGTCTTCTCTACAAATGATATCTTCTGCAGCGAAATGCTTACTGCATATGACATTCCCATCACATAAATTTTCTGTACTAGGATCCCAATGCCCGCATCCAAACATCATGTCTTTTTTTTGTCAAGCTAAAAATGAGTATCATGTCAATGGTATCATATTGACTCAAACTCAGAATGTTAGAAACCCGAAACAATAACTTACTGAAAATATTTAATACCAGGAATGAGACCTTCATTTTTACACCACAACACTATACACCTCATTGTTTGTTAAATAAACGAACTAAAACCAAAATAACAAATATTAAAAACAATTTTAATCATAAATATGTATATCTATCAACAATTAAAATATACCACGAATAAAACCATAACTCAATTATAAAACCTATCTGAATTGTTGTGAAGCCGACTCTGACAGATATTCCCACTACGAGAAACGTCATTTGCGAAAACAGACGCTGTTGCGAAATCTCCTAAATTTAATAAGATTTGAAAAAAAATGTTTCGTTCATATTGCTGAAAACTAAATACAGTATGCAATTTTACCGATAACATTTAATTATTTGATTTTGTCAAGCAGTTTCGTATGACGCAACATATGGATTTATTTATAAAACAGATATGTCGCATAAATTCTGTAAGGCGAACGACAAAATAGTTTTAAATATGGCAGCTCTGTACTGAAAATAAGATACTGAGGAGCATGTGTAGATTGTGAAAACTCTGCATACTCGTTACGCTTTTTGGTATTCGGCTGGATTTAATTAGCATTCTAGAGTACATATATAATATAAGATTTCTATGGTTATACCGGACATAGTACCATGTACTTGCTTATTTGAGTTGGTTGTAGTCCTTGTTGTAAAGGAAACCAATAACAAATTTTCAAAATTTATCGCCACAGTTCCTCGTGGCACACCCTGTATAAGTAAGAAAAGCGCACATACAAATATAATAGTTATGGAATCCTTCAACTGCACTTTACACATCTCACAAAACATGTTGTTCGAGATACATATTTCTAAGCTGGCAGATATTTTTCAGTTGTAAAACCCCTGCAACATAGCATTTAATTTTAATTGTGTCACATCCATCCAGGGTAGATTATTAAGATGTTCAAAACAATTTTATTTAATTTCATTCAATAATTCTATACACTAATATATATTTTTTTTTAATTACAATATTGATGCAAATAAGTGTTATTTCAAAAATATTGTTATCAGTCACACAAGTTTTTTTTTCTAGATTAATATTAATGATTAATTTACAATTTTTATTATTATAATAATTGCATTTTTTAAATATACTTTTTATTATTTTTTTCTCTTGAGATTTGCTATCGTAGGCTTTACTTCAATCGTCAATTTTCCTGAAATTAACTATAATTATGAAAATTGATCCAAGAATATTTCTCTATAATTCCGTTCGTTCTAAATGTTTTAAAACATCGAAACATGAATTGTATTATCCAATTCTGTACCATAAAAAATTTAAAACCACCAAATCTTCTAATATACACTCATGGAACCAAAAATGGCATATACCGATATTCTTAGTTTAATCCATTTTTAATCTTTATTGATCGATCTTATGCAGTGACGGTATAATTTAATTTTGAGCAAAACATGCAATATTTTTGTGAGTGTATTATGTTACAGTTTAAATTTTAATAAGATCAATAACCAAGAGGTCTTCTTTTTTTCAATGATCTAAAACGACTTAATTTAATTTCTCAAGACCAATTTCCGCAATTACATAATATTGTATATTCCCCGATAGCCTGAGCTGTTTTTTTTTTACCATTTTCTTTTACTAAATTATTAATATTGCTACAGTCAAAGCTAATCTTTGATTGCCTCTTGCACAACACGACATCTATAGCCGACACATTAAGGCCCCTGCTAAGAAATGCTCTATATTTTTTAAATATTATTTTAATTTCTGCTAAACACAGTGTCATATTTTTTATATAGTAAAATATAAGAAATTCATTGTTTCCAAGTTTAGTATCAACAAATTCCACTCAAAACGGAATTTCGCTTTAAATAATTAACGGCTTGGTTCAGACACAAAATACCTTTATATTTTGGACACCTTTAAAAGTTTTTCGAAACTTGTCAGTTGACCTAAATTATGACTTTAATTACAACTTGAAATAACTTCAAAAAAGGTTATTTAGAAGTGGTTTTAACAACAGCACGCGTATTTTGTAAGAAATAATGATATTCTCATATTTTATTACTACATCAATCTACAGTCTTAAACGACATGAAAAAGCTCACAAAAATTTGTGTAAAAATGTCGATTATGATCGGAAATAGGTATACATAAGTATAACAAGCATATCTCACTATATATTTTTGTTTTAAACTATTTAATATAAGTAAAATACAAGACAATTCAAAGAGAAATCTCACCTTTATAGCGAATATATTCTACCTGCAATTTAATGTTATACTAAAAAGTTTATACAGCTGAAAAATTGGCATACATTTCCTGACAATATCAACAAATCAATTTTGAATTGTCTTGTATGTATGTAAATATCTTATTAACGCTGTAGGCCAAACACAGAGGAAAAGTGATGAAAAATACTAGTAGAAAACTGACCTGTGATCATATAAACGGTGTCGCTTCATTTGTTGGAGACATTTAAAACTAGCAGGATTTTTTTTACGCCTTCGAATAATTATTCCGGATAACTAGAATGGAAAAATTCAGCGTTTCTTAAAAACATTATGAATTCGTAATTTGTTCACATGTAGGGCTGGGCGTTAGAAAAAAAATATTAATTTATATTTATATTAAGACTCGAGTCCTGGCCCGGACGAAATTCCTTCAGAGATGCATTGAATCATTATTACGACCATTGGCCACGTCAATGCAAAAATGCATCAACATGGGCACTCTACCGGAGGAATGGTTGTCTGCTGTCGTGATACCTATACCTTAAAAAGGGCGACAAGTTCGCTGCAGAAAAGTATCGACCTATTAGTTTGACCTGCGCACTTTGTAAATGCATGGAGAAAGTCATTACCAGAAATATGACTTCATTTCTAGTTGAATCAAATATTATTCCCAATGAACAACATGGGTTTATGCCCAAGAGGTCGGTGGAGTCGAATCTTCTGGAATGCCTCAATGTGTGGACCAGCCATAGTGATGCTGGTCAGCCTACGGATGTGTTGTATCTGGATTTTGAGGAAGCATTCGACAGAGTGCCATTTGCTCGTTTGTTGGTGAAATTGGAGCATTACGGCGTGCGGGGGGCACTCCTGAGGTGGATTCAGATGTTTCTTACAAAAATAATTTTCCAAGTTAGATCGAATCGAATGGTGCATTATCCGCTAAATTGCCGGTCTTGAGTGGTGTCCCGCAGGGGTCTGTACTGGGGCCATTGCTTTTTCTGGCATATATATCAGACTTAACAAGAACCATCACGTCAAACATGAGCTTCTCTGCTGATGACAAAATTGTTTTGTAACCCACTGCGAGACGATAATGAATTCCAGATCGACATTGATGGGGTAGTGTCCTAATCGGCGGTTTGGTTGATGAACTTGAATTTGGAGAAGTGTCAGGTACTACACATCGGAGCTAATAATCCCAGGACTCCATATTTCATCAATGGAAATGCCGTTAAATCTGTAAATCAGCAGAAGGATCTTGGTGTCATAGTAACAGCGGATTTGAAGTGGGAGGCCCATATTTCCGCCACAGTGAGGAAAGTTAATAGACTGTGGTATCTGATACAGAGAGCTTTCAAATCGAGATCAAACTCTCTAATATTGGAATTGTATAAATCGTATGTCAGACCACTATTGGAATATGCCAACAGCGTTTGGCCCCCCTACTTCATTAAGGACATAGAGGCATTGGAAAGGGTTCAGAGGAGATTCACTAAGCTACCTCATGCACTTAGCCATATACCATATGAGGAGCGATTGAGGTTTTTAAATTTGACATGTCTTTATGATCGACGACAACGAGGCGATCTAATTCAAACATACAAGATACTTAGTGGCTACTACTCGGTGAATCTCGATGTATTTCATCTTGCTAGAAATCCTAATCTGCGTGGCAATAGCAAGAAACTTGACAAGGAGAGATGTGCTAGACTTCCTCGGAAGAATTTTATAACAAACAGAGTTCTATATATGCATGGAATTCATTACCTGAGGAGGTCATAATGGCGCAAACGGTTGACGGCTTTAAGAACAGGCTGGACAATTTCATGGAGGACCATGGCGATTAGTTGGTCCACTACTCGCTATAGAAGATGAGTGAGGATAGCATCAATATTTCAAAAACCTCAAATTAGGAACTGAGCAACAGTTTCATCGGTTTTACCGTTTACTGTTTTACGACTAATAATAATAATTTAAGACGATAGAATTATTGTTATGCATTTAGAATAAAGAAAACTGGATTCTTGCACGTTGATTCGATATCTGCTATTTCATGTTTTTTTGCGAGATTGTTTACATTTTCTTAGCTGACAGAATTGATACTCGCCTTTTATTACTGGATTATAGCCATTCTGCGACTGTGTAAGTCAGTTTTTTGTTAATTTACAAGTAAGAGACATAATACTACCATAATTAGACCACCGACTGACCTTAAAGGAATGACGCAGCCGGTTTTCTATTAGTATATTTTGGTCACGAAGATATCGTCTACTGTTTGGTTTACTTAATAAATTCACGACTTGCCCACTGTAATATTATGTATAACAAAGAGATATGCCAAATGTTTCACTATCGTTAATAATATGTTATTGTTTTTGAACAAATATTATTTGCCTTTTGTACATTGAGATTATTCAAAAAACATTATTTTTTTTTTGCATTATAATATTCTTTTCTTTGGCACATTAATCTAATATTTCTATAAATTAATTGCTATAAAATATGTTTTTTTATTCACAATATATCAATTATTTATAATTAGAACGAGTTAAGATTAATAAATAGTACATATAATAAATATTTTCAATTTAACACTTAAGGGATAATTAAGATTGTCCCCATTTATAGTCACGAATTGCTAAAACATAAACACGTATTTTATCAGATACTAATTATTTGTTGAGAACCTATTTTGCCATAATGATAGGGGTCCATATATTATCATTCAGGATGACCACCTTGGCCACAGATCAAATCAAAACATGCTTTATTGTTGTAAATACATAGTATTTGTCAACAAAGCTCAAAAAAAAATGTTATCCTATGCTAACAATAATCACACAATAATCAAAATCACAGTAATTACAATGGTCAGAACAAACAAACGCATAACAAAGCCAATACACAATTAAAATCATTTTCACTCCCACAAAATATTCATCTAGATTGTAAAATACATTCTCCTTAAGAAGTGATGTTACAGACCTTTTAAAACTTAACAAGTTTGGCCTCATTTTAATATTATTAGGGAGATGGTTAAAAATTTTTATGCTTAAATAAATTAGGGAATTCCTGGTTAATTCCGTTTTTAGGAATCGGCATTGGAATGTCAAACATCTGCCTGGTATTATAGGGTTTGTTGAAAGATCCAAGTTGTGTACCAAATTTTTTATAAATCAAGCAAGCCGTTTCCAGTATAAAAAGACCACACAATGGTAATATCCTTAAAGTCTTAAACAGAGGCCTACACGTGTCTCTGCTAGTTTCTCGACAAACAAATCTTACTGCTCTCTTCTGCAAAACAAACACAGAGCTGAACAGATACTGACTGCAGCATCCCCAGAAAGCAATCCCATAACGCAGATGACTCTCCACAAGAGAAAAATATGCTAGCCTTGCAGTTTCCGCTCCAAGTTCATCTAACGACGTAACACCCTCTGGCTAGTTTCTGTCTTAAGGCCAATATATGGTCATGAAATTTTAACTTATTGTCTATCACTAGTCCAAGAAATTTGTTAGAGTCACTAATCTCCAATGGTTCATCCCGAATACCCATCTGCTCTGGACACAAATACTTAAAGCATACTAATTTGGTTTTGCTTACATTTAGGGACAGAAGGTTTTAGTCACACCACCTCTTAATCACCACCAGGTCCTCTGTTACTATTGTTGTCAATGAAGCAGGGTCTTTATGAGACCATAGAATAGTAGTATCATCAGCAAATACTGTGAATTGACCTCTTATTGCAAGAGATGAAATGTCGTTTATGTAGATTAGGAATAAAATGGGACCAAGGACAGAGCCCTGTGGAACTCCATGGGGTATGAGGCATTCGTCAGAGTAAATACCCATCGACCCAACAATCTGCTTTCTATTCGTTAGGAATGATCTGAACCAATGCAAAGAGACACCTCGGACGCCATACCTAAAAAGCTTGATGATTCACGCAGTCGAATGCTTTGCTAAAGTCACAAATCACGGCCGCGGCCACATCACCACCATTCAAGCTCAAATAGAGTCTCTCCAGAAAGGAAAACATCGCATCACTCGTGCTCACACCCTCTCGAAAGCCAAACTGGGACTCACTTAAAATGCCATGCACAGTTAGAAAGTTGATCATTCTTTTTCTAACATTTCTAAAATTTTAGACAGGCATGGTAAGAGTGCTATAGGACGGTAGTTTGTTGGATCGCTTAGGTCCCGCCTTCAATAGGGGCTTCACAAGGGAAACTTTAAGACTTGATGGAAATGTTCCAGTCTCGAAGGTGACAGAGAAAGTGTTTTCCGATACGATATTGAAATTTCTTTCGAACAATTTATAGATTTATAAAATACCTGCCTCATCGAGAATTAACAATAAACCATAAAATCATCTGCAAGGAGTAGCAAAATTTGAAAACAGTATCAATAATAAAACACATTAATAACCGTGGAACCAACACACTTGCGGTACTCCAAAGTGGATTAGATAATGTGGGATTTGATATGTGGAAAAGCGAAGTACCTAACATTTTATACAGGAGAATTCCGTGGTCAAGGTAAAGATTTGAAGCCTGACTTACCCTATCCAATTTTTTCGTAAAAAATTTTAAAAACTGTATTAAAAGGACGAGATTGTTAGTGATAGGCCTTCCATGAAAAATCCGTGTTAAATGGTGCGACTAGCCGATTCTGACTGAAAACCGTCAATATAAAGGAGGCAGTGGCGGGTTTGAAGCAAGACTAGAGTCCCGGCCCGGACGAAATTCCTCCGATGTTTCTTCAGAGATGCATTGACTCATTATTACGACCATTGGCCACGTCAATGCATCAACATGGGCACTCTACCGGAGGAATGGTTGTCTGCCTTTATTTAAAAAGGGTGACAAGTTCGCTGCAGAAAATTATCGACCTATTAGTTTGACCTGCGCACTTTGTAAACGCATGGAGAAAGTCATTACCAGAAATATGACTTCATTTCTGGTTGAATCAAATATTATTCCCAATGAACAACATGGGTTTATGCCCAAGAGGTCGGTGAAGTCGAATCTTCTGGAATGCCTCAATATGTGGACCAGCCATAATGATGTTGGTCAGCCTACGGATGTGTTGTATCTGGATTTTGAGAAAGCGTTCGACAGAGTGCCATTTGCTCATTTGTTGCTGAAATTGGAGCATTACCGCGTGCGGGGGGCACTCCTGAGGTGGATTGAGATGTTTCTTACAAAAAGAATTTTCCAAGTTAGAGCGAATGGTGCATTATCCGCTAAATTGCCGGTCTTGAGTGGTGTCCGGCAGGGGTCTGTACTGGGGCCATTGCTTTTTCTGGCATATATATCAGACTTAACAAGTACCATCACGTCAAACATGAGTTTCTTTGCTAATGAAACCAAATTGTTTTGTAACCCACTGCGAGACGATAATGAATTCCAGATCGACATTGATGGGGTAGTGTCCTGGTCGGCGGTTTGGTTGATGAACTTGAATTTGGAGAAGTGTCAGGTACTACACATCGGAGCTAATAATCCCAGGACTCCATATTTCATCAATGGAAATGCCGTTAAATCTGTAAATCAGCAGAAGGATCTTGGTGTCATAGTAACAGCGGATTTGAAGTGGGAGGCCCATATTTCCGCCACAGTGAAGAAAGCTAATAGACTGTGGTATCTGATACAGAGAGCTTTCAAATCGAGATCAAACTCTCTAATATTGGAATTGTATAAATCGTATGTCAGACCACTATTGGAATATGCCAACAACGTTTGGTCCCCCTACTTCATTAAGGACATAGAGGCATTGGAAAGGGTTCAGAGGAGATTCATTGCTACCTCAAGCACTTAGCCATATACCATATGAGGAGCGATTGAGGCTTTTAAATTTGACATGTCTTTATGATCGACGACAACGAGGCGATCTAATTCAAACATACAAGATACTTAGTGGCTACTACTCGGGAATCTCGATGTATTTCATCCTGCTAGAAATCCTAATCTGCGTGGCAATAGTAAGAAACTTGACAAGGAGAGATGTGCTAGACTTCCTCGGAAGAATTTTATAACAAACAGAGTTGTATATGCATGGAATTAATTACCTGAAAAGGTGATAATGGCGCAAACGGTTGACAGCTTTAAGAACAAGTTGGACAATTTCATGGAGGACCATGGCGATCAGTTGGTCCACTACTCGCTATAGAAGATGAGTGAGAATGACATCAATATTTCAAAAACCTCAAATTAGGAACTGAGCAACAGTTTTATCGGTTTTACCGTTTACTGTTTTACGACTAATAATAAAAATAATAAAAAAACTGCTACAGGACAAATCATGATGCATTGGTAGTATATACCATGTTGCTAGAAATTCCAGGAATGTAATATCAAGTCTTGCTATTGTATATCACTGGCCACATCAACATTAAAGAAAATTCGCTGGTGTGCACGAATGTTCTGAACAGAATTCTAATTTCTAAGGGCGATAAAGAATAGCCGTATGCCTTTTTCAATTGCAAACAAATACGAAAAATGGTTTTAAATTAAAGTAAGAAAACTTAAGTCAAAGATCCACCCATTTACATACAGACTTTACTGAAAGCAATATAGTAAACTTACAAATCTATGTAACAAGAATATTTGCTGCTTTTTTTTCAAAGAGACCTTATAAATTCATCAGCATGTTATTATAGTGATGGGATTGTTCAAAAATTAACAGATTAAAAAAAAATACGCGTGCAGCACAGTACACGTTATAGAAGTGAATACTTCTTTCACGAGAGAGGAAGGGAATACGAATGACGATACAATAGGGACAAACGAAGGATAGGCAACGTTATGGCCCCCCTCATATTTGTTATATGCTTCATCTCTTCTGCGGGACGAAAATTTTATAAATCGTGTCGTGACGCGACTTTGAAAAATCACTCTCATGCGGCCAAATAAGTATTCACTTAAAAAATCTCCTGTGAAAAAATTGAACAAAAAGGTTTGCAGTTCAGATATGTAAAATCTTTTTAAAAAAATCCGGAGTATTTTACAAAAAAAAAATACATTTGATCCTCAACATATAATTAATTTCCCATAAAATTTCAAATAACATTATTAATACTTTATTGACTAAAATACACGCATAATACAAATTTTTATTGATCAACATGCTTTTTTGGTCCACTATAATAATTATTACAATAATAAATAACAAAACAAGAAACAAACATAAAAATATTAATCATTATAAACAAAATAATAAATTCGAATATCATCTTAATATCAAGTATAATAGTTGAGCTAAAATTTTGACTAGACTAGAGTATTCTTCCGTAACGACCGACCACAATATAATGAAAATAATAGATAGGTACGTACATTTTTATATTAGTGTGTATTCTAAAACGATTTCTACTATTAGTATTATTTTAACAAATATATAATACATTTTTAATTATTTAAAATCTAAAGATAAAACGTGCATAAATAACAAGCAAGTAAGTAGTTTTAAGTGAATACAGATATACTTATAATAATAAAATTCTAGTAAAACAGCAAAGTTTAAGACGATAGAAACAAAAACATGTTTGTTTATGTGCCCAAATAATATTGAATGTCATTTATGCCTTTTTCGACTTAAAATAATTAAGCAACTTTCTTGAGATACATCTTGAACGTGTATGAAAAGAACAATAGTTTCTATAAATCCTTCAACAAATACATTATGTGTAATGAACTTCATCACTTTTTCAATACAATAATAAGCACAAAAATTTATAATTCCAGTGCATATTATCGACAAAGTATTCAGTATTTTATGTTACTTAATAAGTCTGATATGAGAAGTTTTGAAATCAAAGATTTCTTTGCGTTTTATATTTCATTATCACAATTTAACTTTCTATTATTTTTTCCTTGTCAAGAATGTACAGGGTGATTCATTATGGTTGCAACAAACGAAAACTGGAGATTCCTGAAAACAATTCAAGCACTTTTTGCCATTGAACCCATGTACGCAAATGCATCGTTATCGAGATACAGGGTGTCCAAATTTAGTGGTCAAATTAACTTTTTTGTTCATTTCTCAAAAATTAGCTAACCGATTTTGACAAAATTTTACATGCATTTGAGGACAGTTAACCTAAAATATTCTGAATTATTTTGGCTTTCATTAACTGTTCATTGGCGTAGATATAGGGGGCATTTGGATAAATTTTACACATAAATTAGTTAAACATAGCTTTGACAAGTTTCATTATTTTTAATTATTACTTTTTTAAAAAGAGCAACTTATAAGCTACAAAAAAGTTAATTACGTCGATGTTGTGGTTTCTACCATTTTTATGGAAACCGATAAATTGCAAGTTAATGGTAGATTTAAATCAAAATAACGTTTACCAGAAATCAAAATTGCCGTGAAAAACGATTTAATAATAACAAATTACTTAACAACAAATTTTAAGGTCTATCAGAACAATTAAAAATTTAGCAATAAAAAACCTAACCCCAAATTAAAATAAGAAAATTTAATAACAATTGTTCAAACTACCCTCTATTGACAGTAATGCACATTCTACAGCTGTTATAGTTGTATTCAAGATACAAACATTCAAATTTTACGCGCGTTATCTCTGTGTGCACGGCTTGCCGCTCTGCCCTGCCGGCCAATCAAATGCCAGCCAGTGCAGAGCGTAAAGCGTCTGTGCTATATAGATGGGCGAGACAGAGATCGACGCGAGGCGAATCCTACTTTTGCCTCCAAAAGGACTTCGTTTTGTGCCCTGGTGGCGAATAGATGTAGTGGAAAGTTAAGCTGTGTTTTATTTATTTTTATTATTATTTTTCCTAACAAATTAGTAATTAGCGTTCATTATTATTATACTAGACAAATCATACTAGAATAATGAAATCGTTAACACAGCTTTCAACTAATGAATTTGTAGCTCTAATAAGGATATTATGATTGTTTCTTATTTTCCTAGCAGCTTCATGAACTATCTCCAGTAGTTGGTTTTCATTTATAATTGGTACACTGTAATCCAATTGTTTCATGTGCCCTTATAAAAAGAAGTCGAGCGGATTCAGATCCGGTGATCTTGGAGGCCACTCAATGGAACCTCCCAAACTAATCCAATTGTTGTTTTGAACAATATTCAGAGGTACATCCTCAATAAATTCGGGTAGGCGGTGGTTGTGTAGGAAAAGACTGTATTGATTTGAGTTTAAATGCCCATTAATTACGAACAACGGCAATAATTTATTGTTAAACATGCCACCCCAAATATTGATACTAAAACGTTTTTGAAAATTTCGCGGCCTAATAGCACGAGGGTTGTTTAAAGACTCTAGGTACATGTTCATTATGGTTTGTATTTATGCCATCGCTAGTAAAATTTGCTTCATCTGACCAGAGCACTTTCTCTAAAAATCTTTCATCTTCTTGATGCTTACCAAGAACCCAATTACAAAATAGTAGGCGCGTTTCATGGTCTCCAGGATGTAGGGCCTGGACGTATTGATGATGATAGAGATAGAGCATTTCTCAATTTAATAGGTTTCAAACAGTTATTCGAGGTAATGCCAATTGAGTTGGTATTCTTCTAGTGCTTATTTATTTTCGGATCGTCTATAACTAAATCCACTATGTTTTCTTCAGTTTGATGCGGTCGTTTGTTAACTCTAGGTAAAATGCTCCCTATCGTTCTAAGCCTGTGAAATGTAGCGGTCCATGTATTGTGATATGGATGACGTCTATTAGGATACCTAATTTGGTATTCTCTGGCCGCTGCTCCTGCATTGGCATTACACAAACATATTCTCCAATTGAATAAACAACTCATTTTAATTTAGAAAAAAACATTCGCAATATTAAAAACTACGAAATAATAAAACAATTTTAACAAATTTAAATTTGTTGCTGTCAAAGTTTTTTTTATTGTTGCGGCATTCGTTTTCCATGGCAACTTTGATTTTTCATTTGGTTTTCTGGTAAACGTTATTTTGATTTAAATCTACCATTAACTTGCAATTTATCGGTTTCCATAAAAATGGTAGAAATCACAACATCGACGTAATTAACTTTTTTGTAGCTTATAAGTTGTTCTTTTTAAAAAAGTAATAATTTAAAATAATGAAGCTTGTCAAAGCTGTCTTTAATTAATTTATGCGTAAAATTTACCCAAATGCCCCCTATATCTACGCCAATGAACAGTTAATGAAAGCTAAAATAATGCAGATTATTTTAGGTTATCGGTGCCCAAATGCATGTACAATTTTGTCGAAATCGGTTAGCTAGTTTTTGAGAAATGAACAAGAAAGCTAATTTGACCACTAAATTTGGACACCCTGTATCTCGATAACGAAGCATTTGCGGACATGGGTTCAATGGCAAAAAATGCTTAAATCACTTTCAGCAATCTCCAGTTTTCGTTTGTTGCAACCATAATGAATCACCCTGTATAAGTGCAAGTATATTCTTTATTGAAGTGTAAAAACATTAGAGCCCCGTGTAACAATAAATATCCTGTTATCTTTTCTTGGTTGTAAATTCCCATTTTTTCCAAGTGCACTACTAAATATTTTTTGAGCACAGAACAGCAACAAAACGGTTAAAAATGTTTAGTAACAATCCTCACGATATGATTAATATGTTAATTAAGACAAAGGAAGTGAAATGAGCAATTTTAGGTTTGGTTAGTAAGATTGTAAAACAATTAGTAAGTAGTATGAAAAAATTTGGCACTTAACAAATCTTACAAGAAATATTTGGCGGAAGAAAGAAATCACATATTATACTCTTTATATTATACAATAATAATATTTTTAGTGTAAAAAATACTTTTGTTTACACAGCCTAGAATTATATATTTTATGTCTTTTTTTGTAGTGCATTCTTTATGTTTATATATTATTATTATTATTGATTTGCACTAGTTTTATATTTTATTAAATAACGATCACAAAAAAGTGCTCAAGTCACTCCAGAAACTACAATTTAAATCGAATATTTTTTTGGTTGTTTTTTTTACGAAATTCGTAAATAATACTAATGTATATCTAACAGTTGTTTATTATACAGAATGTCAAAAAAAACTTTTTTGTACGCTAGTTATAATATATACAAGAAATCCCTTGGGGATTTCCCAGTCCCAGTCTTGTGGTAGTCTTATCTATGACAAAAGTCATTGAGGGTTGTAAAAAAAACTAAATAAAAATTTAAAAAAAAAAAGTAAAAAAAAAAACAAAAAAAAATTAAAAAAAAAAAATTGAAAAAAAGATTTCAAAAAAAAAAAAATCAAAAAATAAAGTAAGCATTTTTAAACTGTACAATACAGAAAATTTTCCTTCCTACCACTCTTTGTATAATGCGTTTTCCCCTTAGGGGACATATTCTTACTAATTATCGCAAGTAAGAATTTTGACATGAAATAAAACCATTTATTTCCATTGTAAAAATAAAATAAGACGATTTGGTTCTTTCTGTTTATTATTTTGAATAAACACATTATTTTTTAGTTTTTAAATACATCAGAATTATTCAAGACATTAGAAGTTTCAACTAGAAAAATTGTAAAGAAAATAATTTGAAGATTTGCCCAGTTGACGTTACAGTAAATAAAATCAAATCCAACCCAATAGTATTTTGAACCTATAAAGCAGACATTGTACGAAGCGGTTTAACCGCAAGAATAATCACACTATATTACAAACGCCAAATTGTATTGGCCCGCTTTTGTTTAAATTAGTAGAGCCACAGCTAATTCAGTATAACGAGACTGAGGCATGAGTCGACAGATGCTGACGAATTAGACTGGGGCTCTGCTAACCAGTAATTTTGTCCGTAATGACAAAATTATTTACATTTAATTAGATTAACGGACACAAATGACGTTTGTAAATGTATTTGTATTTTTTTGTTTAAACAAAGTCAGACTTTTAAATTTAATTTTCATAGTTAGAATGCTTGGTAAAGGTGCAAAAATGGCACCGAAACGTGATGAAAAAAAGGAAGCTTCGACAAAACTGTTTTTGACATTCTGTAAAATAATAATAATTAATTAAAAATAAGAAACATAATCCACATCACTTTTATTGTCCTGTTTTTTAAAATATTTTTTTAATAATTTATTTTTCTTAACACAAATATATAATTTTATAATAATATATTTTTATCACATATAAAATATCATGATCTTATTATTTAGTTTTATTCACAATAATTTATTGCTTTTAAATATTAATATACTTCGGCCCAGTGGAGGCCGGCAAAATGATTGAACATTGAGTAGAACATGTTTAAAAATTTAAAAGTGGCTAAACTATAGCTGTCTTCTTCTATAATATATCTATCAGTATATTGCAGGATTTGTCAACATTTTGATAAAAAAAAAAATAGCGGCACTATTTTAAAAAGTTCATTTTTGAAAGTAGTTAAAATTATAATCCTTTGTTCTCGTACCACAATATATAGTAAACAAATCTTTATGAAATTCTGATTATAGATAAGCCGTTCTCCATATATTAATAATAATAATCCCAGAAGTATGTTTTTTGGTCCAGTGTCAGCGGAAGACGTTGCAAGAGTCCTATCTAAATTCCCTAATAACAAATCTACGGGTATAGACAGTATTCCAATAAAGGTATTAAAGGAATCTGCTGACGTGTTCTGTCCCATAATAGCGGAGTTGTCAAGTATGTCTGTACATCATGGGAGATTTCCGGAACAACTGAAGAGGTCCGTTATCATCCCATTACATAAAAAGGGTGACCAGAAAGCCATCGCAAATTATAGGCCAATAGCTTTAATAAGCACTGTGTCGAAGGTGATTGAGAAGCTTGTGGCCGAGAGAATTTTTGAATTTTTAAGCCAGTGTGATGTGTTAAGCGGTTGTCAGCACGGATTTAGACAAGGTTTTTCCACTGAAACCTGCACCGTCGAATTTGTTCAACAGGTTCATGATTCATCTGATTGATAACGGCTCCTATGTAGTGGCTCTTTTATTCGATTTGTCCAACGCATTTGACGTTGTTGATAGAGACTTTCTATGCCAAAAATTAGAACAAGTTGGCATACGTGGACCGATCAATCAGTGGATACATTCTTGTTTGAAGAACCGAAAAATCGCGGTTAAAATTGAATCTGTTGTATCAGACTTCTTAAATGTTGATCTGGGCACTCCTCAGGGAAGTATACTGGGCCCATTGCTATTTTTACTTTATATTAACGATCTTCCTGCAAATATCACACACGGTTTTCAGTACATGTATGATGATGACACCACTCTTTTATTATCTGACAGGGATCCTGAAATTCTAAAACATAAGATAAATGTCATGCTCGATGAGTTTCGAATGTGGTGTCGGAGTAACAGGCTGATGATCAACTTTGACAAAACAGTTGCTATACACTTTAATAAGTTCAGAACATTGGATATCAACATAAACTTTGATCATATCCATCTTTCTCTATCAGATTCTGCTAAACTACTAGGAGTTTTTGTTGATCCGGATTTCAGCTGGGTAACGCATATAGACCACCTTCGTAAAAAACTTAATACGTCTTTATATATTATTAATTCGCTGAAGACTTGCATGAATGTGCATGTCTTACTTTCAATATATTATGCATTGATCTATTCAGCAATTGCATATGGTATAGTGGTCTGGGGCAGGTCTAGTATGATTGACAGAGTTTTTATACTACAAAAACGAGCAGTGCGTTGCATTTTTAATATTCCTTTTAGGGGTACTTGTAGGGAGGCTTTTAAACAAAATCGTTTGCTCACAGTCCCATCTATTTACCTATATAAAACGCTCTGTCATATTTACAAAAATAACTAGGGGAAGGGACCGATTGTGCTTGCCTCGTCCCAAACACGAATTTTACAAAAAGTCACCAAAATACGCGGGCTACTAATGTTATAATCTCCTGCCCGAGGACGTCAAGGGTTGCCTAACTGAGACACAATTTAAAAGAAAATTAAAGCTGTATTTGATTGATAACGTGTTCTACAGCTTTCAGGAGTTTGTTGATACTAATAGACGGTAGGTTTTTTAGCGATTGTAATTGTTCATTTGTTTGTTTATTTGTTGTTTATTGATTTTATTTTTTTTCTCTGAATGTTGTTATTTTAAACATTATTGTTTACATGTTGACATGTCTATGTACAGAAATGTACAATTTATGACTCATGCCCAAAATAAGGTACTCCGGCATTTTTAAATATTATTAATAAAAAAAAAATAATGAAAACATGCATTACTCAATCGTTTTGAAAAAATATGTTTTATGGGTCGAAAAACAATCGAGAGACTATCATTATTTTGCCCGCCACAACTAGACCGAACCCCTCAAAGATTCAAAATAACGTAAATAGCAGGATATCAAATAAACATTGGCCTACAAAAAATTATTATTGGTTGTATCGGCATTGATTTCTAAACCTCAACAGGACAATAAAGCTCAGGAATATATTATTATGATAAATTAAACAATCCTAAACAAATAATTTTAATTATACTTACCCTAATTTATAAATACTTACAATTAATTATTATTACAACTATTTTCATACGAATAAATAAATAATAAAATTAGCTTTGGCTTTTGATCCCATTATACCAGTGACTAATCCATCTGACTTTGATGACTACTAATTAGCAATAATAATTTACTATTTTCCTACATTTACATCAATAGTTATAACAATAAATAAATTAAAATATTGTCATCAATAAAAATGATTAAATTTCCGATATGTTGAAACATATGTTTAAGATCTAGTAATACTTTTTTCAACATAGATATGCGCCTAAACCATCCTGTTGTTGATAAACGTATCCGTAAGGGCCGCCGATGCCCCCTCCATACATGGTAGTCGTCATCAGCATGTGATTGTTCAGTTCGTTTCAGTGCAGCGGTGTCTTCACTATGTGGTTGGGAGCCAAATAGTGGTAGGCTGGTAATCCGGGTAGTCCGGCAGTCTCCATTGATATCCTACACATAATTTATACGGTTATTACGTAAGAATCAAGTATATTACGTCTAGTTGGTAAAATTCTGAACAATAAGTAAAGAGAAGACAATAAGTTGTTCATGCGTACAAACAAAAAATGCGTGGACAGCTATTTTCTTCACCCCAAAAGCGGTCGAAGCCTTTCAGATCCCTGTTTTTGAGATACAACCTTCAGAATGGAGAAAATGGTTTGAGTACTGATTTGACATGCGCTTTTAATTAATATTTGTACAGAATTTCACTATAGACATAATATATTTAATAAATATATCTTTAACTTGATAGTATTTCATATAATTTTGAAGAAATATATTTAAAATTATTTTTTGGTACAAAACAAATCACTACATCGTCAGATTATACATACCGGGGGGTATTCCATTAAGGGTGGACAGGTAGCATATCTCAGGAAATAATAGTCGCAGGACAATGGGAAAAAAATTCTTTTAGGGAAATCGACAATGGGAAATCGCTGGAAATAGTTTTATAGTTCCTAACTATACCGCTAGGGGGGCGTAATAGATACAGTAATGCGAAAAATGCATTTTTATTGAAAATTTCGCAATATAAGTTAGAAAAACAATACTACCACGGTAATGCTACTGAGATTCGGCATCTTTTTGGTGTGTCACTTTTTATTGTGCGGATTGAAATAAAGGCAGCAGGGAAGGACGAAATTTTATCTATGAGAATGTGTATAACTTTGGTTTGGCTTAACCGAATTTATCAATCTAATTTTTGTTTAAGAACTTAAGCCTTGCTGATGAAGAAAAATATATTTTAAATCATAATTGTTTTTTGGGGCTCCGCTAGATGGCGATATTTGCATCGCCTAAGGTTTTTTTGATTTTTCTTTAAAAACTTAAATGGAATGATACAAATATTTTATCAAAAATGAAAAGTAAATTGAATTTGCAACAAAAAAGTCCAAAAACGCACAGGAAAATCTTTATTCGTTTGAGAGTTATGGCCAAAAGAATGTTGTTCATCAAAATTCGTTGAAAAATCATGTATCTTTAATTTTCCGTGATCCAGAATGCCATGGGAAATAAACAAATATGTTTAAAATGTAATAAACTGATAGTTTAACAAATAAAAATAATGACAGATCCATTAAAATTACCAAAATGCAGAGCTTTCATAAAATTTGTTAAAAGAGGTAGATCTAGATACCCATGAAACAAAATTGGGAAGTTTCCATGCATGGAGACAAATAAATAAACGCGAATATGCTGCTAAATACCCTGACTACGATTCCACACCACACGTTTACACTCCATCTACTTTGATGGTCAACTTCCGGCATCCAATGAGTCCATAAAATCTGTGAGAGAAATTGCGGGTTTTCCGTGCACATATCTCTCAGCCAATAACAAAAGTCTATAGGCGCTTCTTGTCAATATCGGCATCTGAAAGTGCCTGATGTAAAAACATTCTGTAAGGATGCAGTTTAAAAGATTTTAAAATCCAATATGCTGAAGTGCGATTTATTCCTAAGTCTGATGAAATGTCACTGACGCTTACATGAGGATTCGCTTTCACATACGCAAGAACGCTTATAATATTATCTTCACTGCTAACTGGACGTCTTCTGAGCGGGACTGGATCAACTCTTACACTTCCCGTTTCTCGTAAACGGACTGCTAACCAACGGAACACTTTTCTGCTATGGTGTCTTGGTCAGGGTATTTAGCAGCATATTCGCGTTTATTTATTTGTCTCCATGCATGGAACCTTCCCAATTTTGTTTCATAGGTATCTAGATCTACCTCTTTTAACAAATTTTATGAAAGCTCTGCATTTTGGTAATTTTAATTGATCTTTCATTATTTTTATTTGTTAAACTATCAGTTTAATAAAGTTTAAACCTATTTCTTTATTTCCCATGGCATTCTTGATCACGGAAAATTAAAGATACATGATTTTTCAACGAATTTTGGTGAACAACATTCTTTTGGCCATAACTCTCAAACGAATAAAGATTCTCCTGTGCTGTTTTGGACTTTTTTGTTGCAACTTCAATTTACTTTTCATTTTTGATAAAATATTTGTATCATTCCATTTAAGTTTTTAAAAAAAAATCAAAAAAACCTTAGGCGATGCAAATATCGCCATCTAGCGGAGCCCCAAAAAACAATTATGATTTAAAATATTTTTTTCTTCATCAGCAAGGCTTGAGTTCTTAAACAAAAATTAGATTGATAAATTCGGTTAAGCCAAACCAAAGTTATACACATTATCATAGGTAAAATTTCGTCCTTCCCTGCTGCCTTTATTTCAAGCCGCACAATAAAAAGTGATACACCAAAAAGATGCCGAATCTCAGTAGCATTACCGTGGTAGTATTGTTTTTCCAACTTATATTGCGGAATTTTCAATAAAAATGCATTTTTCGCATTACTGTATCTATTACGCCCCCTAGCGGTATAGTTAGGAACTAAAAAACTATTTCCAGCGATTTCCCATTGTCGATTTCCCTAAAAGAATTTTTTTCCCATTGTCATACGACTATTATTTCCTGAGATATGCTACCTGTCCACCCTTAATGGAATACCCGGTATCATTACAAGTGTTACATAAAAAATAATTAATAAAATGTATAGTCCTCAGTATGTGATCATTTGTGTTGCCCTCTTTTTTGAAAAACAGAAACTATTTTGGGTAAAAAACCAAAAGTACAGGATAATTTGGAATAAAACGGTTTAGAAGAACAGCTTACCAGGATATAAGTTATGTGTATGTTATCTTCTCAGGATTAAATGGATGATGATCTTCTCTTTATAAAAAGGATTTTTTTTTTTGGTTGTGATATCTTCTGGTCTGGAGCTGGTTGGTTGGTTGGTGTGTTAGCAGAATGGGCAGTTTAGGATCCTTAGTTTTTTGATTGGTTGAATTTTGGGAATAGTCCTTGAATTTGATTGGGATATTTTTTTGGTAATGATTGCACAAACACAAGTCTCAAACCCCCCTATGTTAAATCTACTATATAAAATGTTTTGCCTTTATTTTGTGTACTTAATATTATAATAGTATTAATGAAAGAATAAAAAAGATGCCTGAGCATTAGTATACATAATTTTTTTTTATATTTGCCATTTTAGGTTGCCTTCTTCAGATTAAATAATATGTACATTTTTCTCTTGTAAGTTGCAACTCTAAAAAATATGTTTCTGTACGTAAATACATATATATTTTCAAATCTCTATTAAGCATGGTAAGGAATCACTTGAAGACCTATTGAAGTGATCACTCCTGACACTTGTTGAAAAAATTATACTGGAGGATGCTCGGCTGAAAAATAAAACAAGTCGACGAAATGGTTGGAGTAACCGATACTATTTTTAAAATTCTGGATGATCTTGGTCTGACAAATGTCAGTGAAAGTTGGAGCAGAAAATACTCATGCCACCGCAAAAATAACAGTGCGTCGAATGTTCTCGTGCGTTTTTGGAACTCTGTAGTTAAAATAGAGTCCGAGCAGGATTTTTTGGTAGAAACAACACCTTAATCATGCATCAGCTACCGTGTTCACCGGACTTAGACCTCTGCGACTTTTTCCTATTCCCAAAACTGAAAAGGCCCATGAAAGGACTGCGTTTTGCCATGATTAAAGAAATAAATACAGCATTGCTGGAAGAGTTCAAGGCTATACCCGTTTCGAAATTTGTCTTCTCTTTCACCGGACACTCTAGATGTCAGTTATAAAATTATACTTCAAAACACGACATTATATTGCTGTACAAGAATGGAAAACAAACGCAAATTTGAAAAATGAAAATAATAACAATATAATTATTTCGTTATTTATTTTTTTAAATTATAATAAATAGTTCAGCAATGAATGAAATAACTGACATTTAGAGTGCCTAATGAAGGAGTAATGTTATTTACTAATTGTAATCCTTATTCCTGCTACCTGCTTTTAATAGTAGTCTCTGAGTTCTCATTCCCATTGTTTTGTCGAAACTTATTTGTACTTTGATGTTATTTTTACTTAAAAATTGTTTGATTTCTTAACCCTGCAGCACTCGCGCTATGAGCATTTCTCTCACGCGTCGCCTAAAATCGCAATATTTCACGATATAGACACTGGATGAGCCTACCTCGCTCTCTAGCTGACTTTGTGTTCACGTTGCGTCCCCTGATTAGTTAAATTCAAAATTCAGTACACTGTGTTCTGCGATATAATATGAAGTTGTTGATCAAGTGCAGGTTTGTGAGTGATTCTCTCATTGCGCGAGTTCTGGCGTTTGTATTTTCCGAATATATAAAGACAATACACAAATTCTTGAGGATCGTCAAATGTTTCTGAGGATGAAAACAGTTGATGAAACCACACTTAGTATACTGAGCTTCAGTAATATGTATGCCATTCAACAGACGACAGCGAAGTAGAGAACTGGTAGGCATCCCTGAACCAGAACGTGTAACGGCAGAAGATCAAGCTGGATTTTGTGGATTTTGCCCAAGAAGAAAAAACTGAAAATCCAAAAAAAAGATGCAGCACTTCATTAAAAATGATGCGTAATTATTTGAGTTTAATTTTGTCTCGTCACAATAAAAAAATACACAATAATAAATAGTGAGAGAAATGCTCACACGCGAGTTCTGCCGTAATTTTCTTAGCGCGAATTCTCTAGGGTTAAGTTAATATGCATTTCCAACAATTAATTCAATTCAACTTATTTGTAGATTAAGTATCCCATAATAAATAATACTAATTAAAAAATATTCTTTTGACACACATAATATATTTGTAACCTATTAAATAGTATAACATTGAAATAAGTTTACATAAAAAAGGCAAATATAAAGAACTAAAAAAAGTAGGAGGTAAAATGATATTATAATCAATGAATACAAATTTTGATCAACATAATATGCAATAGCATATGGTGCACAGAATAATATTTTTGTAAATGAAAATAATTTCGTGGCAAAGCGGACTAAAAATGTTGGTTTCACCTACACAAGGAATTTTGTTTAATTTAGCAGGGCCCCAGTCTAATTCAATAGAACCAGATCGAGGCATGGCTCGACAGGTACTGACGAATTCGTTTTGCTCTTGTTATGAGCTCGTCAGAGTACCATAGTCGTTGCCCATCTACAAATATCGGCCTGCATTTAAGCACAATAGGATACACAACAGTAGACACATGTAAACACGTATCATCTACATGTACATAGTAATGCATATCCCATACCATGCAGAGGCCGAACAAACTCAATGTATAGGTAAAACCAGTCCTATAAAGAGAAATAAATATAAATGAAAATAGTATGAACACAAAACGCTAGCAGGAGACCATTTTATGTAGATGGGCAACGACTATAGTACTCTGACGAGCTCATAACAAGAGCAAAACGAATTCGTCAGTATCTGTCGACCCATGCCTAGGTCTGGTTCTATTAAATTAGACTGGGGCCCTGCTAAATTAAACAAAATTCCTTGTGTAGGTGAAACCAATATTTTTAGTCCGCTTTGCCACGAAATTATTTTCATTTATTATATTTACGGACATGAAATCCTTTTAATATTTTTGTATTTGCTGATCATTTAAGTTGCCGCTTTTTCTAACGTTAAAATAAAATTTGTAGTACAAGTTACTTACTCATTCAATGCGCAACAGTATCTGACTCTAACGTGTTTTGAAAAATATATTAATTTATAATAAATAATTTATAATTTTTATTGAATATAATGATTTTCTCCTTTATTCAGTACATAAAAAAATATAAATGACTGAAGAAGGCAAAAACCATTGCCGAAATGTACGCTGCATTGATGAATTATTAAATTTCAATGGGTTATTTGATATTTTAATCAAATTTCTATAATAAGTATTGATTTGGAATTGTAATTATATAAATCGAATATACCTACAACCCAATTAAATAGGATCAAAATTTTAATTTGGTTGGCTGGTACTAGTTTACTTTTTTCCCCAGTTAAAAGTCAGAATTTTCTAAAAATTATACATAGCGAAGTATGTTACTATGTTTTACCTCAGAAAATTGTTCATTTTATATTGACTGAGGCATATAAAATGTATTAAATATATTTAAAAAATAAGGTCCAATATTAAAACATGAGCCCGAGGAACCTATAGGCATTTTGTTATGCCACTACTTCTGAAAATGATTAAATAAGCGGCTACTAGGTTTTGCCTTTGCGGGGAGACCTTATTATTGATTAAAATTTTTTTAAATAAATTATTTTTCAAAAATCGTTAGAGATGAATCCAAATATCAGGACAACTGACTCCTATTTAACAAGATTTGTAACTGTTGCCACTTATAAACTCTATCTAGATTGACAATCTGCGCTGTTTAGTTAAAAAATTCTCGAAGCGGGGTTAATAGTACTCTCTTACCAAAACTTTAAAGAATGCGTTCCCCAGATTGAGAATATTATTGTAAAAATATATAAGTAAATAACTGTAAGTTTTAACTTATCAAAGATTTGAAGATGCAAAAGATTATTCCTTGTGCCAATACGTCAAAATCCTTTTCCAGTACCTACTGAAAAATACCTGAAACATGTACGAAATACAATACCTATCTTGAATATGCAACAAGTATAGTAAAGGAATCTTTAAAGAGAAAATTATTTAATTTTCAAGATAAAACTCTTTTTCCAAAGTTGATTTTGAACATAAACTATAATTGAGAAGCGATTCAGGTTTTATCTCCCTCTTCCACGTATTAGCACAAAGAAAATTAAATAAAATCTTATTATCCTCTCATTTCCAAAGCCTTTATAACAATCTACAAAAAATCCTACTAATGCTTTATATAAAATTGTAATATATATAAGTGTGAACGCCTAATAAAAAACTATTTGCAAAATTTGCACACCCTGTTTGTCTTATACTATATGTTACTTATTTATTGGGAAAAACGAACACCACGTACATAATATTTATATAACTCTGTACGATATGTAAGACGAATATTTAAAGCACAATATGATTATTTTTAATCCCTAAAACAACTAAATTTATTATTGGTATGAATTTTGTTGCCCCTAAAAAAATATTATTATTTTATCAGACTATCAACTTACCAACTAGAGCTTTAATAATTTTTTACTTAATAATTACAAAATAGTACTAATCTAAATATTATGATAAACCGTAATAATATTATAATGTATTATTTTATATAGGGAAAAAAGTCCTAGCGATTTACGCTAATTAATAATTTACAAAAATGTGAGCCTAAACATACGTAAAATGATGTTTTTTAAAGTTAATTTAATAGCCATATATACAATTGTAGAAATATTAGTATTAACAGCAGAACTTCAACCAACTCTACGACTCTTACCTAGGCTCCACCCTCGTGTTCGTTAGTTTAGTCTTTCAGTTCAAGCGTACGACTTTGAACCGAACCAGAACTGTCGCAAGTACCAGAAAAAACTAGTATTTCAAGACTCGATTTGTGTTCAAGGAAATTTGCGGACATTTAAATACATGAAGTTCACCAAAAATGGTTTTATTATTATTATTATGAATGGGTTACGTTCAATAAAAACAATTGTCCGTATTATTTGTTTAAAGCATCGTACTTGTTTTTAAAAGAGTTCTTTGACACTGCACAAACACTCACTAGGAAGTGAGTTCCACATTCTTACTATCCTATTAGTTAAAAAGTAACGACGACAAAATTTACGAAATCGTTCAGGACATAGTTTAAAATCATGACCACGAAGTCTCAAATTCGTACTGCGAACAAAAATGGACAGAGGTACACTGTAATCCCCGTGCAAAATCTTATAAGTTTCTATTAGGTCCCCACGAACTCTACGATCCTGCAGCGTAGATAGGTGCAACCTATCCAATCTCTCCTCGTACTCCATTTCACGGATTGCTGGACAGAGTTTAGTAATCCTCCTTTGAGTTTGCTCAAGAGCATGAATGTCCCTCGCGAAACAAGGATTCCACACCGTGGACGCATATTCCAGATTCGGACGCACATAAGTTTTATACAGTTTTTCAAAAAGTTCTATGGATGGGTTTTTAAAAGCTTTACACATCATGTACGACACAGCATTAGTCTTCTTAATTATTTTTGCGATATGATTCGCCCACTTTAAGTCCTTGCTCACTAAAACACCTAGGTCTTCCTGTGTCTCTACCGCCCTTAGTGCGACACCACCAACACTATACTGACGTTCAGGATTGTTCGATCCAATATGCAACACAGAACATTTGCTAGCGTTTAGCTGTAGCAGCCAAGATCCTGTCCATTCTTCCACAATATGCAGATCATTTTTTAATTAATTATGAGAACTCAACGGATTATTACATATTTTGATGTCATCTGCAAACAGAACCGACTTAGACTCCAGATAGGTAGACAGATCCGAAATAAAAATGTTAAATAACAAAGGTCCCAACACAGATCCCTGAGGTACCCCACTGCTCACCGTGTATTCATTTGAAAGTTCTCCCTCAACTCTAACTCTACAAGATCTACCCGACAAGAAATCCCCGATCCAGTGAAGCAGATTGCCCCGAATGCCGCAATGATCAAGTTTATGCATGAGCCTTCCATGAGGTAGTCTGTCAAAGGCCTTACAGAAATCCAAGTACACAACATCAATGGGCTCTCGTCTATCTAAAGCTAGGGACCATGAGTTGACGCAGCTCAGTATGTTAGATGTCGTCGATCTGCCAGGAAGAAATCCGTGCAAATTGTCCGAGAATCTCCTCGTTCTTATAAGAAATTCTGTCATTTCCTGCGATATTAATTTCTCTTAATTTAATTTGTCTTATCAACTGCAATAAACTACCTGGTTGTGTAGAAAATCACCTGGTAAAAGATGCAAATTTGAAATATATTTCGTATCATATAGGAGATATATTCATTCATTTATTTATTTATTTATTTACGGGCATACACCCATTAAATTTTAAAAATAACAATACATAAAAGCACACAAACGTATCGACTTAAAAGTCTTGCAAAATAAAAAAAAATACAGAATAAAATATATATAAATATTTACAAATGATAAGTTTACAATTTAAGATTTAAAGAACTAAAAGAGCTGTTTTACCGACCTCAAGAAAGCACTTCTGATGGTGAAAAAATCGAGGGAATCCTGATTATCATTCGCCATTCTCACCGAACGGGCCAAAAACGAGTTATAGCCGTAATTTGTTCTGGTGAACGCTTGATAAAATAAACGTCTTGTGCGGGTGGACTGAAACGGAATGTGAATTCCTATGGCACTCAACAGATCAGGACATCTCACGTTGCTGTTGATAATATCATACAGCAAGACTAAATCGTGTTTCAGACGTCGATCGGTAAGCGAACCAATGTTAAGATATTTCTGCAAATCGGCATACAGTTCCACACGGTCCTCCAGAGTAAAATGAATATGCAATTTGTAGGCCATGTACCTTAGAAATTTATGCTGTACCTGTTCGATCTTCTGCCTATGAATGGAATAATTCGGTGACCATACAGCAGAGGCGTACTCAAGACAAGGCCTCACCAAACTTGTATACAGCAGCTTGAGTGAAACAACGCTCGTGAACATCGCTTTATAAATCCGAGAACCTTCAGTGATCTAGAAACCATAGAGGAGATGTGAGGAGCGAAGGTCAATCTGCTATCAAGCAAGACTCCAAGATCCTTAACCATATCAACCGATTTCAGTGATGATTGATTTAAGGTGTAGTTGAAAGGAATGGTGTCTTGATCTTGTGAAGGAAATCACACAGCACTTGTCAATATTGAGGTGCATATCATTTCGAACACACCATGCATGAAATGCGTTGAGATCGGATTGTAATTGATCACAGTTTTCACTATTGTTCACTTTTTTAAATAGCTTGAGGTCATCAGCAAATAAGAGGAAATCGCTAGAGGTGAAGCAGTTGGCGATGTCATTAACAAAAATATTAAAAAATAGCGGTCCCAAGTGAGATCCCTGGGGAACTCCCGATGAGACATGAACTTCGTTGGACACAAAGCCGTTAACTTTCACGTACTGGACTCTATCATTCACGTATTTGACAAGGTTAAGTTCCGCTGATTTTCTGGGCAGGAATCCGTACTGCTGGTCTATAATTGAATTATTCAGAAGAGGTTGGATGTACTGAATTATAATCTTCTCAAACACCTTGGGAATCACACTAAGAATGCTGATTGGTCTATAATTACTGATGTCATGCTTATCTCCAGACTTATGAATAGGTGTGATAAAACTGGACTTCCAAAAGTCAGGAAATCAATGGGATTTCCAACAATTCGTCTAACTGAAGTAAGAGGCACCTTCGTCAAATTACTGGTTACACTTGCTGCGCTATATGCATTTTTTACAATGACTTTCGCGTCACAAGATAAGTGAATTTTCTTTAACGAACCACTGGAAGAAGCACTATTACTTTTTATCCACTGACGCCACATTCTGCCTATTTCGTACGTTGGGGTATAAAATATTTGCAATAAATGTCTGTCATAATCTGTAAATGTTTTAAAATTATTCCAAGCTGTAACACAAGTGAACACTAACCTGAATAACCCCGATAACATAAATGATCATTTTGTTAACCTTTCACATGTCCGTTATGACCAGGATCTCTTTAATTTTTATGCTAATAATCGCAGACACAATGCTGGCAGCTTTAAGTTTGAATTGGTTGCCTTGGATCAGGTAGAAATTGCTCTTTCTAGAATCAGAACCAATGCTGTTGGTAGCGATGGTATCTCTGTAGAAATGTTAAAGAGAGCATGTACTTTCTTATTGCCGATTTTGACTAACTTGGTTAATTCATGTATTAAATCGTCTGTATTTCCTGATGGATGAAAACTTGCTCATGTAATTCCAGTTCCTAAAAAACCTTGCTTAAAAGCGGTGGGGGATTTGCGACCAATTAGTATTCTGCCTGCCATCTCCAAGATCGTCGAACGTATCTTATTTGACCAGATAAAAGTGTATGTTGAAAATCATTGTCTTCTGCCTAGTACTCAGTCCGGTTTTCGATCTAACTATAGCTGTTGTACGGCCTTGCTTAAGATAGTGGACAGTTGGCGACTCTGGTGCTTCTGGATTATTCGAAGACATTCGATCGCCTCAACCACGATTTGTTGATGGTGATCCTTGAGTACTTGGGCTTTGGCGGATGTGCTAGGGGATTGATTCAGTGCTATATATCGGGTAGGAGGCAGGTTGTGGTCCTCGAGGGGGGAAGAGTATCACAAGAAAAAAGTCTCTTAGCAGGGGTGCCTCAAGGCTCTATACTTGCCCCAATTTTATACTGCCTCTATACATCACATGTTTAATGGTGATATTAATAATCTGGTTAAAGCTTCGAATGGGCACTGTTTAGAGATTAACAAGGACAAGACCAAGGTCTTGGTCTTTGGCCCGAATCAAATAAGAAGCCGTTACAGAGACCTAGTTTCAATAAGGGTTGATAATATTCGGATGGAGAATGTGCCTATGGCTCGGAACTTGGGCATGATAATGGACACGGACCTGAGATTCAAAGAGCATGTGAGTGCCTGTATAAAAGAAGCGTTTTACAATTGAAAACTGTTGTACAGTAATAGAAAAACTGTCACAACGGCTTTAAGAAAACAATTATGTGACTCCTTGGTCTTGTCGCATTTTAACTTTTGTGACGCTGTCTATGGTCCTTGTCTTGTTGGATTTGATCAGCGTCGAATTCAGCTGATACAAAATTCTTGTATTCGATTAATAGCGGGATTGAGAGACAGGGAATGGTTTATGATGGGCAATATCGGAATACAACTTAGTCAATACCATTTATCGTGAACTCCACTATACTTACTATAAGAGTATTTGAAATAATTCAAGAGTACTTTCATTGAAAGATAACTGTAACGAAATGAGTGCCGTAAGCGTGCTGGATTGCATCTAAATGACATTAGTTTTAGGTAAATTCCTAAAATACAGATTTTTATCGATAGACGTCAACCTTTCTTTATTTTGATACAACAAACATAATCTTTCTGTTCATGTTCAAAACTAAAAAGTTCTTTTTAAGTAGGGCTTTGTTTAGACGCAGAGCATGTCTGGTTGAGGTTCCACCGTTAGGAGACTACTAATAATTTGTAAATTTACTATAATGAAACAGAAATGACAAACTAAATACTAGAAAATTTAGGTCATATTTATGTTTCAGATCCAAAATATACCCGAACCTTATATTCTATCAAAAAGTCTTTTCAAAGTGTATCTGTAGGTTTGACTTTATATTTCTGCAAAGCTCGGTGTTTCTCAACAATATTAAAACGGTCAGTTTTGATAAACTTCAAACAACTTTGCGATTTACATCCTAAAATTATTCCGACCATTTGAAAGAAGGGTTGTACTAATAGCAACTTGTTTCTTTAACACAATTACTGTCTTTGCTTTAGAATTGTAAACGAAATTTGAACAATACAGCTATTGTAAAGAAATGACACAAAATTAATGTAGAGGATCCTAGCAGAACAATTAAATGCTGTCTTGCTACCGTTTCATATTATTAAAGGAGGCGGCAAAATATACTGCGCCATGGAATATTGGGTGTTGTTTTGTTAATGAAGAAAAATATCGTGGAAACCTGAACCCACTTTTAGAAGATCCTTGCACAGCAAAAGCAGGATGGCGAGCAAAATCATCAGTTCTGCGTAATAGAATCAATTTTTTGAAAATTCTGAAGAATATGAACAAACGATATGTGAATTACACAACAAGTAGAGGCTTCTTTTCCTGCCAAGCTGCTCTAAAAAAAAAGATATGGAGTAGTCGCCTCATTTCCAATAATTCGCGAATTCCTGCAACATTTGAAAGACACTGGTGGTGGCAAGCAAAATAATCATCTCTGAGTAGTAGAAAATCCTAGTTTTCTTCAATGCACCGTGCACTTTGGCCAATAAGCCGTTGTTTGAAGCACAATATGCTCTGAAAGAATCATTAGACCCTCTACCGTGAATACGTGAATTTCTGCAACCAGAAAACGAGCAGTTTTAGGCTCGTTTTCTTGTCATAATCTTCTTCAAAAATCAGATATTGAGAAACCATAGATTTGTGAAGAAATTACGTCATTTTCTGGCTTACCATGACGGTCATTTACTCCATGTTCAATTGTACATGCTTGAGATTTAATAAAAACAATGTTTATTTTGCGATGAATTAGATTTCGGTTTCATAGTTGTTGTTCCAATTTTTTTTACACAAATATAAAGTCAAAGATCATCTAGACTAACACAAATTACTCTAATACGTACTAACAGAAGCAACTAAATACAAAACTCTCTTGCGCTTATCACCTTCCAGTTGTGTCCTACTAATACGGATTAAACTTGTTGCGCTCATTCTTCAATTTAGATCCTTCCGTAGGCCCTCCTGAACCCCCACCCGGTGATCGTAATCTCGGCGTATAATTCTTGTGGTTGCGATGCACTCCAGTTGTTTGTACTGGAGCTGATGCAGCTGCATGAGCCGCTGCACCCCCTCCCACCCCCAATAGCTCCGTGAGCCCACCAAGGGCACTGAGACTGGTGAGAGCGTCTAGGGCGCCCGGTTTGGCCAATAGCTGGGCAAGAGGAATGGCGCTAGCCAATGGGGAAGTAGAAGAAGCGGCTGCGGTAGAGGACTGGCTGGAACTGCCTGTGGTTGTGGTTGAGTTGGTGCTTGGGGAATTTTGGGCCTCTAGGTTAGCTTTCTGCAGCTCAACACTGGGGAAACAAATTCAATATGGGGAAAATAGGTATTTTTGCGGCACACATGATTTGGTGATATTGAGAGGTACAGAACAATAAGGAAGTAAACATCGGGACAAAAGCATACAAAATGATTCAGGTTTTGTCTGAGGAAACTTCAATAATAGGTGTAAAAGTCTGGACCAAGATAGTTTACCAGAAATATTCCTAGTTTCCCTGGAAAAACGTGAATCACGATGTATAAAGTGACAATGGTTTTCATGTTGGAACTTCATCTCCTATTTTTTATTGCAAAGAACTTAGTTTATATCGAGAAAATGTTAATTTGGCAATGATTAGTATAGAGTAACTTTCTAAGACATATTTTCGAGGTCAAAACTGTTTAAAATTGTGTTTTTGATGGCTATTAGGGGCTAGATCGGAGCTATATGATGGACCAATTCCATGTTTTGGTGCTCAAAAAGTCTTACTCAAAATACCATGCAGTTTGATCAAAAAGTTCTTGTGTGATGCACAAAATGCTTTGAAATAATCATTGGACCCTTTCTGTTACCGAAGAAAATATCGTGAATTCCTGCAACTACACTTGCATAACGAAATACAGGATAGCAAGCAACAAATCGTGTTTGAGTAGTAGAAAAACTTCGATTTATTCAAAACATAACATGCTCCGAATTACTTATCAATTCCAGGTTTTGAGCGCTCCAAAAAATTGTTTTGTAGCATGTGTGTGAGCCCCTATTGTCCTATTTTTTTTCGGATATTTTTGACAGGACAGGAGCAGTTCACTAAAAATTTTCAGCATTGTTTCGAACTATGAAAAATTCACATAGAGCGTTGTTAGCATGGGTGGTTCTCCAGAAATCTTTCCAAAAATTGTGGGAAGCCATTTTTTTAAAGAATAATAATACTTTCGTACTTATTTTCGATTATTTATGCATAAGACGTCTTATTTTGACCTGAAAAATATGCCCTAGTGTACTTAGCCAAATGGAATCTTTTTTTTTTTAAGAATTTGTCCAATGTATTGCTTAAGATATTGTCATATCTCATTAATCGAAGATGTTTGTCAACTCATAACCATGTGGTATTTCTCAGGGAATGATCTCGGTAAATATTGGAAAATGTATAATGCGGAAAGTCGTGAATATTTGCGATTGTAGTAAATTAGGCCGCTAAGATATTTTTCAGATAGTGGCACTATATATACGGATATAATTTGTTTATTATAAATGCAACACCTTATATACAGGGTGAACTATCACTCAGTACAAAAATTTTAACCACGGGCTGCATGAAAAACTATAAAAAATTTGTTTCGGAATTTTCATTCGATGTTTACAAAATGGGGCAAATCCACGTTTTTCCCCGGTAAATCGGCGCCTATGACAATGACCTCCAACATATAACAGCTGTAGGGTTAATATTCGCGGCGTTGCCAATTGATAAATAAGTTCATCTGCATAATGGTACATTACTTATTCGCTTTTGGAAACTGCTAAAAGGATATTTTCGCATATTGAACAACTACACTAATAACAAAAGCCGCAAACACACTAAAATGTCCGATTATTTTATTCAAATGGGTTATTTTTACGACTTCTCGCGTAGCGAAAAAAACAAATGTTCGAAGAGGTCACCGTTAACTTCACTTTATTTCCGCACTTAATCACTGAATTTCATCATCACCAATCTCCGTTTCATAGACAAGTCTTCATGTAGATCTAAAACTATTATTAATTTACATAAATCGTTCATGTTTTACAACATAAACTTCTCACTCATCACAATAATAATATGTAGGCCTACAACCTATACCGTAAATTGTTGTGCTTCAAATTGATTCTTAAAGTTACGCTAATTCCGTTCACTTTCATCACAAATCATAGATAAGTGTTTATTAAAACAAATAAAAAATACGGTTAATAATCTTACGGTATAAACCTGCATTATAATATGATAAATATTTTGGGAATTTGTTTTTGCAAAGCAGCAATTTTATTATTAATGAAATCTTAAATATTTACTGTTAATAGCAAAAAATAACTACTAACAACAAACTTGTGCATAAGTTAAAGTTATATTGACATACAAAAAATATTTGACAGTTCACAATTTCCTGAAGACTAAAACATTAGTCGAATTCACGCCAATTAGCTAATGACAATGTTGAGTTTCACGTTCCTTTTACAAAAAAAAAATTCAAGTGAGATGAGCTGTAGGTGATCATGTCACATTATTAGTTTGCGCAGAATCCCGGCTCTTGTGAAACCGCAAAGAAAATATGTCACAGCTAACATACACATGTTAGCTGTGATGTCATGATGGTCTTTTGCGTGACGTCATCATAGTGAAACCGCCAATAACCGGGGTCGTGTGAATGCAAAAAGTTAAACCGGTTATAATCGGTCATGGAGTGAATTCGACTTATGTTTTAGTTTTTAGGAGATTGTGTCAAATATCTTTTGTATGTCAATGTAATTTAGAAGCACAAGTTAGTTCTTGATATTTTTTGCTAAGTAAAGATTTAAGATTTCGTTAATAATAAAATTGCTGCTTTGCAAAAACAAATTCCCAAAATATATATCAGATTATAATGCAGGTTTATACCATAAGATTATTAACAGTATTTTAATTTATTTCATCTATGGTTTGTTTGTTTAAATTTTGTGATGAAAGTGATCGGCCGAATTAGCGTAACTTTAAGAATCAATTTGAAGCACAACAATTTACGGTATAGGCTGTAGGCCTACATATTATTATTGTGATGAGTGAGAAGTTCCTGTTGTAAAACATGAACGATTTATGAAAAATAATAATAATTTTATATCTACATGAAGACTATTGTCTATGAAACGGAGATTGATGATGAACAGCAGTTACATCTACAAATTGAAGGGCAGCGGATCGAATCCGCAATAATTCTGGTGTTTTTGCACGTATCCGAAGTTCAGTGATTAAGCGTGTAAATAAAGTGAAGTTAACAGTGGCATCTTTGAACATTTGCTGTTGTAGTGCTTTGAAGTGCTAGTGTTATTTGCATTTGTGTGTTTTTTGTTACCCTTTGGGGTTTTTCTGACGGAGGGGATCCACCTTGTCGTGGTCGTCGCGCTGAGTACCTGACATTAAACAAGAAGAGAGAACGAGGAAAACCTAGCGGTCCCCAGGAAGTTCAAAAATCATTCTATGGCATGTTAGACATATCCGAAAGGTAGGTGCTACCCACATAACAGTCAAGTGTTATGTGGTGCTAACATAATATTTCGCATGATTGCAAACTACCTGGGGGTAACTTTGGACAGATCCCTGTCATGGAGACCGCACATCGAGAAGAGCATCGCGAATGCCAAAGGCATCATTTTGAAGCTCTACCCGATGATCTGCAGAAGGAGCAAGATGCCCTTGCAGGTCAAGCTCCAAATGGTTAAGGCAGTCGTGCGACCTGCCTTGACCTATGCCAGTTCAGCATGGGGATACGCGGCACCATCGTACCTGAAACGATTGGAGGCCACGGAGAACAAGGCAAGAAGGATGACAGTGGGTGCACCTTGGTTTGTGTCAAACGCACAGATCCGAAGGGACCTCAAACTCGACGCTCTCAGGGACGTCATGAGGTTGAGAGCCTAGAAGGTCTTTGCAATGGCAGAGACCCATGCAAACCCACTGATTCGCGAAGCAGTCAACTACAACGTAGAAGACGGTGCCAGGCGGTACCAGAGATCGAGGACTCAACTCTGACGAAGGAATCCACAGGATTAGGACACCAATTAATATTGTTTCTTTCAGGTCAGGTATACTCATCTAAAGGTATGTTTCAGAGTGTTTTCTAGGCACCACCAACAGAGGACAACAGCAACAGACGACAATCAACATCAGAAGACAACAGCAACATGGAAAAGGGAGGGTTCCCGAGCCATACTACAAAGATAAGGCAGAGTTTTAGTTTGGGTTAAAGTCCCACACTACCTAGGGAAGTGGTAAGGAACTCCCTAGGTGTCATGATGATTTCTCTGCATTGGCCTAATAAAAAAAAAAAAAAAACCATCACACGCCCTCACTTAAATTTTTTTTATAAAAGGAACGTGAAACTGTCAAAATTATCATTAGCTACGAAATAATTTGAGCTTAATTTCTCACGTAACTATGTTTGTTTTTACATTACATTAGACGTACAAAAAAATTATTTTCAGCCTTAATAAAAAATTTTTGAAAGGCGATTCTGTTAAATCTTATTTTTCTCTACCTCTAGTTAAAATTCTTGTACTGAGTGATAGTTCACCCTGTATATTTTTGCTTTACTTTTTAGTGCAATATTAAGTTTTCAGTTTTCCGAATTATACTTTTCCCAATATTTCTCGCAGATTTTTTCCAGAGGGACACCGTTTAAGGAGGAACACTCATTATCATTATTTGTAATGTCTGGAAATTAATAAATTTGACAACAGTGTACAATACATGTACGGTACAAGGAAGAATTGATAGAATATGTTAAAAGGAATGTAAAGGAAGACAAAAATTATACAAATTGTCCATTGCAACAAAATTAATTTAAACTTGTGTAAACAATTACGAGAAAACAATTATTAAGACAACTACTCACCTCATATTGATGAGATACTGCGCCAAGGCGACTGCGTCCGGATTGCCGGATATCGAGATGGTTCTGTCTGACGATCCAGTGTTGTCGCGTTCATCACAGTTTGAGATGCGAATCATGGCGCCTGAAATTTTACGAATCTCCGCTATTTTGGTGCCTCCTTTGCCGATGATGCAACCGATCAACTCATTTGGTACTGTCATCTCGTGAGTGTTTTGTTGATTGCGTGAGTTGGAGGTGCGTAGCTGGGAGCCGGCGAGAGCCGCCAGCGCTGAAAGTGAATCTAATGTACATTTAGTTCTATTTTTTTGTTGGTGCAACGTCAAATAGTTTTATATGGTCAAAAAGAAAAACAATAAAACACAATAATCATTATGTAGTACAAGAAATCACTGCGTGATTTCCCAGTCGTTTTATCTATGACAAAAGTCATAAAATCTATATATCTCCTAAAAATATTGAAGATAAATTGAAACATTTTTGCGTTACCCCGTAGATCACCTCTACGAGCTTATAGTTACACGCTAAAGAAATCATGAATTCAAATCTAAATCAAAAGATTATTCAAAATATTACTTTTTTGACCTTAAAAAAAATAAACAAATACTTTTTGGACTCAGCCCGTATATAAATTTAAAGTGTATGCTAAAAATTTCTAAACATTTAAAATTTATTTGATTGCAATCTCGAAAATTTGTTAAATGTCGGCTAATTAATGTTTTTTTTGCATGACCCTGTACATGCTGCTTATTAATTAATGTTGTTATAATGTGATAAATACTTAATTTAAATAATAAATCCACTTGTCAACTTCAATAACTTTATAAAATGTTATACTAAATACCTACTATAAATATATTAGATAGGTATTTTAAATCTGCTAGCTTAAAAATGGCTGCCTATAATATGATTATCATCATAGGTGACGTTATTTTTTAGAACTACCATATCTCTCTATTTGAAATTCGTTGGTGTTAAATTAACGTTAACGTTAGTAGCGGCGGACGTTATTTTTTAGAACTACCATATCTCTCTATTATGGTTCGTTGGTTTGGCATAATTTGGTAGTATATTTTTCTAACGTTGGTGTCACTTATTTTAGTTTAGTTGACACTTCTCGTTCACGTCATAATTTGGGTTTGTAAGATGTTTTTTCTAACGACAGACAAATTGCTTGTGTCAAATAGTTTATAATAAAACGGACGGGCAATGGAATTTACTGTTGTCCGGCCCTGTGGTTATGTCTGAGTTTTATGGTTTATATTAGTTTGGGAATATTATTTAAGTAGATTGTATACAAATGTTCTAAACTCAGTCATACAATTTAAGGGTATATTTTCTATTTATCTTATCTTCCATTGATATACCTTCATGCCAATTAAATGTCGAACATTTTTTATTATAAACAAAAAGCTATTTGGAAAGCGTCACGGTTTCCCATATCAAAATAATATATATAATGGGCACATAAAAAATTATGGGTTTTTGTCCAGTCGCGAAATCCAAACTTAAGAATATTTATTAATTTCAAGGGTAAAATTAAATAATTCTTGATATTTACCTGCTGGATTGAGTCCACCAGTGTTGCCAGGTGCCAAACCACCTAGTCCTAATGCCGCTAAACCTGCCAATGGATTTTTACTTAAAGCAGCGATCTGAAACAATTCATAAATGGCAAACAGTTCACACAAAATGTTGCTTTTCATTATAATCAGAATTCAGATGACAATTTATTATTACAAGACTAAAAATTAATTAACGTCATTCTATCTATAAAGCGGAGTATTCACAAGCTGGAAAATCAAGAAAATCCATTCCCATTCAAGCATGCAGAGTGTTTGAAAGAAAAAACATTAGCAAAGTATGTTTTGATTGGAAAAGAGAAATATCCGTAACTGTACTTTGAAAGAAATATTATAGTTTGGATTATCGATCAATGACTCTAATTATATATTTTAATTTTGGTTGTGTTGAATTTATTCAAACATTACAGCACAATTTACTAGTTCTAATGTACTACTATAATATACATATAAAAGTCCGCAACAATGTTTGCTGTCTTTGTTGCTTTTCAAAATACAGTTCATCTGTCAACTGCAACCTGTCATCTGTCAACTGCCATTTGCCATCTGTCAACTGTCATTTGTCATCTACACTTTTTTTTTGGGAAAAGTGTATAACCCACTCAAGGGCAGAACAGGTTTCAAATTTAATGCATTTGTTAGGTATAGGACGCTATCATTCATGACCTAAGAAACTATCCTTAATGATCCACTCGACGTATGTCGTTTGGCATGCATATAGTCCTTCATGATATAATTTCCAGCCTAAATTTGACAACCCCATCACATCAGGCGCAGAACAGATTTGAATTTTAATGCATTTGTTTGGTATTCAAAAACGACGCTATCATCCAACTGTCATTTGTCATATATAATCTGTCAACTGTCATCGAGCAAGTCTGGGTTATTTGATCTAAAAACGTATCTCTTGAACCCGACTTACATTTCTATTCAATCTTAGTTACGGACTTTTAACAAACTACGGTCTACGTAATATTTTGGGTCATTATGTATAAATGGGTGGAGCTAAACACTAAGAGGGTGGGGGACCAGGTAACGATTTAAGGGCGTATCGAGCACTAGCAAAGGGCGGGACCAAATCACTATATTGTTTCCAGTGTAAAAGTGTATAAAAAGTGTAAAGTTATGTCCTTTTCATTTGCGTAAAAAGGCGCTGTGTGTGGGTAGGGGCAAAGGGGACGGAGTGAGGGGCAGCAGCAGCACCAATACGATCAACTTACGTCTGGCATAAGATGCGCGGGTGGTAATGCCGCCTGCAAATGTCCGTTTTTGATTGGCTCGAACGACAATAGAGGCGTGGATTGCGGTGCAACAGCCGCCAATGGATGACCACCGCCAATATGTAAATGATGGTGGTGATTGTGGTGGTGTGGGGCCAACAAGGTAGCAGTGGGGTGGGGAGGTGGTGGATGTAGTGGTGGTGGTATAGGTTGGTGATGGTGGGCTAATATGGTATTACTTACGTCTGCATGGGCGGGGACGGCGTAGTTGCCTTGGATGGTATAGGCTTGGCCACCGGCGAGGATGACAGGGCCACTGACATGGGGTTTAGGGCGGTAGGGAATTGTGGGTCCTTTGGGAGGGAACTGAAATATACAAAAATAAACAATTAGAATATGTGAAAACTAAAACAATAATAAATACTGACCTCGAGCATTACGTTACAAATGTGATAAATGCACTGAGTGATTGCATCGCTTGTTCCAGAAATCGTAACAGCTCTCTCTGTGCTATTGGGCAGCATCTCCGAAGCAACCTGAATAGAAGCTCCGGTCACTTCACGAATTTCCTTGATTTTGGAACCACCTTTACCAATCAATGAACCGCACTGGCTGGCAGGCACAATCAGTCGTAGTGTAATGGGTAGACGGGGTACGCCGCTACTGCCGCTGTTTATGTCTTGGAACTGGGAGCACCACTGAAAAAGGATTTTACTTTTTATTTACGATATAATCTAAAGCTATACTAAAAATTGCACCCTTAAAACCACAAAAAGAAACTACACTACTGCGGGAAATCTATTCCAAACTGTCTTCTCGAGTTTAAAATTTTATTTAATTATAAAATTATTCAGCTTCATTACCTTCAGCTTCATTACCCCTATACACAACTCTGGAGACAGGCATAATATTAAGAATTATAGACCTATCAGTATCATCAGCATTATTCCCAAGGTATTCGAGAAACTTATAATAAATTATCTTCAACCTCTCCTAGGCACTGCTATCATTGATCAGCAGTACGGATTTTTGCCACGGAAGTCAGCTGAGCTAAATCTGTTAAAATACACCAACTTTATTATTGATGATGAGAGTGGATCGGAGGTACATTCAGTGTATACCGATTTCTCCAAAGCCTTCGATCGTGTAAATCATAAAATCTTATTAATAAAGTTGGCTGAGGTTGGCATCGGCGGACGCATGCTCGAATGGATGAGTAGCTACCTTGATAACAGTATTCAATACGTTAAGGTCAAGGGCTTTGTTTCTACTGAGATAAAAGTATCATCTGGCGTCCCCCAGGGATCGCACTTGGGACCACTGTTTTTTAACATTTTCGTTAATGACATCGCCAGATGTTTTACTTCGAGCGATTTTCTTTTGTTCGCTGATGATCTCAAAGTATTTACGATAGTCAACAAAACTGAAGATTGCGAGAGATTGCAGTCTGACCTCGGGGTTCTTCACGAGTGGTGTGTTGGGAATGATATGCATCTGAATGTTGATAAGTATTGTTTTATGTCCTTTTCGAGATCAAGACGGACGACTCTTTTCGATTACTCACTGAACCAGACTTCTCTTAAATTGGTTACTAGAGTTAAGGATCTTGGAGTCATGCTTGATAGTGGTTTGACCTTTATTCCACATATAACTTCAATGGTCTCAAAATCTCTGAAGGTTCTTGCCTTCATTAAACATTGCTCACGGGAGTTCACACATGTCGATTCTCTGAGGCGTCTTTTCACAAGTTTGGTCAAACCGTGCCTTGAGTATGCGTCGGCTGTCTGGTCTCCACATTATACTGTGCATCTAGCCAAATTGAGCAGGTACAGTACAAATTTCTTAGATACCTAGCCTACAAACTGCACATAGACTTTATTTTTGAGAATCGTTTTGAATCATCTGCCGACTTAGAGTCCTACCTAGGAATGCAATGGACACGCTGGGTGATCGACGACAGAGACATGATTTGATTTTATTGTATGACCTTATAAATGGAAGGTTGAATTGTCCCGATCTTTTGGGCAAGATTGGAATTCATGTTCCATGTCGTGCAACGCGTACGAGGAGTATGTTTCACCAGACACATTCCAGAACAAATTATGGTTGCAATTCATTTTTGGCGCGCTCAATGCGTCTAGCCAATGACAGTGAAGAGACACTGGATTTTTTTGTCCCGAGAAATACCTTTTTGGGGTTCAGTGGGGCACCTCTTTGATAATTGATACGTTGTGTTGTACCATATTGCTTTATAACAGTGAAGTATTGATCGTGTAGGTTATTATTATCCATTTTATTTGACATTCTTCGATTGTCTAATTCTTTTGAAGTGTTTTATTGTAGAACTATTTATATTTATTGTAATTTTGTATAAAATGGGCGTTTGCCCGTAAATAAATAATAAATAAATAAATAATTGAAATAACTCTTAGTTGTTATCAAGATGCTTGACTCTTTTTTCTCCATACAGTATTTATAAAAAAATAAAATGCTACTACCTCTTAAAAAATTAACAAGTATTGAAGAAAATGAATACCTTACATCACAATAAAGCAGGTATTATTCACACATAATCCATTATTAAATTAGTAGTGAATAATTAACTGATAGATGTAATGCTCTTTTTTTTTCAATTATGTCGAACCTAAACGCAATACAATTACCTATTATATATATAATTATTTTTCAGTCGATGATTGAAATAAATATACTTAAGTATATTATTATTTAACTATGGATTTTAACGCAAATATTCTAACCGTTATGCAAACTATAAAACTGAATATGATTGAATGTTATAAAATCAATTTCGTCAAGCATTTAATTATATTCAAGGATAATACCCAAAAATTTAAAGTATTATTTGTTTGTTTAGAAATTAGAGAAAAAAAAAACATGTAAAATATAAGTTAAATTTTTAACGAGGAATCTGATTATTATTTTATATATTTTGAGTTGTTTTCAACAGTGTTTTACGATGTGAAATATAAATACGGGGACGTTTTTAATTCCGTCAAATACGGGATTGTTTTTCTTTTTAAATATATTCACCTGCATCTTAATACATTGATCTATCAATTAATTTGTTTATACTTTCATAAAAAAAATGTTAAATTTTTCGCCGAAACTGCTTCCTTCACTTTTTTATCGTACTGTAAATATTTATTATACGCAGGTTTATATTATTATAATTTGCTTCCCGATGACATGAGGAGCTGTCAATCCGAGAAGCAATTTAGAAGACTGTTAAAGTTCCGTGAGTCACTGCAATGACGGCCTATATGTTTTGTTTGCAGTTATTTTGTTGTTATATATTTTGTTTGTTTGACATATTTGTATTTTAATGTATATTTATTTTCTTTTAAGTTTGGACTAAGATATTTTATCTGTACATATTTTTTTATATCTAAATTTAATTATATTAAGCTTGCCTGTTGAAACATACATAGGTATTATGATGTATTTTGAAAGCATATTATGGATTTGTTAATTTGACTGTGATTATGAAATATTGACTTGCCTATGTACTTTCTTGTACTTATTGATGGCGAAATAAATATTTGATTTGATATTATTATTAGTTAAAGTAGTGAGCGGTTTCCCAATAGAACTACTTTTATACCAACTTATTACGGATAAGAATTTTAAAAGTAGTGTGTAATTGTCGCAGCACCATTTTCAAGTTCACAATCCAAACAATTCTGAAATGCATTGACCAATGGCGCACTCACTGTGTCCTCATTAAGACCGTTCCACATATACACCACTCTGTTCGTCAAGAAATTCTTCCTATACATTCGCCCACATCTATCTTTAGACAGTTTTTTAGAGTGACCTCTCAATTCTCTTTTGTCGTTAACATGAAACATATTAAGTGGTGTGTTATAGTAGTTATTTACAATTCTGTATCAAGTTGCCACGAAGTCTACGAGCAGCCAGTGTTGTTAAGTTCATTCTAGTAAGGCGATCCTCATATGGTAAATTCCTCAATTCTGGTGGGATATTCGTTATTCTTCTTTGCACACGTTTTAAAAGTTCTATGACTTTCACATAATAAGGGCTCCACACCGACTGAGCGTACTCCAGAATTGGTCGTATGTAACACTTGTACAATTTTACAATCATAGCGGTGGAGTGGTCACGTCATGCACGTTGTATCAGGTAAGTCATTGAGTTTGCTCTCTAGACGACCCTCATAAATTGCTTTTCCCATTTGAGATCCTCAGAGATGACAACACCCAAGTCTTTTTGTTCTACAACCTCGGTGAGGGTCTGACCATTTATAACAGGCGCGCCACGCGGGTTGTTCTTTCCGAGGTGCATAACCGAACACTTTCCAACATTCAACGTCATCAGCCAGACACGCGTCCACGCCCCGAAAATCTCCCACCGCATGCTCATATTGCGTAACAGGATTGTAATAAATCTTGGCATCATCTGCATAAAACTGTATCTTGGACCGTACAAAAGATGCCAAATCACTGATATATAAGGCGAACAAGAGTGGTCCCAACACCGACCCCTGAGGAACTCCGCTAAGGACATCAAAGGACCGAGAGTAACATCCTCCGATCCTGACCCTGGACTTTCGCTCAGTCAGAAATTATATTATATTTTCCCATAGAGTTCTCCGACAAAATGATCTTTTAATAATAAACAACGCAGTTCATTTTCACTTATCTGACCGCCTAAACAAGCAGAATTTTTGCTTCATGAGTTGCCACTTCACAGCCCACGTTTTACAGTTTGATGTGGAATATTTGGCGTTGAGGTCCATATTATGTTTTTTGTTAGAATCATTGACGAAATGAAAGCAGCAATCCGCCAACAAATTGACGGAATAACTGTTTGAGTAATTGAAGGCTTCATGTTTGTTGTTTCGCTATAAGCTGGTTCTTGGCTTCATTTTGATTCTATACTATTGTCACACCCGGTATATTGTAATAAAAATATTGCATCCAGTCGAACTAAGTATTTTACGCTGATTTAATAGTTTGTAAAAGTTCATCAAAGTTTATACAAGTTCATGACTCTAACATCGGTATTGTATCTACTAGACAAAATTAGCTGACGGACATTTTTCCATAAAAACGGTATGACCGACCCTAAGAATAGACAATTTGATTGGACGATATTCGAAAAAACGGAAAAAAGTAAAGTTTTAAATATTGTTGTAACAGGAAGTTACAAGAGATTTTGATTTGCACTTCGGTGTAATAAAGTTTGAAGAGAGTGGTTGGAGACTTGGCGGCTCAGACCATGAAGTCTCCCCGCGTTGGAGCACATATGTGTGCATGCTCCGCCAGGTTCTCTAACCACAAAACTCTCTCGATTTATTTTTGGGGTCTTCTCTCCGAACTTCGGTAAAGTAAACTTCGGGTCCTAGAAGCGCTAATCCCCCCGTTGGGTAGTTTCTTAAGATTTATAGTTTATTTAACGCGATTAGAGTTTTAATTTTAACCATTTTAAATATTAAATATTTTATTAACGCGAACGAAATATCAGCTGTGTCGTCAAAAATGATTGTAATGTAAGTACAAAATTTTGATTATTATAATTGTTGATTTTTAAACTTGTCATTTTTTATTAAATTGATTTTTATACATTTTTTAAATAATTAAATAAATAATAGTAATATTCATCTGACTTTCCTTTTAATTTTAATATAGTTTTTTTAATTTAATCAAATAACTATTAACTGAGAGACGCCGCTCAAATACAGACCGTCACCCGTTTACGAGGGAGAATCAATAAGAACCTCTTTCGTGAGCGTGATGTAAGTGGGCGATTCTCGAGTAGCTCAACAAGCCAAGCGAGTTAATTTTTAATTATTATAATTAATTATAGTTTTTAATACTCATTCTTTTTCCATTAAATTTACTTTTATATTCTTAAAAGTTTATTAATTCGTTACACTATAATGTCGTAAAAACAACGCCCACACATTTTTTGCAAAATTAGCAAATGAATAGGTATAAAGTTGCTTAACTATAAAATACTTCTTTATTTTATTGCCGATTAGAGAATTATTATGTAACCATATTGTTTTAATTTTATACGATTCCCATGAACTTTAATTTTTCTATTTATGTAAAATATTCATATTTTAATCATGCTAGAAAAATAACAAATGGGTAATTAACGAAATACTTTAATGTTCTCAGAAAAATAGCAAAATATAAATATGCACAGTGTCTCTGAATGAAAGTATGAAGATTCCACGGAATAGGGAAGTACAAACCGCAATATTAGTTTTCTTTTTGAAACCTGCTCCTGCGCTCTTCATTTCTCAGGTTTATCAATTAATTTGTTTAAACTACAAACTACTACAACTAAAAATGTTGAATCTTTCGCCGAAACTGGTTCTTCATCGCTCGTAAATTTCTTTGGGCTGAGTTCTTTTTTCATTTTTGGTAACAACTACGATCTCTAGTGCCAACGAATACCAAATATATGCATTAAAATTTTTGCGTATTATTGCATTCAAGCTTAATATTTCTTATGAAAATATTAATTATGATCATCTTATGGAACTACTTAATGTTGATACATTGTCAAACAGGCGGATTTTACAGGACTTGGGGTTTCTTTATAAGATTCTAAACTGTAAAATAGATTCCCCTGAACTTCTTTCGAAAATTGGCCTTGAAGTCCCAAGTAGAAGTCTGAGCAGCGCAAACTTATTTAAAGTGCAATTCCATAGAACCAATTATTGTTATTACAATCCTATCAACAGATTGTGCATGTTTGGGAACCTGTACTGTAATGATATGGATCTATTTACTTTCTCTTTGGCTAGCCTTAAGAAACATGTTAGGCTTAAGTTAAAAAAATTCAAAATTTTCTGTAATTTTTTGTAATTACAATTATTGAAAAAAAAAATGACTTCATGTCGTCAATAAAATTATTATTATTATTATAAAATTGGACCCTGCTCCGCGCCTGATTGGGTCGTGAAATATATGCTGGAGAATGATATCGTCGTCTTCGAATGCTTCCCTACTATGCTACTTGTAACCCATTGTTTTTCCTAGCCAAGATTCTCCGCAAACCGATAACATAATGGTTTGAACAGACTTTCCATTACTTTTTAACGACGCCGTGTTCGATTTTCTCCATGTCTTTGCTTTTTTCCGCTGAGTTGCTTGATCGACGAAGCGAGTTTCAGTTCAATTCATTTTTGTATGTGCCCCAAATCTTCAATCCCACAAGACGATAGATTTTATCAAGCGCCTCACTGCTGATGTCTACATAGTAACCACTACACAAGAGTGCATTTGGAATACGCGTTTACCCTTTACCTTTTAGACAATTGAGATATTGAGTTGAACTCCTGATCTTTGCTGTTCGCTTTCATAGAACAATTTTAGTCGTGATGTCGATTTTAGTAGAAGTATGAGGGTTGCGTAGCTAGTTCGCAGGTGACTTTAATTTTATACAAGATTAAGTAAAAACAATTTCACAATAAGCCCATGAGGCTGCAGTGAAACCGGGGACTTAGGTCGGACGGACCCTTAAAAAAAAGTAAAAACAAACCTCACATAAGAATCTCGTTAATTTTAGTATCTCACTTTGCCTGTCTTGGTTGAAATTGTAATAAGACACCACGCCACTGGTATTATGTATACTAGTTGGGTGATTTTATAGATATTTTCTATTAGTTTGGGAAATATAATATTTTTGTGAATATTATTTTAAGTAGATTGTTAACAAATGTTCCTAAACTCTCCTTTTAGTCATAAAATTTAAGGGTCTGTTTTCTATATATCTTATCGTTTATTGATATAGGTTTTACCAAAGCAATAAATACATCTACAAGTAGGTACATGAATAACAAAAATATATAATTTTTGTCTCTTTTCTTTGTTCAACTTTTAGAAACAGATGGACGGTGTTTTCTTGTTCGAAGAATGACATGTTTTAAATACAGTGTGGACTCACTTTTGAACATCGAAATGCCTTCATGTAAATTAAATGTCAGACTTTTATTATTATATACAGAAGCTAGTAGTTGGAGGGTGACACGGTTTCCCATATCAAATAATATATATAAAGGGCTGTTTTCATTTCTTTTGTTTTGTTCATTGTTTTAGAGATATACATTTCTTCTGTAATACTTTGTTACGATGTATAGAATAAGTAATTATACGTTGATTCCTACTATAAGTTTGTAATTCTTCTTGGAGTCAATAAAGTTTTCTTTAAATAAAAAATATATATATATTATTGAATTATTCGCGCATTCGACAGATGTATTTCTTTATCTATATGCGACATTATTCTTCGCGCACTTCTTACATAAATAACTAATTTTCCAGCTGTCATTCAAATATCATGTATGCGTTTATTTCTTACCTCTTCGAATTTGTTACATATCAACGTGAATGCTTTAAATATGGCACTGGTCGAACCTGTAACGGTCACAATTCGTTCCGGACATGACCCGTCTGAAATGTTTATTTTTGCTCCGGACTGAAAACAAAATAGAAAAAGATCAAAATACAAACATTTAAACACGGAAAATCAATAATATTAATAAAAATATTAATGAAATCCTTGATAAATGAATGTTACACAACCATACTGTTTATATTAGTTTGAATTTATAGTGAGTTCCTTTCTCAGAACTATTAGAATCTCAATTCATGCTCCATTTACGAGGGTGCTATTTTTGTATTCAGAACTGGCAACACTGGTATTGCCAGGTGAAATCTGTCATCGCCATCTTGAAGTTTGACATTTTTGACAGTATACTCACTGAGAACGTTTTGGGGTGCGGTGAAAATTTGAATTAAGACGCGAAAATTTTTACAGTTTGTTTTGCTTTTCTAATTATTAAACAATGTGTTTTGCATTAACCTAAATAACACTCACCTCCTCACGAAACCTGTTTACAATTTCACCCTTTTTGCCGATGATACTTCCAACTTCCTGAAAAATAAAATAAATATTAATATGGAAATTTACTCTTTATATCAAAATTACTGTTTGTAATATAAATACTTTTGAAAAAACATAGAACAAATGTAAATAATGCACGCAAAATTGAAGAACCCTCAAATACCTGACGCATTACTATTCTGCATTATTCCAAATTTCGGATAAGCGCAGAATATACTCGTATATGGATTCAGAGAGAACACAAAAAATAGTATTACAAGTTCCTATACAGGGTGTCCCCTGTCAATTGGAAAAAGCTTCTGGGGCATATTGAGGAACCACAGACAAGCAGTTTGAGATAAGAGACTGATGTCCGGAAGTGCATGGTTTTCAAAATACAGAATGTCAAAGTTTTTTTCAAACAACCTTTTTTTATCAATATCTCAAAGACACGTTAACCAATTTTCTTGAAATTCGCTGGTGATGTAAGCTTAATAAGACGCTCAGTTAGCACTAATTAAATGTTAATTATGACTTCCAGTGGCGCCCCGGGAGACAGTGTCACGAATAACAATGACAAAAAAATGTTCATTATTATTAGAAAGAAAAACAAGGAGGCTTTTTGACAAATAATTTATTATTAATAGTGAAAATCTAAAACAAAACGATGTTGTCATGGTAACACATAAACATGTCAAACTTTAGTAAAAGTGTCAGATATGCAGATATACATCTCTTGTACGGGAAAGTGCGCGGTAATTCTTTGTTAGCACAACGGTTGTATGGGCAGCGGTTCCCAAATCGTGAATTGCCGAACGATAAGATTTTTGTCAAAATTAATCAAAATCTACGGGAGACCGGCTCATTCGTGGTAAGTATTGCAGAAATGGCAACTTTCTGTGTTTTTTCTTGCGCGTTTCTGTTTTACAGCCAATCTAAGAGGCTTTGTTATCTTTGCAGTCTATTCGAGAATTTGCAAGGAACTGTCCGATCAGATATGCCGTTGAGGATGAAGTCATGGCACGCATTCAGAATGAGCCCAACACTAGCACTCGTCAGATTGCGTCGCGACTTGATTGCAGCAAAAATACTGTCCATAGAGTATTGAAAATCCACGATCTGCATCCATTTAACCTTCAAAAGGTGCAGCATCTACTGCCTGGCGATGCTCCTCGGCGGTTCGAGTTCTGCGAGTGGTTGCTCGGTCAAGCGGATGAAAACGCTGATTTTTTAAGTATAATCTTCACAACCGCTGAAAAAGGATTTTCGCGCGAGGGGACATCCAATCCTCGTAATAACCACGAGTGGAGCAAACAAAATCCCCATGCTACGCACATCAGAGGATATCAGCAGAAGTTTGGTGTTAATGTTTGGGCAGGTTTTCTGGGCGACCATTTGATTGGGCCGTACGTTCTACCTGATCACCTCAACGGGAATAGCTATCTAGTTTTTTTGCGAGATATTCTGCCCGAGCTGCTGGAAGATGTACCCCTCCAGTTGCGTAGAGAGGCCTGGTTCCAACACGATGGTTGTCCAGCGCATTTTGCGCGCACCTCGAGCAAACCTACAACAGGTGGATTGGTAGAGGTGGTCCCGTCCCTTGGCCAGCAAGGTCGCCGGACTTGTCCCCCCTGGACTTTTTTCTTTGGGCGAAATGGAACGGTTGATCTATGCAACTCCTGTGCCAACAATGGAGGACCTAGTTGCTAGAGTTGTGGTGGCAGCGGAATTTATCGCGAACGATCGAGGCGTGTTTGCTCGGGTGCGCGAATCCTGGCTCGACAGGTGCAGAAATGCATGGTGCACACTTTGAGCATTTGCTCCACTATTAATAATAAATTATTTGTAAAAAAGCCTCCTTGTTTTTCTTTCTAATAATAATGAACCTTTAAATAAAGTTTCTAATAAAAAAATTTTCTCGAAAACGGAGATACGAAAAAATATCAAGTAACAAAAAAGTTGTATTTTTAACTAAGCTTTCTAAAAAATATATAAAATTTTCAAAAAAAGTCAGTAGCGTACATTTTTTTGTCATTGTTATTCGTGACACTGTCTCCCGGGGCGCCACTGGAAGTCATAATTAACATTTAATTAGTGCTAACTGAGCGTCTTATTAAGCTTACATTACCAGCGAATTTCAAGAAAATCGGTTAACGTGTCTTTGAGATATTGATAAAAAAAGGTTTTTTGAAAAAAAATTTGACACCCTGTATTTTGAAAACCATGCACTTCCGGACATCAGTATCTTATCTCAAACTGCTTGTCTATGGTTCCTCAATATGCCCCAGAAGTTTTTTTCCAATTGAGAAGGGACACCCTGTATAGTATTTTCTTACGCTCATCGCTGAAAAAGATACAGTCTCCTACAGGACGCCCCTTAAAACCATTTTTTTAAATTACGTTTTAAAATACTTGTGTAATATGATGATTTATGTGAAACTGCTTGCAGATGTTTTTTAAACAAATAGAAAATTGATTTAATAAAGAATGGATTATTAATAATTACAAGTACGACATCAAATTGAATCTTCAGAAAATCCTTTATATCGAATCCTCGACATACGACCTTGTATTTATTAGAATACTATCCACATACTTAGGTATATCGTTACAATAATTAATTCAAAAACGTAATGTTATATCAGATTTTATTTAATAAACTAGACGATTAATAAATATTATTATTATTATTATCCAGTTCTTGACCTCATCAAACAAGTTTTGAAATGGTATACGAGGTTTTTATCTAATAAATTAGTGCTATAATGTGATTAAATAATTCTTTAAAAAAACATAACAAACATTTCTTTATTAATAGCAACTAATATTATCTAAAGGTAGTAAGTAGGTACTAATGATAGTAGATTTTCATTGATTACATTTTAATTGTTGTATCTATTTTTAAAAACATGCACCTATTTAATGTTGTTAATGCATTTTTGTTCACATAAAAAGTTAGTCAATTGTTGGAGAAAAACACTTGATTGTGTAAAAATCAAGTTATCAAAAAATGGTCGCGATATTTGCCTCAAACCACTTAACAAAGCTGGGTCAAAAGAAAAAGGTTATATGGTGTAATTATCTCCACGGGGCTCCGATATGGCACAACATACTTAATGCAAAAAAAATAGAAATAGTTAATAACTGAACACTCGCCGGAATTCGAGAGAATCGACATTAAATCTGTCGAGCAGCTGTCTATGTTCGATACCTCGTGAAGGAAAATGACCATCAATTCTAAAACAAAGATGCTTTAAAATTTGCGTTGTATTTTCTCAAGTTTTAGAATATGGGTCTGGTATATAGGAAATCATACAATTGAGGCATATTCAAGCTTGCTTCTAACTAGTGCATAGTAAAGGACGATAAGACAATCGATGTTCTCAAATCCCGAAGTAACTCTCAGTATAAATCCCAAATTACGCAGAGCACAGCCATATATATCCGTTATATGATCATTGAACGATAGATCAGAATCCACTGTGATCCCAAGATCCCTGGTAAGCACACATCTAGCTAAGGAAGCACCGTATATCCGATAATCGAATTCATGTGGACTGCGGCATTTAGACATTGTTAAACATTTGCATTTGCTGATATTCAGTGGTAGATTGTTTTCCACACACCATTCTGCCAAAACATTCAGATCGCTCCGTAGAGCGTGACAATCGGAAGGTTCTGAGATAGTCCGAAATACCTTCAAATCATCCGCAAATAAGAGACATTGACTCGTGAACTCCTGAACAATGTCGTTCATGTACACGGCAAAAATCAGTGGGGCCAGGTTACTTCCCTGTGGAGCACCGCTAGTGACCACGAACTCAGGAGATCTAAAGCCACCATACTCAACAAACTGGCGTCTATTTGATAAATATGAGTCAAAGAGAGTTATTAGGCTCTCATGGAGCCCAATCCCGTTCATTTTATTTTTTATTACATTGTGGTCAAGGTTGTCAAAAGCCTTCGAAAAATCTGTATAGAGAACATCGGACCTGTTTGCCCAAACCAACAGCAGGAATTGCCGCCTGTAGGAATTCAACTAGATTTGTCGTAGTAGATCGCCTATGAAAAAATCCATGTTGTTCCAGAATAATCCGATTTTTTATTTTCTGAAATATTTTATCATGAAGAATTGATTCGAAGACCTATGAAAAGTTGGACAGAATAGATATCGGGCGATAATTTGTTAATCTATCAATTGGACCCGCCTTATGAACAGGGCATATTCGAGCAAGTTTCCAGGAGGAAAGAAACCTACTGGATGTAATTATTTTGTTGAAAATAGTAAGCAGGGGTGCAGCCAGAACACCAGCACAGTCCCTCAGGATAAACGCAGGAACACCATCACAGCCTGAAGTCATTTTGGGCTTGAGCCCCCTCAGAGCTCCGAGGACATCCCCCATCTCAAAGGCGTCCACAAGGATGGCACCATCGCCCATGCTAGCGCCAACAGGACCATGCGTCCCATGCGGTACGAAGACACTTTTAAAAAAATCAGCGAAGGCATCCACAATACTCTGAGGGTTGGATGTTTCCGCGCCCGTAGCATCGTACATAAGACCTGGTATACGAGATGTGCGTAAAGAAATCATAAGTCAGAAAGAAGAGCATCACTTCTTGTTCTGCTTTCAGTCGCCAGAAGAAGTAGTCGACGCTTTCAAACTTAAATATTTAGCAATTCTTTGTCAAGATCATTAGTTATCGTCCTCTTCTGATATGCGTGATAAGGTGAATTGAATGATTTTAATAAAATAATACACTGTTAATGAAAAATTAAATGAATATAAGAAACATTACAGCAATACTTGGGAGAAAACAAAATTGAAACATTCCTAATAACTATAATCAAGCGCCTGCATATTTTGTCGATTTATCACAACGAATAACTTGGCAATACTTTCCGCCATATTATTATATGCATCTGACTGACCCAGACTGCTGTTGTTTTCATGTTTCTTTTCTCGTGTTGCATAGAGTATACGAGGTGCTATAAAATAATGTTCGTTTCCAAGATGTTCATTGTTAGTATACATAGGGATATTGATCACCAAATACTTCAAAACGATCGCCAAATCAAGCTTATAGAAACAACGAAGTCTATGGATATTTCTAAGTTGTTTTACGCATATTTTTTGTGTCGATTGATAAACTACACTTCTGGGATCAAAGCACAATCAAAACAGTGGACTGCAAATGGAAAATCTACTCAGGGAAAGCCAAAAGCACGAGACGTTAACGGCTAAGATTTTTTCGGCAATAGCCACAACATTTTATTCATTGACGACTGACTACCTTGAAAAAGATAAGACAGGAACCGAGGCGTCTTAAAAGGGTATACTGCTACATCAAACAATGCACAAGCCGGTGCCGTAGCCAAAATTCACAAATTGGACTTCAAATTGGTTGACGATGACGACTCACTATATTCTAACTTTCCTTGGAACGGGAAGATCGTCATCGATTTGTCAGAGCTTATCACAAAACAGTTCGTGACGAAACCAACATTCACGAATTAGACTTCATATTGGCGGGCTTCTCACTGTATTCTCCAAATCTGGCTTCCAGCGACCTGTTTGTGTTGCCTGCGCTTGGAGTACAAGGATTTTCATCGTACGAGAAGGTCTTCATATAAACGAACCATATCAGCGGTCAAAATTCACGAATTAGACTTCATATTGGCTGAGAACTACGGAATTATCAAAACCGGGCTTCTTTTCTACCTTGTTTTTATTATTCAGTCACGGATGCCAATTCACCATAAGTTAGACGCACGTTTAAATGCTCTAAAATCTAATCATTTTATCAAATCTGTTTACAGAGCTCTTAGAAAGCTCAAAGATAAACCAACAGCAGGTCCGGATGGTATACCATCCTTTTTGGGTCGTGATTGTGCTGCGGTATTGGGTGGGCCATTGGGTACAATATTCAACCTTGCCTTACGATCAACTAATTTTCCTGCATTTTGGAAGTTTTCAAGGTGACGCCGGTTTTTAAAAAGGGAGATAAGCATGATGTAGGAAATTATCGTCCTATATCAATTCAATCATGTTTTGCGAAGGTGTTTGAGTTTTTACTACATTATGTTATAACGTGTCATGTTAGACGACAAATTTCAACTGTGCAGCATGGTTTCTTCCCGGGTCGTTCTACATCTACCAATTTATTGGTTTTAACACAGTTTCTGAGTGAACAACTTGATAATGGAGGTCAGGTAGATGTTATCGATACTGACTTTTCCAAGGCCTTTGACAGACTTGATCATGGTGTCTTGATGGCTAAATTGTGTCGTTTTGGTCTATCCAATGGCTTGCTTCTTCTGTTGGATTCATATTTAAATGGTCGTTATCAATATGTTGAGTATAGAGGGTTCACGTCTGTCAATTTTTTAGTGACCTCAGGAGTCCCCCAGGGTTCTGTGTTGGGGCCATTGTTGTTTTTGTGCTTTAGTGATATTTCCAGTGGCTTGACTAGTAGTTCGCTCTTGTATGCCGATGACTTCAAGATATACTCGGTCATTGATAGTGAGCATGATTGCTCTGTTATTCAGGAAGACCTTAACAAGATTTATGAGTGTTGTGTTCGCAACAATCTTTATTTGAATATTGAAAAATGTTTTTCAGTTTCTTATACACGCAGATTAAAGCCTATAACGTATTTATATTTCATTCACGATTCTCCATTGGTTGTTTCTGATCGTATTAAGGATTTGGGGATTTTCTTTGATAGCAAACTAAACTTTATTGAACATTATCATTATATGATTTCAGCTTCGTATCAGTCTCTCGGTTTTGTCATGCGTAACGCGAGGGATCTTAGGTCTCCTCAAACACTTATTGCATTATTCAATGCATTTGTTAGGGCTAAGTTGGAGTATGCCTCAGTTGTGTGGAGTCCTATATATGAATTTCATTTGGCGAGTATGGAACGTGTTCATCGTCGTTTCGCTAAGTTTCTGTGGTTTCGTAGCGATGGAGTTTATCCAGTCATTGGATTTCCACATGATACGCTCTTAAATCGTTTTAATTTGACATTTTTAAGTACGCGTAGGGAATGTTCTGCTATTATCTTACTGTACAAAATTATTAATGGAGATATTGATTGTCCAGAGCTGTTAGAATTGCTTCCATTTTATGTCCCTAATTTGCGTACACGTAATAATCCCAAAATTCTTCTTCGCCACCTCGTATGTTTTCTCTCTTTATCGGTTGTTCAATATGCACACAAACTAAAAAAAAAAACCAAAAAGCGATACGACGGCATACATCCCAACCCCAATAGTAGCAGCAGGCAGCAGTAGTAACAACACAACAGTCTAGTAGCCTGCCTGGCATTCATACATACATAAATATCACTGGTATGAGTAGCACACATGCATGTTAAAATCTATAATTAAATTTGTTAATTGGCAACTATAACAAAAGAAAATTTAAGGTTCTGGCCATCGCTTTAATAAGCCTCTGTGAATAATTATTATTGTGACCATCTATTTTATTTATTTTAAGTTTTTTTTTCCTCTGGTCGCTCTCGATATCACAACATGACACGAGCAATGTATTTAGAGCATTATAGAAATAGCTCTACTATTAATTGATTAGCTACTAAATATTATTTGAAAATATTTATTGCTTCCTGTAACAGACGCGAAATATAATATGAAAGTTATCGCATTTATCTAAATACCAGAGAAGTCTAAAAAATTATAAACACCACACATGGAACGATAGTCGAACTAAAATTTCTACGTAACTTATACAATCATATGCCTCAATCACAAAGTGATTGAACCAAGTGACAGTAGCAAAAATACAATACAAACATATAGGATCGTATGGATATATTTCACTGAGCAAGTACATGGAATCTATTGAATCATTTCTCCCAGAACATTCCTCAAATCACGCTTAAATCTGTTCTCATTGAAGTAGTTAATGCTAGTATAGATGGAATAAGTATTACAGAAATTACATGCTTTGAAGATGGAAGCTCTTGTTTCATAATTTGCGTGCACCGGAGGTACTCTGAAGAGATAGGCACTTCTCGAATTGAACTGCGGAATATTAAACCGCAACATCTCCAACAATTGCGAACAGCCTATAAGACCATTAATCAGACCAAATATAAAACACTGAGAGGAAAAATGCCTACGCATCCCCAGCGATTGAAAATCAAATCTCTCCAATAGCAAACCATGGTCGTATACCCGGGCAGGAAACCGACCATCAATCTTGAAGGCTAGTCGTTTGAGGAATATTCGTTGAACATTTCCGAGAGAGTTAACATAAACTCCATATATTGGAGACTAAGCAATGGCAGCATATTCAAGCCTTGATCTTACCATTGCGTTGTACAACACTATAAGACAGTCAGTTTTGTTAAATGAGTTCGTGGTTCTAAAAATAAATCCCAGAGATTTGAGCGCACTTTTCTTTCTTTCGGAAACATGATAATTAAAAGTTAATTCGCGATCAAGATCTTTAATAACAGTGCATTTATCAAGAGCAGCGCCAGAGAGTCTGTAATTGTAAGAAACAGTGCGCCGTCTTCTTGTGTATGTTATATATTTGCATTTATCAACGTTTAAATAAAGCTTATTCACAGTACACCAATCCTCAAGCATACTCAGATCTCTCTGTAGTACATCACAGTCGTCTTCGGAGTGAACAGCTCTGAATAGTTTAAAATCATCTGCGAAAAGTAAATAATTGCTAGAAAGGTGCGTTCCTCTGTCATTAACGAATATTGCAAATAACAGGGGGGCTAGGTTACTACCTTGGGGAGCGCCACTTGTGGCCAAGTAAGAGTGAGACTTAAAACCACTGTATTGCACGAAGTGCATACGTCGATTCAAATATGATTCAAAAAATTAAATTAAAGACTCCTGGAAGCAAAGTGAAGCATCTTTCGTAGTAGTATATTATGGTCTATTTTATCGAATGCTTTAGAGAAGTCTGTATAGATTGTATCGACTTGAAGACCCTTGCCCATTATAGGATACATTTGTTGTAGGAAAGCGACAACATTTGTGACAGTTGATCTTTTGTGGAAAAATCCGTGCTGCTGAGGTATTATATTATGTGACCTACAGTGAGATAGAGGCACCTCTTCGCATATTGCCGAGTGCAATACATTCGATTTTGCATCAACATTTATTTGTGAGAAAAATACGTTCCAGATGGATTCAACATAAATTGACTGAAGCCTTTCAAAACCATTTTTTTTTTGAGAACGGAAAAAATGCCTTGTTCAAGTGAAACAGAACCTTTAAAAAACTCCGGTACAGTTGTGTCTTTAACATTAAGCCTCTGGCCAAAAATGTTCATTGAACCCGATGCAACATGAAAGTAAAACCAATGCGGGAACAAAAAGGGTCGGAAGGACTTCAAGGTCGTAGGTAACGAAGCTTCAATTCCGTCGCATCTCTTAAGGAATAGTGTCCTTGGTGGAATTCCAGTTACAATGATCTCAATACCAGTGGTGAAATCCCAGAGCGTGGAACGAATGATGAAACTGATTCAATAAAATGACCTCACCTTTACCAATTTTATGAAACTTCAGACGTTTTAACAAGTGAACAGAAAGTTGTCTCAATCATTTAATTGAAATAGTGATATTGAGATATTAAAAAATAATTTAAAAGAATAAAAAATTTACAGTGACGCCGTTCTATTCGTTATGGGAAAAAGTGTATATTTTTAGATAAACGGCGACACCTTGTATGATTTTTAAATATAATTACTTTAGACAAAAGAATTAAGGCTTCCAAAACTCTAATTCTCTAATAAGAAAACTGAAATACTAATAAAGTTATGTTATTGAGAGGCTTCTAAATATCCAAAATCCTATTAGAATGTGATTTTTACTGGGTATTTAAAGTTGTCCTTATAATAATGCATAATTTTCACTATGTATAGAAGGGAATGATATTTTAAGTAATTTATAATAATACGAGTAATAGTCTTTATTTTATTGAGGCCGAAGTCTAGCCAACTTATGCTTAACATATATTGCAATGCAAAACTGTTTCCACCACGTATTTTGTAATCTACAAGTGAAACCCCGGCGAGTTTTTTTGTGGATTTGGAAATTTGTAACTGTAGTTCACCATGAGAATTTTGAAACTATATACAACACTACAAACAAAGATTAAGATCAGCTGAACCAACTCCAATACAGGCAAAAACAATTTTATCTGTGACTGTTTTTTTTTTGCACGCAAAAGGGATTAATCTCAAAATTAGCCTAGCAGCATACTACGTAATCATAAATAATTAAAATAGAACAAATACATAATATATGAATAAAAAATAGACTGATATATGGAGGGTTTTTCCTTTGCATGCGTTCCTTGACTATATTGAAGATAACACCCAACCAGATATATAACATTCTTCTTTTAGGCCTGCGATTTATCCATTACAGCAGGTTGTATTGATGCCTCGGTTCCTCAATGCTCCCAGGATTGACTCGGTAAAACGTTATCGAAGTATTAGTCCATTCAAAAAGACCATAGGCGAGGGCAGTCGACATGAAAATTAATCAGCTTGAAAAGAAAAATCTGTGAGTTGACCGTCCTCCGAAACTCCAAGGAGTCGAAGTTGAATCTATCCAGCAACTGTTGATGGTTAACTCCTCTCGCAGGGAAACGTCCGTCTATTCGGAAACATATGTTTTTTAAGAACTTGCGCTGAACTCTCTCCAATCTGTCAATGTCAACACGGTAAATCGGTGACCAAACCATTGACGCATACTCTAATTTAGTTCTTACCAATGCCAGATACACCGATGTCAGGCAGTCAACACTACGGAATCCTGAGGTTGACCTCAAGACAAATCCCGAGGTCCTTTGTCACCGAGCATCTTTCCAAAGATGTACCGTTAATTTCATAATTATGTTCATGGGGTGCCAGTCTTCTATAAAATGTCATGCACTTGCATTTATCGATATTCAAGGATAAGCAGTTGACAGTGCACCACCGATGAAGGACATTTAAGTCATGCTGGAGACTATGACTGACCGTCCACAGCGAGTATTACTGTGCACTTTTGGATCGATTGAAGGCTGAAATCGCAAAGAAACGGCCACATTTGCAAAAGAAAAAGGTTATATCTCGAAGGGTTGCAAGTTAGAATCTTACTTAATGTCAAAAATTCGTTTTGCAATCGCTGCTTAAATAATTCAAATAAAAGACACGGCCATATTTCAGCTTAATTCCCTATTACATCAAAACTGGTTAAAATGTATATTTGCATGTAGTATTCCAAGTCATAATAATAGCAAACTTTGGGACCATATGGGAACTCCGGGAGAGCGAGAGAATAGCGGTAAGTACCTAGATATAGGTAGACATTTTATGTGATTAAAACTTTTTTCGCGTTCTGGTAGTATTCGCGGCATTTTATTATTAAACCAGGAACATAATTTTTTTCTAGTTTCTACCTAGTTAAAATATAATCAATTTGAAAACAATTTTTCAGTTAATAAATTCACTACCGATTTTAATTTGTACTTTACGTTAGAACTGGTGAATTTGTATTAACAAATAAAATTGCAAACTTGTGGAGAACATTCAATCGAAAAATCGATCAAAACAAATAAAGCAGTTTTACTGCTACAGGGAAAAAAAAATATTTTCCAATTGTCACGCACATTTACATTAAATGTCTCCCATGTTCCCTAAAGTTATAACCGATAGTTTCCTTTAACATTGTCACTCTGTATAGATATACAACGGTTCACTACAGAAGTTGCTAATTGAAAAGTTCACTCTATGAAGTTTCCAACACGGAAAAGTTTCATGTGGCTTTTCTCTTGACGCAAAGTCGATATACCGGATGTCCGAACACTAAATTAACATTTGAAGACAGTGGATTATTGTAGGGATGATGCCATCTTATCCTATAGTGTTCTCCAGAAAAGTTAAGGCTTTTTGAAGATTTTTTTTTATTTATTTATTCTCATTACATGTCACTACCAAAAAAGGTTTACACACCCAGCCTTGCTTCTCAGGAATTGTAGCTTTTCGCTTGCTAGACCGCTTCAAATTATTTTCAATCATTCGGTCTCCACTGGCACTTTCCCTGTATTATGGAAAACTAGTTTCATTACCCCTATTTTTAAATCCGGCAACAGAAATGAAGTAACAAATTACCGACCGGTCTGTATATTGAATTCAATTCCGAAACTATTCGAAAACCTGATCACTCGTTATCTGACGGCCACTCTAGGGCCATTAGTGATCTCCGATCAATTTGGATTTCAGGCAGGTAAATCTACCGAGCTCAATCTCCTCGAATTCACAAACTACTTGTCCCGGGCTTTGGAGCACGGATATCAAGTTCATGCCATTTACACCGACTTCTCTAAGGCTTTCGACAGTGTCAACCATCGGCTTCTCATTGAGAAGCTTGGGATTGTTGGAGTCCCTGCGCCTATGTTGGACTGGTTGGGGAGCTACTTATGTGGTAGAACTCAGGTTGTTCGGATCAATGAGTTTCATTCCAGACCCATATTAGTTTCATCTGGTGTTCCTCAGGGGCCCCTTATTATTTAACTTATTTGTCAATGACATAGAGCAATGTTTCGTTCATAGTGAGATCAAGTTATTTGCTGATGATCTAAAGTGTTATAGGCGTATTGCAGGCCCATCCGATTGCTACCATTTGCAGGAGGATGTTATTCGGCTTGTGCATTGGTGCGAGGCGAATGGTTGGATTTGAATATATCGAAGTGCTTTTGCGTTAATTTTAACCGTACTAGGGATCCACTTTTTCACGAATACTTTATTGACCGGGACGCTTTGGATTATAAGGCTTTGGTCAAGGATCTGGGTGTCTACTTGGATTCTTCACTGAGCTACACCGACATCAGGCGCGCGACATCGCGGTACATTAAGATGTTGGGCTTCATCAGACGTTGTTCGGGGGATTTCAGTCAGATTGGTACATTCAGAGCCCTGTACACATCCCTTGTGAGGCCGCATTTGGAGTACGCCTCTGCGGTGTGGTCTCCATCTTATGTTTGTCACACTGTCTGTATCGAGAGGGTTCAGCACCGTTTTCTGAGGTACGTTCATTTTAGACTCGGCCGTGAACGACCCGTTAATTTTAACTTAAACTACGGCGTATTGCTGAGTGAGCTGGAGTTGGCTACATTGGGCGCCCGCAGGGTTGTCAGGGATCTGACTATACTATATAAAATTTTAAACAATACTCTTTTATCTTCTAGTCTTTTATCCCAGATTGGTTTCCATGTTCCCCCTAGACAAAGCAGAAGTTCTGATCTCTTTCACGTCTCGTTCCACCGCGCGAACTACGCTATGAATACCTTTGTCACCAGAGTGGCGCGACTGGCGAATCGTTGTTCTAATCATAACATCGATTTCTTTGCACCATTTGGTGAGTTCGCCGGTCGCTTGAGGAGGGGGTCTAGAGATGAATGGTTTCCCTAATTCCTTGTTTTTAAAATTTAAAATAAATTATCATTCATTAATTCCTTAACATCAGCGAGCGTTGGAGTCCTGCGAGCTGTTGTATGTCGCGCAATTGCTGGTTTTTTGTTTTTTTTATTAAGTTCACTTGTAATGGATAGTCTAGAGTTATGTAAGTTTTATAATTTCTGTATTATGTTGTATGCTATTGTTTTGTACATGTTGTAATAATGGACTTTATCCGTAGATTAATAAATAAATAAATAAAGTAATATCATAAAAGCATCTAATTTTTCCATATTTGCACCTGCACGAATAAAACATATATTACATACTTTGCATTGTTTTTTCGATTTTTTTCAGAGGAAAAATTAGATGCCCGAATGTGACAAGACTATTTCATGAGTAACAGATTGTTTGTTTGTTGTTTATTGGCAATAAAATCAGAAAAATTCAATAACTGCATATAGACCTTATTTTTGAGAATCGTTTTGAATTATATGCCGACTTAGAGTCCTACCTTGGCATTGACACGCTGGGTGATCGACGACAGAGACATGATTTGCTTTTATTGTATGATCTTATAAATGGAAGGTTGAATTGTCCTGATCTTTTGGGCAAGATTGGAATTCATGTTCCATGTCGTGCAACGCGTACGAGGAGTATGTTTCACCAGACAGATTCCAGAACAAATTATGGTTGCAATTCATTTTTGGCGCGCTCAATGCGTCTCGCCAATGACAGTGAAGAGACACTGGATTTTTTTGTCCCGAGAAATACCTTTTTGGGTTCAGTAGGGCACCTCTTTGATAATTGATACGTTGTGTTGTACCATATTGCTTTATAATAGTGAAGTATTGATCGTGTAGATTATTATTATCCATTTTATTTGACATTTTTCGATTGTCTAATTCTTTTGAAGTGTTTTATTGTAGAACTATTTATATTTATTGTAATTTTGTATAAAATGGGCGTTTGCCCGTAAATAAATAAATAAAAAAATAAAAATAAGTCCTTTTCTGGTGTCCTAGGAGAACATAATTACTTGTTATCAATGGTACTGTAATTTTTGTACGTAAATTGTACTTAAATATACATGCAAAATAATAAAACAGAAGCAACACATAGGAAAAACATTCAAAATCATCATACCTTTCCTTGCATAATCAATCTAATGGTAAGTGTGACATTTGGATCATCGTTTATCAATGGTTTATGCTCCATGTCCAAAGGTTGTTTGTGGTGGTTCAACTACTTTTAAGGGGTGGTTGGTGGTGTGGCAGAGAAAAAAGGGTTGGTGTTGGGTTATACAAGTAGAAAAATGTTGGTTGCAGGTTTAATTGTTCTGAAAACAAACAAAACAAACAAAAATAACTACAGACTGTTTTTAATTATACTATTCTAAAATTTATTTATTTTTTGTTTTACTCAAATATGATTTGATAAAAACGGTAATTTCACCTAAAGAATTCTTTGTAATTAATTTCAAATGCATTATTTTCTTCAATTAAGGTTTGATTGCTATTGTGTAAAATTCTCTTATTTTCCGCTGAAAAGTAGAAATAATTTCATTGATCTCCACTTAATTCTCACAGTATTTTGACCGCTATTGTTTCTGCTCATTCTTATGATTTATGAAAACAGTATGTGTGTCATATTAAGCTGTTGTGTGATTCTATTTCCACAGTGAGGTGGTACTCCATCTAACTGGTACCAACAACTTCTTAATTCATTTAATGGTAGATCATCCAAAAAATGCGCCACAACATTTTGCAAAATATAAACTAACCTTCCGTATTTAAATTATGCTCGTAAATAAAATATTCAACATGTGTGTCTTTCACCATACAAAAAACGTTCACACTAAATTTATTTTGAAAATTTCGTTCACGAATAGCGTGCGGATTCTCAGAAGCCCAAAAATGACTATTTTGTCTATTAACGATTCCATCTCTCGAAAATTTCGACTCATCTGTCCAAATCACTTTTTGCAGAAACCCAGGATCTTCTTGCGTTCGTGTTAAAATGATTTCGCAGAACCTTACACGTCGTTCGGCATCACCTGCTTCCAGAGCACAAAGATATTTGAATTTAAATGGATGTAAACCACTACTTTTTAATATTTTTTGGACAAAGGATTTTGAAATTCCTAAATCTTGTTCAGCAGCACGCACTGATGATTCATGAATAACGACTGGTTGGATAGCAACAACTAATTTCATATTTAGTTTGACGTTTATGCTAATTCAGAGAAATGTCATTATTTTCATGGCTAACTAAATTAATTAGCTAGCTTCCAGAGAGACAACGATAGTCGCTGCAGAAAAATTTAAAATGACGATACTTATTTCGAAAACTATGCCTTTTAGAAAATGATAACCTATTACAAAATTGCATTATTTTTTAATGCTAAGGAAGATAAAATAATAATAATATACCCATTCCATTTGAAAAAATTGACTTTCAACTGTTTCTCTTGAACCGTTTTCAATATATTTTTTGACCACCCTGTATAAACTAATCAGGAAATGTCTTGTCAATTCGAAAAAGAAGATCCCACCTGATAAGAAAATACCTGCAAAATAATTATTAAATACTGACTTACAAGGAAAAAACGGAATTCTTATGGCGCCCTAAACTGTCAATTTTGACATAAATCTTGATAAACGACTGACGTTAGGTATAGGACATGATACATGAAATATATCTGAAATTTTATTTAGAATCCAAAAATGTAATAATATATAGGGTGTTCCATTTAAAATAACAAAGTTGCCATCAACTTCCGGTATAACCGGAAGTGCTATGCCGTTGCTATTATATTACTTGAGTAGAGCATATTTGACAATATAGACACTGAAATTTTCAAAATTCAATTCGAAGTAGTTTCTGAAATAATCTAATGGGTTGCCACCGTAGGACACCCTGTAGATCAAACCAAATAAATATGAAACTGTGTTGTACCTATTTGATGTAAGACAAAATTTACCAAGACCGAGAAAAAAATAATACAGTTACCTACAATTTTCGGCAGTTAATATTTATAGATAAATAGGAGAGTTTATACCTATTATGAGATCGTAGGGCTCGATATAGGGTACCTATTGAAGTAGCAAAGCTTGTGTATATAACTCTTTGGTAATAGTGAACAATAATAATTATAATACATTACTTACAGTAGTACATCGACACAATGGACACTAGGTATTAGTTGTTAGATATTATTACAACCAAGAAATAAGTAGGTACATCTATTTATAGCTTTGTATATGTATTTAAGCGGCAAATTTATCATTTTGCATTTCAGGCTAAACGTAAATCTTCTTGTACCTACTTAAAAATAAATGAATACAATTTTTACATTATTACTTGTATTATTGTGTGCATATCACGCATTCTTCCGGTAAATAATTTCTTATTCTATGTGAAAATATAAAAATACATACTTAATAAGTGTTCATTAACCATAAATTTATTAAACATTATCTTATGACCATTAAAATAAAAGCATTGAATCGTATTGTTTACTATCACAAATCTACGTTAAAATAGACAACAAACTCGTTTAGAAGTTATTTTAAAATACACTTACATTGTTGTTCATCCAGTTTGTATGGCTTAAACAATTAGTTTGTGGTAAATAAATCCAAAAAATAAAAAACTTAACCACTATCACTGTCTGAAAAACAAAATATTACTCCAACTACACTTATTTGCGTCCGGAAAAAAAATGTAATCGCAGTTTGCTGTGGCTTGGTACATTGACGTTTTACGTTTGACTTGACAACGGATTAGCTTACTGCTAACTTCATTCATACATTAAACTGTAGGATAAAACAATTTCTCAGTCTATTGCCCGGCGGTATTGCCAAACTGTAGTAAATATAACAATGATATACTTCTCGACCAAATTTATTTGATTTATGGTCGTTTGCAGCAAGAATATCAGGCAGCATCTAACGTTAATGAAAGAATAAGTGCAAACAAAAAACAAGGTTCCCTAACGTTAGGTGCTGCCTGACTATTAAATTATGTATAGGTGACAAAACTTTTAAAAAGTTACAAATGTATCATTTTTTAATGAATTATGATGATAAAGTTCACGTAATAATTAATAGGTATATAACACAGAAAATGCTATCAAAATCCGTTCAACGCTCATAACATTAGATACATATTTTGTTTGCACTTATTGTTTCCTAACGTTGGCACAAACCGCCATAAATTATTATTGTACTATCTTGAAGTTATAGCAACACCGCCGCTTCTAAATTGTTTTGTCCTACAGCTACGGTGTGTTATTGAAGTGTTGCCAACATCGTAAAAATAATAATCAATGAGAAAATATGATACAGTGTTGCCGGCTTCAATGGCTGATCCAATTATTGTTAGAATTATTTGCTGATTAACATACATGGTTGTGCAAGAGGTTGAAAAGAAAATAAGGGGTATGTTTTGTGGTTGCAGATAAAACCATTACGATGTATTAAATTAGGTACAAATTTTTCAGAAAACCAAATTATATTTATTAATACGAGATAAGGTAAATTACTACTACTAAATATGAACGAAATAAATAAACGGTTTTTAATCGTTAGTTCCGCATCCGCAGTTATATGGTTTCTTTAATATTCTGTCTAACGGGCTTTTCTTCAGCAAAACGGTTATTAAATTTCCCTCTTTTTCCCTTTTAAGCTGACTCTCATTGAATTTATTTTAGTATGAGATGCTAAGGGTTTCATAGTGTGTAGGTAGGTACTTACGCGAAATGAATCTCACCCCAAAGGAAATTTAGTATACTACAAGACATTAATATTAAATTAGATGTGCCTGACGCACTGTGACCTAAAACTGTATGAAAGATATCTTGAATTGATACATAACCAGAAACCTAAAGCCAATGAGAAGATTGACAGCTATATTATTAGCGAAAAATAATAATTAGGAATGAAAAATGTTCGAATCAAATTCAAAATAAAATTTGTTCTACAGAATACAAATATGAAGCGGCAAACAAGTCAATTCTGATGACAACTGACAAGGTTTGAAATTCAGTTTAAAAAAATATATAACATGTGATAGCATGCAACACTGTCTTAACAAGAAAGCCAAACATCGAGTAAAAACCGAACACCGAACATGGCCTCATGAGTAGGCGAACGATATTTTTTATGTTGTTATAACGTATTATTACTTATAACCTAAGAAAAGTTTTTTATTGTTTCCCGGTGTTTTTCTTTGCTCGTATTTAAGGTGAATTTTCCGTTTTTGATACAATTCAAGTCTATAACATATCTACAGTGTTTTTAAAAATGCCTTTGAATTGCTGTGTGCCTAATTGCAGGAGCCATTATCATAGTAATATAACCCGAAAGTGTCTGTATTTATTGTCTCCTGCTCCTGCAGACCAAGAGCTCCTTAAGAAGTGGCTAAATGCCATCAAACCGAGACGATTTTACTCCAACAAAATACTCCCGGGTAGGAAGCAATCTACTTGTTTAGTGGAAATGTGTAATAAGTGAAGTGTTAAAAAATTTAGGTTTTTAAGAAACATTTTAAAAATGAGGACATTTTACGCTCTACAAAATTTTATTCTGCGACTGGCGATGTTATAGACGTTCTTATAAATTATTCTTGTCGGACAGCAGGTAAGGTAAGTGTTTTAACTTTTCTTGTTATTGAGTATATATCTCTGCAAGAAAAACTCTATAAGGATGTATGAAGTAGAGTATTGTTTTTTGCAAAAATACTCATATAAGTACCTATGTAGGTATTCACTGAGGTTGATTGACTCTTTGAGTTTGGTTGAGAGTGAGACAGGTGGTAGATATAGCTGTACCCTATATTTTCTGTTTTAATTTTTAAAAGTCTAGGTACCTACCTACTACTTGTTACGAATTATATAACCATCTCAATAACTTTAAAGACAATGATAATACCTAATATAATAATTCTAATTCTTTTAGTGAAAATGATTTTCTTTCTTCAATTTACAGCTATAATACCAATATCAAAGATTATTGTACACGCATATAGGTAAATATCCTGTTTACATTTATTACAGTATTTTCAAAATAAGGAAATTAATAATTATGTACCTACGAAATCACACTAATAATATATTAGAATATTTAAAAACAGAAAAATTCGCGCCACTCACATCAATACAGTACATAGAATAATGTTCGTCACGCGACTACTCTTGCCGCCATTTTGAATTACCATGTCTGGCTTTTTTGTTGAGACTGTGTTGTCACAGCATAAAAAACAACATTCCGAGTCTGCGTTGCAAGGCATCATGCGCATCTCGTCGCGCATATCGCCATTATAGGAGGGAACGTGTCAATAATCACATAGACCGTTCACTCCATAGAAATCTTATATTATATATTACATATGTACTCTAGAATGCTAATTAAATCCAGCCGAATACCAAAAAGTGTAACGGGTATGCAGAGTTTTCACGATCTACGCATGCTCCTCAATATCTTATTTTCAGTACAGAGCTGCCATATTTAAAACTATTTTGTCGTTCGCCTTACAGAATTTATGCGACATATCTGTTTTATAAATAAATCCATATGTTGCGTCATACGAAACTGCTTGACAAAATCAAATAATTAAATGTTATCGGTAAAATTGCATACTGTTTAGTTTTCAGCAATGTGAACGAAACATTTTTTTCCAAATCTTATTAAATTTAGGAGATTTCACAACAGCGTCTGTTTTCCCAAATGACATTTCTCGTAGTGGGAATATCTGTCAGAGTCGGCTTCACAACAATTCAGATAGGCTTTATAATTGAGTTATGGTTTTATTCGTGGTATATTTTAAATGTTTATAGATATATCTATTTTTGATTAAAATTGTTTTTAATATTTGTTATTTTGGTTTTAGTTCGTTTGTTTAACAAACAATGAGGTGTATAGTGTTGTGGTGTAAAAATTAAGGTCTCATTCCTGGTATTAAATATTTTCAGTAAGTTATTGTTTCGGGTTTCTAACAGTCTGAGTTTCAGTCAATATGATACCATTGACATGATACTCATTTTTAGCTTGACAAAAAAAAGACATGATGTTTGGATGAGGGCATTGGGATCCTAGTACAGAAAATTTATGTGATGGGAATGTCATATGCAGTAAGCATTTCGCTGCAGAAGATATCATTTGTAGAGAAGACGGCAAGAGGATCACCCTGGTACCCGATGCAGTTCCCAAACTTTTGTTGAAAAGAAGAGATTATGTAAATGAGAGTGGAAGTTAAATTCTTAATCGTTTGATATCAAGACACTGTTTACTTAAAAGCAGTCTGTCAAAAATGCATGATATGTATGTCAAGAATATATTTCCTACGTTGTGTAGGTATACAAAGTTCGTTTGAATTCTGTTGTTAAACTGAAATATACTTAATTATAGAATCCTCCATGAAATTGCTGAGAATAAAAGTTCTACCAACCATGTTTTGTCACAAAATACTATTGCGAGTAGTACGGATGATATGGAAGTGGTTTACATGGACACGGAAAATATTTGTGAAGTCACTGGTTCTTGCACCCCTTCTTTGAAGGCTGTAGAGAGATAAGACGCCTAAGGTGGTTGTATAAACAAACAAATATTATATAATAATAAAATAAATAATTAGAATGCTCATGTCCTTAAGATATTTTCCAGTATTAGAATTTTTACTTATTTCTCGTTTCCGCTTAGATTTATTATTATTGGGTTGTACCTGTTAGACAATAAAGTATTTAGATATTTAATGTAATTTTTTATTTCTTAAATTCCTTTATTCCATTTTTTTATTTGAATGTTACCAAATGGTAAGATTTAATTTTAAATATACCTATAACATAACAGTAATATTACATTTAATCAAAGCCGGTCCTGTTGAAAAATAAGATATTGGTGATCATGCGCATTATAGACAGCTCTACACTTTTGGTTACATTTTTGTACTACGGGATTATCATTCTAGAGTATTATAATATAAGATTTCTGTGGTTCTATATCGTAAATTGCCATCGAGCTAATATTGAATGGCACTTTTAGGAGAATGGATGAAATAAAATAATGTTTAAGTTTTATAGTAAGTAGTTGGATACATATAGTTGCCTAGACATATCGCATCTGCGGTTTATTTTCAATTAATTTGCTTAATTAGAGGTAGATTAACATTATTATTTAAAATGTTCATTAAATACGATTCAATTAATTTTATATACAAAATTTAAACTGGCCACAAATGTGCAAAACGTAGATAATAAACTACGTATATCTACTCTAACTGTACCTACATAAAGGTACTGTATTTAAACGTTTATTTAGATTTAGATTATTATACCACAATAATAGTAGATTAATTTATATAATTTGCTGAAAACTACTAGTTACTTTTATAACGTTTTTATTTGATTCCAAAATAATTAAAACGATAAGCTTTTGTGAAGCGTAATCAAATGAATATTGACCATTTGGTATATGTTATAAATTAATTAATAATTAATTCCATCCAAGTGCTAGGGGCGATGTAATGTTTGTTGTATTTTTGATTATATTATATATTTTTTGAAAATGCACTTTAGTTTTGATTGCTGCTTTTAATAATATTTGAAATTCGGTGAGTAAGGTCTTCAAGAAAATCCACCGGGGTTATATATCAGGAGAGCGAGGGGACACTCGGTAGGACTTCCAATCTATTCTTATAGTTAGAAGTATATTTTCCTATAATTGGCATGATTTTCAGTTAAAAATTCCAAAAATGCTTGTTCATCTAAAAAAAAAGCGGCCAGAAAACAAAGCCACAATTCGCCAACAGGTATGCCATGGTTGCTTTTTTAAAATTGTCTTTAGATAGACATATTTATTCACCATCTTATGTTACAAAACATGTATAGTACGTCAAAAAAGAACAAAAATTAATCAATCAAAGTTACAGCAACAAAGAAAGGCTTACAAACAAATTAAAATAGCAACAACATAAAACAAACTAATATCTAGAAAAATCTTACAATATCGCTCTTGAAATAGTCCTCAAAGGTATAAAAAGCTTGAGATATCAAAAATGATTTAATACTTTTGTTAAACTGGACTTCACCAAGGTTCTTTATGTGAGACGGCAGCTTATTATAAAATTTAACACAATAATAGTCAGAACCTTTCCTAGTCCTCAATAGGCGGTGAAATTCAGGCAATATGTCATTGCGATTTCGCGTACCACAATTATGCATATCAGAGTGAAGAGTGAAATGCGAGGCATTGGTTCGAATGTAGCCAAGACAGTTTAAGATGTACAAGGAAGGCAAAGTAAGTAGTCCGTGTTCAACAAAATACTTTTTACAGCAGTCACGCCAACCGAGCCCCAACATTGTACGTAAACATCTCCTCTGTAGCTTGAAGATTTTCATTGCATGGGAACTATGTCCCCAGTTCAAAATACCATACGACATACGGGAAACAAAATAACCGTGATATACCGTCAACAGACTGGCGATTGAAACACTCTGCGCAAGCCTTCTGAGATATATGACCCTGGACAGCGAGCACCCAAGTTCTCGAACATGACTGTCCCAGGTTAATTTAGGATCAAGATGAACCCCAAGGAACTTCACGCGAACATCGCTCTGAAGATCGATAGGCGCAGAACGCAATGTAAAGTTCATGCTTTGAGTTTTAGCCTGATTCAAGCTCACTTCATTTGCCAGAAACCAATTGCCCATGTCAGTCTCAACAGCATTAACCAACTCCCCTAAAGGGTCGTTTGGTCGATATCTAATCAAACTAGTTGTGTCGTCAGCAAAGAGGATTATATTTGACTCTTCTTGAAATTTGTATAAATCATTTACGTATATTAAAAACAATAAAGGTCCCAAAACCGACCCCTGGAGCACACCCCGTCCAACAGTATCGTCCCCCATACAAAACGTGCTGAAAACGATCGCTGAGATAAGAGCCAACCAAGGCAACACTGTCAACATCAAAGTTATAGTAAGAGAGTTTCTGAAGAAGTATCTCGTGTGAGACACAATCAAAAGCCTTAGTGAGGTCATAAAAGGAAGCAAAGGTGTCACAGCCCCGCTCCATGCCATCCGAAACATATTCCAAAAGGTTATTCATTGCAAGAGTAGTAGATCTCTTATTACGAAAGCCATATTGACTTTGCATAAAGAGATTATTTGCTTCAAAATATTCAGTTATTTGATTTTTAATAATAGACTCAAAGATTTTTGAAAAAATTGGCAAGATCGATAGTTACTGGGATCATCAACCGATCCTTTATTTTTGTAGATTGGAATAACCCTTGCCTCCTTCAAGACCGCCGGAAATACAGCGTCACCAATGCAATGGTTTATCAACTTAGTAAGCGGCACCACTAGCAGATTCTTTAAAGTCCCAATAATCCTAACATTAAGCTCATAACAATCCGAGCTTTTTGTGGTTTTCATACCTGATAGTTTTTCACGTACTTCATTAAAGGTTACCGTTCTCAAACTAAATCCAGCAGCTCTAGTGGGAGACATATATTTCTCAAAAGTGACCGATGTGGCTGGTAGCTGTTTTATGGTATCATCAGCCGTAGTTGTAAGTAAATGCAGACGCTCAGAATCTAGATGGTGAGACCGGTACAAAAACTCAATATTCGAATGCCAAATGTGTCAACTTTTGTCATTTAAAAACAATGCTGCCAGATTTAGTTCATGTGAAAAGTATTAAAATAAAAATAAAAATAACGCGGAAGTGCTCGTTATAATAGTCAAATATCACTTAAAAAAAAAGCTCTTCGATTTTATTTTGCTATAAAGGCATTACAACTAGTATTTGAACTATTATCAAACTTAATTCAGTTCGCTAGAGAAAAATGAACGTAAAGTTTTTTTACAGAAAATCCAACCGTGAATTTAATTCAATTGAAAGAAAAATATTGCAGATTGCGTTCTTAATTCACCTTATTTATTATCAGCTCTATAATATAATAAAAATCATCGCAGCAGCCTTTTGGACAGGAATAATAATAATAAAGAAACCTGAATAGCTGAATCTCGCGAAAATTAAACATCATGGCTGCGCATACACTTGATGGCTGCGGGAGGGCCCACTTAATTGGAAAGAAACAACCCAGAAGCGAAGAGGAGAGAAGCAGAACACGGTATAATATGGTACATTTAGGAATCGCCAACTCGGCGAAAATCCAGCTGAAAGAGCGACTCTCGAGTGGAAAACAATGGCAAAACTGTTGGGGAGAAAACTTTGGCCTGCTGCTTCCTAGACTGGTAAGAGCAATGAACGTACCGCGTATACGAGGGGTTTTAAAATTGAATAAAGTCTTGATATACCATATAAAATGGAAAAAAAAATTCTGAACGACAGCAGCTTCGTCTAAAAAATAAAATAAGGTTAATCGTCATGCGATTTCTAACAGTTTTGCCAGCGTTAGAATCCATTTTCGATGTTTGCTCTATTTAAAGAAGATTTGGCCTAGAGCACAGCATCAGCATTCGAATGTAAAAAAAATATATCACGGGCCCAAAACCCACAAGAGACATAATTATGCTGTTAGAAATTCCATCGAAAGTGTGAAAAATTGTTTTTTTAAACAACAACATTACAAAAACTTTTCAGAAAATTTAATGAAAAAATGTAAGTGATACTAAAATCCAAGTATAGAAATTGCACTATATTTTAGTTACACTCCGTATATCATGCAACGTTTCCATACATTGTATACTTACCTATCGTGTCTACCTATGTTACCAACATGTTGTTGACAAACCATAAAAATCTCCTTTTCAATCTAAAAAGACGTCGTAAACGTTTGGATGATGTACAATAGTACATTGTATTTTATTCTTTATCAAAAAAATATCAACCTAAATCATCTACCAGAAATATCATCCACATAACTATATCCGCATGCGATGTACAGTATGGTTATTACATGGCATTTTGAACATTCCCATGATATAGAACGACATAACATTATATCTGTTACTATAATACCTTTATTGAGATCTTCTAAACTGTAAATGTTTTTTGATATCGCTAGACAAATTTAACCTTGTATCCACAATGCTATGATAAGATATGTCTGTTTTTCTACGACTGCTTTTAAATGCCTTTATGATATGTTTAATCATAATTTGAAAATGTAGTATAGTGTTTCTAAAGTTAGTTTAAAATTACATTAAAACCACAACTCGATATGCCTTTGTAATGTCAATACCGACCGCAGCCGTCCATAGGCGCAGCCTTTTAACGTTTCATAACAATACATGCGCAAGGCAGTCTTCAATTGGTGAATGCTTGGTGTGAACAAAACAGACTTTCCCTCAATCCTAAGAAATGTAATGTTGTTTCTTATACCCGCAAAACGTTCCCGACCATCTTTTATTATAATGTAAATGGAGTAATTCTTAATCGAAAGGAGTCTATTAAAGATCTTGGAGTTACTTTTGACATGCATTTCACTTTCAAGGAACATATTACGGATATGGTGGCTGGTGCGACCAAAGCTTATGGCTTTATTGTTAGAAACAGCAAATATTTCGAGAGTGTCGTTACTTTGAATACTCTATATTTTGCATACGTAAGATCCAAGCTTGAGTATTGCTCTTTGGTCTGGTACCCCTGCTATGACTGTGATATTCAAATGATTGAGAAAGTTCAGCGTCCATTTTTAAAATGTTTGTGCTTTAAGATTGATGAAACTTATCCGGATCGCGAAATACCTTACAAATATCTTATTGACCGATTTAAATTTCAAAGTTTAAGTTTAAGGAGAAATTTGTTTAGTATAAGCTTTCTATATAAGATATTCAATAGTGATGTAGTGTGCCTTGAGCTACTGGAAAAGGTATCTCTGTTGGTTCCGCGTATCAATCCTAGAAGTTCTATTGCATTTTATAATGAGCGAGCCAGAACAAATGTTATATTAAAATCTCCCATTTATACTATGTGCCGGCAATTTAATTTGGTTAGTGATCAGTGGGATATATTTTTTTGCATCTCTGAATGAAATATTGTCTTCCGCGGAATCAATACTAAAGGAACTTGATGTTCATTAATACTTGTGTACTTTGGTTGATTTTCGTTGTTTGTTGATGTACCTACTGTTATTTAATATAGTTAAGCTTTAGTTATAGTTTGTTTTTGTATGCATTGCTCTGTAAATGGAACTTGTTCTGTTGAGTAATAAAGCTATTATTATTATTATTATTCAGGAGGGCGCAAATTAATATTCCAAAATCACAACGTTATTGTCTTTATTTGCTTTAAATAAAAATAGATTTTCAATAACTGAATTTTTCAAAAATAAAATTTAAAGTTAGTATACCTATCAAATAGGGGTTGTGCATCTGTAGGTACAAGTGGGCATGAATTTGTGCTCATGATTACTAGCAAGGTTTGTGCCAGAATTTAATAGAATTTATTATGGTTGATCCTGTTAATTGATAAATCCACTACTTTAATCATTTTGGCACACATCCTGTAGGTATTTTATAAAAATGTAATTTTATTACTTTTAATAATGGTCTAGCTATAGAATCTGTCAATACTGTTAAGTATTCGTTAACATTAAATTACTGTTCGGCTCTAAATGACCTACAAAATTTAATTACAGCTTCAAGCTGCTTTAATGTTACGACCCGTCACGTCGTCGCTATATTTATTATTATTATTATTTCAGAATACAGCGAAGTATCACACAATTAGATCTTTTTTCCTTCACCCCACTACCCCAGATGAGATCTCCAGAGTTGCCAGGAAAACTTGCAGGAAAAAATCTAGCGGTTTCGATGGTATTCCGGGTAATGTAGTTCTGGCCGTTGTTGATATCATTGCAAGGCCGTTGTCCCTGATAGTTAACAGAAGCTTTGAGGAGGGTGTTTTTCCGGAACGTTTAAAAAAATCAAAATTATTCCCATATATAAAAATAAAGGAGATCCTAGGGATATAAATAATTACAGACCTTTGGCATTACAAAACCAGTTCAGTAACATCTTTGAATCTTTATTTAACAATAGACTTAATGATTATCTGGAAAAACATAAACTGCTTGCTCACAGCCAAAATGGATTTAGAAGCAATCGGTCAACAGAGACAGCTCTGATTCAGGCTTTTGGTCACTTGTTTCATGCCCTTAATAACAGGCAAATGGTGGCTGGTATTTTCTTTGATCTGAGCAAGGCTTTTGATACAAGAGGTCACAACGTCTAAATGGATAGGAAGTTATCTCATGCATCGTACCCAGCAAGTAGAGATTGCGGGCGTTCGTTCAGGGGTGGGAATTGTGAGCAATGGGATACCACAGGGCTCATGTTTATCGCCAACTTTATTTAATATATTTATTAAAATACCCTGCCCGACGTTTTGGGGGTTTTTGGCCTGCCCGGTCTTTATGCGGATGACACAAGTGTCCTTGTTTCAGCCGGGGATGAGAGTGGGTTGGTACGGTCTGCTAATGCCTTAGCTGGCGCGATGCACAGATGGTGCGAACACAATGGATTGGCACCTAATCCATCAAAAACTGTCTTTCTCCCAATTTCCATATCAAATAGGAACATGGACCGAAGTTATTTAATAAGACCCAAAGATAAATCTATTGAGCAGGTCAGTAGCACCAAATTCTTGGGAATATATACAGACAATAAATTGATCTGGAGCACGCATATAGACGCTGTAGTAAAGAAATTGTCCAGCTACATATTCCTAATAAACAACATCAAAAATACTGTATCGAATGATATTCTTAAATTGATATATTTTGGTCTGATACAGTCTACCTTGATGTATGGTGTTATATTTTGGGGGGAAGAACTCAAAAAAGGATCATCAGAGCGATGCAGGGAATCTCTCGAACTACTTCCTGTAAGGATCATTTCAAAAAACTAAAGTTAATGACATTCCCTTCACTATACATGTACGCACTTATAATACATATAAAAAAACAAAACGAAATATTGCCTAAATCAGAAGATACATAGTCACAATACTAGAAATAAAAATAACTTGGTATTACCATTCTCCAGATCAACTACTGACCAAAAGAACCCTAACTACATAGGTGTTAAATGTTTCAATAAAATTTTAAAAATACAAAAGTTTCAAAACATTTCTATTAAAAAATTGAAACTGGCGCTGAGAACCTTTTTTATAGAGAAATGTTTTTATTCTGTAGACGAGTTTTTAAATTGTACTAATGAATAGTTTTAAGTCCCGAATTATAGCGGGTTATGTATGAATATTATTGTTTTTGTGTTGTATGTAATATTATTGACTATCCCATAATGTGACATGTCATATTGTATATTGTTATCATTCTGAGGAGCAAAGAATAAAAAATAAATAAATAAATATCACTACAATATGTAATAATATTTTTTGATAAAACTGTAAATTGTATATGTTCCTCAACGATCAAAACTCTTTTGCACTTCATGTATTTTTTTTTGCGACTCTCTCTTGCCGATCGGTTCTGAAAAGAGTTTTGAATGGATGAGCGAGGGATTTTCCACAATTTCAAGCAATTTTCATAGCTTACCAAAGGCTTATGTATAGATTTAGTTCTCTTTTAACGTGCTCTATTGTAGCTGTCTATAGACGGGCAACTACAATGATCTACGCAAAGGTTTATAATAATATCGTGATGGTAAATTTATTCTCTAACGAAATATACCTTACAAGATAATTTTTCAATTTTGCTACGTAAATATAAGCATGTTATACAGGGTGTTCGAAAATAATTGGGAAAGATTTTAATTATTTTAATAGTTTACTTACCAAACGAAAAGAAAATGTACTTTAGTCACTTACTAATTAAAATATCCATTAGTTTTTTAATTCTTGCGAAGTAATCCATATCGGAAAGGAGTTGAATTTTTAATACATCCACGTCTACTTCACAAAATACTTATATACCGGGTATTCCATTAATGGTGGACAGGTAGCATATCTCAGGAAATAATAGTCGTAGGACAATGAGGAAAAAATTCTCTTAGGGAAATTGACCATGGGAAATCGCTGCCATTAGTTGTTTAGTTCCTAATTATACCGCTAGGAGGCGTAATAGATACAGTAATGCAAAAAATGCAATTTAATTGAAAATTTCGCAATGTAAGTTAAAAAACAATACTACCACAGTAATGCTACTGAGATTCGGCATCTTTTTAGTGTAGCACTTTTTATTGTGGGGCTTGAAATATAGGCAGCAGGCAAGGACGAAATTTTACCTATGATAATGTCTATAACTTTGGTTTGGCTTAACCGAATTTATCAATCTAATTTGTTTAAAAATTGAAGCCTTGCTGATGAACAAAAAAAAATTCAAATCATAACTGTTTTTTTTTGGGCTCCGCTAGATGGCGATATTTGCAACGCTTAAGGTTTTGTTGATTTTTCTTTAAAAACTTAAATGGAATGATACAAATATTTTATCAAAAATGAAAAGTAAATTGAATTTGCAACAGAAAAGTCCAAAACCGTACATCAAAATCTTTATTCGTTTCAGAGTTATGGCCAAAAGATATTGTTCACCAAAATTCGTTGATCAATCATGTATCTTTAATTTTCCTTGATCAAGAATGCCATGGGAAATAAAGATATAACAATGGATAACCAACGAAAATAACAAAAATTAACAGTAACACTAATAATATCAAAACCAACCCAACAACATTATAACTATCAATAGAACTTTCATAAATGTTCAAAATGACCTGCATTTTGCAAAATGCAGCTATTGGCCTCCATTTCAGCTCGTGGAAGCGACACCACTGCATTTTGAATTCGCTCAATCATGTTCTCTCGAGTGGTTGGTGGTGTTTGGTAAACCATGTTTTTTATCCTTCACCACAAGTAAAAATCTAATACTGTCAAGTCCGGGTATCTAGGTGGCCACAAAAATAAGCTACCGCTTCCGATCCATCGTGTTGGTACCACATGGACATCCGTACGTTGTGAGTGGAACGTCTTCTAAAAGGATTTGCAAATTTGTTCTCTGGTGTCTAGTGTTGAATTTAGTCTTTTTGAGAGCTTAATTTAGATTATAATATTATCATATACTCGTCTTGCTTGGGAGTCAAAGTAGGTGAAGGTCGGAACATGGAAATTGCTGTGCTTAGCACGTACCTAGATCTGAAACGTACGTTGAATGATTTAGCCACAAACACACACAGTTTTCTTATGAGTCTTGTAATAATTTAAAAGCTAGTTACACTTATTAAATTTTCCAGCTAAAGCAGCAAATTTATTATACGCTCTTTGCCAGTGTATATATAGCATGAGTATAGGACGTATACCAATATGAAAAGGGGAAGTTCTTAAAATATTGGAGAGAGCAACCTATAAAGGTAAAGAGTTTCTCTATTGAATGAGAGCGAAATCGCGCGCTTCGACTTGAACTTTAAGTTGCCGCATAAAACAATTTTCAAGCTAGGTCTTGGTAATTTACATACAATATGAGGTGTATGAAAAGGTAAAACAAAAGTTTTGATGCTGCAAATAATAAAAACGATTTTGTTGTATTGGACGCTTTTGCTTTGAGCTATTTACAGAACAGATAGCCAAAAAGTAAGTGTGATGTCAATGGACCAATTTTTGGGAAATTAATATTGGTGAAAACTGAAAATCAATATCTTTGGTCATTTAGGAGATTATCAATTTTTGACATTTTCGAATGATGCTTATACGATAGCCACAATTTGTATTTTGATAGGTGTTTATTTATGATTATGATACACTTTTATGATTATGATACACTTTTGCTTGAGTTCGAACAATTTTTCATGACATTTTTACCAAACTGCTTCAGACATCTACAAAATGTGGCTTTTGAAGAAGAAAATCGTTGACCATGTCATTTATTTTTGGGAATAAACCATTGGGTACCAAATTAAGACTATACGCCGCAATAGTTCATTGTTTGACGAAATATGTGAGCGCTCAGATAGACTTCCATCTGGAAATGATCTTAATCGTCTCAAGTAACTTCAAAATGGATATATCCGTCTTTATCTCAAATTTTTTGCGCGTTCAAATTACTTTCCCTGTGCAGGAAAGTAATATATTTCCTTTAAAAAAATCTTATACTTAATCCGCTTTGATTTTTGTTTTGATTATTATTGTTGGTGTTTTTTTTTGTATTGTTGTTATGATTATTTTTGAAATATTTTGTTATATTGTTAATAGTTTTTTTTTTCTGTTAAATGTCATAGGGAGCTCTAAGAATGATATATTATACATATGTTTTTTTTTTTATTATTATTTTGTAAAATATAAGTGAACTACCTACTTATGTTTTTCTTCCTCTGGCCTATAGATTGTGAAATCAGTCTTACTGCCATCTAGACCATTTTGTAGTTCTATGTTTAAGATAAAATTAAGTACCGTATTTAAATTTATTTTGCTTGAACTGCAAATAAACTTATTATTATTATACGCGTATACAATATACTAAACATAATTTTCTAAGATTCTAATACAAAAATGAGGAAATTAAAAAAAAAAAGCTATGTACAATGTGCCCACGGATAGAGTTTGGAAGAGGAAAAACTTTTTTATTTGTCGATTTAGAAGAAAAAGTTTTTCTTTATAAAAACGTCTGCTTGTGTCGAAACTACAATTTTCAAATGCCAAATTTACGATTCCTATACAGGGTATATCAAAAATCTGAGAGTAACTGATGATATCGCAAGGGCTCTGGATGAATCTATGTGTGCGGTTCTAGTTCTTCTTGATCAGAGAAAGGCATTTGATCTGGTAAACCATGACCTACTTCTTAATAAGTTATTGTACTTGGGCTTTGGTGAATTATCTGTGGCGTGGTTTCGAAGCTATTTGCGCCAAAGGTTACAGAGAGTTAAGTTGCCCGGTTCGGTGTATTCTGATTTTAAAGTGATTGATAGAGGAGTTCCCCAGGGTAGTGTGTTGGGTCCCCTACTGTTTTTATTGTATACATTTGATCTTCCGAATTCTGTTAAATTTTCTAAAATACACATGTATGCTGATGATATCCAAATATTTAATTCTTGTTCTAGGCCGGAAAATGCAACTTTCTCAAAGAAAAAGCGTCCGGGAAATGGGCTTGCCGAAAAAGATGATTTATTTCCACGAATTTGTTGGCTGTTGTGTGTGCAAATTGATTTTTCTGCAGTAATGCAAGCGCATTGTACATAACTCAGGTATAAACATGTTTTGTATATTAATCTATTTTTCGCATATTGTTAACGTTTTCTTTCTCTGTTTTTCGCACGCACACATTTATAGGTTTGTTTTGGATAAAATATATAGCACATGCACACTGTTTGCTGGATTGATGATGATTTATGAGTGTGAAAACATGAGGGTATATGTATGAATATAGGGGGAGTAATCCCCCGCAGAATACAATATGTACCCATTTTCGCTTTCCATTATTGAAAGTAAGTACCTATAGGTATGTGGATAAATTTTATAGTAATGGTAAAAAAATAAACAAAACAAGAATAATACCGCATTTTGCATGATGTCATTTATTTATTGTTCATCCTTTAATCCAGGTATTTTCAAAACAGTTCGCTGTGAGGTCTTATATAATTTAAAAAACAACATTCAGTCCGTTTCGTCGTTAATCCTGCTTTCAGTTTGATGATGATTCCAAAGGTAGATTTTCATTTTTATGATTTTTAACACTGAGTACAAAAATACTATTATTTTTTTTGCACTTTTTCAGGATACAGTGGAAAATGAGAAATGAGAATTTCAAATGCCAAATTTGCGATTAGTATACAGGGTAATCAAAAATAACATTTTTAATGATTTTGATTTGTTTGTTTTTTTTTTAATTAGTGATTATTATTGTAGTATTATTATGATCACTAATGTTTGCATTTTTATTTCTCTTGTTCTTTGTAATTACTGATAATAAGTTGTATTTATCAATAATTAAGTATTGAGTTGTAGAGATTTCCTGTAATTGGATTTTTTGTGTGAATCTGTTGGAAATATACGCTTATTATTATTATTACAGGCAAAAGGATCTGGTAGCAGCATTGAATAATTTTACAATCCACTCGTATGATAATACCTTTGATGTGGTCATTGGGAACAAATATCTACGCATTGTGTCCATATTATAGGTAGGTAAATTGTAAATCGGCCGAATATCAGATAATGGCAATATTTGTTAAATACATTCCAGAATATCCAGTTAGAATATATGCTTACTGGAGTAATAAACATTTGGAAACCATTAAATATTTAATATAATTGCTCAATTGGCATTGTTCCACAATAAACAGAAACAATACGTACTATTTGCTTAAAAACTAATGATACACAAATAATAGTAGTTATTCAAAATAGCAAAACCAAATTTAGTATATCTTATAATAGCGTTGATTGGCTCTCTTCAATCAACGATAATAATAATTGACTGTAGTTACGAGGTTCGCCTTTTATATGTTTATAAAGGACCACTATTTAGTGCTTTGATAATGCGAAATGCGCGATAGCTTAGAAATCGATACAGTGGTGTTCGTTGCAAGGTCTTCTACGATCTCAAAAACAAAAATTAATGAAGCTCTTCAGAGAAGCCAGTTATTGGTACACATGAAGAATGACCAAAATTTGTTGTGGTTTCTAAAAATATCGATGCTGTAAGCAAAATCGTAGAACAAGATCGACCAAATATGTCTTACATAACATACATAACTTAACCGAAGCTCAAAAACAGCTCCTATTAATTGGTGTAGGGAAATTCTATAATAATTCTACGCATGACCTGTAAAATCCGTGTAGGTACAACATCGTCATAGATGATAAAAATAATAATTATCTTTATTGACTACGTTTTGTACAAAACAATTGCAGTACGTCAAAATACAAAAACTATATCTACAACATAAATCATGAAAGTGTAAGTAACATAGGTACAAACAAATTAAAAGCGACTAATTGCTCAAATGTACAACTTCCTTGGAATATTCTTCCACAGAATAAAAAGCATGCTTGAGCAAGTATGATTTTATAGTTCTTTTGAACATTTCTGAACTGTACTCCCGAACCCTATGAGGAAGTGCATTATATAACCGAATCTGTAGGGAATTCTTTGCAGACTTAGTCAATCTCCATCGCCGAGCCCGTACCAAGTCGGCAGATCACGTACCATACTCATGACAAGTTGAGTTAATACACAAATTGGACTTACATCTGTAAATCTCAAGGAGTTGATAATATATATATATTATATATATAAAGACGGGAGAGGCATTATATTCAGAAATTTGAAAATGGGCTTGGAATGCTCCAGATATCCAGCATTTGCCAGAATGCGAACCACCTTTTTTGCACTCTAAATATTTGCATAGCCGATGACGAGTTACCCCAGAGACTCACTTCATAAGAAATATGAGAATGGAACAGTGAGAAATAAACAGTTCTCAGAGCTTGATGACTCAGACAATTTTTGAGCCTCCTAATAACGTAAATACTAGAAGACAACTTACCCCTGAGAAAATCAACGTGCGACGCCCAGCAAAGCGCATCATCAACAATAATCCCCAATAAGTTGGCTGTTCGTCTCCGAGCATGACCACTAGCACTAGAAAATGTAAGTCTCTGGGTCTTATCAATATTTAGTTTCAGCAGATTACTAGTGAACCAGCCATTCGCAAGTCCCTCAACGTGCCCCGTACGACCTTCGAGCTCCCATAACACACCAAAGCGGTATCATCAGCATAAAGAGTGACCCTTCCAGGATTCAAATAACTATATAGGTCGATAATATAAACGACAAAGTGCAACGGACTGGGGCACTCCACTCGTTAATACTCTCACCTCAGACAGCTCCGACCAAAGAGCCACTATCTGTCCTCTGCCAGTCAGATACGACCGCAGCAGCTGCAACGAGAGTCCCTGCGCACCATATCGAGAAAGCTTGGTCAGAAGAACTTCATGAGACAGACAGTCAAAGGCATTGCTCAGATCACATTAGGTGAGATTAATAAATTCACATCTCTCCAGGCCCTCGACTATGTCAGACACCACACGAGCCACCGCCTGAACTGTCGACCGACCACCCCTAAAACCAAACTGTCCAGGACACAAAAGGTTATTCGCTTCCAAAAAAGAAGTTAGATTTTGTTTTAATATCTCAAAAATGTTTCCAAATATAGAAACTATAGAAATCGGTCGGTAATCAGAAGCATTATCAATGTCGCCCTTTTTAAATACAGGGATAACTCTAGTCAACTTGAATGGCTCAAGGAAATGCCGCCGCACAAACATAAATTGAAGATGTGCACTAAACGCTTAACTAAGATCTGTGCATATTCCTTCACAAAGAAACTGCTGCAGACAAACATATCAACACTGCCCGAGTTTTTTAAGTGGCGAATGGTCTCCACGACCTCAAACTCCGAGATGGGCAACATAAAAAAGGAGCTAGGCTGCATCGGTATCGGACTTAACATATGCACCCGTTCATCAAGATCCACAGACATGACCTCAGTAATTTTATTAGCAACAGCTGAATGGTCTAGAGTTGTTGTGCAACAGTCATATAGACGAAATCAGAAAGAACTTCATCAGGACAATGCCAGCTCGAACACATGTCAAACAGTGAAACACAAAAAGCGTGAACACCAATTTTTATAACCTCAAGAAGAGGTTGAAGCCTTTCGGAATCATGGGTTGGAGATTCAACCTTTAGAGTGGCAAAATGTTTTGAGAACTCGCAATCACAAAGGGCGATTATTTTGAAAAGGAATAAATAGAATAGTTTGTTCCCAAATATTTTGTTTTCTTCCCAGATTTTGTCAAAAAACATACAAGGTGACCCTCGTATACCTACGTAAACGGAATTATTTAGTCGTTTGACCAAAACATTTTACATGATGTGTGAAACCAGACTGGAGTGGAGCGTATAGAGATAAATAGAGCTGGTAGATGAGAATGTTGATTAATAACTCTATTCTGAGCCTCAACCGCAACCGGCATTTCTCTACCTGAATAATAATTAATCGTTATGTCAAGAGCTGTTTAGAATGGGTATTAAGTATAGGAATTTAGTGAATTTTTTGAATTGGGACTATGTTGAAACTGTATCAATAATAGTAGTAGTAGTATGACAAAGAAGATAAATGCACTATATATTGGGTCTGCCAGATAACTTTTTTTTTTTTTGAAAATGCTATAAAAGAAAAACTGCTGAATATTTTCTCAAATTTCTTTTTTTATTTGAAAGTACAATCCTTCCGGTTAATAATGACAAATAATTTCATTCAAATGGCTGCCTCGGCTGGCCATGCAGTAGCCTACACGATCGGTCGAATTTTTAAGCACATTATCGATTGTGTGTAGCTGTATTTCACCAATGGCTTCACGAATATTGTCCTTTAAAGCGTCAATTGTCTCTGGCTTGTCGGCGTAACACTTATCTTGGACGGCACCCCACAAATAATAGTCCAACGGTGTCAAATCGCAGCTCCGAGGTGGCCAAACGGCAACCGCTCTGCGGCTGATAATGCGATCTTCAAAAACAGGGCGCAAAACATCGAGTGTAGCTTCGGCTGTGTGGCACGTAGCGCCGTCCTGTTGAAACCAAATATTGCCAATATCCTCCTCTTCAATTTTTGTGAACAAAAATTAGTTCAACATGGCCGGATAACGATCGCCATTGACTGTAACGGCCACTCCTTGCTCATTTTCGAAGAAAAATGTCCCAATTATACCTCCGGACCAAAATCCGCACCAAACAGTGACTCGTTTTGGGTGCATCGGCTTTTCAATGTATGCGTGCGGGTTTTCTGTGCCCCAAATGCGACAATTTTGCTTGTTTACATACCCGCCAAGATCAAAATGAGCTTCATCTGAAAAGATGATTTTTTATGCAAAATCGACATCTTCTGTAAGTCGATCGCAGGCCCACTGAGCGAAGCGAAAACGCATTGGATGGTCAGTTGGCTTCAACTCCTGACTTTGTATGGCGTCATACCAAGGTCTTTATGCAAAATTCGTCTCAATGATGTCTCCGAAATGTTCAATTGTTGAGACCGACGGTGAATTTATGTTGATGACGCTTCACGCACACTTTCCGCCACAGCAGCAATATTCTCGGGTGTACGCACTGTTTTTGGCTTTTCACGCTTTGGTTTATCGCTGAGGATGCCAGTTTCTTTCACTTTTTCCACGAGATAACGAACATACGGAGCTGACGGTGCTTCTCTTCTTCCAAAATCCGTACGCAATTTTCGCACACATTCTGCAACATTACCATGATTTTCAAAGTAATGTCGCAATATTTCCCAGCGTTGTTCAAGCGTATAAACAACCATATTCGTTCAGCGGAAGGATAAAACTAATTATCTGTCAAATCAGACATGAGCTAAGTGTTACCCTTCACGAAATAAGCACAAGTTGAAAAAAAAAACGTTAGATGGCGGACCCGAATATTGGTTTCTTGTTTTGGTTACTATTCTGTTTAATTTTTCTACATGGATTTTGAGTTTTGACGATGATGATCCATTGAGCCGGGGTAAAAAAAATATATTTCCAAGAAAAACTATTTTAGTTTTTGAATGCAAACATATCATGATACACGTATTCACAATTAGTAACCAAAATTTATCGCCATTTAAATTACTCTTTTGGGGCCTTGGTTTGGTGTAGGATCCTATCATATAGAATCTAATCAAGACCTAAAAACTATCCTTAATGACACTGCCTCCGCATGTCGTTTGGCATGCAAATAGCCCTTCATAATGTCATTGTCCTGCGTAAATATCACGGAATCAGATTTCAATTTTTGGAGCCTTGGTTTGGTGTAGGACGCTATCATATTTTGATGCTTGTTGATTTTCTTAAATGGCACACATTGGAAATTTTGCTTCGTCAAGATGCAGATGTTAATTCTGCATGAATTTTGATAAGGGTTGTCAGTATTCAAATTGCTTTATTTTCGCTCCAAACATGTTTTTGTATTAGGCAGACCTAATATTTTGATATATCTTCAAAAACAGAGCAGGATCACATCAGAAATGTTATTCAGATGATGCTAATTATTTTAACAAACAAAACACAGTTAAATTCAGATTTAACAACATTGACTTAACTAATAACTAGCTATAAACAAATTTCAATTAAATGTTTGAAATGATTTTCACTTGCTAGTACACTGAACCGAAAAGGTACGTGATATTAATAAAAAAGTGCTTCAAATCAATGAACGTCAACATTAAATTTGAGCCGATGATGGGTGACATTAATACAATGAACGTTCGTACATAAATTCGGTAGCGAATTCTGTACGTTGAATTAATAAATAAAGAATATAAATTTATGCTCGCCGGTTATTGATCTTACGAATGATGGACATTATTTATAACTCCTGTACGTTAAAACGATGTTACCAGGTTGTTAATGTTACGAACGATGAAGATTAGTTTATGTCTCCAATACGTAAAACCGATGTTAGCTGGTTATTAATGTTACGACCGATGAACATTAATCTATGACTTTTGTACATTAAACCGATGTCTGAAGGTTATTAATGTTACGAACGAGAAACATGAATCTATGACTTTTGTACGTTAAACCAATGTTAGCTGATTATTACATTGGGTTATAATAATTGTTTTACGTAATTGTGTTCGCCGGAAAGTATTATTACGAAAGATTGAGATTATTGTTTTGTATTCAATCAATAATCGCGAGCATATAGGTACATATGTATTATGTGTACTGCAAAGTGCAGTATGGTTCAAATATACTAGTACCAATGGTTAGAGAATTTAAAAGCCCAAATAAGACTCAAAATTATCTTGCTGTACGTCCATTGATTTGATGCACCTGCTTTGTAAATAAATTAAATCATATTTGTACGACACTCGAAATCTAAAGGCTTTATTTTTAATTTAGTTAATATTAAATGCTAAACATGTCAGATTCGTCTGTCGTCTGAGGTGAAAAGGGAGAAAAAACTATATTTGGAAACTAAAGTCCGCGGAAATTCTTCTAAACAAAATTGGAAATTATTACGAGATCTAAACATTTATGCAAGGGAAAATATCACAATACCGTCTTTTATTCATGATGTTGATAATATTAATGATTTTTTGTGGTCACTTCTACCAACAATCCGGACCCAGGAACGATCAATTTTTACTTAGGTAATAAAATTAGGCCTGATATTAACTTTGAATTTACAATGGTGGATCATGGGGAGATACTTGATGCATAGCTTGGGATTAAGTCAAATGCTGTAGGCAGTGACATGATCAGTATTGATATGCTAGTAGTAGTAGTTGTCCGTTTATAATGCCCTTTATACAGCATCTAGTTAATTACTATATAGAAACGAGGAGCTTTCCAACATGTTGGAAAGAAGCCAATGTCATTCCAATCCCAAAACTAAAACTCCATCAACATTTAAGGATCTTATAGACCGATTAATATACTCCCAGCGATCTCCAAGGTTATTGAGAGAGTGATCTGCAATCAAATGAAAACATATCTTGATGGGCATGGGTTGTTGTCGGAGGTCCAGTCTGGGTTCCGTCAGGGTCACAGTTGCTCCACGACATGACTTAAAATACTGGATGATGCATTGGGTGCGGTAGACGGCATTGCTGCTGTTGGACTACGCAAGGGGCTTTTTAAGTAAACAGTGTGCGCCTTTAGAATAGACTTATAGAACCCATAAGTACGGTTGAATTGCAGATTTTCTTCCTTTAAGGTTTATTATATGTTCTTCTATTTCTTGAACTGTTTTAGCACAAAATAAAGATTCTTGAGAGTCTTTTATTGTGTACTTTAAATGGCTTATCTTTCCACTGGCACCTTTGGAACATAGCTTAGCGGATAGCACTAAATATCCATGAAGAGCCCATAAAATTTCTCCCCTCGTATCGGCGGGTTTTCAACATTACAAAGGAATACCGCACTGTGTTTTCTTTCGTTTTAAACTGACTTTAGTTTTGTACTTTACTAAATGGTACTTATATAAAAGGATTACTACTTACCTTATATTTCTACATTTGTTGTATTATTTGGGAACAAATTTTAAAAATAAATTTAGGAACACACTTCACTTTTCAAATGTATACATTTAACTAAACAAAACAAAAAGGACGCGTAAACAAAAAGTCTATGATAATGTCATAATGTCAATGTTTTGAGTATTCAGTCTATGGTTCGGGTGCATTGATTTGCGCGCGTTATACAGAATTTAATGGTTAGGTTCGTAAAATTAATGCTTACCATCCATTGAATCAACGATGATCGTTTATTAGTTTTTATGTTCGCTGTTCATAGGTGTATGATTTACAAATTATTGTGTTAAAGGCGAAGAGCATAAATTAATAAATTTAAAACATTGAAGCAATAAATAGTGACATTATATTGATGAAAAAAAGCATAAATTTTCGATGCCTTGCATTTATTGATTAATGTTTCATCGTACATTGTTTCTATGTATGAAATTATTAATTTATGATCAAAATTCATTGTAACAGTGACCAATTCATAATATTAATGTTCAAAATATTGATGACAACCATTCATTGGTTTAACGTACAATATTTTTTTCAGTGTAGGTACACATCGAATGAATGAATGATTCATTTTAAGGGACTGGTTGTACAGACGACCTCATTGAACAAGGGCTAGCAGACTACCAACTAAACAAAAACGAACTAAAACGGAAATATGACAACAATCACAAAAAGTCATAACGACTTAAAATGCATAACGCCTATCAGATAGTTAATTTTTAACGTTAGTTACGTTGTTACAGATTCGATGTTAGACTGCAACTATTGGTAATGATCGTTCCTAGATACCATTTAAAAGATCCCACCCGGAATATAATTCAACATTAAATCCGCTTGAATTCTATCAAATACCCAAAATATTACGACAATTGATGTCCTGGACTCAAGAAAAAGATTTACGAGGGCTCCATCATAAGTAGTAAGTATACTTTTTTTTTTAAACTTTTAAATAACTTATTTATTAATTTTATTTATTTATTTTGGTTTTCGTGTAATGTTATTCATATTCATGTTTGATATTTTTTCTACACAGATGTTTTTGTAAGAATGGACTCATGATGGCTTGTTGAGCCGAAACTAGTTTCCTTTTTCATATCTAAATTAAAGATTTTGTGGAGTTGACTTTGAAAGTTTTTCTTTGTTTTCTTTTATTTTAAATAATTATTTAATAAATATTTTCTGTTTTAGGGATTCACTTGGCATGAAAAAGGATGAAGGACAAAATTGAATCTAAACCGCACACCATATACAGGACCGTACTAAGAATATTTATTTATTGAAATAACGAATAAGGCAATTTTTATTTTGGCTATTAAACAAGGTAATTGCAATTGTTTATTTATTATGGTTAGATATACGCATTTAATTAAGATAAAAATTGACCGTAACAAAATCAAATTTGGTGCAGTTTTGATACAGTATTACCCTGTATAATATTAATGACTTCAGTCTAAATATTTTTATCAAAGAGTTGACAACGATTTTCGTATATTCAAACAGAATGTTGTAATTTGGGTTTATATAGTAAACGTTATCCCCTTCACTTTATATGTCAGCGCTTATTCCAATTCCTCTCTTTTACACCCCGTGAATTTAATTTGAACTCTGAATTTTCCATATTCAACAGTGCAAAAGTAAAGATATATTGATTATACTCTGTTTAGATACCTATTAACGTTAAACTTTCAGTAAGCAAATCCGTATCGACTTGACATCGACCCAACTTCAAAGTTCTATACTATACTATACTATAATGAAGTTATTGTATTTGTGCGGTGCGGCAGCAGTTGGGAGTTGTGTTGTTTGATATGATTGTGTTTGACACCGGCGATCTTTTGATTATGTACCGTCTACTTGCTGCTTTATCTCTCCATCCCTACATTATTCACATATAGATATTGTGCGCTTCTTCACACGAAGCCGATTGATCGAAGGGTGGTAAACTTGCTAATATATTATAGCAAAATTAATGTTTACCTTTTCAATATACTATATATATATTTAAACCAACATCTCAGAAAAAACAAAACTTATTACGATTTCTCTTTCTCGTCAAAATAGGCCTCAGTTTCAGCGATTACACTTCATCATTGGATTCACATTTTTTTCCAGCAGGCATTTTCTTGAGATCTGAAACCAGGAAAAAGTCGCTGGGAGCTTAATCTGGAGAATACGGTGGGATTAACTCAGCAACAGTGCATAGATAAACTTAATTCAATTTTTGGCGATGAAGGTCCATCAAGGACCAGTGTTTATCGATGGTATGGTGAATTCAATCGTGGTTATAGTTCACTCCAAGACATGAGAAGTAGGTACCTAGATTGAAAATAGCCAATCAAAAAAAAAAAAAGCATTTTTACAATATACCCCTATAAAGATACATCTACAGGGTGAGAGATTCAGAAATAAGATACATTTGATGGTGACTTTAATAACGGTTGTTAATTGTTAAGATGTCCTATGTTGGAGTTTTTCAGAAGGTCAACAAGACACTACTGTTTGTAAAGTTAGGAACAATACGATTATATAATGACTCCTTAATCTCCGGAAAAGCTAACTGGATGAAAACCCATGTTCATATTTTCTGCGCCCTTTATATTTATTCTTTGTTATGGGAAACCTTGTTAACTCCCCAACTACTAGCTTCTGTATATAATATTAAAAGTCCGACATTTAACTTACATGAAGGCGTTTCGAGAATCTTGAATGACCACTCTGTATTTAAAACAGCTGGTTATCTTTTCTAATATTAATTTCAAATGTTTAAGATTATCCAATTAGGTATTATATTCTGATAAATCGATGACCGCATAGTCCATGGTGGGACACCCTCACATAATGTTACAGTTTACAGTTCAACACATTAATATTCCCGCGTATATAACGCACATCAAAGTGTGTGTGTTGTGTGAGAGAGAAAAATTTTAATGAGCGTGTTTTTTACAACCACATAGAGGTCTGTAGGTAGCTCGAGCTATATGCCCTACTATGGCAGTTCTGTAGCTAGGCTAGCAATTACTAGCAGGAGGTTCTTATTACAATGTAATTCCCGTGAAAAGTGTTAATCCTATTAAAAAGTCCCCGGGATGAAAGTGGGTATGCAGTATGCTATGCACACATCATACGTATACGTACCTTGAATATTATTCCTGGTTTTAGAGCGTCATACTGTCCGTATAAATGCTCATTTTATGTAGCAGGAAACTCATTAAAAAAGCACTAAAATATTTAGATCTATGCAAAATGCATCAAATTATCTGTTTTGCGGAAACTAGAAAACTGGGTCTGCTAATGTTACGGTGGCTTTCGTATCTAAGAGAAGGACTTTAAATATTTTTGTTGTTAAAATTTTAAAATTGATCTTTAACTGCTACTATTAACAGCCTCAAAAATGTGACCGACATAGAGAATATACTCAAAATATTTGGTGTTAGAAGTGGGAACCACAATAATAGCAGCATCAGTCGCTTATGAAACCTCAATCGAAACATAGTCAGAGAACAGAGAATATGAACTCCCACCACTTTCTATTGTCCTGTGCGAGGCAGGTGGTAGCCATTTTTTAATATACTCGACAAATCCGTATTTACGTTTTATTGAAATTACAGGATAGGTAAAGAACAGGGGAGTAATAGAATTATTTTATAATAGAATTACATCTTTATTAATTATAAAAACAAACAAATACTTTTTTACTTTTAATCATGTTTCCATATAATCATTTTATTTTTATTTATATTTTTAAAATTTCTATTGATTAATTTTAATGTATAAAATAACCTTAACCTAAAATATAATTTCGTAACATATTTTTTTGGGAAATTAGAACATGGATGTTCAAACTTTACCTTTTTGCTTAAATTAATAAAATTATTAATAATATTGAACTTGATTAAACAATTTTCAAAATTATTTTCAAATATATTTGCGATTGTGGAAATGTATTGTACAAAATTGTCATGTGGCATCATTAAATTACCATACAAATTTGTATTTTCGTATGCTTTGAAGTAGCAAAACAGCAAAGACTCATCTAATGATTCTACTGATTTAGCGTACTTCGTACATACATCACAGATGTGTATTTTAATGCATTTCTTTATTAGATATCCACATACATATCTTTGAAATTTTTTTTTTTGTAAAATATGATGATGATTTTCAATTCCTTAAGTATAATTGAGAATGTATTATATTTTAGAAAAACAACGTAAGCACACATGTTCGGAATTTACGATTATATACCCACAAAACATGCTAAAATCACTCCCCAATAAATGGGCAATAAAACCTGAGACGTGAATTTACTACCTGCTAATATCTATAATAGTTAAAATATGTAATTCAAATTTAATAAACACTGTCAGAATTTAATAGAATTTTTGCACTCATTTACTAAGATTTTTAAGGTCTCTTTTTAGAATGCTTAAGATGTATTGGACTATTATGGGCAAATAGACTGAACCAAGTTATAAAAGATAAGGGCCATTGTGCTGCGAAATTAAGCGAAGTTATTCATGTTTTTTAAAAAATTTGTGTGATTTTTTTAGGCAAGTAAGCTCAATCTTTTAAACAGTTTGTTTAGAAATATTTGCTTTGGTTAATTTTATAATTTGGGCATTCCTCTTTAAGTGATAATGTTATAGTTGTTTTTTTATGTAATATGTTGTCAATTTTTTTACATGGGTTAGGTATTAAAGGCTATTTGTTTTATTAGTTTAAGTTCAATATTAAAATTATCAACTGATAAAGAGGTGGTGAGCATCAGTTTTAAAATAAATAAATATATATTTGTCAAAAAATTAAAAATAATTTGTAGACAGGTAAACAAAACATATAAAACAAGAATAATAATTAATACATACAGGTACATCGTCAAATAAATAAATCAATTAAGATACTTCAAGTAAATTAATTAAGTAAATATTCTACAGGTCAATATATATACAAAACACACAATACAAACTACTAAGTACTATCCAGTGTATGAATCGCTAAGTCATCTACTGTATAAATAGCTTTTTCTAACAAATACGTATTTAGAGCTTTACGGAATCGAGGAAGGGATGATAGCAATTTGATTTCCATTGTCAGATGGTTGTGCATTTTTTTGCACTGTATATAATCGAGCTTTTGATTAATTCGGAGGATGGGGCTGGCAGATAAACATCATGTTCGGAGTTTCTAAGGAGATAGTTATGGAATGGTCTTTCAGAGACATCTGACAGGTGTTTGCGGATTAAGCAGACCGATTCCAATATGAATAAGGAAGGTAGTGTTAGTATTTTAAATTTTCTGAAGAAGTCCTGGCAATGGGCTCTATAGTGCAATCTCAGAGAGTATCGAATAACTCTTTTTTGTAATCTAAAAATACGCCAAAATTGCGTTGCACAGGATGTACCCCAGAATAGGAGCGCGTATCGAAGATGGGATTCGAAGAGTGAAAAGTAGACTGTTAGGGAAGTTGACAAGTTAAGTTCTTTGGAAACTGATCTTAACGCAAAACAGGCATAGCTTAATTTTTTTGATAACGCATCAATGTGCAACTTACACTTCAGGGAGCTGTCAACAACAAGGCCCAGAAACTTCACAGAAGAAACGACGTCTATAGTGGAATTATTAAGTTCAAAAGACTGCAGCGCACCTTTATATGACACAGATTTAGTTTTCGCAGTGTTCAAGCACAACAGGTTACAGTCACACCATGATTTGATGGTGATTAAGTCTTTGGATATGGTACTATGAACAGCCGCACCAAGTGAAACTAGTATCATCAGCAAAGAGACATACTTTACCGCTGAAGTTTAGGTACTATTGTCGTTGATAAATAGCAAAAACAAAATAGGACCCAGCACCGAACCCTGTGGAACCCCACAATCCATCGGCCTGCAAGAAGACACAGCCGCATTGACTCTCGCATACTGACTTCTGTTGTTAAGGTACGACTTAAACCATCCCAGTGGAACCCCCCGAATTCCGTAGTGCTATATCTTGTTAATTAGGATGTTATGTTTACAATAGTATCTCCACCCTGTATATTATTATATAGGTACGCTGAAATTCAATTAAATAACGCTACAGTAAACGTCGGTATGCAAAATATGACGAGAAGATAATATATAGAAAACTAATTTAAAAATATCCTACGCATAGGTATTATACGAGTGCATTCCAACTAAATATTATACTCGTAAATGCATTACTGCTACCGATTTATGCTGCTGCATCAAATATTAATTTGCAAAAAAAAATAAAAATATGCATTTTGTTGCAGGTAGTTTAACATGTGAATATTTCTAAAATTGAATTTCATTAAATTAAATTACTTTAAGCTATATTATAGAGGGTGAGTCGGGTCTATGGCAAAACTTCTAATTGGATTCTTTCATTTATTTATTCAAACTTTTTATATCCAAAGTATTTAAAAATTTCCATTTCTCAGTAGGTATGCCCAATAATGTGCTTGATCTAATTGATGTTGTTGCGCTATGTTTGGACTTATCTACCGAAGGATTAGTGCCAGAATGCAGTGCGAAACCGAGCCCTATAGTAGTATTCATAACGTAGGGACAACTAACATCGGTCGTCGCGTCTTTATATTAGGTACACCAAAACATCTTCCTTTCAAAAATAACGAAAAATGCACTGATACACTTGAATTGAACAACTCTCATACAATTTTACCTTACAAGATCCAAGTTCTACGCTCTGGTGATTGTATAAACTTTGATACCTAAATCATTCAATCGATCCATGAGATTTTGGCAACTATACTCCCATGTGGCCAACACGGAACATATTGATTCAAAATTCATTAGCTCCTAACAAAGAGGCTGTATTGTATGGTGTTAAAGTATTATCTACTTTGCACTGGTGGGACTAAGGCCAACCATTCAATAGTCGTCGACCATGTCATACATTAAATCAGCAAAATGGGACAAAGCGCTTTACCAAAACATTATATTATACAGTCACACGTAGGTAGAGGTATATACGTACTGACTATATTATAGTATAAAGCAGTTAGGAACAAAAGCTCATATTGTTGAATTTAGGTTTTATTATTAATTTGTGCTTAATGTATATTTTGAGCTTTCACAATACAATGTTGTTAGTTGTCAGCCGTTGTTTTCACTCACAAACAAACATTTGGTCAAGAGAGGAATATTTTTGTTGTTTACAGCGTGCTATTATTTATTACAACTTTCCACGGTGATTATCAAGACAACAGTGTATTGATCAACTAGTTCCCACGTTAGGCGATAAATCCTCCTCTTTTGCTACTGTGAAACGCTGTTAGAACGAGTTTTCTCATAGACGAAGTTCTGGAAAATTCAAAATCAGTGGTTCATGAAATGATTGATGTTGTGCAATAACTGATAGAGACCTCCAGATAATCGCAAATCTATACTAGAACCAAACCGCACACATCAAAGTAGACAATCGAATATCAGACGAAGTGCGAATCAAAAGGGGTGTCCGACAAGGCTGCATTCTTTCACCACTTCTTTTTAACATATATACTCAAACAGAATAGAGCGTTAGAGGATTGCACGGAGCGAATTTCGATTAATGGTGTAAACATTAACAATCTTCGATACGCCGACGATACGATTTTACTTAATAACTTGGCTATTGGGAGTGCAACATTTGAATTAAACATTAAACCCCAAAAAAACTAAATGTATGGCGATTACTAAGAACCAAGTTCGAGGAGGTATACCTCAGGTACAGAACCAACAAATCGAACGCGTCCAAACCTACAAATATCTGGGATGTCAACTCAACGAGAGCTGGGATAATATGCAGGAGATTCGTGCCCGACTTGAACCGCCCAGAGAGCATCGTTTGTGAAAATGAGGTGAGTGTTGTGCTGCCGAGGTCTTTCGCACTTCGTTCGCACTCTAATGTTACGTTGCTATATGTGTTCATCCTTCTTTAGTATGGAATTAAGACGTAGACTCTGATAGACGCCATGTGCAAAAAGCTAGAGGCTTTCGGAATGTGGACGTATTGACGGATATTCCTGGACAGAGTGCGCAATGAAGACAAAAAGCGAAAGTTAGAATACTTAGGACACATACTTAGGAATGACAAGTGCGAACTTCTCAAGCTGATCATAGAGGGTAAAATTGAAGGTAAAAGAGGCCGTGGACGCCGCAGAATATCTTGAGACAATGGTATGGATGGCGAGTTTTTTTAGAAATACAGTGGATAAAGTGCAGGTAATGTTAATGATTGCCAATGGTCGAAATGGACAAGGCACTTGAAGCAGAAGAAGAAATAACTGAGCAAGCATTGAAAATAGTTGGTTCTCGTTGAATTCAACACAACTTGACGAAAGCTCAAAAAGATGCGCGTGTCAATTGGTGCAAACAAAGGGCAAAAAAACAAAATTATAACAGGTGAAGAGTACGTAATCACCAATCGATTGTATGGTTTTAAAAGATAAATAATGTAAGATGCCGAATACGCCACATCGACAATCAACGTATTAAATATTTGTGAAAAATGTTTCTAAAAGTAACATATTTTGACAAAGCAAAGCACTTCAAGCACATAATATATTTTACCATTATTTTATGTGCTACACTTGTATATGCCATTTTCATTCAATATCACGTCAAATCCCCGGATTATACGATCAGAGATTAGTATCAAATTAAATCACAGAAGAAAGTTTATGGAAAATAATTAAAAGATTACTTTTATAGCACGCGCTTTTAGTGGAAAGTTATCGCAAACTTTCTATTAAATACTAGGGATGGATACTTTTTCGTGGAAATAATCTACAGTGACAGACTGAACAGATAGTTTTCGGGAGATAAATGATGATTATTATTTGTGTTCGGCTTTAACCGCGTGCGCTCAAAGTATAAATTCGATTTGTGCCAATTATCATCATTTATTTGGGAAACTTTTATTAGGAGCGGAATCTCGCGCTGTTCTAATTTCCAGCATAAAGCCAATCCATCATATACAAGGGTTACCCTTATGTTTTTACAAAATATTTGGGAATTACACAACAGAGAAAATAGCAGAGGCAACATCGTAATCTAGAATATCTATTTTGGGTAAGTATCGTATGATATTAAGTACAAAATTGTTCAGTAAGAACACACTAGTAAACAAACTGAATAGTGGTCTAGAATAACAACAACAATCAAATGCCCACCAAGAATTCAACCAATTAATAAACTTTAATCCACTTACCTTTATTTTTATTTTTAGATATAATGAAACAAAGTATTTACTAGGACAAAACATATAACAAAAAACAAGTTAACGAAGAAATAGCGTAACAAAATACAGAGAGTATCCAAGATAATATGTCAACTGTTTATAAACACACTGGGAAAATAATTATAGTTTTCTCTTTGAACGAGAGCAGGTGAGAGTACATTTCATCTAAAGTTGGTTTTTACTATAAAATTTATAATCATTTGGTGTTTATTTTCAGATATATTTAAGTATGCACCTTTCAGTGTTAGAGTGAAGATAGATTTTAATAATAGTTAGGTAAATATTGTTAGTTATCCAACCATTCGATAACCAAATGATTATATGAACATTCTGTAAGTATTGACTTTTATTTTAAATAAACGTAGAGATAATCTTGTGTAGTAGAAAAGTATTGGGTCAAAATTCAGATCGTAACAATACACAAATTTACCCCGTATATGGTCTATACTGAATTACTTTCCCTTTAATAAGTTAGTCGAAACTGACGTTTTAAAAACACGACGAACCCTTTTAAACGTTGTGATGGAAAGACAGGCGGCGGCTTTTAGCCCTCTGGGGGCAAATTTTTTCCCTTCACTTTGGTCCGTTCGCGTTTCTACTTGCAAGTATTATGATTATTATTTTCGAAAGTATGGCATATTTTTTTATATATTCTTTTTTGAGAGTAAAGCAAAGAAAAACGACTGAAAAGCAAAATGTGTCTACCACTATTATTATACTGAATATCATCTGTTTTCTTTGAACATTTACTCGTAATATTAGTAGAGGTGCATGAAGAATCCTTTGAATATGCAGACAGATTCAACATCTAAAATGAATTAGTATAACGAAGACGACTGACAGTTTTGATGCTCTAAAAAATTGACAGAAACTCAATGTTATGTTTCCATTTCTGTGCTGCAGTTGCAGCTGGTGTAACAAGGTTTTCAAAAAAAATCGTGAGGCTGCTGATTGATAACCGAACATATTTCCGTGTTCAACCTGTTGCTGTTCCTGGGGAGAATTTTTATGTTTTACTCAGCAAATCTTCTACAAGATTGGTACAGTACTAAATAAAAATCATATGGAAAAAATTTTAGTAACGCCATCTATGTGCCATCCTATGGTCCTTTTGAATGGACTATACTTGGACTTCAAAAAGCCAAGTTCCTTTTGGTCACCTTCTATTAAAGCACGAACATTATGGGGAAAACAGAGAATATGAACTCCCACCGCTTTCCTATTGTCCTGTGCGAGGCAGGTGGTAGCCATTTTTTAATATACTCGACAGATCCGTATTTACGTTTTATTGAAATTACAGGATAGGTAAAGAACAGGGGAGTAATAGAATTATTTTATAATAGAATTACATCTTTATTAATTATAAAAACAAACAAATACTTTTTTACTTTTATTCATGTTTCCATATAATCATTTTATTTTTATTTATATTTTTAAAATTTCTATTGATTAATTTTAATGTATAAAATAACCTTAACCTAAAATATAATTTCGTAACATATTTTTTTTGGGAAATTAGAACATGGATGGTCAAACTTTACATTTTTGCTTAAATTAATAAAATTATTAATAATATTGAACTTGATTAAACAAAATTATTTTCAAATATATTTGCGAATGTGGAAATGTATTGTACAAAATTGTCATGTGGCATCATTAAATTACCATACAAATTTGTATTTTTGTATGCTTTTAAGTAGCAAAACAGCGAAGACTCATCTAATGATTCTACTGATTTAGCGTACTTCGTACATACATCACAGATGGGTATTTTAATGCAGTTCTTTATTAGATATCCACATACATATCTTTGAAATTTTTGTTTGTAAAATATGATGATTATTTTCAATTCCTTAAGTATAATTGAGAATGTATTATATTTTACCTGTTTATGGCCTTCAGAAAAACAACGCAAGCACACATGTTGGGAATTTCTCATTATATACCTGCAAAACATGCTAAAATCACCCCCAATAAATGGGCAATAAAACCTGAGACGTGAATTTACTACCTGCTAATATCTATAATAGTTAAAATATTTAATTCAAATTTAATAAACACTGTCAGAATTTAATAGAATGTTTGCACTCATCTAGTAAGATTTTTAAGCTCTCTTTTTAGAATGCTTAAGATGTATTGGACTTTTATGGGCAAATAGACTGAACCAAGTTATAAAAGATAAGGGCCATTGTGCTGCGAAATTAAGCGAAGTTATTCATGTTTTTTAAAAAATTTGTGTGATTTTTTTACGCAAGTAAGCTCAATTTTTTAAACAGTTTGTTTAGAAATATTTGTTTTTCAAAATTCAAGAAGCACACAGCAGAAGTACCTCGAGGATTAGAAAAAGCGCTAACACAAGTCATTATATGTGAAGGCGATTAATAAATAAATTTTTGAGAAAAATAAAGTCTTGTTATTTTTTAACAAACTTCGTTATTTTAAATAAGGAATTATTTCCTATTTAAAATAAGAAGGCAATTGGGTATCGTTCTAAGAAATTTGGCGTATTAAAGAAAAAATAAACAAGTTTATAGAAATGAAACATATTTAACTAGGAAGGTGAATTATGTAGTATCCGACAGGGGTTCTGATTATGCCGAGCAATAATTAAAATTAGTTTTAACTTTCCAAAAACTTTAAATAGTTCTTTTTTCTGCACTTTTTATTTCCAAATGAATTAAACGAATGATATCCACTAGGCAAAAATAAACAAATACAATCCTTATAATCTTTTCCCGAAAACATATTTCTTGCAATCGGATATGCTTTTAGACCTTTTTAAAAATTTATAAGATATGCAGAGAGAAATATGTAAAGAGTAGGAACGCTAAATATTCCCGTATCATTTTTCAGATCAGTATTCCTACAGAGTGAGATCGGATATTTTCTGCAGTTATATTCGTTTTTATTGTTCAGCTAGCCTAATTGTGAATGGTTCAATTAACTTTTTTTATAATCAATTAAGTTATGAGGAAAATCTCCACTTTTACTTTTAAAGTCTCACAAAATTGCCATTTGTATTTTTCATTCATATTGTATGGTTTCTAATAACAATTTCAATTTGCTCTACGTGCTCTGTGTAGACTGCATGGCTTTAAGCTTTAAGACTTAGTTTTGCGGAATCAATGAAAAGGCTCCAGGGTTCTGGATCATCGTACAGATTTAAAGCATCCATTAATTCCAGGATGGATACCAAATTATTTGCCATGGTAAGTTTTTCTAACGGCTTCGATATGGAGAAACTTTTACTAAATCTAAACGCAATTTTTGCAATCGAGAGGCTGATTTTTGGGCAATTCCAAATCCATACATTGGTTGAAGATCACAAGGTAGGAATCCCTTCAAAAATTATAAACAGCACGAACAGCACAGCGATAAAGAGGATCGCATTACTTGTTGTTGTTCGAAATAGAAGTCAGTTAGACTTTAAATTGTTAGACGTCCAAATAGACTCTCAAAATATACAATATACCACAATATTGAGTTTTTTTTTCAACCAAGTGTTAGCTGATGGTATTTTTGATCGGAATTGATCTTCACGTTATATCCTGGTCCTGATCTAAATACAGAAACTGTCAACACTTCTTAACCGTTTGTAATCCCCACAGAGCGAGAGAATTATTTTTGAGTATAATTAAGGACATGGTAACATAAAATTTTAACTACGAACACTATCCATGGATATTACTTTTTCGAAAAAACATAATTTCTTGATCTCATTTACTGATAAACACAACAAGTATTATAACTAACTGAGTGAGTTTGAGGAGATATAAAATACCCCGTACCCATAAAAGCGAGTTTAATTTCCTACATTTCTAACAGTCGATATATTTTCTGTTGCCTTGTCACATTTTCAATAATAAGAAGAGTGGAACTGGGGTGCTTCCAAATATAGTGAGGAGGTGGATACGTATAGGTATACCTGCGAGGGAATCTATATATCTCGAAAAACAGGAACAGTGGAAAAAAAATCATCAAAATACATACCTACTGTTCGGGGATGTGGAAAGATTGTATATGTATGCGAGGGGAAACAGAGAAAAAGTTTTTCCATTTGATTCTTCAGTGGCAACTTCTATGATAAATTACTTTGGCTTGCATATCATATATCATAGAATATCAATCGGAGAGAAGTCAGTCTGTTACCCACGTATTCCTTGAATAAAATTAGTTTTGTTTAATTTTCACCCTTTCTCTTTCATGGTTGGTAAATTTGAGGTGTTTATTAAGCCGTTTGAAATCAAAATCTAAACAGCTTTGGAATATGAGCAAATCTATTCTTGAGGAGAGACTGAGGTGGCTGTATTTTTTTATAATAATAAAGTCTGTAAAATTTAAAATAGACGAAGTCCAAGTTAGAATCTTCCTGACTTAACCTACTTTGCCTGACATTTTCTCAACTCAATATTTCTTATAATATAGACACAAAATGACAAAAGAAAATATACACAACAATTTGCAAATATCATATAAATAATTATTATAAGATACCGGGTGTACCACAATTAACGTCCCAGACCATAACCTTTGTATTTCTAACACACAACACACAAAATTTTACTTCAAATAAAATATCATCTTGAAACACCCATATAGTGTATCGGGAGCATTTTGCTAATCGCGTTACACCCTCAGATAAAACTTTGTCAATGTTGGAAGCAAAAATGCGTCCATATTTAAAATTTTCCCACCACCAAATGACTGCTAAAAATGATGAAATTATAATTAATGTGACGGCGTATGTTGCTGTAAAGCCACATGATTCCATTCGCAACCATTGCAAGGGAGTGTAACACTTCAGCAAGTACGATCCAGCGAATGTTTAGATCGGATTACGCTCTACCGATTTTCAAAGAAGGTTGGAGTTTATTCAGACATTTTGTCTTATATTTGTTGGACTGACGAAAGTAGATTTCGCAATAAGGATGTTGTCATTAAACACAACGCTTATTATTGATCTGAAAATAATCCTCGATGGACAATGTATACTCGATTTCAAATAATATTTGGAATTAACGTGTTGGCTGATTTAAACATTTTATTGAACTGTATTTTTATGAAGATACATTAGCAATAGAGGGTTATTTCACTGAAAAAAATATTGTACGTAAAACCAATGAATGGTTGTCATCAATATTTCACTGTTACAATGAATTTTGATCATAAATTAATAATTTCATACATAGAAACAATGTACGATGAAACATTAATCAATAAATGCAAGACATCGAAAATTTATGTTTTTTTTCATCAATATAATGTCACTATTTATTGCTTCAATGTTTAAATTTATTAATTTATGCTCTTCGCCTTTAACGCAATTCAACCGTACTTATGGGTTCTATAAGTCTATTCTAAAGGCGCACACTGTTTACTTAAAAACCTGTTATTTTGATTAATAATAATAATAATGACTTTATTGAGAACTTAGAAAAGTTACACAAAAGGCGAAGTCGCTGCACAGCCTCCTAGCTTAACATATTAGCAATACTAAAGATAACTGCATAATAATAACAACAACAAAAACCCTGATACATAAAAAAAGGCAATTATTCCTGGATGCCCTGCGGCACTACGCAATGTCCTGGGCCCAGACACTGCCGTTCCCAAAATGACAACCTGACTTCTATCATTCACATATGTTCCGAGTAGAGACACAGCAGACTCCCCAAAGCCCAGGTAACCCACAATGGCCAGCAACAAACCATGACCAATGCGGTCAAATGCCCCTTGCGTAGTCCAACAGCAGCAATGCCGTCAATCGACCCTGATCTACCGCCCCCAATGCATCATCCAGTATTTTAAGTCATGTCGTGGAGCAACTGTGACCCTGACGGAACCCAGACTGGACCTCCGACAACAACCCATGCCCATCAAGATATGTTTTCATTTGATTGCAGATCACTCTGTCAATAACCTTGGAGATCGCTGGGAGTATATTAATCGGTCTATAAGATCCTTAAATGTTGATGGAGTTTTAGTTTTGGGATTGGAATGACATTGGCTTCTTTCCAACATGTTGGGAAGTTCCTCGTTTCTATATAGTAATTAACTAGATGCTGTATAAAGGGCAACTACTACTACTAGCATATCAATAGTGATTATGTCACTGCCTACAGCATTTGACTTAATCCCAAGCAATGCATCAAGTATCTCCTCATGATCCACCATTGTAAATTCAAAGTTAATATCAGGCCTAATTTTATTACCTAAGTAAAAATTGATCGTTCCTGGGTCCGGATTGTTGGTAGAAGTGGCCACAAAAAAATCATTAATATTATCAACATCATGAATAAAAGACGGTATTGTGATATTTTCCCTTGCATAAATGTTTAGATCTCGTAATAATTTCCAATTTTGTTTAGAAGAATTTCCGCGGACTTTAGTTTCCAAATATAATTTTTCCTCCCTTTTCACCTCAGACGACAGACGAATCTGACATGTTTAGCATTTAATATTAACTAAATTAAAAATAAAACCTTTAGATTTCGAGTGTCGTACACATATGATTTAATTTATTTACAAAGCAGGTGCATCAAATCAATGGACGTACAGCAAGATAATTTTGAGTCTTATTTGGGCTTTTAAATTCTCTAACCATTGGTACTAGTATATTTGAACCATACTGCACTTTGCAGTACACATAATACACATGTACCTATATGCTCGCGATTATTGATTGAATACAGAACAATAATCTCAATCTTTCGTAATAATAATTTCCGGCGAACACAATTACGTAAAACAATTATTATAACCCAATGTAATAATCAGCTAACATTGGTTTAACGTACAAAAGTCATAGATTCATGTTTCTCGTTCGTAACATTAATAACCTTCAGACATCGGTTTAATGTACAAAAGTCATAGATTAATGTTCATCGTTCGTAACATTAATAACCAGCTAACATCGGTTTTACGTATTGGAGACATAAACTAATCTTCATCGTTCGTAACATTAACAACCTGGTAACATCGTTTTAACGTACAGGAGTTATAAATTAATGTCCATCATTCGTAAGATTAATAACCGGCGAGCATAAATTTATGTGCTTTATTTATTAATTCAACGTACAGAATTCGCTACCGAATTTATGTACGAACGTTCATTGTATTAATGTCACCCATCATCGGCTCAAATTTAATGTTGACGTTCATTGATTTGAAGCACTTTTTTATTAATATCACGTACCTTTTCGGTTCAGTGTTGGGTTTTCTACATAATTCATTGCCGGATTTTTTAGATGGAATACCCTTGTTGGAACAATTACTTGGACACAAGATTTTCTCAAAGGAATAGGTGACCGGCCCACTGTCCTGACGCGACTTCAATGGATTTTGTGTCAGGAATTATATCCAGCAGATGAATACTGCAGCCTGTACCAGGCCCAGGCATATCATTTAAATGTGCATAGAATTTTGCAAAAAAAAAAAAGATCTTAAACTGTATTTTTAGGGAGTCCAATTGGTTCAAGACTAAAGCCTCAGAATGTCAGACCCAGACATCTCCACAGTCATCTCAATAAGCAGAATTGTCATTACTGCAGTGCAAAAAATTATTCGCCTAAAGCCACTGTACTTTTTTTGAAGGCAAGAGCGAAATAGCAGGTACAGAACTTCGGAACGTTATGTTAAATGACTTTTTAAGGCCTGAAATGCAACATTTTCCTGGTTTTAGCCATAGAACAAAGAAAGCAAGGAAGAAATATACTTAATTTTAAAATTAAGAAAGAAGCCAATATAGTAAACAAACTTTTACTGGATAAGGCCGGTAAGGAGAGAGTTACAGTGAAAACGTACAAAACATTTTCTCAGAAATATTGGTTTTTCGCCGATGGCCTCGTTAAGAAGATTATGCTATTGATCTTTATGTGATTGTAGTATTGAGGGCACATGCTGTCAACTACTTTACCACGGAAATGCCTTTAATTAAAATTGTTTGTCTTATACAATTTCACAAAATTAATAGATACAATTCGTACAATAATTATTTAAACTTCTGGTTATATAATTAAAGTATTTTTTTAATTAGTAATTACTTCGTAGGTATGTTTGATGCACAATCTGGCTGTCATTAGAGAAAATGAGTGTTGTATCGCCGACAGCTGTTCAGTTCAACTGTAAAAGATAAATTCATAGGCATTTAAAAATAATAAATTAGCACACATTCATTAAAGCGTATACGTGCATATTTTACGGGATTCGATAATTAATCATATTTTACAAATTTTATACTTGATGTGAATTATCAATCAACATTTTGTTGAGATCTTTCACCATGTGGAAAATTTATAAAAATATTAGGTGCTTATGACTAGTTGATTTCGAAATGATAACCCTTAATTCACTCGGTTTAACACAATAATACAGAACACAACCGAATCTCTCATATGCGAGGATTGTCTTTTATGTTTTTTCAAAATGGATGTGCACAAATGTACTAAATTTTGCAGAATTTTGAAGACCTTACGAAATCCAATTGCTGCAAGAAATAAAACGTCATGATATCGGACATAGGAGTAGACTTCAATCCGTTAACGAAGTAACTGAAAGCTGAGCTGGGTTGGTTCGGTTCGGTTAAGCTGGGCTGGGTTGGATTGGGTTGTTTGGGTCGGGTTGGATGAGGTTGAGATGGGGTGGGTGGGGTTGGATTGGTTTGTTTGGGTCGGGTTGGGTGGTATTGACCTGCTTGGGTAGGGTCGAGTTATGGCGTTGAGTTCTATTAGAGATTGAGGGTCACACACACTGACCTTATTTGTCAAATTGAAGGAAAATTGTATAAGGAAAAGTTGATTGAAATATGGAAACCTACAAGACATATTTGAAAATTTTTTGAAAATTTTGACTATTTGAGGGTTGCCTGAAGAGGTATAAATTATAGCATGCAATTTTTCAAAGAGCCCGGGGGTTATTAGGAGGTTTCCTAAATATTTACAATTCTAATAGCGCAATGTCATTCGTAATGAAATTAAGTATCTTTTAAGCTTTCCGCTAGGGTCTCCACTCGTCCCATTAAGGTCTCAGGACCTTAGGTTAGGTTTGTACATTTAAATTAATAGTTCGACTAATGTAAATTCTGGAGACATCAAATTTGGAGTGATGATAGACGCTATAGAGACAGATGTTTTGAGATCATGCATAATTAATTCCGACGTTTCGTCTAATTGAAATAAGAAGATTAAAAAAAAAATAAGTGAAAACTTTGACACGTCATTAGATGGATATAAGAAACGGTATGACGTTGAAGATCGGTATAAAAATAGATAATTGTGAAAAATTAAGCATGCCGAAGTTTGAAATAGGTGATGATAGTACGAGTTGAGTTATAGCGTTAGGTTTGATTTCAGATTGAGGGTCGGAACGGCCTTATTTGTCAAATTGAAGAAAAGTTGTATAAGGAAAAGTTGAATCATATATGGAAACCTACAATATGTATATGGAAAAAAATTAAAAATTTAATAATATTTGTCTTCATGACGTCTCTAAACGAACAAAAACTGTACCATTATACCTAGCCCCCGTAGCTTTGGGATGGAACACCTCGTTTTAAAGGATATTTTCTACTGAATATACTTGACTTGTTAAGGCCTGAAATGCAAAACTTTCCTGGTTACAACCAAAGAACATGGTTTCAGCAAGACAGAGCCAGGACATACACGTCCAATATTGCGACTTCGTGATATTTTTCCTGACAATTTGTCTCCAGGAGAGGTGACTTAATTTTTTTCTTATAAGCATATGTCAAATCTAAGGTGTATGTTAGATCCGACCTCTCTGGTGCAATTGAAAGAAAATATGCGTAGCAAAATAGCATCCATCTCAAAGTCTGCATGCCGAGTCGTCATCATATAAAATTTTGCTGATCGTTTAAGTGACGACCGGAAGTTTCTGCTGCTGGATTGCATTTAAATGACATCAAAGATATGGTAGTGACTTATTATAAATACGAAAATGTGAGGCAATCGTTAGTTACGCAACTTAATACAACGAAAATTCGTATATAAATATCACATAATATAGGGCAACAATACTCAATCCCGAAATCCCTATTAAATTGGAGAAGGCAAAAGAATGAAAAGAAAAAGAATTGTACGAAGCACAACCCTCACACAGCTCGTTGTAGAGTCGACCGGAAAGCAGAAGAAGAGGGTTGTTATGTATGTTTCCCCTTGAACTTGTAGCTATATATTTTATTATAACGTAAACACAATGAAATTATGTTTTCATTTCGTCGTAATCGGAAATTAAATTATAAATATAGGTAGCTATATGCATTGCCTTTATATGTCTTGTTCTTTGACTAATATAGCACAAAATGTTTTTAAAATCTTGGATTTTAGCACTATTAAAAACTATATTATCACAAATGCGACGTTTCGCAGGTTATATGCGAGTAGAAGCAGCAATATACGGGGTGTCCCACACATTGGCAATATTTTGAAAACTATCAGTTTTTGGGATAAACACCCTTTCATAAACTTGCCCTTATTTTTGATGCAAAAAAATAGAAAAAATATAAAATGGGGGGTTGCCATTTAAAAATTTTGAATTATGACACTTTTTTCAATTTAATTTTTACCTTTTTTTTCAAATACCCTGTATTAAAATTTACTAAAAAAATATACGTGGGCGGCTAAAGTAGGTCTATATCTCCTAAAATTGTTAGTATTCTTTATTCTGAAAACGTCATTTTTGACATAAAATTTCAAATATTTCGAAAACGGCTGGCGATAGGTATAACATATTATGCATGAAATATGTTTAGAATTACGAAGAGAATCGAAAAAACATATAATTTACATAGGGTCGCATTTGAAATAAGGAAGTTGACACCCATTTCCGGTATAACCGGAAGTGCTAAATTCTTGAAAACATTTTAGCCGAATTGGCCCCATCGACCTAAGTACTACACCAGAATTTCAGATTCTTCCACAGTGTAGTTTCTCCATAATCGATCAAATCCCTTCCCGGTGGGGCACCCGGTAGTCTTAAAACCCAAACCCCGTCAAATGTCATTAAAAGCCGTCTTGAGGTGTCAGATATCCCTGTATTACCGACTGAACTCCGATGTGAACGCCATATGTCAAATGCATATGTCAAAGGTGAAACTCTACATATACATCAAATGACGAAATTCACGCTGCTTGGAAACTACAGTTGTTATCAACTAATTCCCTATATGGCTTTGACATAAATTTCAAAGCACAATGACATTTGACGTCATTTGCAAAAATTAAAGTACATTCACATTGATAGCCTTTTTATTGATTTTTTAGCATGTTCAAGACCAGCACGCATCGGGTGAAACTGACAATTTGTTCGAACTGTTAGTTCTTCAACTGTTGTTCCTTTAAATCTCCATTTGCCAGGTAGGTACACAAGAACACTTTTACAATAATTTAATATACATCCAACATAGTGAACAAATCTTAGACGAAGAAAGAATTCACGTGCAGGTTTCAAAATCAAGTTATTCCATACAAATAGTAACAAAGCAGACAGAAAAGTACATTTTATTGAAACAAATAATGTTCCTGCGTGCTTTCCTGAAACAATATAAAATGGAAGTAGAAATCAGGTCAAAATTGAATTTTTAATGAAATATACTACGGGGGAAAATATACAATTATTGATCATCCTCTCTCGATAAACATATTAGGTAGACGATAGAAAATTATTTGTCTATTTGAAGAACTGACCAATATAGTTTTGACGTAGAGTCCTTTTTTACAAAAGTTCCAATATCAGACTAGAAATTGAAGAAAACAATTTGCTATTTTTAGATCTTCTAGAGATATTCTTGAGGTTTTTTTTTAAAAAAAAGAAATAGCCTAAAAATTTGCAGAAATTGTCGTAGACATAATTATCGTTGGTGTAAAATAGGAAAAGTGAAAGAAATATTTATTACATACCTATAACCATTTTGATTACATTCCAAATCGATATTAAGAATTTTTCATTAAAAAAATCGAATAAACTTTAATTAAAACTGGGTGTTTGTTGTGTCGTAAGTTAAAACTTCATTTTCATCGTTTCCTCGCAAACGCTGTTCAAAAGAATAATAAAAGATTATGCTAATGTAGGTAAACAGAGCGTTTTGTTGGTGCGGGTGTTACATTCCACATTTTCCAGGTTAATGAGATTCACCATTTTACAGGAAGAAATATACGCGGAGCTCTAGGTTTTGCTATACTAAGCTTCTAATGATTATGTTGCAGATTTATTATTATACGAAAACAGAAAAAGTGTTTTATGGTAAAGGAAAGAAAAAATTTTGTTTATTACTTCAGGAGGGGGTTTCATTAGATTTTTTGCGCAATAAATTACGAGTTTATTGTAAATATTTCTTGGATTTGAAGAAATAGTCCATTGCTGGTGCTGGTGAGGAGCATTGTTGAAAATACAACTAATGTAGGCAATATATTATTTTGTTGCTATTCAACTCACAAGTTGCTATTAACTCCATATAATCTTGTCAATAGAAACTCAAGTTTAAACCCTTTGGCGGTGGATGAAAACTGTATTTCAGATAAGCAAAATCTAATAGTTGACTAACAGACAATACGTATATTCGAGTACCTTTGTGTTTCAGCCTTAATCTAATTTACTTTTCGTATATAACCAGATGGATGGTGGAGGATTAGACATAATTTACCTCCTTCAAACATAACATTGTGCTTTCTAACTCTATGTGAATGAGTGACGTTTTGCCCTGTCAGATTCCGCTCTATTTTCACTATTAAGTATAGAATGTAATATGCACCAACACCCGCTTGCATATTTTAGTTATTTGCCTACCAATTATTAAGTGAATCGAGTTTGGCAATTAGTACGGCTGAAGACAAGGGAATCGCTGCTATTATTGTTTTAATATGAGAGCAGGTAATTGGAAACGTTTAGCTTGACTTAATGTGTTGGTTTAGTTCGAGATAACTGCTGAGGTAATTTATTGACTTACACTAAAACTTGGTTATTTCAATTTCAGAGCAATCGCGATTTTAAAAGATAATCAAAATAATAATAATATTCTTTATTGTCTAACAGGTTACAAAACCAATACAACTAAATAAATAAGCTACTATAATAATAAACTAATTAATAATCATACAAAACAAAATACACACATCAGATGGCCAGAGTTTGCAGGAACTGAGACAATTGAGGGCAGAAAGATCTTACAGGCTCATTGAAATAGTTAATTGCTTGACTAAATCCTTCATGTTACATGTTTGGCATGCTTTGGATTGATAATTAGTACGAAAAACAGGAACGTGAAATAGTCTGCTACTACTCGCAGAGGGGCCCGGTATGTTAAAATTTAACGGTCGGAGTAGATTTGAACAGTCCACCAAGCTATTTATAAGCTTAAACAGAAAGAGTTGTCCAGCATACACTCTGCGAGCAGCCAGCGAAACCATTTGAAAGCGATCGAGCAGTGCTCTATGATCGAATCCTCTACATGGGAATCTACCGTCAATTTTAAACGCTAAGGAAGGTTAAGGAATTTGCGCTGTATGTATTCAATGTGTCCTGCATGAGATTGGTAAATGGGAGACCATATTATAGATGCGTACTCAAGCTTAGATCTTACCAGAGCACAATACAAATTAGTTATACATTCAATATCACTAAAATCTTTGGTAACACGAAACAAAAAGCCAAGTATGCGTAGTGCATCTCGGGTAATACTTTAAATATGATAATTAAATGACAATTCAGTGTCGACGTAAACTCCAAGATCCCTGACAACATCACAAGACTCAAGCGCAGTGTCACTCAGCTGATAGCGATATTCAAAAACAATTTGCGATTTCGAAAATATGACAAACTTACATTTATTAATATTTAAAGGCAATTTATTATAGTTACACCAATCTTCAAGCTTAGATAAGTCGTGCTGCAACAATACGCAATCCGAAGTGTCTCGAATAACACGATACAACTTCAGATCGTCTGCAAACATCAAATGGTTGCTTGTAAGTTCCTGGGATATGTCATTAATGAAAATTGAAAATATTAATGGTGCCAAACAGCTGCCCTGAGGCGCTCCGCTGGTGGGTGTGAAAGTTTCCGATTTATGGTCATTGTATTCGACATAGTGTTGTCGAGCAGACAAGTAGGAGGCAAAAAGCGTTAAAAGATCCTCATGAAAACCCAACCTGACATTTTCCGTAGGACAAGCGAATGATCCAGCTTATCGAAAGCCTTCAAAAAATCTGTATAAATCGCATCGATCCGGAGACCCTCCCCGAGGGTACGAAATACATCCTCTAGAAAATAAGTTGGTTACTGTAGAGCGGCCTGGGAAAAAACCGTGCTGCTGTGGATCAATCTGATGCTTAATTTGAGTAAATATTTTTCGGTGTAATGCCGCTTCAAAAACCTTCGAGAAGTTGAGTTGATCTGGATTTTGTGACACTTTTGGACAGGAAACATTTTTACTGTTCTCTCAGCAACGCAGCAAATTCTAGTAACGCCATCTATGGACTTTTTGAGTGGACAATATGTCTACCGTATACTCAACAATAAAATACATACTCAAAACTTTTGATCAGAAACTAGGTACAGCATAAATTTATTTTTTACAGCAATGCACAATATAATGTAACATAATATACCTATATGTAACCATATCGGTAACATGATATGCAGCGAAGCTGAAGCTGCTATTTTCCTGCAATAGAAAGCAGAATACGGTGAAATGTCCGGCAAATAAATGGCAGTTATGGGTCAGTTATAATTATAGAAATAATCCGGAGCTTTTGGTTGGCATGTATATATAAGAAACGTACGTACGTCTCTATGATACTCTACGTTGCTATTGTTACTTTATTTCAGGATTGTATTTTATATTATTTGGGAAGATTTGGACCGCATTAATTCATTCTACATCCTTCACAGACTAAACGAATGGATTATTTTAAGTCAGAAACATTGTTGCATTAATAAAGTTTACTGTACTGTACGTAATCAGTGAAACTACGGCTAACTCTGGTCAATATTTGCGGGGTACCAGTTTGAAAAGCATCTCTTAAGCGTATTTTCATATCGTGTGGGGTTGTTGGAGGCGTCTTGTAGACAATTATTGCTTTCACGTGTCCCGATAAAAATATACCCGGATATATGGAGGTCAATTTTTTCTTCCAATTCACCTGTGATGATAATGAGGCGGAACTCCATCTAATTGAAACCACATAGTTGTTCTCCTGTTTAAAGGAATTTCTTCTAATTATACATGAAGTTGGTGTAGAAGAAAATCCAGTACCATCATACCATTTAACGATCCCTCAAAAATTAGGGTACTATTAAATATCGGCCCAATGTTCCACCCCACACATCAATGGACCACCTATTTGGATTGCTGATGATTTTGTATTCATGGGGATTCGAGTCAGAATAATAATGGTCGTTGTTCACGAGGCTATTGTTGTGAAATCTATATTCGTCACTAAATAACACATTATCAGAAAATGCTTCATTTGCTGCCACTTTATCTAACACCCACTTGCAAAATTCAATTCTATTGTCAAAATCATTTCCATAAAGCTCTTGACAAAGCTGGATTTTATAAGCATGAAATCTGTGTTTTTTGACCACTCGTGAAATACTTGCCTTACTAATATTGGTGTTTTCGAATATCTGATTTTAGGATTTTCGATTACGGAACCAACTGTAGCAAAAATAGTTTTTCGATTTTCGGTGACAGGTTTTCTTGTAACGTAGTTCTTATAACTTTCAGTTTCCTTAAACTGATTGAAAAGTCTCTGAAAAGCAGCTGGTCTTATGGATGATTTCGTATGGGAAACCTTTGAGCATAAACTCGAGAAGCCAATGAAGAATTTTGATGGCATTCTCCATGGATCAATATGATATCAATACGTTTTTCTTTTGAGTAAATAATCTTCATTTTAATAAAGTAACACAAAAACTAACAATTGTAAATCAATTACATTTAGTAAAGCATTACAGGCCGAAGGACTTCGGTCAATGACCTTTTGGGATTTTGCACCAATATTATTATTATTACAAGATATTTCTTCTTGTTTTCTAGACTTACGTTCTTTGCAGGGTCCATCTAGTGACGGCCGTAAAAGTACGGTCAGGATCGTATTATTCTTTTAAAAGACCAACCAGAAACAGATTCTATTAAAGACATTGTATTTTATTTATTAACAAGACAAATGAAAAAAATTGGGTTTTGAACGGTGATTAATAATAAGAGTTTATTTATCTACATAAAAGTGTTTTACAACAAATGACACCCTGTATAAGGAATCAATTAAATAATGCAACCCGAAATAATCATAAAGGTTTTAAGCTTAATTTATTTAGACTGCACCATTCCTCAAAAATGATAAAGATGATTTTGGAAGTTCACACAATCAACGATGCTTTGAAGAGTATAATTTGACATAATCTACATTCCCAGTCGTTAACAAACAACAGAAAAAATAGTGGGCCCAAGTAAGTGCCTAAGGAATGCTACAAATCTGTGAGATTGGTAACCATTATTAAATACATATTGAGGTCTGTTTTAAAAACAATTTTAGTGTTGAAACAAAGCCGAATTGATCCAATTTTTGTATCAGAATACCCTGATCTGTCGTGTCTGTATATCCCACATCAATTTGCCTCCAAGATCCAATCTATCAGAAAGAATAGTCAGATTAGATACGGTAGATCTATGGAAGATGTTAAGCAGCAGAGATACGATTTCTCTAAACTAAAGTAAATATACAATTATGATTCAAAACTTTTGCAAATTTTTTCAATATAGAAACCGATTGGTAGTAGTTACTGATCACCTGAATTAAGAATGGCAACAATCTACTCTTGCGGAAAACTCTAATTTTATAAAGTCAAATTGAAAATCAAGCACAAATTAAAAAAAAATAGTTAATTCCGCCTCTGTCATCCACTGTCTATTTGTTTCTCGATATCTCTCTATAGACTATCTATCTATACTATACTGTGCATTATTGTTGTCAATATGGCCCTTCAAGGAGATTAAAAACCAAACATGTACCTATTGACTTTTGGATTACATCTCACTAATACCACTACATTTCATTCAATTCATATAGAGTAGGTAGGATTTATGTTATTAGAGAGAAATCATATTTATGCTCTCTAAATTATTACAATTTGAAAATACAAGCCACTCCTGATTCATTTCCAATAATGTTCAAAGATTATATTTGGGAAAAACTGGGTTTTGGCAGTGATTTGCCAAGGGCTTACGGAATTCAACTGCGTTGACCAAGTTACAGGGTGGTCGCAAATTACAGTAGCATGATTAACTAGTAAAAATATGCATACGGGATTTTTGTTATGAAATTATTGCCAGAACTCTTTAAACAATTAGTCAACTATTTTGAAAGAAATAATTTATTTTGTCCGAAACAATTTGGATTTAGACCGAAACTTAACACCGTTTCAGCTATAGAAAATTTTATAAATAGCGTTATAACCGCTTTTGAGAGTAGAAGGCTTGTGGGGACTTCTTTTCTTGATTTAAGAAAGGTGTTTGATTGCGTCTCACAGGATATCTTGTTGGGTAAACTGGAGCGATACGGTATGAGTGCGAATTCGGTTCGTTTACTGAGTTCCTATCTCACTGGTAGGAATGTTGTAACGATGTTTGAGTCAAAGTCTTTTCAGCCCTTGTTGAGCTCTTGTGGAGTCCCACAGGGCTCGGTGCTCGGACCTCTATTGTTTTTGATTTTCATTAATGACCGCTCTGACCTGACATTGTTTGCAGACGATTCAACTATTGTCGATGTTGAACTGTCGAGTGATGTTCTGGCCTCAAGTATGATTAATGCACAGTCGAGGGCTGCTGACTGGTTTGCAGCTAACAAACTCTCTATGAATGCCAATAAAACAGCTACTAAAATATTTACATTACGTGAGACGGATGTTGCTGTTTCTGATGGTCTGGTAAAGTTTTTGGGTGTCACTTTGGACCAAAAGCTAACCTGGGCGGGTCATGTCGAGGTAACCATTGCCAAGTTGTCTCTTCACGATGCGAAGCTTGAAGGGTGAAGTCTCTTTTAATGTTTTGAAATCAGCATATTATGGCCTTTTTCACAGTATGGCTTCATATGCTTTGTCAATTTGGGGACACTCTTGTCATGCTAGTCGGGTATTCGCAATCCAAAGACGAGTGGTTCGAATAATGACAGATTTAAACTTTAGAGAGGATGTCAGACCTAAATTTAAAGAATGTAAAATAATTACACTCCCGTGTCTCTATATCTGCAATTCAATTATGTATGTGAAAAATAATTACAATTTGTACATAAAGCATGATGAAGTTCACAACCACAATAATACCAGAAACAAAAATGACATTCTTCCTGAATATATGAGGTTGGGTAGAAGCAGAAATTCTGTAAATTATTATGGTCCCACATGCTATAATCATTTGCCAGATAGTTTGAAAACACTGAGCCTTGCAATGTTCAAAAATAGATTAAAGAACTACTTAATTGACCAGGCTTTTTACTCCATTGATGAATTCCTCAGCACTGACTTTCTGTTGTGATTAAGTTGTATACATTTCTATGTTTTTGTATTGTGTTATGTAATATTTTAGTATTTAATATGACTTGTGTAAACCTTTTTTGGTAATGACATGTAATGGGAATAAATAAATAAATAACTAAAAAAATTAACCTACAGTTATATCCTGCATTGCCAGCAATGAACGAGAGTATGATAAGAAAACAATTTTATTTATTGAATCTGGAATTAGTGTTAGCCGCTATTTGTTTCAATTTTATGTAGTCCTCATGTACTTTTATCTTTGCAGACAATATATACCCAAGCTACATCAAATGTACTTTGGAGGGACTATATACCAAGTATACTTTAAATGTACTTAGTTCGCTTACATCGGGCCACCTTGTATACTGTATAAAAGAAACTAATTATTTAGTGGGGCTAGTTGTTTCCCATGTTGTTAATCTCTGCTAAATCCACAGATTTGGTCCAGTTAAACTGTGCATTCAAACACAGACCGACAATGCATGCGAAATAGAAAATGAAAAAGAGCAAAATAAACTTTCACATTATCGTTTATACCCCATCTGGGTTAAAATCGTTTATTTCAATTAAATATTTGTAGTCCAACCTAAAATGGCTGAAATCAATAGAGTTTAGTTTTGTTGGGGAACAAGCGAATGCTGACTGCTAAACTGAGACCCATTCTATGAAAACAAATGGAAAAACGTCTAACAGAAAATTACTCTTAATTTATACGTACAGATTATGGTCCCATTAACTGGTTTTTTGCCCTATATATACAGGGTGTGTCGTAGATTACTAACCATAGTTTCACAGAAGACACTGGAGATGAAAATTTTGTTAAAAGTGAAATTTCAAAAAAAATTACAACGGCTGAAAATATTCGATTCAAAATTGAAATACTAAGATTTCAAGGCATACATACACACACTGTTAGCATCCTCAGTTCTCAATCTCTCCTGAGGATGCTAAGCCTGTATATAAAGTGGCTTAAATATAATATATTTAGTATTCCAAAATTCCCATCAACATCACTGGGTTTCCCGTTTTTAGCTAATCAGGGACTTTACAAATCGAGTTGGCTTTTTGCGTTGTTAGATTTGTTAGATTAGGAAAGACACCAACTCTTGCTCTCTTCACTCACGATGGTTTTTGTATATTATTTATGAAGTTTTGCACCCAAACGAATTTTATGTAAATATGTGAGCAGTTTCCTGGCTATCAAAAAACCTTTAGCCATCAAAAACTTTACAGGTCAAACCTAAATGACTTGGAGTATATCAGTTAGTAAAGCTTGCGGATTCAAGTTTTTAATATTCATCAAACTAACACCACACATGTTTCATGTTTTATTTATAGTCTGTTCTGTTTTTCCCTGTTAACAAATATTTTACATGGGTAAATGTAAATGCAGAGAAAGACACACAGAAGAAACCTCTATTTTCAATCCAACTCTCTTTTTAAAGTTGTTGTTTATTTGTATATTTGTTCAGACTTTTGCAATATTCACTATCTCTTTGTTTGACAATCCCCGAATCTTATAAACACCACGTTTACAGTACGTTGGATTTGATTTTCAATCAAATGTTTTTGTGACAAAAGATTTACTTATATATAGTATACGGGAAATGCTATGAATGTTTGATATTATCGACAGGATGACCCTATTGCAGTTGTTGTTGATGCGATGACCCAAGAGGACTAGCAATGTTGTTTTTCGACAAATAGTTATTCCGATTTTAGCCATGACCAAAAGTCGCCAGAAACTGTGTGTATGTAGGAGCGCCAGGAGCAAATATGAATATTTGTAGACAAGCGTGTTACAAACGATTAAATTAAAACCCGTTAAGTTTAAATTTTTGAGTGTCTGATGCATTGTGACCTAAAATATTGTAACAAGACACCACGCCACTGGTATTATGGATACTAGTTGGGTTTTTTTATATAGATATTTTCTCTTAGTTTTATAGTTTTATACCTAACATGTCTAGAAGTCTAATCTTTTCGTAAATATTATTTCATGCAAGTATAGATACCTAAATCTAATATTATTACGAGATCCTTTTTTTATATTATCGTAGTGAATTGATAAAATAAGGGTAGTAGATACACGTGGATAATGTGTAAATGATCTTGAAATTGAGAAAATATTTGTTTGGATAGAACAAATCATATATTTAATAGAAAATAAAAGGATGCTCACCCCGAATAATAATCGGCCTCATTAGTATTGATCAATAAATAAAACTCTTTTCAAAAAACAAGAGATTTTTTCGTGTACAAGAAAGAAACTAAACTATGTGGTATAATTTGAAAAAACTTTCTGAATTACAGGAACTTTAGCGAAGCTACGTAGAGATGAAAATATAACTAAAGTAAAGAAAAATCATCAGCATGATGTTGATGATGATTCCCATTCTTTCAACGGCTAGGCGATGAAAACCAAACCGCTTTATATTATACTCAATCCAAAAGTATATCTACGTATCCACTCCAACAGACTGATGTATTCCCGGTTGAATAATTAAAGCAAAAATACGAATAAAAACACAGAGAGATAGAGATGCGAGTCTATAAAACCCACACAACTATTCATGGTAGAAGAGTGGATGAGAAGTTTTATTGAGTTCAAATCACAAACTAACAAACTCTACAAAACAAAATTAAACTTTTGATAATGGAATATCATACCTATCGAGTGGTCGTGTCGGAATATTATGTTGATGTAACATTATTGTTGGTGCGTATATACATCCATACACGTGGGCGCCTATTTGGTTTTTGTTTTGCTGATAATTACAAAAGTTCGTCAACGTAATTTTCAATAGCGACAATTCGCTTAGAGCGTCGAACTAATTCTGCTTGAAAACTGAAATTTAATTCGTAGTTGATGCATATACCTATGAGGGTTACAAAATCTGGGATGAAGACAAAATATACATACAGAGGAACGATTTTTTAATAAAATTCGATTTATTATCAGGACTTTTAAAAGATGTTCAAAAGGCAACAGAAAGTCACGACATGAGAGACATCAGCAAATTATTGAAACAGATCGTTAAATTCAAATAAGATTAATTTGTAGTTTTATCTTTGAATGTCCAGATAAGTTCTCAAATGAGTAAGTTTGAAACCGCAAGTAGTTCGGATATTGAGGATGCCTTTCAGTAATTTCAAACAAATCTTAAGAACGCTAGGAAAAAATTGATTATTTTTTACCAAAAATGGTGCAAGAAATACTACTCAGAATTGACTGTTCTAGTGGTACGGTTGCGACATGTCCAGTTTTTCCGAAAAATCAGGCGACCATTTGCTTGGAAGTGCTTCGTGCGCGAACAACTTTTGTTGGATTTGGCTCATCTTGAAACACCCATACAATCGACTGCTCATACGCGTAAATCCACGATTCATCACCTGTCAGGATGTCATAGACGTGTTTCGAAGCACCGCGATCGTATTTTTTGAGCATTTCTTTCGCCCAATCGACGACGAATTTTTGACAGTAAAGTGTTTATGCAATATGGAATGTATGCTGGTCCCACTAATGCCTAAGGTTGTCTCAATTTCTTGATAGGTCACATGACGATCTTGCAATATCAGTTCGTGTACAGCATCAATGGTTTTCGGAACAACAACTGATTTTGGACGACCTTCACGAAATTCGTCTTGGAGTGAACTATGACCACGATTGATTTCACCATACCATCGATAAACACTGGTCTTTGATGGAGCTTCATCGCCAAAAATTGAATTAAGTTCATCCATGCACTGTTGCTGAGTTAATCCATGTCGAAAGTTGTAAAAAATAATCGCACGAAAATGTTCACGATTTAATTCCATTTTTGGGCCGAGATGAATCTTTTAAGTTACTGTAAACAACACAAATAACGCTCGTATATCAAAACGTTGAGTACGTATAACCTCAAAAATGTCCAACTTTACGATAGAGCTGTCAGTTGCCAGATAGCAACACCAGGGTTGCCAAATCCCGAAATATAAAAGGCAACCCTCGTACTAACTTGAATTCTGGTTAAAATTCTTGTTAGCTACATGAACCGTTATTATTAACAAAAATAAACAAAGAAAACATTTTATAAGACGTGCTATGTATGCCTCAACAGGGCCAGTTTATTTGAAATAATACATATACCTTTAATGGATTGAAAAATTGCATTATTTGATTAATAACTACAGCACTATATAGAGATGATCTAAAATAAAAAAAAAGTCTATCGGAAAAACATCATACCAATTCAAAAACTTCAACCACACACAAATATACCTATATAGAACTGTCAATCAACCAAACTACTGCTTGCTATACAGGTATATTAAACATGGCCATTTTGTAGGCTGTTATTTGATTTTTTTTTTATTTATTTTCAATTCGCCTAAAATGTTTCGCTGCGTTCCCCCGGCCTTTTTCCCTCTGTTCAAAAAATACACACGAACAAAACCCTCCCCAACCAACGTGGCCGTCGCATTTGATAAATATAAAACCGTGGAAAAGCGATTTCCGCATGATTGTTTTTATCTATATTCGCCATCTCGATGGATGTGAGTGTGCCAGATAGTGGTCTTTCTAAAACGGCGGAACACACACACATATATATACATCACTCTTAGGCGAAAGCGAAAGACAAGATCGGTGCCGGTTGTAATCTTGTAACGTCATGTCGATTTCACTTAGCGGGCTCGGATTCGCATGTTCATCTCGTGGGAAACAGCGACAAACTCGATTTGGTACGTGACCGGCATGAAATGCATACATTGGAAATGTGGGAAACGTTCTGGTGGTTTACGCGATATTAGAACTGTTATTTCTTTTATTTAATAAAGAGATTTGTAAACAGAACAATTCAATGATCCACTATTCTTTATAGTTTTTTTTTTAATTTGTATAGAATTTAAATTCCGCGCATTTAAAATTTTCTACACTTTTCGTCTTAAACGGGCAGAAGCAGGGCAGAAAAGTAATATTGTAAACTTTGAAATATAGAATTAAACTTTTTAAAAAGCGTATTTTCCGCTTCAATTATTTAATTGGCGCAGTCGGTAGGATATGTTCTATTATAAAAATTATCAATTAAAGAATCACAAACGCTTAAATATCTGTTTAAATCATTTGGATTACCATCGAATTGTGGTACACAGTTTAAATATTCAGTTTGAAATTGTAGAGTCGTCATATTTCTATTTGTATTATTACTTACTACTAAATTATATTGATTTGTTTGGTTTGAGTCAGCTGAAGGGTTTGTATTTGAAATATTTAAATTGTATTTATTTATTTTTTTAGATTACATCTACCCAGACAGAAACACATCCAATTACAGGGCAGGTACATTACAAAATTATAAATAATACAAATATTACAATCGCAAAAAATAGTCAAAATAAGAATGGTTTAACAACAAATATGTATCTAAAAAACACTTTTTTAATATAAGATATGGTATTAAACAACACATCAATATCGTTACTTACCGAGTCACAAACAGAATACATCTCAAACAATGGCGAAAAGAGCAACAAGTTGGTACGTGCGGTGGGCAAGTAAAAGCTAGAACCATAATTATGTCTTCTCGTATGTGGAGCATGAAAAGGTATCATCGAAAGTAGGTCTGGAGAGTCAATGATGTCATTCATGATCTTGAATAGGAACAGGAGTGAGGCATATTCTCTACGCTTATCAAGAGGTACAAAATTAAAACGACCCAGAAGTTCGTCATGAGGAAATCGCATGGTTGGATACACTCCGTCACACTTAAACCACAAATATTTCACAAATCTTCGCTAAATCCTCTCTAAGCTATTCGAGTGCAACGCATAACCAGGATCCACACAACAGACGCATATTCCAATTTCGATCTAACGAAGGAATTATACAGTAAAATAAGAGTTTTAGGTGACACAAAATGCTTTGTATTTCTCATAACAAAACCCAGACTCTTATAGGAAGACGAAACCACATCAATCACATGCCCCACAAAACTAAGTTTAGCGTCAAAGACCACCCCCAGATCCTTAACCTCATCGCATATTTTAAGCGGAACAGAGTCAATGTTCTACACAAATTTTATTGGATTTACCTTACGAGTAAAAGTTACAGAACAACACTTATCCAAATTAAGGGCAAGCCTGTTTTGAATGCACCAGTCAAGCAGGACATTCAGATCATTCTGCAATTGAAGACAGTCAGAAGTTGAGGTAATCAGTGAATAAACCTTAAAATCATCAGCAAAGAGTAGGGAGCGACATTTCACGCCATTAACAATGTCATTAATAAAACACACAAATAAGAGGGGACCCAACACAGAACCCTGCGGCACTCCAGATGTTGCACGGATAATACCGGACTTGAAACCACGGTACTCCACATACAATTTACGTTCATGGAGATAAGTAGACAGAAATTTTAAAAGATCCACAGATAAACCAAATTCCGAAAGCTTTTACAGCAGAATTCCGTGGTCAAGCCTGTCAAAATCCGCATAAATAACGTCAACCTGACCCCCGCTATACATACAAGCTTTCTGCCAAAAACTGGCTCAAAATTACGAGATTAGTAGCAGTGGATCGGCCAGGAAAAAATCCGTGCTGAATAGGCGTGTTTTGTAACGAGTTTAAAATTTCATCAATTTCCGACATAAAATGAGCGAATTGTACTTACATTAAAAGAGCGAATTTCAGCATTCTTTTCTATAAGAACGTCTGCTGGATTTGCGATGCTGTCTTCACCATACAAATCGTCAATGCGGAAATGAGCAATTTCGTCCCATTTTCCCGTGATTTCTCCGTCCAAGGTATGGCTTCAGTTCCTCGATGGAAAGGGCTTCTTGATGTTTGAAGAACCACTCCGAAACAGAACACCTCAGTCTTTCGAAAATCACAAACAGATTTCCAGTAAATTGTTAAAACAAAATCGATCGTTCGATACGTATCGATCTGGAAATCCTACCGACTGCGCCAATTAAATAATTGAACCCAAAAATACGCTTTTTAAAAAAATTAATTCTATATTTCAAAATTTGCAATATTACTACTCGGAGTTATGATTTTTTTTAATTAAAAATGTACCCTGTATTGTTTTAAAGACCACATCATCGCATTGTCACCCTAACCAGATTGTCTTAACCCATTAGTGCCCGTAATTTTTGTCTGTTTTAATTAGAACAAAAACACGTTAGTTGTTGTTTATATATGTGAAATAACATTGTATACGCAAAATTTAAAATTTATTTATAATAAAAGTACCAAAAAAACAGTGGCACATAAATGTGCCACCAGGCACATACAGTAACATAAGAGAAACATTACATAAATATTTAAAACTAACTATTTTTTGAATAATTACATCAGTTATTGATAAATATAATAAAAAGGTATGTTCTATGGAAATTTCTAAAGTATGTTTTTGGGTGCAGGGCTACTTTGCAGGTATTACGCTCAAAACTGGTGCGGTTAGAACATGTTTTACATTTTGTCTATGTTCACTACTTTGGACTATCAAGTGATTTTGGTCATTGAAACGTAACTAATTGACAATTGGTGATAATGCGCTTGATGATGGCCCTGGTCTCATTGAAGGGTGCCCATAAATATAAAGCAATAAGTTGCCGTCTGAATTCGAGTAGCGGCATATTATTGTTTTCACACCTTCTCCATAATAGCCAAACTTGTAGATTAGGTTGATCAATTGAACAACTGAAGAAAGACCACCACTACTGTTTAGTCCTTATTGAAATTCCATAGCTAGACAGACCTGATCATTCAAAATCGACGCCTCCCATATTTTTGTTATAAGCGGCATTTGAATATGAATTTTACTTTTTTTAGTTATAGAATATCTCTACATATTTCAAAGGAAGTTTATGATTACAGCAGTTTGATAATACAGTTACAATGGAATTATCATTCCCCCGCACAAGTACTAACTTTCCATCGGTTTTGAGTTCCATTGTTCTTCGGCTTGGTTTAGCAACAAATTATAGGTACTCAGACATATTTGATTCTTTTGAAACTCTATTTTTCCGTAAAGTACCAGTAATAATTTCTAAATTGCGTACTAAACGTAATAAATACCTACTGGTGCGTGTTTGACAGTTCAAATACTAAAAATAGAACTAGGCCAACTGCGCATGCATATCTTTGAAATAGACATCATGTCTGCCCACTGGCACGTTTATGTGCCAATGGTTTTTTTTCCTTCATAATAAAATTTATGTTATAAAAAAACTTATGGTTTTGTTGAATATCGTTACAATCAATATTTATCAACAACAAAATGAAAAATGTAACAACTAATAAAGTAATTAAAAGTAGAAAAAAAATGTATATTTACATCAGTGCAGACAGGTGTAGTAAGATGCTTCAGAGTGGGTTATGTTTTCATTAATTTCTCAAAAATTAAGCACTGTAAAATCTAAAAAAAAAAATATGACCTGTAAATAACTACGCAAGGAACAGTTCAGTATGTATCTAGAACGCTCAGTTTGCGGAGTTTTGAAAAAATAAAAGAAAATAACGCTGGCACATTTATGTGCCAATGGGCTTTAATGGGTTAATCAAGAGAACGTTATAATATTGTTATCGTAACCAGATCGTAAAATCCCTAGAGGAGGCGCAAGTTTTTCTGCTGAAACAACAAAGTCTGGCTTGATAACATTTGACCCTTAATAAGAAAAGGTTTTGCAATATATTCAATGACAACGTCGCCCGATTCTATCAAACAATGAAGTTTCAAAAAGAAAATAGGCAAGTAAATACAAATCCTAATGTTATAAGGATGAACCTTAATAAACCATCCCCGTATCTTACAAATCACCGTTGTAAATTTTACTACCACATTTCAATGTTCTATAAATAGACGGGAAGAAACATTTTTATTATTTGCAATTTTCTGATGATGTCAATCATGAAATTCCTAAACGTTCCTAAATAGATTGAAGAGGACGGATTTTTATTGTGTCTCTCATCCGAATTTAATCGCCTGTATTTAAATTCCTGTTAGCCATTAGCTTGTGCACTTAGTTTTTTTGTTTTTTACTCAATTCCTTATGCATTTTATGTTCGGACGTGGAATGCCAAATGTTTTTACAATCTCACTTATTTTTTGTTTGCGATGTCATGTTGTCATTTTCTAATTAAAAATAAATTTGGTAAGAGAAACATTTCACAAACCGACTGTACTTCTTTATTTATTATTTACATTTTATTTATATTTTACAATGAGCTTTATTCCGATTTTAAAAGGGAAATTTCGTCAGCGAAGCGGTCAGTCAGTCTGCGAATCTAGCAAGGGATAGCTGGAAATTAGTCAATAACCTGGTAAACTGTAAAGGTAAACAATTGCCCCGTTCTGGCCTGACTCCAGATGATTTTAATGTCTACTTCAGTTCTGTGGCAGAGGATATAATTCAAAATCTGTGTGAAAAGTCCCAGCGCTAGCTTTTTTCTTACTCCAGTCACAGAGCATGAGGTTTTTTCAGTTATAAATATTATTAAATCGTCAACTGCAAATGACGTGTATGACTTGAATTCTGTTTTGATTAAAAATTCTGTGGATATCCTTGTTGTGTCTATGACCAATTTGGCAAACTTATGTTTTAGTACCTGTATTTTTCCCGAAAGATTTAAACTAAGTAGAATAACACCTGTGTTCAAGAAGGGCGATTGCTCGGTTCTGGGTAATTACAGACCAATATCAATTACTGTAATCTTCTCTAAAGTCATTAAGGTACTGCTGAAAGATAGACTAATAGAATATTTTGAAGAACATGACCTGTTTGACTCTGCTCAGTTTGGTTTTCGATCCGGACGGAGCACGGTCAAAGCAGTGTCGGAGATTGTGGCAGGCATAGTTGACGCCTTTGAGCGGGGGGAGCACGCGTCGTTGATGGTGTGTGACCTTGCCAAGGCGTTCGACTGTGTCTCGCATACTATTCTTTTGGAAAAGTTGCATTTTTACGGTGTGAGTGGTGTTCCTTGGAATCTTATAAAGTCCTATCTCACTGGTAGACAACAGTGTGTTAAAGTGGGAAATATTGAGTCCATCAGGGTTGAAGTCAAGCACGGTGTGCCCCAGGGGTCGGTACTGGGTCCCCTGTTTTTCATAATATATATAAACGAATATGTTCTTACATGAACGACAAATGTCGCTGTGTATTGTTTGCTGATGACACGTCCTTTTTAAGTACATACATTGGGTGTGTTTGAGAATCTCAACATTTTGTCTAAGGATGTCCTGGAAGCAGCCGAAATCTGGTTCTCAAGAAATAATTTACATTTAAATTGCAACAAAACTAAACAAATTTGTTTTTCTAGTAACCCTAAATTTGCTAGTAATGACTCTTGCAAAATACTTGGGATTGTTGTTTATGGCGGTTTGAATTGGGCCGAAAAACGTGAGTCAGCTGAGTTGTAAGCTGTCTGGTATTTTATTTGTAATTAGGCAACTCAGAACGGCGCTTTCCTTTGAGGTTCTTAAGTCTGTCTATTATGGCTTGTTTCATTCGCGTATTGTATACGGGGTTATTCTTTGGGGCAACTCACCCAACGCGTTACAGGTTTTTAGGCTACAGAAGAAAGCTATTAGACTGTTGGCTGGTGCGGGGCCTATTGATCACTGTCGTCCATTCTTTCTTGGGTACAGATAATGCCTTTGCCTTGTGTTTATGTGTATCACCAGTTCATGGAAATTCATGAGCATAAGGATAGGTTCCCTAGGCACGGACAGGTTCATGACCACAATACTCGTTCCGTTGGGCTGACCATTGCGCCACGTTTTAGACTTAACAAAAGTCAAAATAACTCGCTAAATATAAAACTATACAACAAGCTTCCTGCTAGCTTCAAAATTTTAAACCAGAATACATTTAACTGCTCTTAAGTAACTGTTTTTATTCAGTTGATGAATACATGTCACACTCATTTTGAAAATGATGGTCTATACGCCTTGTTGGATTTGAGATAAAATATATTGAAATTTGTTTTGTAAAATGTAATCGTGATTGTTGTTTATACATACGTATATGTTATACAAAGATTTTACAAGTTGAATTGTAAATTTTCTATTTGGACGTGCTGTAAATTGTAATTTTGAAATTTTGTAATTGCTACTATGGTAAATAAAGATCTATCTATCTATCTATCTATTGTTGTTGTAACACAACTACTGAAATCCCACAAAAGTTCGCCCACGAACACTTCCAAAAAAATGGTCGCTTGTTTCTTGGACTGTTCATTCATCATCAGCATTCATTCGCTAATGAATAAAACTGAATTGCTGTACCAAAATTTGTGGCTCTAGGCTCTAGGATTAGCCATCTTCGGGTTCACACCAAAAATCCCTGAATTGGCGTAAATCATTCTCTGAGTACCATTTTGTTCTTGGACTGTGCAGCGCAGTTCGCGACAACTCCTTTAGTATTAAAGAAAAGTTAACGCTGAATGGCATGCAGTAATTTTTTGTTGCCAAAAGCCATAAACGAAATCACAGAGAAAACCGAAAACGCAGGATTATTATTTATCAAGACCATGTTCGAACGTATGCATATAAAGTCGAATATCTTCGTCATGCCAATCAGACTTACAAACAACTCAAAATATCCACAAATGAAGTTTTTATCATTCAATAATTTCATGAAAAAAAAAAAACAGAAAAAGAAAACTTTGCACTGTTGTAGTTTTAACTTTATTCATAAACTTGGGAAAGTTTGGTTCCATATTTGTTGTACATTTACAAGACATTTAGCATATTTTTTGCAAAACTTAAATTATTTACTGTCTCATTAAAAAGTTTGGCGCGTCGCGTCGACCGGGCGCTGTTTATGAACTTGGAAAAAGGCTAAAACGACAGAACATTTTCGGCATAATTAATGTTTCGCGAAACACTTAGAATTTTATTATGCATTCACTCTTAAATACAACCTTGTGACAAGATGCACGTAGAAATACTTAAATATTTGCTCAGCTCCTTTAATAGATAGGGGGTGGTCCAACAAAAAAAAAATAATTAAGCATTAGCCATAATTAACAATAAATGTTTTGATCTTCAAGAATTTCCAAGTAAATTAAAATTAACTAAAGTAACACCTATTCACAAGAAAGGAGATCCGGGAAAGGTAAACAATTATCGTCCGATCTCTATTATACCAATCCTCTCGAAGCCAATAGAGCTTGCTTTTAATAATGGGCTATATAGTTTTCTGGATAAGTATAAACTGCTTTCAGACACACAGTATGGATATCGAAAGCAAAGATCTACCAAGCAGGCATTGATAAGGTTAGTGCAGTCTATAGTGGGTGCAATGGAACAAGGACACATTCTGACGGCTGTATTTTGCGATCTTTCTAGAGCATTTGACTGTGTTTCTCATGCGATTCTCTTAAAGAAACTTCCCCTATATGGCATTAGAACAAATGCTCCTAATTTCATAAGATCTTACTTGAGTGATCGACACCAGTTAGTTGACTATATGGGAGAGAGGTCTGAAGTAAGGCCTGTGACAACCGGAGTACCCCAGGCCTCAATTCTTGGTCCAATTTTATTTATTACATATGTCAACGACTTCTCATTTTTTTTGAGAGATACTCAAGTAATTCAGTATGCAGACGACACCACAATTTACCAGGCTTCCGAGGATTTTAATAACATAATTCAAACGAAATTAAAAAGTGCTGAGAATTGGTTTGCCTCTAACGGACTGTCTCTTAACTTCTCGAAAACAAAGAGGATTGATTTTACACTAAGGAAAAATTTTACTAGCGAAAACAATACTTATAAGTTTCTTGGAGTAATAGTAGACCCAAAATTGAAAGAATGGAAAGATCAGATCGATTGCCTTGCCAAAAAATTGTCCAGTGTGGTTTATCTCTTGCGAAAACTATCGACTACATGTTCACAAGAAGTCTTGCGTTGCGCATATATGGGATACTTTCAGGGCCTAATTAGTTATAGGGTTCTGTTTTGGGGCAAATTATCTTTAAAATTCAAAAGGCAGCTGTACGCGTAATTGTTAAAGCTGGATATAGAGAACCATGCAAACCATTCTTTAAAAAATTAAATATTTTAACAGTTCCTGCTCTGTATATTTGGCAATGCATTTTTTATATTAGGGAAAATCTCAATACTTTAATAAGTCATGAGGATCTACACTGTTATGAAACGCGGCATAAGAAAAACCTGTGTCTGCCCCGGCACAGATTAGCTTTGACAGATCGACAGTTTCAGGTTATGGCCGTTAGGTTCTATAACCACCTTCCTCGTCAGATAAAAGATATTGCGAACAACAAAAAATTTAAAGTTGAAGTGAAAAAACAACTTCTTGAGATTGTCTCATATGACTATGCTGACTATCTCACCTACAAATTTTGAGTGAATTTTTTACACTCCAGTGCTTTGTTAATCTTAAGTTGTATTATAGTCTGTTGATTGTTATTGTAGTATTTGAATTGTGCCGCTTTAGACTATTTATTGAAGTTTTAAGTGACTTTTATGTATTTTGTTTTACTGTTTTGTATTTGTACTATTTATAAACGCATTTGTTGTTTGAGTATTTTGTTTGTTTATATTGTATTTTTATTTATGTACATACTGAATGTGACGATATAACTATTGTTATATAGCCAAATAAAGCATTATTATTATTAAAAAGATGTGTAAAATTTAGAAATAAAAAATAAAGAAATATGATTTTACTTCGCTTGACGAGGTTATGTAGACCTATAATGCTTTTCAATAACCAAGAACCGTGTCCCGTCTTATACTCCAACTGATGCGCGTATAGCTTTCCATATAACTTTATTAGATAGATACCTACCCCCACGTCCAAAAACCAAACTGCTAGAGATAGAGGTTTCTCTCCTCTCTGCTCTGACTGACGACCAACAGCTAGTGAACGAGACTTTCATCGTACACATAAAGGGAGTTTAAAGTAGAGTTGTGTATGTTGTAGTGGAGTTGCTTACTTGCTTGAAAATGTTAATTAAATGAATTAATTACACTGCGAAAGGAGACTCAATTCTGAAAACCATTCAATTACATAACAACAGCGGTACAAAGCAGTTGAGTATTATATGACGATAAAGAACAACAAAGTTTTTAAGCAGCTTCAAAGATTCATTTTATTTTATAATTTAAGCTTTACCATGAGTATATATGGTATAGTTTCCCATTTCTATTGTGTAAAGAAGGTAATGAAACTAAAAGAAAAACAAACAAATTTAACAGGAAATATCTATTAAGTTTTTCCTGAAAAGCTAAGGCGTTTTAGAAACCATTAAATGTTCACGAATCTCCTGCTACAAATTAATTAGAAATATGCATGCTGTCGGCAAAGCGCATATACTTTAAATTTTGTTCATGTTGGTAAGAATAATAATAATAATGCTTTATTTGCCTATATAACAATAGTTATTGGCATCGTCACATTCAGTATGTACATAAATAAAAATACAATATAAACAAACAAAATAGTCAAACAACAAATGCGTGTATAAATAGTACAAATACAAAACAGTAAAACAAAGTACATAAAAATCACTTAAAACTTCAATAAATAGTCTAAAGGGGCACAATTCAAATATTACAACAACAATCAACAGACTACATATAATTTAAGATTAAAAAAACACTAGAGTGTAAAAAATTCACTCAAAATTTGTAGGTGAGATAGCCAGCCTAGTCATATGGGACAATCTCAAGAAGTTGTTTTTTCACTTCAACTTTAAATTTATTGTTGTTCGCAATATCTTTTATCTGACGAGGAAGGTGGTTATAGAACCTAACGGCCATAACCTGGAACTGTCGATCTGTCAAAGCTAATCTATGCCGGGGCAGACACAGGTTTTTCTTATGCCGCGTTTCATAACAGTGTAGATCCTCATGACTTATTAAAGTATTGAGATTTTCCCTAATATAAAAAATGCATTGCCAAATATACAGAGCAGGAACTGTTAAAATACTTAATTTTTTAAAGAAGGGTTTGCATGGCTCTTTATGTCCAGCTTTAACCATTACGCGTACAGCCGCCTTTTGAATTTTAAAGATAATTTGCCATTGCGGTGCCTTGTCCCAAAACAGAACGCTATAACTAATCAGGCCCTGAAAGTATCCCATATATGCGCAACGCAAGACTTCTTGTGAACATGTAGTCGATAGTTTTCGCAAGAGATAAACCACACTGGACAATTTTTGGACAAGACAATCGATCTGATCTTTCCATGTCAATTTTGGGTCTACAATTACTCCAAGAAACTTATAAGTATTGTTTTCGCTAGAAAAATTTTTCCTTAGTGTAAAATCAATCCTCTCCGTTTTCGAGAAGTTAAGAGACAGTCCGTTATAGGCAAAGCAATTCTCAGCACTTTTTAATTTGGTTTGGATTATGTTATTAAAATCCTCGGAAGCCTGGTAAATTGTGGTGTCGTCTGCATACTGAATTACTTGAGTATCTCTCAAAAAAGATGATACGTCGTTGACATATGTAATAAATAAAATTGGACCAAGAATTGAGCCCTGGGGTACTCCGGTTGTCACATGCCTTACTTCAGACCTCTCTCCCATATAGTCAACTAACTGGTATCGATCACTCAAGTAAGATCTTATGAAATTAAGAGCATTTGCTCTAATAGCATATAGGAGAAGTTTCTTTAAGAGAATCGCATGAGAAACACAGTCAAATGCTCTAGAAAGATCGCAAAATACAGCCGTGAGAATGTGTCCTTGTTCCATTGCACCCACTATAGACTGCACTAACCTCATCAATGCCTGCTTGGTAGATCTTTGCTTTCGATATCCATACTGTGTGTCTGAAAGCAGTTTATACTTATCCAGAAAACCATATAGCATATTATTAAAAGCAAGCTCTATTGGCTTCGAGAGGATTGATATAATAGAGATCGGACGATAATTGTTTACCTTTCCCGGATCTCCTTTCTTGTGAACAGGTGTTACTTTGGTTAATTTTAATTTACTTGGAAATTCTTGAAGATCAAAACATTTATTGATAATTATGCTAATGGTCTTATTAGGCCATATTTAATTTTTTTAATAAGAGAGTTACTAAAACCATAAATGTCCTTGGCCTCACTATGAGACATATTATCTATGATCAGCATAGCAGATGAGCAATCTGCACTTATTGGCCCAGAAGGTGTAGCATCTAAAATGAAATCATATAATATACCTATACTTAGTTTTCAATTTGATAGTGCACTGACCTCACCAAGGTCAATAAAAAGAATAGGAGTATCCGGACTTGGAACGAGATGTCGAAACCAATGGAGACCTATACCAGGGTCTTTCAGGCAGAATTCTGAAGAAGAATTATTGAAGTATGGCTTTACAATCATCTACTGATAGTCGGACACCCATTCTAGCGCTGAGAATGTCTATTGGCAAACGAATTGGGGAGCTGCAGTAAGGTTTTTAGATTACAGTATTCTTAAGGGTTTTCAACTTAATATTAACCTCATGTACTAATTAAAATGTTCTGAATATATAAAGTATACCTACATATTTATATCTTCGCCCATGCTTAGAAAGACTTAATATTATACGAAACACATTCAGATTCACAAAGATAAATGCCAAATTAAGTATTTACGCAGATGTTTAAAAGCTTCGTTATTGCAGTAGATAAAGTCGTACATATTGCACATTAAAATGGAGTTATATCGAGACAACAGTTCAGTAGATCCTCGAAAAGTACGTGTTTGAAAACTGAGTATACGTCAGTATTGTTCACAATCATTTAACGTGAAACGATAATCAAGCAGTTCCATTTATAAACAAGTTGTAATAAATTATTTAGAATTGCATCTGCAACCACTTTGTATACTGAATTTGATTTTCTGTAAAGTTGCAGACACTAAATTTCTTTACAAAAAAAAGTTAGAAGAGAATTTTGTAAAGAAATTTGAGCGATTGGTACTTCTGAATAGAATTGACGGGAAACTTATCAAATTGTAAGTTCACACGGGACGCAAGCCTAACCATGTGAGTCTCTATATTGATTTATAAGACTAGTGTCTTGCGCGAAAACGCTTGGCAAGTTATTCAAATATTTGACAAACAACAAGGGTCCCAACATCGGGTCTTTGAGGATCACCAACACTCGCCAAGCTAAGTTCTGTTCTAAGTTCTAATTTTAAAATTAGGTGTAATTTGAACCCTGTATATCTAATGGCAGTTTCTTGATTGTGAATAGGACAAACACAATGACAATATAATCTCACAAAATGAATGTGAAACGTATATAACGTAGAACGCATCTCCTAAACATTATATTGCCAACTCATACAATTTTATTGTATTGCAACATTCACCAGCGTTCCCTTATCAGTTCCAGGAACTTGCCGGCTGCCGCGTTGTTCCTGGTAGGTACCTCAATTCAGAGGCAATACCTATTCTGATACCAGTCGAGTATATGTGGTGGCATTATATCGCATGCTGTTATTTTAAAGGCTTTCGCTTTTGTGTGACGTGCTTAGTCACATTCTATGCCGTTTTGTTTCTATTAACTTGCTGATGACATCGTCATCACCGCGCCTTTCTTTTCATAATAATAGAATATTTCGGATCAGGATATCTTTAAACAGGGTGTTCTAGCTATACGTCGATTTTCAAAATATCATTCACAGTTGACTAATTTAATTAATGACAATATCAACAGCAATAAGACTTTCAACAAACTACTGAATCCATTTCTAATCTATCACTCAATTCGCAATAACCACAACTATAACAGAAAGCTGTAGTGGTAATACAGGTTATAAAAAAATTAAAGACATCAACACCCGAGTAGGATATAATTAAAAGTTTCTAAAGTTCCCGGTACAAAATTTATGATGGCATCTCCACAGCAACATTAAAAAACGCTGACAAATGCTGAATTCGTTTTTCTCTCATTTCAGCTGTTAAACGTTTTCAACATAAAATTCGACCATTGCTATATATTCTTTACTGTTACGAATACTTACTAGTCTCGGTTGTAAAGTTTTAAGAACGTTTTCTTTACGTTTTATTGCCAGACTTTTTTTTTTATTAGCTTTGACGATTTGCGTTTATATTTTCGTAATGTTTTACAATTATGCTGAGAATGATTTTTATGCCAGGATATACAATGAAAAATTATTTGCGATTCAATGGTTTGTTGCATAATCGAAAAGTGAAAGATTATTAATTGCCGGACAAATCGTCAGGTAGATAAAAATGATGGCCGAGTGTCGGACCAAAAATAAGGTTCATGATAAGGTGTTTGTTATACGAGGGTTGCCTTTTATATTTCGGGATTAGAGAACAAAAACAAATATTAATCATCGAAAATCACTTTATTGTTTTCAAAATATTCCCCATGCAATCCTCGTAGCAGCTTCCGGTGTAACCGAAAGAGGCACAAATAGCGAAATATTTTAAACTGATTGATGGGATGCACTTATTTAAATGCCTAATTTACCAACTTCCTGTATATATTGCAGCCAAAGATGTCAAGTTTAAATACTAAGAGACAATCCCTCATGAAAAATAACAAACTTGTTCAAGCTTTGTTCCAACGATAGTATTACCAAAGCTTTCATAAAATATATTATGTTTCTATAATGTAGAAGAAGAAGATTTTAAAATACTCATCGTGCATCTGTTAAAAGTAGATACTTACCTGCACAGTACCTACTCTCAAAAGTTGATGAAGTATTGAAACTTTATACTGACATCATCTAAGTCAATATTTCGAGAAGCTTAAAATATTAAATTATTATGCTTTTAGCGAAATTAATAAAGTTGCTCTTCGTAAGTATGGGGGTACATACAGCCGCAATCCGATATATGTATAGTAGCTGATTTCATTTGGCAGATGGTTGCTTCTTTTTCCCCAAAAAACAGTGAGGCAAATATAGTTATTCAAATTGTTGTGTCCCATAAATATCCCACTTAGGATCATGGTACCCTTTGATGTAATCAGTGCATAAAACATTTATTTTTTAGTTGAATTCACTTATAATTGTTCGGTTCACTAGCGAATGCACAACCGTTTTAAGATTCTAGTAAATTACAGAAAAAACTTATGCGATCGAATAATGAGCACAATAATCAAGAGTATTCGAGAATATAATATCCTGGAACAAAGCATAACGTTGAATGTTTCATTATTTAAATAAAAAAATCAAAAATACAGTAAAGTGCGATGTCCTGCACAGAGTTGAAAGCAGAGTGTCCAGCGATAATAAAATAAAGTCCCCACGCAGCTAGCAGGAGGCAGCAAAAGCTAATTTAATAATTTAGTTAGTGTGGCATCAGTGCTAAAAGCTTTCATTATGTAACTAGTAATTTCATTTAGTTGCTCTGTTACGTTCAGAGATTGATCGCATGTATATACCAAATATATGTCTGTATATGGATGAATATAGAGCCAAAAAAGAGAGAGGCATTTTAGAAATTGCATCCAAACTGTCATTTATACATTGAACATACCTACAATGTGATATCCTTGTTAAAATTTTCATATTTTAATTAATGCATTTTTGAAAAACGAAAAATAATGGGCGATGACGGATTTAATTAAAAATAGTTAATGTTAAAGTATGTCAATCAAGAGATTAGATTAATGATGCTTTTTATAAAGGGGTAAGTTTTTTTTTTGTATTTTTGTCATATCCAGGAATATTAAGAGCACGAATTTAATTTGGTAACTGATCTTTCTATTGATGGCGTTCGATCTTGGTTGATGATAGTCTGCGGCTTCATCGTCGCGATACTATTCAGGAGTTTAACCATGTAATATCCGGTCAATAATAGAAATTGAAGTAAAGAAGTTTATATTTTTAGATCTTCTCATTTATCATAAACCAAATATGTCTTTAGGATATTCAGTAGGTATATATTGAGAGCTAAAACACACTAACAGATATCTTAACGCTCACTCACACCACCATCCAGCTCAAAAGTAATCTGTAATAATTCCTGAATTTGTTGAATATGAGCTATCACATCTTACGTCTGTTTTACTCTACAATAACTATAAATTAAAAGTTATCCAAAGATCTATAGGAAAATATAGATCACTTAGTTCCAACCTCGATAAAAGTACCTAGTGAGTTTCAGACCCAGTTCTTTGATTCTTGTCTTTTCTTTATTCTTTCTGTGCGATCAGTACTTACTGAATTTGGATTTATTTTATTAGGCACAGAACCAGGCTTTAGTTTTAGACGACAGACACGGGAATTAGAAATATTATCTATCTGCACAATCACAAACATTAAGCCATTTTACCCTCAATTCATCCATAGCGATGGAAACCAAAAAAAGAAGTTTGTTAGTAAAAGGTTTTACTACAATTATTCGAGCAACCAAATTCATTCTAATTATTATAAAATAAAGACCATGTCATTACGGCTGAAATATTAGAAGTGTCTGTAACAGTGACAGCGGCTAGGGGATGCCCACAAGGCGGTGTATTGTCCCCTGTTCTATGGTCACTAGTGCTGGATCATCTTATTTCAAAAATGGATAGGGCAGGCTTTACTCTGCAAAGCTACGCCGACGACATTGTTCTCACAGTTAAGGGAAAACACACATCGGTTATATCCAACCGCATGCAAATTGCATTAAACAAAATTAAAAACTGGTGCAACGCTGAGGGATTGAATATAAATCCGAAAAAAACAGTGTTGGTACCATTCACGAGAAAGAGAAAGATGGACATTATTAATCCCACTCTCAGCGGTGAGCAAATTTGCCTTTCGGATAAAGTCAAATACCAGGGAGTAATCCTGGATAAACGACTAATCTGGAATCAGCATATAGATAAAACCATATCGAAAGCCACAGCGGCCATATGGACGTGTCACAGGCTACTCAGTAGGACTTGGGGGCTAAAGCCAAAGCTCACATACTGGGTGTACCAAATAGTCATCAAACCCATGGTTACATACGCCTCATTATTACCACGCACGGGCACAGACGACGTCACGACGAGTTATTGTACCATGTGTACAAGGTATAACGGACCATAGGTATATCTAAAAAATCTTAAAATATTAAATCTAGATTCGCAAAATAATATGTCCTATGTATTCATTTACATCTCATATTGTTCTTACTTTAATTTGTCGCACAATTAACTAAATTAAAAATATCTCAAATGCCGGCATTTTACTATTGTTATTGTAGTTTGCATACATTGCATAGAGGAAACTATAAATATAGAAGCAACATCATATTATATTCATTTAGAGTCCAGTTTAATTGAGTTTACGGTTAAAATGTTTGGTATGAAATAATTAATAAACTTGGTTTTAGGGCAATATATGTATGAAGTATGATTTATGAAACTTATTTCATTAATATTATAGCCACTTACAGGGCATTTTTTATTTGTGTTTTCAAGTTTGGAAAGTTAGGCGATCTAACTATGTAATTTCAGTTCTACAACAATGTGGTTGAGAGATCTCTATGAGCTCAGTAAAGCTTTTACCGTGTCCCTCATGTATTTTTCTCTTTCAATGTTCAAATAATTAATTGTCCGACATCAACCCATCCGATCTTTGATTATACGACGTGGTATCATCAGCATACTGGAGGATGGCAGATCATTCATGTAAACTATAAGCAAGATATAGAACCCTGTCGGATCCCTTTAAGCACACATGAGGCCATAAATAATGGAACCGCTCCTGTCTGGTAATATAAAAAATATACAGTTTATGAATATCTTCATGCCATTATTGTGATTCTGCGTCACCAAAAAGTAGACGAGTGTTTCGCAAATGATGATAATGTTTATCTGGCAACAATTTTGTCACAGCTCTAATTGGATTATATTTGGATAAACTCATTGTTTGGAGGCGCAAATGTATGTGGAACAATAGCACCCAATTAATTTATCAAAAAACCCGGTTTGGTATATCCAGATTTGCAAAATAACTGGATACCTAACATTATTTCGTGTTAGGAACGATGTACAATAAAGATTCATTCAGCGGATTTTGATAAACTAAACAGTGTAAATTGATACAGCGCGATGGATATAAAAGTTTAAATGCTATAAAGTCTGGTTTTTGACGAAAATGAAATAACAAAGCACATTTTGAAAGGTAGAAATTTTCAGGCATTCTATTGTTTGATTTGTAGTTTTTGCTTTTATTTTTCAAATTTACGTGGGAGGTTTTTATGTAGAGAAATCGATAAAATCGAACACCGCGCCGTTATAAAATTCCTGACTGAGCAAGAAAAGTCTATTTAAACCAATATGCAAGATATGTCATAGGTTTACGCGGAATCTTGCACAGGAAAACCAATGGTTTATGTGACATTTGCTTTTGAGGCAATCACTCAAAGATGTCTCTCGGTCAGGGCGACGCGATGTATTATAATAATAATTATCTTTATTAGCCATAAGTTGGTACATTAATAAGTACATTGACACGTCAAGTAAAGCTAAAAAAGCCAACAAAAAAAATATATACAAAAACTGAATTAAAATTAGAACAACAACAATAATTTCACATTCTTTTGTACATAAACGGTTCAATACAATGATCTATAATATATATATAAAAATTATTTTGAAAACCCCTAGTTTTTCCTGCGGAGCCAATATGTGTTAAATATTTACTAAAATCTGGAATAAGTCTCGCTAATTCTGGGACGACGTATACTTTATCGTCGTATTTCTTTGAAAATGACCGCCGATATATTAAATAATTGATTATATCCCCAGAATTTCGCATTTCTAAATCTACGTTTACTTGTACTACTGTCGGCGTTGGTGCACTACACCCTGGACCTAGAACATCCATATTTTTCATACTATTAACCATTCACTAGCACAAAAAAATACTTCACTTTAAGAATCTTTACACGAAAAATTTCTAAATACCTATTGGTTAAAAAGTTAGTGAGGCACTGCCTCACTTGCCTCATAGGACTAGCCGCCCCTGGTTTATTTCCTATCCTTATCTCCTATGTATTCCGCGGAGTTGAAAACGTCACCTTGTAGGTACTCAAATATTTTTATATAATTTTCAAAAGAATAAATGGCATCCAAGACAATATCTGGTTTAATTCTATAAAAATTTCCTAATTATTGATTTTTCTTCTGCTTTGTTTTTCGTCTCCTTTTAATTCTTGAAAATACCATCAGCAGCAGAGCATTGTACTATTCGGTTGAGTGGTTTAATTGGATTTTAAATTAGATGTACAGAACTATATTAATTGTACAAAAGACTGCATTTGAAAAATTAATTTTTAATCTATTTCATTTGATAATTTTATACAAAAATGTAATGAATATTTAAGGATATTTTTTTAATTGAACTATGCAATTTAGCCATCATCAAGTTAATAATTATTTTCAGAAAAAAAGGCATTTTTACAAACTAAGAGAAAATATCTATAGAATCACCCAACTAGTATACATAATACCAGTGGCGTGGTGTCTTGTTACAAAGTCATTTAAGGTTAGGAAAAGTTTGAATTTAAACAAAATGTAAATCTTGTAATAAAAAGTGGATCGTGGACAAGCCCAAATTAGAGCTATGTTGTAACACAAGATTTGTTGAAAATTGCGCTGCAATTGCTGCCATTTTATTATGCATATTTTCTCTCAATTGCACCCCAGAGGTCAGATTCTTGACACACGCTTTAGATTCGACATTTTCCTATAAGAAAAAAATCCATAGAGCTCAAATATGTCACCTCCCCTGGAAAACTCGCAGTAGCGCATTTGACGTGGATTTGTTGCAGTCCTTGTAACGACAATTCTGCTATTAACGTATCCATTAGGGTCCAAACACAGAAATCTTATTGTAATATTACTGTTATAGGTATATTTAAAATTAAATTTTACCATTTGGTAACATTCAAATAAAAAAATGGAATAAAGGAATTTAAGAAATAAAAAATTACATTAAATATCTAAATACTTTATTGTCTAACAGGTACAACCCAATAATAATAAATCTAAGCAGAAACGAGAAATAAGTAAAAATTCTAATACTGGAAAATATCTTAAGGACTTGAGCATTCTAATTATTTATTTTATTATTATATAATATTTGTTTGTTTATACAACCACCTTAGGCGTCTTACCTCTCTACAGCCTTCAAAGAAGGGGTGCAAGAAACAGTGACTTCACAAATATTTTCCGTGTCCATGTAAACCACTTCCATATCATCCGTACTACTCGCAATAGTATTTTGTGACAAAACATGGTTGGTAGAACTTTTATTCTCAGCAATTTCAGGGAGGATTCTATAATTAAGTATATTCCAGTTTAACAACAGAATTCAAACGAACTTTGTATACCTACACAACGTAGGAAATATATTCTTGACATACATATCGTGCATTTTTGACAGACTGCTTTTAAGTAAACAGTGTCTTGATATCAAACGATTAAGAAGTTAACTTCCACTCTCATTTACATAATCTCTTCTTTTCAACAAAAGTTTGGGAACTGGATCGGGTACGAGGGTGATCCTCGAAATGCTTACTGCATATGACATTCCCATCACACACATTTTCTGTATTAGGATCCCAATGCCCGCATCCAAACATCATGTCTTTTTTTTGTCAAGCTAAAAATGAGTATCATGTCAATGGTATCATATTGACTCAAACTGAGACTGTTAGAAACCCGAAACAATAACTTACTGAAAATATTTAATACCAGGAATGAGACCTTCATTTTTACACCACAACACTATACACCTCATTGTTTGTTAAATAAACGAACTAAAACCAAAATAACAAATATTAAAAACAATTTTAATCACAAATAGGTATATCTATCAACAATTAAAATATACCACGAATAAAACCATAACTCAATTATAAAACCTATCTGAATTGTTGTGAAGCCGACTCTGACAGATATTCCCACTACGAGAAACGTCATTTGCGAAAACAGACGCTGTTGCGAAATCTCCTAAATTTAATAAGATTTGGAAAAAAATGTTTCGTTCATATTGCTGAAAACTAAATACAGTATGCAATTTTACCGATAACATTTAATTATTTGATTTTGTCAAGCAGTTTCGTATGACGCAACATATGGATTTATTTATAAAACAGTTATGTCGCATAAATTCTGTAAGGCGAACGACAAAATAGTTTTCAATGTGGCAGCTCTGTATTGAAAATAAGTTACTGAGGAGCATGCGTAGTTCGTGAAAACTCTGCATACCCGTTACACTTTTTGGTATTCGGCTGGATTTAATTAGCATTCTAGAGTACATATATAATATAATATTTCTATGGGTCCAAATGAATTTCGTCAGAGAACAAGATGTTCCAAGTTACTTCGTTAACAAACTGAATGGTGCAATTTCTACTATATTTATAACCACTCAAAATTTAGTATAATAACAAAAACTATGTAATGAAAATGCGTCTACTCCACAATAGATAGTTTCGAGAGTAGATACTCTCCTCATCAGTGGTATTAATGATGTGAATAGTAAGCTAATAAGACATGGATTCCCTCAAAACTATTGTAACTAGGTTCAATTTTGTATTGCTAGTTTGTCTAGAACTATTAGATCAAGCAACATAAATAAAAACATTTCTTGTTGATTATGTTGTCTTATACCTACCATATTATATATAAATTACAAGTTGCTACAGGTGCTTCTCAATGTCAAGCATACGGGCAAATGTACATGCATACAAGTCTACTCTTCGTGGAGGTAGGCAAGTCTCTCAACTATCTACTTAGCAAACTTCAGGGAAATTTGAAACATAATTAACATTTATAATTGCATTTTCCATAATACCTGCTGGTGCTTATACCTGTAATATCTCGTAACCAGCTCGGAAATTTTCTCTAATTGTTTAATTTTCTTATAATTAAGAGCAATTATTGAAGTTATATTTACCTATAGACGAATTTTTGTTGAAAATTCAATTTTAAAAAGTATAATTAAGTACATATCGCTGTTTTTGTTTTAAATACTTGTTAGAATTTATTTTGAATTAATTTTTACTGCTGACTTTATAGAGGTGAGTGTCAAAGTTCGATAATTTTTTAATTTTAAGAAACACCAGAAAATTAACTTTTCGTAGACACGGCATACAGGAATTCAATATTTGTTTTTGTTCTCTAATCCCGAAATATAAAAAGCAACCCTCGTATCAATCTTATTTCAAACACTCCATTTTTTATTATGTCTGTACAGCCCTAACTTTCACACTTAATGATTTCTTGATGAGGATACTCATGTGTTACATTACTTTGACAATAAAAATTTTCAAAATCAATCAATGATCTCAAAGGTATTTATAAATATTTGTTAGCCCTTAAATTAGAATCGATCGAGGTAAAACTACTGTCATGGTATTTTTGCTCAAAAAAACCATTGAGTCCAACTTAGATATCAAAATAAATGGCCTTTCACAAATCAAGCTAAATATTTGGGTTTGATTTTTGATGTTAATTTAAGGTTTAAGGAGCACTGTAAAGGCGTAATTCAGAGATCGTATGTTCGAATGAAAATGCTTTATTCCAACAGAAATATTCTGATTTATAAAATGAGGAAAGGACTTTGTAAATCACTGAGTATACGGATATTTTTCTATTGCCATTTAGTATACCGTCCTTGCCTCGATTATCGCACTAAAAATACGTTGAAAATAGTTCAAAACACCATGCTGTCGATTTATAAATAATTTGCGAAAGTATGATCGTGTTTCTCAAAAAATCTTTGATCTTGGGTGGCTCAAAGGCTCAAACTACACAATATCGTAAAGCTGCATTATACCTTGTGTTCACATATCTTCATATCCAGTGTACTTGCTTGAGAAATTGACTTTCAGACATACTAATGTTCACAACAGAAATGTACCAAATGTAAACCTGTTGACCATGCATTCCCTTGCATTATTTAAAAGAAGCTTTACATATCAAAATTTGTATAATTCATATTTCAATTCTTTTAAATAAAAGAAAACAAACAAAAACTTCCAAAGTCTTTTCTTTCTTTTCTTTTAGTTTAAGACCTTTAGTTTTAGGAAAACATTTGAATTTTAAAATTGAGTGATTTGGTTATCTTCTTTCTTTTTTTCTTAGTGTATCGCATCAATTTATTATTTCTTGTTTTGTTATATAATTTAGATATTTATTTGTAAAGTTATCTAGAAGGTTAAGTGTTAAAGAAAAGCCTATTAGTTAAACTTCGTCTTTTTGATGAATTGAATTGAATTGGGCGTATACAGTGCTCATATGCATAGATCCATGATTGTGAAACTAAAATTTATGAAACTCAACTAGCATCTTCTAGAAGATCAGATCGTTATGCTAGAAATGCTTTTGTTGCCCCAATCCCTAAAGAAGTCGACCGATTAAAAAAAAATCAAAATATTTTCGCTATATAAATTCTAGGGGTGACAATCATCCCTAAAAGAGGGTACGTACTATATACAAAGATTCCAATTTTGTCCAAAAATGGTCCCCTCGGAAACAAAATGTCCAGGCATTTCTCTGAAAACATATACTTGAAAAGGCCTCGGTTTCATTTTCATTGGGCCGTCGTTTATAAAATTCTCGATCCGGTCATATGTTCAGATATTAAGCTTTTGTCATCCGTTGAGGTTGATCACGCAGTAGGTTTTTACAAGTTATTGTTAATCAGGATCAGTATCAATAAGCCCAAACCTTTCCTATATACCTTTAGAGACTTTCGACATTTTAACCAACATTCTTTTTATTCAGAACTCGTGCGAATGCCATTTCATAACATTTATTACTTACCGCATATTGAGGATAAGGTTCAGTTGTTTAATAATTACTTAATACAAATATACGACAGACATGCTCCGATCAGAACAGTCCGCATATCTAAAAAAAAAGCACCTTGGGTTACTGATGAATTAAAACACTTTCAAAAGCTTAGACAAAAAGCGCTAACCAAATATAAAAAAAATAAGACTGATGCGAACTGGTCGGCATACAAACTACTCAGGAATTTTGTAACATCCGAAACCAATACTCTAAAGAAAGAATTTCTTAAGAATAGTATTGAGAATGGAACTTCCCGGGACAACGGGAGGCTGTTACGTGACATGAGCATAACCAGAATAACCCCGATAACATAAATAGTCATTTTGTTAACCTTTCACATGTCTCTTATGACGAGGATCTCTTTGATTTTTATGCTAATAATCGCAGACACAAAGCTGGCAGCTTTAAGTTTGAATTGGTTGCCTTGGATCAGGTAGAAATTACTCTTTCTAGAATCAGAACCAATGCTGTTGGTAGCGATCGTATCTCTGTAGAAATGTTAAAGAGAGCATGTCCTTTCTTATTGCCGATTTTGACTAACTTGATTAATTCATGTATTGAATCGTCTGTATTTCCTGATGGATGGAAACTTGCTCATGTAATTCCAGTTCCTAAAAAACCTTGCCCAAAAGCGGTGGGGGATTTACGACCAATTAGTATTCTGCCTGCCATCTCCAAGATCGTCGAGCGTATCTTATTTGACCAGATAAAAGTGTATGTTGAAAATCATTGTCTTCTGCCTAGTACTCAGTCCGGTTTTCGATCTAACTATAGCTGTTGTACGGCCTTGCTTAAGATAACGGATGACATTTTTAGGCCGGTGGACAATGGATTATTCGAAGGCATTCGATCGAGAATAGAGACTGTTAGACAATAAAGTGTATTTATTTAATTTCGTTCGCAACTCGGTTTCTTACTTTATGAAACCCCGATATAATATGCAAAGATCTGAATATAATATAAAAAACAATAAAATAGAAACAAAATACCAAAGTAAAATAGAGAATACTATCATCAAGAATATTCTATTTGAGAATGATTTTCGCGCCAATATTCACATAAGAGAACCAACAGGAGCAGGCAGGAATGGTTTGTGGTATGCGCTTACCGACCACGATGCCGTCGTCTGATGCAAATAATAAAAATGCAATATGCAATATAACATCCTCTCTATACGAACAGAGCTCTGGCTAGTTTTTCTGCACACAGTTATTGAGTACAGTTTGGATACATTCCAAGAAGCCAGAGAAGGGCGAAAACTTCACAAATTCGAACGAAATAAATAATACTTTGATGGAATTACAAATTGGTAGTTTTGAGAAACGTTTATTATAAGGAGAAAGGCTTAAGACAAATTTGTAGATAACTTGGTCAACTTCAAAAAACAGCTCGTGCTGTCAATTGTAATAAAATATTAAACAAATTTGTAGGAACTGCAAAATCCGTATACAACATCGTTACTCTTGAGGAAACATGGATATAATCGTATTAGTGGGAAACCAAGATGGGTGTTCCAAGACGATTCCAATTCCACAAAAGTTCTTCGAGCACGAAGTACTTTCAAGATAATATCGCTTGTTCTTCGGGTCTACAGAACATTCCTTTAGAGGATCGAAAACAGATAAGGTAAATGATAGATAGTAATTTGTTTTCCAAAATGTGTGGTCAGCGATTTTCATTAATACTCACCCGAGTGAATAATAACCATTATATTCGAGATGATGATGAGATGAAGTATCATTATGCTTTTAGATTGAGGCATATAATCAGTATGACGGCCGAATCACTCGGGCTGATAACATGAGCAGGGAATGTTGGACAATAATTAACGAAAAGCGAAATGGAAGTCCGCGGAAATTCTTCTAAACAAAATTGGAAATTATTACGAAATCTAAACATTTATGCAAGGGAAAATATCACAATACCGTCTTTTATTCATGATGTTGATAATATTAATGATTTTTTTGTGGCCACTTCTACCAACAATCCGGACCCAGGAACGATCAATTTTTACTTAGGTAATAAAATTAGGCCTGATATTAACTTTGAATTTACAATGGTGGATCATGGGGAGATACTTGATGCATTGCTTGGGATTAAGTCAAATGCTGTAGGCAGTGACATGATCAGTATTGATATGCTAGTAGTAGTAGTTGTCCGTTTATAATGCCCTTTATACAGCATCTAGTTAATTACTATATAGAAACGAGGAACTTCCCAACATGTTGGAAAGAAGCCAATGTCATTCCAATCCCAAAACTAAAACTTCATCAATATTTAAGGATCTTATAGACCGATTAATATACTCCCAGCGATCTCCAAGGTTATTGAGAGAGTGTTCTGCAATCAAATGAAAACATATCTTTAGTATTGCTAATATGTTAAGCTAGGAGGCTGTGCATCGACTTCGCCTTTTGTGTAACTTTTCTAACCTCTCAATAAAGTCATTTATTATATTATTATTATTAACCAAATAACAGGTTTTTAAGTAAACAGTGTGCGCCTTTAGAATAGACTTATAGAACCCATAAGTACGGTTGAATTGCAGATTTTCTTCCTTTTAGGTTTATTATATGTTCTTCTATTTCTTGAACTGTTTTAGCACAAAATAAAAAAGATTCTTGAGAGTCTTTTATTGTGTACTTTAAATGGTTTATCTTTCCACTGGCACCTTTGGAACATAGCTTAGCGGATAGCACTAAATATCCATGAAGAGCCCATAAAATTTCTCCCCTCGTATCGGCGGGTTTTCAACATTACAAAGGATTACCGCACTGTGTTTTTAAACTGACTTTAGTTTTGTACTTTACTAAATGGTACTTATATAAAAGGATTACTACTTACCTTATATTTCTACATTTGTTGTATTATTTGGGAACAAATTTTAAAAATAGATTTAGGACCACACTTCACTTTTCAACTGTATACATTTAACTAAACAAAACAAAAAGGACGCGTAAACAAAAAGTCTATGAGAATGTCATAATGTCAATGTTTTGAGTATTCAGTCTATGGTCCGGGTGCATTGATTTGCGCGCGTTATTCAGAATTTAACGGTTAGGTTCGTAAAATTAATGCTTAGCATCCATTGAATCAACGATGATCGTTTATTAGTTTTTATGTTCGCTGTTCATAGGTGTATGATTTACAAATTATTGTGTTAAAGGCGAAGAGCATAAATTAATAAATTTAAAACATTGAAGCAATAAATAGTGACATTATATTGGTGAAAAAAAACATAAATTTTCGATGTCTTGCATTTATTGATTAATGTTTCATCGTACATTGTTTCTATGTATGAAATTATTAATTTATGATCAAAATTCATTGTAACAGTGACCAATTCATAATATTAATGTTCAAAATATTGATGACAACCATTCATTGGTTTTACATACAATATTTTTTTCAGTGTATAGCAAACAACACAAGCAATAAGAGTTATCTGATACGTATAGGAGGTCAGTCTATAAAAAATGTGTGTAATACCAAATTTCTGGGCGTGTACTGATCTGGGACATACATGTTGACACCATACTACCAAAAGTCAGTAGCTGTGTGTTTCTGATAAAGAGAATATTAGAGGTACTGTATCAACCAGCATTCTGAAATTGATACTTCGGCTTAGTCCAGTCTTCCTTGGCATATGGAATCATATTTTAGGGAGGAGCCGGTGGGTCGACTAGAGTATTCAGGGCCCAAAAAAAGGTTATAAGAGCAATACAAAAAATTCCTCAGACAACATCATGTAGGGAACATTTTGTGCATTTGAAAATAATTACTTTTCCTTACCTCTACATACGCACTCATAATTCATATAAAAAAACAAAGTGAATCGTTGCTTAAAAGAGAAGATGTTCACAATTATGGCACTAGAAACAAAAATAACGTGGTTTTGCCATTTTCTAGACTAAGTATTGGTCAGAAAAATCCTAACTAAATCGGCGTAAAGTGTTATAATAAGATTCTGAAAATTTACAAATTTAAAAACCTAACATTTAGGAGATTTAAGCTGGAATTGAGAAATTATTTTGTGGATAAATGTTTTTATTCTGTAGATGAATTTTTGAACGGATTAATATGTATCTATTAGTAACATGTATTGTTATCATTCGGTGGAACTAAAAAATAAATAAATAAATATGTTATTTGACATTCGTGGACAAATTTTTTTTACCTTAGATACTTGTAGCAAATAAGTTCTGTTATAAATTGCTAGGAGTATCCAACGCCAATTCAAGAAATGTCCAAACAAACAAATAACAAGGAAAACAAAATTCCACTTACCTCGAGCGAAATTTTTCGAAACTGCAGCTAGCAGACAGCGACTAAACAACCTCCTCCTGATAAAAGTCCAACTCTAAATGACTCACTTGGATCAAGATTACCACAACAGAAATTTGTAATTCGCACAAAAATTTTGTTTATCAATAAAAGAGGAATCGAGAAGGTACAATGCAATAACAGCGTCGCGGCGCGTGTAAATTACAAAATACACAGTGAGATACTAAACGACGACGGGGATGCTGCGTCTCTGAATTGTGTGGCGTCTCGACGCTACGTTCAAATATATGGTATGATGGTTGTTGTCGTGTTTTGTTTGGTGTGTGAGTGTAATAGGTGCGCAGGTGTTCTAGAGCCGAGCCATGATGTATAATATGCATGGGGTATATGAGTGAGTGAGTCCTCCATTTATATTACGAGGGACTTTATGCTAGCTGTCATGATTTGAGAAATGAGAAATATACAGGGATATCGGAGATTTGCGTGGAATATTAAATCAACTGTTTACTAGGATCTCTGATCGAATATCCTTTAGATATTTGGCTTCTACATAAACCTGGTGCACTCACTGAACTTCGAATGGAATAGAAACCTTTTTATCCGCGTTGCAACTCAGCCAACTACTTAGGTTAAGTAGACCTTGTTACTCTGCTCTATTTAAAGTAGCAGATTGACAAGCGTCTTCAGCTGGGCTCAGACGAATGGTGTATTTGGCACCAATATTTGCGTATTTGACAAGTATACAAGCTTTTTAATAGCCATTAGAATCGGGGTGTTGACAAAAAACATGTACAATTTACAAAGGGCATAGATAGCGGCCATCCTGAAAATGTTGTTGCTGTTTCTGCAGCTTTCGTAGTATGAGTGCTTGCTATTTAAAATTAAAGAAAAAGAGAAGATGGCAATAAATAGAAGTCGAGATAGGTAAGAACTTTTCGTCATCATCTTCAGTCGACCATTCGCGTCCTGTGCTGCCTCTATCCAATTGGTCTTTATTCTTTTGATGTCGTCTATCCATCTGATTGGTGCACGGCTTCTACTTCTGTATGTTTCTTGGCGCGGTCTCCTTCTCAAGTATCCTTTTTGTCCAGTGATTGTCCGAATGTCGCGCCACATAACCCCTAGTTCCATTTTAAGGTTGTATCGCGTCAGTCACTCCGGATCTTTCCCTTAATGCTATATTTGTGATCTTGTCTATTAGCGATATACCTAACATCGACCTCTCCATTTTCCTCTGCGCGATACTTATTTTATTTGTAGTGTTCTTTGTGAGGGTAAGTGCTTCAGCCCCGTATGTAAGCACCGGCAATACGCACTGGAGTTTGTTTGTAATATTATTGCATATTCTTGAAAAAGCATCAGCTGCCCTATTTGATTTTCCAGGACGATAAACTATTTCAAATTTGAAACACGAAAGTTCTATGCGCCAACGCATGATTTTGTCATTTTTGATTTTATTTGTGTAGTTTGTATTGAACATAAAAGATACTGATTTCTGGTCTGTCACTAATTTAAAATGTCTTCCAATTAAAAAATGTCTCCACTTCTTTAATGCTTCAACACAAGAATATGCCTCTTGTTCTATAGCAGGGTGTCGTCTCTCTGCTTCGGATAGTGTCCGTGAAAAGAATGCCACAGGCCTTCCAGCTTGACTCAACGTAGCGGCTATAGCAAAATCAGATGCATCTGTCTCTACAATTAAAATTTCTTTATCGTCGATGCTCCACAGAAGCGAGTTAGCTATGTCACTCCTTATTTCTTCGAAAGCGGAAACTAGTTGTGTACTGAGTGGAAATGTCTTGCAGTCTATTAAACATCTTATCTTTTCAGAAAATTTGGTAATCCATTTTGAATAATGTGAGAACATTCCCAATGCTCTTTGAAGAGTTTTGATATTGTTGGGAATTGGCATTTCTAAAAGAGGTTTCAACCTGTCAGAATCTGGTTTCATAGTATGGTTTTCTATCGTATAGCCTAAAATATTGATTGATTTTTTGTTATAGTGACATTTATCTTCATTTAATGTTAACCCATATTTTTGAGCAGCAAGCATAAATTGATGTAGATTTGAGTCATGATTTATTTGATCTTTGCCACAAATCGTTACATCATCTAAATAGGCAAAACGCCTTGTAAGTTTTCTTTTTGAATGATGGAATCAATCACCCTTTGGAAACAAGAAACTCAATTAGTGACTCCAAATGGAGTACGTTTAAACTGGTAAAGCCGACCGCCTGCTTCAAAAGCTGTAAATGGTTTATCTGATTCTTGAATTAGCACTTGGTGATAAGCGGATTTTAAATCAATGGTGCTAAATATTGTAAATTTTGAGATTTTGGACTCTTATTTAATCATATTGTATACTTTCAATTATTGTTGTTATATTTGTTAATTCTTGTTTATGTTAAAACTGTCAACTTATGTCAAGATATGCGAATTAAAGCCTAATTCTGAAAAGGTCTATTATTACAATTTAATTCGCATATCTTGACATAAGTTGATAGTTTTAACATAAACAAGAATTAACAAATATAACAACAATACATAATTGAAAGTATATAATATGATTAAATATATAACAAGCTGTCAGTTGCCAGATTGCAACACCAGGGTTGCCAAATCCCGAAATATAAATGGCAACCCTCGTAATAGCACAATTATTTGGGCAACACGTTTGAGCCCTCGACAAGTATAGACAGCTATGGACTTTCCAAGTGCACCAATAATTGTGGCATTTTTACCGACATGGGCTGGCAAAATGACCAGTAGACACAAGTGAGAAATAATTATACCTACAAGTAAACCACTCACACGACAAGGCGTCTGAGCCCGGCTTTAATTAAAAGACTGACCAAGTGTTATCAAGCAAATAAAAGAACATAGACTACATGAAGAAAAGCATGATTAAAACTAGGACAGAAGGGGCCTATCTATACAAATTCGAGAGTAAGAGCCGCGAAAGATTGATATTTTGCGATCTTCTCTCTAGGTAGCTGCAAAACCGAATCTTCTATGGTTTTCGACATATAAATCCCCAAATGCAAGTCTTGTTACTACGTTAATTGAATGACACTGATAATCGGGGATTAAAACAATAAAATCAGGTGATGCAAGGTACATTTGAAAGTTTAAGGTGTAAGATAGAAGCAAGACGATTCTCTATCTAAATATTATTAAAGCAAATATAATTTTATATCAACACATTTACAACTTCTCATTATTTATCTTTATGACATGATGCTGCATAAAATTGTAAATCGATTATTTGATAAACAAATCCTTTTATATATGCTTAGTAATTGATAATAATAATGGATAACAAAGTTAATAGCACATTATAATTATATAAAGATGTGTGGATAGAAATTATGTTCATTCATTGTATATACTTTGCTGCTTAATCACGCTTTCTGATTTTCTTTGTTTTTGTGTCTAAATTTTTCATCCAAATGGAGAAGTACGCGGGAAAATACGAACACGTTAAGAGCGAAAACCTTGTTGAATATTATGTTGGTTTGGGTAAGTTGACATCAAGACTTTTCCCATAGTGTTTTTTCAATAAAAGATTATACTGTTGTGGCATTATTTTGTACTTTATAAAAATTAACAGCAAAAAAGCTACACATTTATCAATATCAATTTGTACTTATAGGAGTTCCAAAAGACAAGATACCAACGCAGGTATCTGAAACCTTGGAACTTCAAGTCAACGGGAACACATTGACTCTAGTCAAACCGAGTCGTTCAGAAACTTTTACTTTAAACGAAGAAGTGGATAGAAATGTTGCAGGAACAACTATTAAGGTACGAGTATATCTTCTATAAAGTTATTTATGGGTAAGATTTATCTCTCCTACTCAAATTAACGGCCCAAATTTCCTTTAAATTATACTAATTTGTACGGTCACTTTACACCCATTTCCTTAAAGTTAATACTCATGAGTTATCCGCAGACCTTTGCACATGACTCTATTTAACATATTACTTTGGGCGTTTTTTAGACCAGTCTAAGTTTAGAGGGAGGCCAACTTGTCCAGACAGACGTTGCTGATAATATTGTCAACAAAAAAATCTATGAATTATCTGGTTCTGAACTTATAGTGGTAAGTTGATATGCGAATGTTTATTGTTAATCAAAACAATGTTTTTGTTGACTTTTTCATTATTCAAAATGATGCAATTTTTATTTGATTTTAGAAATTTAGTTCAACGAAAGCTGGAGTGCCCAATGCTACGAGATGGTATAAGAAATTGTAAATTGTATTAATAAAACTAATTTTTCATTAAAATTATAATGTATTTTATTTTGACAAATTAAATATGCAGGAATCCCTCAAATTTCTGGGAAATCACTTCGACAGAATTATTGTTGATCCGTTATATGAGCAACTGTAACTTTAAAATAATACTTGATGTTAGATTTGAAGAAATGTTGAAGAAAATGATAGAAAAATTTGTGTTGACATGTTTTGTTTATTACACTGAGGCATGAAACGACAGATACTGACGAATTTCTTTGCTCCTATTATGAGCTGCCAGCGTGTATAATTAAAATTTATATTAAAATCTCTTTGAGCGATTTTGCATTTATTTATCTACAATATTCTTTGAAATTCATTTCATTCTCACGTCAAATAAAAATTTATTCAAATTCGTACATAATTTGCGATTATTTTGCTCATGATATTATGTCTCTGATTATGGCAATAACTTGTTACAAAACGTGTCTTGTTAAAAAGATTATTTAACATCAACACTCAATAAGAGGCGATCCGGCACACCTTTGGAGGTTTCTTCAGAATGAAAAACAAAGGTCACGTATTCCTGGTGTTATGTGTGACGAGCAGGGCACTGAAATATCGTTTCCGGATTTGCTAATTATTTTCGTAGTGTACCTATATGTTGATTCGATAAGCCAGGACTATACTGAGGCTTTTAACAGTGATGATCTGGTAGATGTGGGGAGCTTGGATATGGAAGATAATCTAAGTGCTCTGAAAAGTCTAAAACCGAAGATGACTGCAGGTATAGATAACCTACCCGCGTTGGTAGTTAAAGATTGTGCTAATGCATTTGTGGAACCATTGTATTACATTTTTAATTTATCCCTGCGGTCCAACTTGTTTCCTGACTACTGGAAGATAGCTCGTATATGTCCTATACATAAATCGGGAGATATTAACAGAATCGAAAACTATCGACCTATTTCAATTCTTCCTAATTTCGCAAAGGTTTTTGAAATTGCTCTGCACAATAAGTTATTTGGGCAAATAACACATAGGCTAGTTTACCAGCAACATGGGGTCATTAAGAGTCGTTCTACGGTGACCAATCTAACCACTTTCCTGCAGGATGTAATTCCGGCTGTCGGTCGAGGTTAGCAAGTCGACGCAATCTATACCGACTTTTCCAAGGCGTTCGATAAGATTGATCATTCCCTGATTCAACAGAAGATGTGCAACATTGGCTTCGGCAGGAATCTGATATCTTTTTTTCAGTCCTATCTGGGAGCAAGGCAACAATTTACAATACAATGGATTCGGTTCAAGTTCTCCTCAAGTGGAACTCCGCAGGGCAGTACGTTGGCTCCTCTTCTTTTTGCAATATTCGTAAACGATATTGGCTCTGGTTTCAATAGCAATTATTTGTTGTTTGCGGATGATTTAAAATTGTATCGCACTGTTGTTTGTGAGAACGATTGCGCACAGCTTCAAACAGATCTGTGTCGGCTCTCAAAATGGTGTGATCTAAATAGACTTCCTCTAAGTCTGAACAAATGTAAGTCGGTGACATTTACAAGACGTCAAGATCCGTTTTTGCGAAACTACACCATCGATAATTCAAATTTGGAACGCTGTGCTTTAATTAAAGATCTTGGTGTATACTTGGATGGTGATTTATCTTTCAACTACCAGATCGAGCAAGTTTCTGCTAATGCTTTGCGAATGTTAGGATTTATTTTTAGACAGACCAGAGAATTCAACAACGTGGACTGCCTGAAAAGTTTCTATTTCGCCTTTGTTGTGTCTATTTTGGAATTCGCTACAATCATTTGGTCGTCCATCTACCGTGTTCATATACAGAGATTGGAGAGTATCCAACGTAAGTTTTTAAAATATTTGTCATTTAAAATTGATGGATATTTTCCTCCTCGTGGGTGTGATCACGGCCTGTTACTGACAAGGTTCGGATTTCGGCCGTTAGCCGAGACACGCATCTTCGCGTCTCAGATCTTTCTTTTTAAGTTGATCAACAATATGTTGGATTGTCCTCGGTTGCTTCAGCACCTATGGTTTCGTGTCCCTAGGGTTCACTCTAGAAGCGCTAGTTTATTTTGGGTGCCACAGATTCGTTCTAATTATGAATCTAAAGCACCGCTATTTCGGGCTTGTAAATACAGCAACTGATTAGTTATTAATGAAAACGTTGTTTTTTTTTAATGTATCGCTTGATTCTTTTAAGAAAAGCTTAGAGATATGTTTGCGGGCTACTGATTTGGATTTGTTTTGATGAATTATGTTCATGTGTTAATTATTTATTGTTATTATTAATTGTTCTTGTAATCCTCCCAATTTTATTTTGTATATATTTTTCTATTTTTCAGTTAGTTTTAAGTTAGTTGGGTATTTTTGTATGCTAATGCTAGGCAATTGTTTTTGTTTATGTAAGATTTTGTCTTGTTATTGGGTAGCAATACCTGTTAGACAATAACGAGATTATTATTGTTATCGAATTCTTCGTCAGCAAGTATTATGAAAAAAAGTAATGCAAAAAAATTTTTTTTCAAATGGATATCGACCTAAGTACCTACGCCTCTGTCAAGTCATGACGTTCATTTTCCGTTCTACACGATAGCTTCTCTATTCAGACAGAACTAATCAGGGAAATTGAATTTCAAACTGAGTGACACGCACCACATCCGTAGTAGTATTGAATAAAATGCCATCAAAACTAGCCTGCCCGGCTGCTATAGCCAATAATAAACGCAAATATTTTTCTTTTTAATTTCCAATTATTATTTCCACCTGACTAGAATCATCGGACAGCAGAGGTTCTCTTTCATTTACTTTGTACATTCATGTGCTCTTTTTTTTTTTAAATTTTGATTTACCAGTTATTGTTTACTCAAATATGTGTCACTATATTAAATTTTACTAGATTTGAAGTAGAACTAGAACTACCAGGCTTACATTTTATGTTTTTGAAAGATCTGGGAAGGAAATAAAATTTTTGGAAAACCAACTATTTTATTGCTTTTCAGAATATACCCCTTTATGGTTTATAAACTTTTGCATGTGTTCAAAACAGATTTCCAAATTCAGATTTTGTAAAAATATAATAGCTGCCTCTCTTATACAGTGTGTCCCCGGATCGACGCAACGATAGGTGAAAAAGGCTGAAATTTTTTGAATTGAAACTTTATCTTCTAGGGTTCAGCCCTGCTTGGATAGAAACTAATTTGTCTCATAATTTTAATTTCGAAAAATCTAGTGTGGTTTGAAAATTTTCAAAAAACTTTTTTCCCACCAGTAAAGTGCTTGATTTCTAGGAGTTACGGAAAAATGTTATTAACAAAATATGTTCAAAAATAATAAATGAGTAAGAATCCAAAATTGTAAAATCCTATACCTACTTTGATGTTTTGCAATATTTTTATTGCACGCACCTCAGATATTAAAAAATTTCGTTAAGAAAAGTTGTTCAAAATAATAAACTAAACATGATCGGTTTATAAAATACATCAAAAATTATAATTTATTTCATTTTTAACATTAACAACGGTTTATACAATATCTACATCAAAAAATTAATTTATTTCATTACTAACTTCAACTGAAAGATTTATTTATTCAATAAATTCGCACATTCCTCAATATTTTCCCGAAATGCAGTGAAAGCTGCTCTTATCTCCTCCAAAAATTTCATATTAAGTCGCCTGATAACCTCTGGCAAAGATATTCATCTATACCATAACATTGAATTACGTAGATCCGTTCTAGTACAGTATAAGCATAATAATTGATATTTTACAGTAATGTTTTCGAAAGTTCAGATCAGTTTTAGAGCACAGAACACTACAAAAATATTAAAAATACCAAACTATTTTTGACAACAAACTGTCAAAATATTATTTTATTCTTTTTCTTCATGGCATACTATTTTTTTTCTGAATAACACCGAATAGCATATTTATTAATATTTTGAACGAAGTGAATTGCTTGTTATTTTTATGTTCGCATTTCGTTATTTATCTAAATGTCTATTAAAGGCAATAAAATAAACCGATCGGGTTTAATTTATTATTTTTTTATCTTCAATAGGAAGGTGCGTGCAATACAATTAAAGCAAAACATCAAAGTAGGCATAGGATTTTAAAATTGGATTGGATTCTTACTCATTTATTATGTCTGAACATTTTTTTTTAATAAAATTAAAATAAACCGATCATGTTTTGTTTATTATTTTGAACAACTTTTCTTAACGAATTTTTTTAATATCCTAGGTGCGTGCAAAAAAAATATTGCAAAACATCAAAGTTGGCATAGGATTTTAAAATTTTGGATTCTTACTCATTTTTGAACCTCTTTTCTTAATAACATTTTTCCGTAACTCCTAGAAATCAAGCACTTTACTAGTGGGTAAAAAAAGTTTTTTGAAAATTTTCAAAGCACACTTGATTTTTCGAAATTAAAATTATTGCACAAATTAGTTTCTATCCAAGCAGGGTTGAACCCCAGAAGATAAAGTTTCAACTCAAAAAAATTCAGCCTTTTTCACCTATCGTTGCGTCGATCCGGGGACACACTGTATACAGGGTGTCCCTTTGGGGGTAGAATCTACGACCAAAAATAAGACGAAAATCATTTATGTCAAAATTTCGAAAAATGTCTCCTTATCAAATTATGACCAATTTGAATATTAAAATGAAGCAATTTTCGAAAATGAAATCAAATTCAAATTATTTATTAACTAAACACATAATAAAACAAAATCATTTAAGGAACAATAAATACCGTTTACTCCACAATTGAATATGTTATTTTTTCTTTTTCCTCATAAAATATCGTCAATTACAATCACCATACATGTTTCGGGACCTTAGTTCCCATCATCAGTGGTAGACAAATAGGGGGGGAATATTATAGAAAGTTATATACTCTAAAAAATTGATAAATATTACTGTATGATTTTTTATAATTATTTGAATTTAATTTTACTAAGAAATTTATAGAATGGACTGTATTAATTATTAATTACTCGTATTATGTACTCACCGGTTTCGTTTGTCGATGATACGCCGATCATTCAGCCGATTGTTTTATTATTATTAGGGAAAGGATAGAACAAAGAAAAAAGGGAAATCAGCTTTTATTATTTCGTGAAACCACACATCAATAAACACAAATTATGCTTCAAATTAACGCCCGTTTTACAACTCAAAATGATTAAATTTTCTTTAGTTTCTTAGCTTTTATCATCCGTCGACCAAAATCCGAAAAAGATAATGTTTTTAAAATAAAATTAACGGAATTGTTTAAACAAAATAAATAATAATTTCAGCATTGTTGCCACACTTAATACCCCATTTATTAGGCCAAAACAATTACAATAAAGAATATTAATAATGAATTGTGGTTATTCTTACCATTTGTTGAAAAAATTTTAAGATTGTTCAAAGATTAATTAAGATTATTAATAACCCTGCGTGTGACATGTGTATTTTTTTTGCACGATCCGACACCTGGGGTATGATAAACCCCACTTGTACAACAATGTTTTGGAACTAGTCTATTGCTATTTGAGACTTTATGTATATTATTATTATTCATTATGATATTTTTCGAGAATCAAACACAAAACTTTAAAAAAATTTCGTAGTTTTACAAAGGTACCACATCAACAATATAACCTCCATAATTTTAAACAAAAAATTTAATTCCATACAAAAATCTTAATCTAACAGAAGAAGTCGTACTTTAAATCTAAATATTATTACAAAATTGAAAACAAAATTCCCTTTTTAAAACTACAGAATTTTTTTTTCAAAAATGGAAAAAATTATGAATTATTGAATTTGGCGAAATCTGCACATTTTTTGCAGTATAATAATGACTGCTCCATGCATATATAAGCACTGCCAGCTTCACAAATGTATCAGATCTTTCTATCTCAAATTCTTGGACATACCGTACGTCTTCCTGCATGATTTAGTTTAGGTCTTTTAGATTTTGGGTCAGAAGTATCGAATAAAAATTGTGCAAATTGTGGTGTGCAATTCACGTGTAAGCCTAGGATTTTGCATTCTTTGCATTTGATGTTCTTTAACCAATTGCATACCCAATTCCTTTATAAAAACTCTTCTGAGTATATTTTTACCGTTATTGTTTTCCCTAAAAATGACCTGAGAATTGATTGAAGCTGTATTCAGTAACGAAAATTGTCAATGGCCAGGAGCGATTAGTTCGAGAGACGTTGTAATTTGCGGACATTTTGTCAACAACGTCAACTCCACACTTGGTAGAGTTGTAAAAAGCAATAATTTCAGGCAGCTTCTTTTCATTATCAACAACCGTATCACCATGGTGTAGAGATTACAATAGCACTGTGACTTTTTGTTTTTTCGGAAAATATGAAAGTATGGTCAAGTCTTTTTGAAATCCAAACTGACTAGAATTTAATTGTTTATTGCGAGTTTCCAAAAATCATGCAGGAATATCTGGCTTATTTTTTCGAATGGTTCTTACTGCTGTTAGTCTGAGCTTTTTCAGTTACTTCATCCATTTCCATTTCAACTTCTTGTTCCATAAGAATTCACTTAAAATATTCTTAAAATAACTGCTTTTACCTTTTTTCGTGGTCCAAATAAAAAATTTAAACCGCAAAAAAAATCACAAGAACCGACACTTGCGTATCGCATACCCCATTCCACTATAAAGCGATGTTCTTTCGTTCAGATTCCAGAGAGAACTGCTTTTTGTGCGTTATAGTGAATATGAATATATACTCAAAAGCTATTGGACGCCGTAGACGCGAGCAACAAATTTTAAGAAGGTTATGTATGTCTTTCGAGGTACTGGGGTTTGTCACACCCCACATGTGAAATGCCTGGTTAAGAAGAGTAATTACCATTGTATCATTATCTTAATGTGCACACTTTTGTCACATTGAAACTAAGGCTGTGATCTATATATTTTTTTTAAATACATTAAATATGTATACAAAACCGAGAAAACTTCTTAGTTTTTATTTTGAATTCGATTAGATTTTAGAAATGATACCATCATCTTTAAGCTTCATATCATTATATTCCTATAAACATAGATTTCCAGGTGGCATGTGTTTAATAATATTATAGAGTATAAATATAGAGCAGTAGGTAAAGATTAGAGAAAGAGCGGAGCCAACGACAGAGGATTGAGCCTAAAATTTATATCCACTTGAGCCACCCGAGTGATGACCAACAGTGCATGATGAGATTGATCGGTGCTTGTCACATATACCTACAATTTATATAGTTAGATATACATACGTTTGGTTTGAATACCAGATGTCTCACAATGTAAATGATTACAATCATCTTTAGCAATTTTTGAAAATAATTTTCCCATAATAATAGTTGGACTTATTGGATTTTGTTTAAACTCCTAAATAGACTTTTGCAAATGCTCCAACAACTGTTTATCTGGCACCATCCAGGAGAACCCCACAAAAGAAGCAAATTACAAGATCGCTCAAATGAGTTCCAATGCCAATTCAATTGAAGACCCAGAAATCCATCGCATACAGTGAGGATTTAGCCTTTTTGAGGTCTGCAACATGACATGCCCGTGATTGTTGTAATAAATTCCAAACTGCTTCTTTGGAAACAATCCTGAAGCATGTGAAAGACTGACGCGATTGCCAAGATAAACCAGCAGAGGCTCCGTAAAATAAGGTGAGGGTGATTAGGTGTTGTAAAGCAGCCGAACACGAAAGAACCTTGGACTAGTCAACAGCCAAAAACTAACAATATGCCTATTTATGGAAAAGGGAAGGAACTGCTATTAAAGAACCATTTTGCGTGATCTACGATGATCCCAAATTAGAGAACGAAAGTCCTGATGACAGGGCGAAATGCAGAACTGTATATTTGATTGTTGATTCATAGAAAATTTTATTTCAAAGACTGTTATATTTAATTTTGAATTTGGTATCTAACATTGTACGTGATGATAATATGGATATTTACGGAACATAAAACGCTCCTGTATTCATGGAGGCAATATAATGGCAGACAACATACACACACAAACCCCTAGATAGACGGTTAATTAAAATATATTACAACAGCAGCATTCTCTACTAGGCTACGTGGAATTTTGCTGATTTGCACAAACAAAAATCTCATTTTCCCCGTTATTATATTTCATCTATATTAAATTACATCAATCAAATACCAAACAGATGGATTATTGCTAATTTAACAAAATGTGGACTATAATTCTAATAAAATGAATATTATGTCTAACGGCAACCCCAACTAATTACATAGAATGTTGATAACAATAGAGAAGGTGTTCGAAATTCGATGATGGAGAAGAAGTATGGATGGGTGTCATGACCTTTTTCAATTGATGCTTTTATGAGCTGTTCAATTTTCGAGATACAGCGGGATGTTCTTAAAATCAACGAAATAAAAACTCCCTCATAGAAAATACTCCTAAACCCATTTTATCAAGTTTTTTTGTCCTTGTAAGTGAAAACTCTAAATCATTAAATAAAAAAGTAATTAAAATATTCTTAAAGTTTGGCCCTCTAATTGCGGGACGCAGGGAAACCCTATCAATAATTGTATTTTTTTAATACGTAATCATTAAAGAATCTAATCAATTGCAATAATTTGAGAACCGTCGAAGTTTTATTTGAGAACCGTCCAAATAGTTTTTTTTTGTTGGTTTGATAATAATTTTTGTCTTTTCTAAACTTAGTAGAAACAGATTCAGTTTCTCAGGTCTAGCAAAGATAATCGATTCATTTCAAATGTGGTTTCTTATAATTAGTAAATGTTAAAACAAAAATTCTAAATTATATACCTTTGCATTTAATAATAAAATTTTCATAATACAGAAAGTGTTTCCTTTTAATCCTAGACATCTATTATTTAATAAATTATATTTGAAACAATGCTACAGTTCTTGCGTAGGTATGTATTTATTATTGAAAACTGCAACCACGATTTCAAAAGAATTATACTACGCCACTGACTTTTGTTTACATGCACTCCTTCTGTCATTAAAAAGGTAAATATTGACCTTTATGTTATGAAGACAAACATTGAAATTAGATGACATTTCTATATTTGTTTATTTTTCTGAGGTCATGTCCGGTTAAAAATCATAAAAATTACGACCTAAAAAAAATTTTAAATAAGGAAAAATTCACTTTTTAACCTTATAAGCAAAACGCAGCGTGAAAAAACAATGGTTTTTTTTAACTGCAATTAAAACTTCTTAGGACAAGCAGCTTTATCAGACATTGACAAGTTGTCAAGTGTTGCTAGTGCTTTTCTAAAATTTTTTGTAGTGAATGATTTGAAAAAGAATTTCATTGCCTTTCAGTTGATATAAAATGATTTTTACTGGTAAGTGTAGTTCTAGAAAAATAATTGTAGGATGTGTTCAGAAATATTTAAAATTTAAACAAAACAGTAGGTAAATGCCAATATCTCGAAATCGATGAAAAATTGAAAAAAAGTCTATAGAACAAAATTTATTCATTTTGATCAGTAGAATCTAAATTTTAAATATTGCTGGATAAAACTGGGTCATTCTGTAGAACCAACATCCCAAGAAAAAAATGGAAAAAACTATGTTTCGTTTTTTTTTTTTAACCACCGTGATTATTTTTAGACCATCCGATGCATTGGGGTTATCAAAGCCTACCTAATATGGTAGTGAATAAGGACAAAAATAAAATGTGTTTATTGTCCTTTGATACACCGAGCGTGATAAATATGCTTGTGGTTTGATCGAATTAGAAGCACACAAACCTAATGCTTAAATCAACTTCTAAATGGATTGGTAACATACTGCTTTAGAATGCTTATATTATGTACCTACACAACATACATTATAAAGGATAACAGGCTGTCCTAAATATTGAATATGAATAGGAGAATGGGGTTGCCACTTCATGAACTCTAGGTTAATATTATGTTTCCTTGGGCTTTGATACAAACAATGAGAAATTCAACTGAAAAAAAATCCTACAGCTTCAAAGGACTAGAGAAAGTCACTCGAAATATTTTTCTAGTGGTTCTCCTTTATGTAAATAGTTTGACGCAAACAGAGGATCAAGCACCCTCTGAATCATTAAACAATAGCAAGCTTAGTGTATTTCTTCTCAATATTCAATCCAAAAGACACAAAACTGATGAACTATTTCTATTATTGAAACAGCTAAATTTTCCAGAAATTATTGCTAGTACTCAACATTGGCTCAACACTGACAAACCTGTATTTGTCAAACACTACACTACAATATCCAGGTTTAATAGAAGTATTTTTTCTCATGGTGGTACTGTAATAATGTCCACAAATAACAACTTTACGGCAGTAACTAAGTTCGACATATCTGAAAAACTGTTTGAATATTCTATTGTCTACAACAACAAATACGACCTCTATATTGTTGACTAAATAGTAAATTGATTTTGTGTGGTGACTTTAACATAGATTTCTGCAGTGTGTGGGCTGCTCAAAAATCTCTTCAATCTGTATTTGAATCTTTTGCTATGCCCATGCATGTTGAATCTCCAACCAGAATAACTAAAACCAGATCTAGTACTACAGACTACGTCGTTTCATCTTTTGAGTCAAATCTCGTTAACTGTACTGTCCTAGGTGCGGGTTTTTCGGATCATGAAGCAGTAATTGCAAAGTTTATTGTAAAGAGCGAAAGCGGGAACGCCCCAAGTAGGTTACGCCGAATTTTCTCAGAGAAAAATTTTCACAACTTTAGGCGTCTATGTCAATCAACTGACTGGGATCACCTCTTTGATGATATCGACACTGCATTCTCCACTTTTACGGAAACACTTTCCGGTCTAGCATTAAAAGCGTTCCCCCTTAGGCCTATCGGGGACAAACAACATAAACCTTGGATTTATTTATTTGACGATGTACCTGTATGTATTTTTTTTTTATTGTCATTACATGTTATTACCAAGGTTTACACAAGTCATATTAAATATTAAAATATTACATAACACAACATAAAAACATAGAAATGTATATAACTAAATCAAAACAGAAAGTCAGTGCTGAGGAATTCATCAATGGATAAAAAGCCTGGTCAATTAAGTAGTTTTTCAATCTATTTTTGAACATTGTAAGGCTTAGTGTTTTCAAACTATCTGGCAAATGATTATAGCATGTGGGACCATAATAATTCACAGAATTTCTGCTTCTACCCAACCTCATATATTCAGGAAGAATGTCATTTTTGTTTCTGGTATTGTGGTTGTGAACTTCATCATGCCTTATGTACAGATTGAAATTATTTTTCACCTACATAATTGAATTGTAGATATAGAGACACGGGAGTGTAATTATTTTGCATTCTTTAAATTTAGGTCTGACATCCTCTCTAAACTTTAAATCTGTTATTATTCGCACCACTCATCTTTGGATTGCGAATACCCGACTAGCATGACAAGAGTGTCCTCAAATTGACAAAGCATATGAAGCCACACTGGGAAAAAGGCCATAATATGCTGATTTCAAAACATTAAAAGAGACTTCACCCTTCAAGCTTCGCAACATGAACACAACCTTAGACAACTTGGCAATGGTAACCTCGACATGACCCGCCCAGGTTAGCTTTTGGTCCAAAGTTACACCCAAAAACTTTACCAGACCATCAGAAACAACAACATCCGTCTCACGTAATGTAAATATTTTAGTAGCTGTTTTATTGGCATTCATACAGAGTTTGTTAGCTGCAAACCAGTCCGCAGCCCTCGACTGTGAATTAATCATACTTGAGGCCAGAACATCACTCGACAGTTCAACATCGACAATAGTTGAATCGTCTGCAAACAATGTCAGGTCAGAGCATGGCAGATGTAGCGGTAAATCATTAATGAAAATCAAAAACAATAGAGGTCCGAGCACAGAGCCCTGTGGGACTCCACAAGAGCTCAACAAGGGCTGAGAAGACTTTGACTCAAACATCGTTACGACATTCCTACCAGTGAGATAGGAACTCAGCAAACGAATCAAATTCGCACTCATACCGTATCGCTCCAGTTTACCCAACAAGATATCGTGTGAAACGCAATCAAACGCCTTTGTTAAATCAAGAAAAGAAGCCCCCACAAGCCTTCTACTCTCAAAAGCGGTTATAACGCTATTTATAAAGTTTTCTATAGCCGAAATGGTGTTAAGTTTCGGTCCAATCCAAATTGTTTCGGAGAAAATAAATTATTTCTTTCAAAATAGTTGGCTAATTGTTTAAAGAGTATCTTTTCAAAAATGTTGCCCAGAACAGGCACTATAGAAATAGAGCGATAGTTGTTCAATTCATCTGGAGATCCTTTTTTGAATAACGGTATAATTTTGCTAAATTTCAGACAACTCGGAAACATACCGGATGAGATCGCCAAATTAATCAATATTGTCAATGGTATAATTATTATATCCTTAATATATTTAATGATTACGATATTCAAATCAAAAATGTCTTTCGAGCTTTTATTTTGAAAACAGTTTATTATATCTCTCATCTCAATAAAATATATTTCATTAAACTCAAAATTGCCAGGAATGTCAATAGACAACAAATCCAGTGGACTGATATTTGAGGATAAGTCATGGGTTAAAGTTTCCGCAATACTGGTAAAATATGTATTGAAATCATCAGCAGTAAGATTTGTTAATGATTGTTGGGTAGCAGAACTATTCCTTTTATGATTGATAATATCCCATGTAGCCCTAGCAATATTAGAACCATCTGCAATATACGTATCGTTCGCATTTTTTTTTGCCATTTTAATACGAGATCTATACGAGTTACGATAAGAGCGAACCATGTCTTTTATACCTTCGATCAAGTGTTTCGCGCATTTGCCTAATTTCAGGTGTAAACCATTTAATAGCGTGTCCAGTCTTGAAATCGGGTTTTCTACGTAAAGGAAACACTCTAATACATTCTCCGGATATTATGTTTATAAAATTATTAAATTTTTCTTCAATTGATGTGTTTATATCTGACACAAAATTCCAATCAATATCAGCTATATTACTAAAAAAGGAACAAAGGCCACGCTAGTCTCATCAGTCTGGGTAACGCAAGATATAACAGACTTCTTAACTGTTTAAGTGAATGCCGCAGTTTTGCCTTTTGTTGCTGTTTGAGTATGTTTATTAAAACTTACTGAGAAAGTTTGAGATCCCACGCTATAGTGACCATTGGTTTTTTTGTACTACTTTTCAAAGCTGTTAATCTTTCTTCTAAGTCCTTTATTGTCCGATTTAGGGTTTCAATTTGTGCAGAATAAGATTGTTCAACCTCTATAGCATCGCTTGCAAATATTTGAGATTGCCTTTTTATTCTGGCAATAGAATCATCTCTTCTTTCTATCTCGTTTTGAAGATCGTATATTTGCTGTTTTTGAGCTTCTACAAGTTGTTCATAGCTTTTTAGTTTGTCATCTTTTGCGCATGGTTTTGAACAATACACTCTACTCTTACCCAAAGTAATCATATCCTTCCATTTTGATGAACAGTCTTTATGAAAGAGATGTCCACAAGTTATACACACAAAAATATCCACAAACTCCTTCCTGCAGCATTTGTATCTCTCCATTATTCAAACACACGATTGTCTTTTAATCAACTCACACTATTTTATTATCTAATAATATATAATTATTATTATTCTTATGTTTTATATGTTTGGTTTGTTTACATGTCTACAAAATTATTTAATTTTTTTGACAAATATATATTTATTTTAAGAAGATCAAATCAGCCACGTTGAAGCTTTGTATAACTTTGTACTTTGCAGTGAAAACAAAACACCTAACAATTATAAGTGTTTCCAAAGTTGAAAATAAAAGTAGTTGCCGTGGTATGTTTGATCAATAAATTGCTATAGGCATTTCAAACCACATCAAACATCAGAATAATTTCGAAAGTAGTTTAGTCCATGTTTTGTCTAAGATTGTTAAGAAGATTTAATTAAAAATGGAAGTAATGGAAGATGGGAATCTTATGGATAAAGTAAATATCTTAATACAACGCGACATGGAATATTATAAGGCAAGTTGTTTGATTGGATACAAGAACGTTTTAATTTTAATTGAAAATGTTCATCAAATTCGTAATTCTACAATAAGATAACACATATTATAGACATAGACATGCAGTAGATACAGTGTTATTATAGTTAGTGTAAATATTAACATTTATTATTTCATAGAGCAAACAGACAGTGTTGCAGGAGATTATTTGTCCAGGAGTTATAGGCGGTCGCTTGGATTTCCCTAGATCAGCTTCATTCGCCGCAGTAAAGCTAGTTATCTGGTATGTGGCACGTACAGAACATTCGTTACACATGAGAAATTTGTTTTTATACTAAATTTAATTGGATTTGTCCCATACTCGTGTAATAAATGTTTTTAATATACGCACACATATACATATGGTCTACCGCAAGCTTTCCATCCCACTTTGTTTTCTTTCTAATAATAATGAACTAAAAACGCTTGGACCCGTCAATTCTTTGGTATTCTAATAATTAAAATAAATTTATTTACAAAGTAGTTCACAGAGAAAACTATAAATATACAATACAGAAAAAAAAATCAATCAATTCAATATTTTCAATAAACAAACTACTTTATTCAAAAACTAAAAATAAAAAAATATTGCCAGAAGTGGGATTCGAACGCAGAACCTTCCGCATGCTAAGCATACGCTCTATCAATGACGCCAAAAACCATTTATTTACTTTATTATGTTCTACTAAGAGTTATAATAACTACCTAACTGGGGAAATTTTAAACGCAATTTTCTCGAGAATTATGGGGACAAATATTAAAAGTTACCAGCGCTGTAAAGCAGACAAAAAATGTTTTAAAATTATGTATCATTCGACTTCTACGACTATATGAAAATTTGGGGGTTGTGTCGACCACTATCACAGGGCTAAAGCTCAATTGTTTAAAGCGTGTACGAATACAAACAGACACAAGTAGATAGGCTATGGCGGTTCGGGATAATTTTCCGTTTTTCCCTAACATTTTTTCCCACAGAGAATGGCAACACCGCCATTTAGGGGTAAATCTGACATATATACATGTAAAACTCCCAGAATTTAGCACCGAAAAACCATAGAGCAAATATCTGAAAAATTAGGGAGATATTCCATTCTTAGTTCTAGCAATTGTGGTTCCCAAATCGTGGTGGGGGTAAGCATATGCCAACGCTATACGTCAAATGTCAACGCCATACGTCTTATGCTACGAGGTCGTTGACATATGGCGTTGACATTTGAAGTATATTGGTTGAAATTTGACATATTGCGTTGGCATATGCTTACCCCTACCACCACTTGGGAACCAGAGTTTCTAGTGTATAAGGAGACGCTATAAGCATTATTTTACATTGTACAGAAACGGGTGCATTGGGTGGGACGTAAGCGCATACCAATATGGCGGATTCTCCAGAGCCGGACTAACTATTTTTGTTTTTTAATTTGCATTTGGGTTTCAGCCTAACACAAACTAGCGACGTTCTGTCAAAAGTTGCAGGTGCAAAATGTTTAGAGCAAAGCACACTTTTCCTCGTTGGAATCCAATTAATTGGAGACACATATTCTGTCCAGATATGTCTACGAGCAGGATCTTTAGGAAATCTGAAAACAAGAATATGTTTTTAACACACATTTAGGGGTCTTTTTTGCCAGAAATTTATGAAAAAGTAGAGAGTTTGAGAGTAGAAATCAAGTAAAAAAATTTGTAAAAAATAAACTACAATGCACGTGTCAATTGTTCACTTGAAAGCACGACAAATGACAGAGGTCGAATCCCAATATGGCGTACCTGCACCCGCTTTTGACCACGTTATAGCGTCTCCCCCCACCTCAATGGGCTTTTCGGTGCTAAATTCTGGGAGTTTTACATGTAGATATGTCAAATTTACCCCTAAAGTGCGGTGTTGCCATTCTCTGTGGGAAAAAAGTTTGTAGTACGTACCCTTTCTCATCCCCAAACTTTATATAGAGACAGTAGATCGAGCGAAACAAGATCTGTCCTTGCAATTATTGTTACAATGCGGTTAAACTGAATTTCCAGGGTTGAATATGTGAAAATACCAAAAAAAATCAAATCGTCGGCCTCAAGCGTTTTGTCTATTATACCATTAAAAGAAAAGTAAACAGTGTGGTAAGATTTATATGCAACATCCTCTATGTTTGCTGTATTTTCTACTAGGTGGGAAGAAGAATATACAGCGGCATATAGAAAACCTTCGGGATTCTTGAAAAAAGCTAAAGATAATACCAAAGAGAATATGGAAGGTAGTGGAGGCTGTGGGGGAATAGTTAAATCTTCTGACCCCTTTAAATTTGTCAACATAATTTGCAAATCTGCTGATCAACTATTAGGTATGTAGATATCAATATTAAAATAAAAAAACACGGACTTTTACCGATTCTTCTTTGTTCTAGAACATTTGCATATTTTAACTCAAGAAGCTCTTGACCATGCGGATCTAACAGTTCTCACTGGGACAATTGGTGCTTCAGCACTTCTGAAAAATTGTTTGTGGTACTATTTGCAAAATATGAATGGGACTAAAAATAATCAGACGGAACAATTACAGGCAGGTATGTAAATTCCTTAACTATATGGAAAACCCCGAAATTACTGTTTGTCCTGAAAAAATAGAAGAAAAATATTGCCCACTCCTATCCTTCCCTTGGTGACGCCCATGCTCAACTCTGTCAAAGTACCATCAGAAAAAAACGATTGAAATTGTAGAAGAACAAGGCTCATTGTCGTAGTTTTTTTTTTAGAATATAAAAAGTACAATGAAATGTGTGAAGCATTAGCTGAAAGACTGTTGGATTTACATTGCAGACTTCTATCACTTTACATCCTGCAAGATGCTGATTGTCTAGATTGGGAAAACAATAAAGCGTTCTTTGAAAGCGAACGTGGTTCCTACGTAATACAGATGTGGTGGCTCTATATGCAAGGTACCAGATTGAAACTCAACGAAACAGATTAAATATTTCCTTATAGAAACAATTCTTCTGGATAAATCCTAGCTGCGCCATCAAACTTCAAACAGTTTAAATTTGACGCGTAATTTATCCAGAAGCAGTGATTGTATACATTTAGTTGCCAGTGACTTGTTTTGTTTTAGGCACCAAAGAAGATCTCTGGAACTCTGTTCCGCCAAAAATGGCTCAAAGAGTCTTCTCTGGCATGTTGAATGAGTCTTTGACAATATTAACTGTTCGATATACTCAGGTACAACTACAATCAAATCAATCCAATTCCAATCAATACGTAAACAGCTCCTTATCCTAATTCCTGCCAATAAACAACTCCTTGTCCTGTTTCAAATAATTGCAATAGAATACTTAAATCGAGCCACGGTATATGATCATACAATTATTATTATAAAAATTTTTTCATATTTCAAATTGATTTCAATAATAATTGGAATTATTACATGATTGTTTCAGAGTAATCCGTCAGAGGCAAGAAGTGCCCTCCTGCTGGTCGACATAAGTAATTTGCTTTTGTGCACCGCCCAACTACTGCCGGCTATATGTGACACCACACAGGACTTTATTGGATCCACATTGCAGGACAAAAGCAAAATTCTGCGGGATATCCATGTGAAATGTCAACATTTATTAGCTTGTCTCCTATTGAGAGGTGCTCCATTAGATCTGCTCTATAAAGTGAGTTTACACACAAAGACAGGCAATATTATTTTTTTTTTTTTTTAATGGGAATAAAAGTCAACCTCCACGAAAATGAAATTCTATTGTTACCAAACATGTTTCGGAGCTTCAAGCTCCATCATCAGTGGCATTACAAACAAACAATACAAAAGCATTGCTATGTGCTAAGAACAGAAAATACAGTTTCCAGAGCAATGCCTTCGGGTCTGAAAAAGAATGCGACTTCATACTCTCACACTATTAAAACTTAAGAAATTGAGTACTCACCATTTCATGAAAATTTTTATTTTATTAAAAGTTCTGTATTTTCTTTTTGTAAATCATCTTACAACTGATATGATAATAATGGTGAATACTACCGATAGTATAATGTTGTGAGTAACACCCGCCATCTAGTGTTCGAAGAACGAACTAGTTAATATCCAATAGCAGGGGACAGATTAAACTGAAATGATAATCAGCGACATCCATTGATCAGACACCGAAACACACTCACAAATACATACAGATAGCTATTTATTCATCTTTTCTAATCAACACACCGCAGTACAGGTGTCGTTTTCTTAACATATGTTAATAATTAAGGTTATACAAACAAAACTACATCAAGTACAAGACAACACGACCTCACCTGGTCCCACAACCCAAATCACACAATAAAGCGCAATAACCGAATGCCCCAAAAAACCACAATATGTAAGAGAACTATTCAATAAAGGACAATGATTTAAAAAACCTAGATGAAGTAAATTCTGTTTGTTCATTCAAACATACGATAGATGGTATATTATTAATGGTAGTAATTTCCATGATCTCCAGGGTATTGAGAAGAGTACCTTTGTTACAAACATGCAGCAGCTTAGTACCACTACGTGGGTCAAACGAATGGTTGAACTACACAATCAAAAAATGTACTAGCTTTAAACCACCCTATTCCGTGAATAATTCAATCGAGTTATGCCAAAAATTGAAAGAAGTTCAATGTCCTGATGATTCGTTCCTTGTTTCCTTCGATGTGAAGAACCTTTTCACGAGTGTGCCAGTCGCTGAAAGCGTGCAACTTACTTCAGAGCTTCTTACAAACCAATCATCCCTTGATAGCGAGTCTATTCGCGACATTGTTGGTTTGTTGGAGATTACCTTAGCCCAGAACTTCTTCCAGTTTAATAATACCATTTATAAGCAGAATGAGGGATTAGCTATGGGTGCGTCTACTTCGTCCCTCCTTGCTGAAATTTTCATGGTGCATCTGGAAAAACAGATTATGCGAAATCGGACACATAAAGCAAGATTTATCACTTATTTTAGATATGTCGACGATATTCTGGCTGTATTTCAGGGGTCCCATCAGGATCTTAATGATACTCTTTCATATATGAACTCCTTACATAGCAGAATACAGTTCACAGTCGAGATTGAATCGAATAGAACCTTACCATTCTTGGATGTACGCATTTATAGACTATCCGACCGTTTATCCTTCTCCATTTACCATAAGGACACTAGTACGGACATAGCTATTCCTTTCACATCAAATCACCCCCACTCACACAAATTTGCTGCATTTCATTCCCATTTTCACAGGTTGTTTAATATTCCAATATCTGAAGAGCATTTTAATGCGGAGCTTTCGATCATTTTTCATGTTGCTAAAACCAATGGTTTCCCATCTAGTACAATAAATAGAATGTATTATAAATATATCAACAAACATATACATAAAAACCTTAAACCTGCGCCCGACACCAGTAGGTCCAATTTTTACCCAATTACATACACAGGTCCATTTTGTTTGGCTGTCAAAAAGGTCTTTAGTTGTTATGATATCAATATATGCTTCCGTACTGGTAATACGATCAACCTTCTTCTTAATAATAGCAAAGATAAATCCATTTGGACCGAAAAACCAGGTGTATATTCACTGTCATGTGGCACCCAAACGTGCACTGCTCAATACATTGGTCAGTCAGGCCGCGCTATTAAAACTCGAATAGATGAACACCATAGAATTATTACGAAAGCACAGTCGCGCAATTATACCAGTATTGAAAGCAGTTCAGCATTCGCAGACCACATTATTAACTTTAACCATTCGTTTGACCCACGTAGTGGTACTAAGCTGCTGCATGTTTGTAACAAAGGTACTCTTCTCAATACCCTGGAGATCATGGAAATTACTACCATTAATAATATACCATCTATCGTATGTTTGAATGAACAAACAGAATTTACTTCATCTAGGTTTTTTAAATCATTGTCCTTTATTGAATAGTTCTCTTACATATTGTGGTTTTTTGGGGCATTCGGTTATTGCGCTTTATTGTGTGATTTGGGTTGTGGGACCAGGTGAGGTCGTGTTGTCTTGTACTTGATGTAGTTTTGTTTGTATAACCTTAATTATTAACATATGTTAAGAAAACGACACCTGTACTGCGGTGTGTTGATTAGAAAAGATGAATAAATAGCTATCTGTATGTATTTGTGAGTGTGTTTCGGTGTCTGATCAATGGATGTCGCTGATTATCATTTCAGTTTAATCTGTCCCCTGCTATTGGATATTAACTAGTTCGTTCTTCGAACACTAGATGGCGGGTGTTACTCACAACATTATACTATCGGTAGTATTCACCATTATTATCATATCAGTTGTAAGATGATTTACAAAAAGAAAATACAGAACTTTTAATAAAATAAAAATTTTCATGAAATGGTGAGTACTCAATTTCTTAAGTTTTAATAGTGTGAGAGTATGAAGTCGCATTCTTTTTCAGACCCGAAGGCATTGCTCTGGAAACTGTATTTTCTGTTCTTAGCACATAGCAATGCTTTTGTATTGTTTGTTTGTAATGCCACTGATGATGGAGCTTGAAGCTCCGAAACATGTTTGGTAACAATAGAATTTCATTTTCGTGGAGGTTGACTTTTATTCCCATTAAATTAACTTACTCCACTCCAGGATGGACTACTTTTTTAAAATATTATTTTTCGTTGTTACATATCTACATTTACATTTTAGGGGTTTAAAAAAGGTTTCGACGATGTAGAGTTATTGAAAACCAACCATAGTTCAGCAGCAGTGCCTTGGATATTATTTACACTACCACGTCTATACAGGAACATCAATAACGCCAATATAAATCAAGCAACTGCTCGTATAACCTTGGAATTTACAGTACTTCTGGCTCAACCTCAACCGAATTGGGCATTGTTATTGAAGGTACGACAATATGAGAAACCAAAAACCGATTATTAATTTTTCAACACACAGGTGCTGTGTATGGATAACTTTAAAATTCTCAAAATAATACTTCAACTAGCAATAGACAGATCTGAAGCAAAAAAATCCGTTACTAATTCAAAACAACTAAATGAATGCGATGCATTTTTATGCGCTGAAGATGGCAGTTGTCGAAACATTGACACTGGTTCAACGATAATGAATACTGATCACTATTACAATTTGCTTTCATCCGCAACTAATGTGATCGCGGTGATTGGAAATGATCAGGAAATCAACGATATTTTTATTGGATTGATTACCAAACAACAACATTGGTGGGAATGTTTTGACAGACGTCAGGTGAGTGCAGGATTGAATTTTTCCTAACCACCAGAATTTCAATTACTCATTCCAGGTATGGAACCAAATAAGGCCAGCATGGTACAAAGCCCTAATCGACTTAACCTCACCCCTAATCCCATTGGTAGTCCCTACAGTACTGAATGCACTCCAAACTGGTGCTACAATGTACCAAGCCATGTCATTAACACTGGCATGTTTATCATTGTATTGGGACAGCGTTAATGGGCAACTAGCACGAGTAGTTGCTCTAATTCAGGATGTGTTGCCTTTTGAAGTTGCACCAATGGGTAGATCTTGTTTGCTGCAAATTTTGATTAGTGCTTTGTATAGTGAATATTTGACAAGGAGCGAAAGTGATGTACAAAAGTAAGTTTCTCGAAAAATAAAAATGTATTCTTCAATATATCTTTTGTCCCTTTTGTTCCTTTGCCAGCAAGTCGACTAAACAGGTTTACAATATTTGTTAAGAGCTCCTTTTTATAGTCTCCGGAACAGAGCTATAAGTCTTCGTTTGTCAGTTTATTTATAAGACGTGATGGTCCTTTTCCCTTGTGGGGAAAATTGCAATTGTGCGAAGCTGATTAATTAATGAAATCTGGAATTTTATTTCTTCGTGAGAAATGCTACTCTTTTCCCACTGTTGAAGTCTTCATTTTCTCCCAAAGCTTACAAGCATTTAAGTCTTGTTGGTTTTTCGACGCCACGGCAGGACTTTTTTGACAAGAGGAAGCCACATTTAATAGAAACACCTTTAAACTAAGCTTATTTCTAATTAGAAGATTACAAAACCGCGGAATTGTCAGAGATTTTTGATCATATTATAATTATAATATGATCAAAAATCTCTGACAATTCCGCGGTTTTGTAATCCACCAAGGGTTTTCGTTCTTCATACTAATATAGGTTTATCAGAAGTCAGTGTTCATAATAAATAAGCCTTTATTGCCCAACAGAGCAACATATCATACAACATTATAAATAATAAACAATAATAAAGATAATAAATCAATTACAGCAAATCAAACAAACTAAAATCAATCACAATCAAGAAACTAAACGGAATAATATTGAACAAAATAACAAATTAAATTCAAATGTAGACATTTACTTTGATTACCTACATTATATTACTATTACATTAACATTACATCACACCCTAAAAAAACTACGAGCAGTTTCCATTAAGTCGTGCAACCAACAATCAAATATGTCGCAATCGTTACAGATCATATTAAAATTATTGCACATCACAAAAACTGGCGATTTCGTTTATAGATTAGTAACAGGACGTTTGCAGCAAAACATTAATCCGTTACGACTCCTCAGGCGTGGAACATTTATATCAATCTCAGCCAGCAACTCAGAGCAATCGATTTAACCATTTAAAAGACCGTACAAAAATTTCAAAGAAGCAAGGATTCTACGGAACTCCAAGCTACTGACGTTAAATCGATTCCAGAGCATCGAACTATCCACCCCTCTTTCTGGATAAACGCCATCAGATTTATATATGAGATATTTAAGGAATTTCCTTTGAATTTTTTCAATGGCGTACTTATGGACCTCATAAATAGGATACCAGATGATTGAACAATTCCCTAGTTTCGAACGAATGTAAGAGAAATACCTGTGCAATTTCTAACAATGAAACCATAAGCCTTAATAGCTTCATTCGCCTTTAAGTTAATATGAAGAACGAAAGACAATCTCGAGTCAAACGTAACACCCAACTCAGTAAAAGTTGCACATGTCGCGAGAACAGTCTGTCCAAGTCATTTACACTTCTTCGCATTTAGATATAGCTTGTTATTGTTACACCAACTCTCCATCGCCTCAAGCTCACTCTGAAGACTTATGCAGTCCTCGTATGACACGATAGTAGCGAACAGCTTGACATCGTCAGCGAAAAACAACCTGTTAACTTGCGGAGACTCGTTAAGATCGTTAATGAAGATCAAGAAAAGCAGGGGGCCCAAGTTTGAACCCTGAGGCACACCAGAGGCTGCTTTATATTTTTTGGGATTGTAGCCATTATAAACTACATACTGTAGTCTGTTTCGAAGATATTAAATAAACAACGATTTCAGGTTATTGACAAACCCATAGCTGTCCAGCTTCCGAATTAGCACCCCATGATCCAGCCTCCCCCCCCCCCCCATCGACAATACGCGTGGTCCTCTCTGTGAAACAAGAAAGATTAGTGAGAGTGGACCTATTGGGCATAAAACCGTCTTGATTTATGTTGATTTGACCACGTAATGGAGTAGAGATTCTATCACTCAAGATGGCTTCAAAGACCTTGGACAGATTCGACAGGATGTAGATCGGGCGGTAGTTGCTGATGATTGATCTCTCGCCAGACTTGTGAATTGGGACCACACGTGCCTCCTTCCATCGAACCGGGAAAGCTCCATTCTTAATTGCTAAATAATAATGTATCAAAGTAGTTTCATAGTGACAAAAATGAACCATGGGACTTTTCAGGCATGTTGGTTTTAACGACAAAGTTGCTGAAGATACAAATATTATCCATGTTAAGCCGAATAGTACTCAGCAATCCTCTAAGGACACGACCTTACTAGCTTCTGCTATAGCTGAATCCTTGTGTAGTATTGGTAAGCAAAACCACCAGTTTATCAGGAAATGTACTTGAATGCTTCTATTTATTCTTGTTTAGATGAAGACCACAAACATACAGATCAAATTGAGGAATTTCTTCAACAAATTAAAGAGTCCAATATCGAAGAACAGAATGTGGATGGCTCAAAAACAGTGGAAAGGAATCAGCGGTTAGTTGAAGTGCTGGTCAGTGACTTGTTGGAAACAAGTGAAGGGAAAAAAAGCCTCAAGGTATCATTAATCATTGATCCTAGAAAGAAATGTTCTATAAAGGTTTTTTTATTGTTTTAGACATTATATCATTTCCTTAAATGCAATAGTGAATGGTTATTACAGCAATTAGGAGCCAGTGAGTTTGACCATCGAGTTGAGCCCAACAGAGTCACAGTAATACAAAATCCATTGTTATATACCATGTTCCACATTGGGTATAAGCCATTTGATCAGGTATTTAATCAATTGTTTCCACTGGAACTTTTTGTTGACTTTAAAACTTACAAAGGCGACTATTTTGAAAAACAATAAAGCAACTTGCAATGAAAAATTACTGTGTTTTGATTATTAGAGTCAAAATTTAAGTGTGGCCCTCATAATATTTTCTAGAACAAAATAAACACGTAAGAAAGACAAATACAATATGTTTCTGTTTTTATTTTGCAGTTATTGACAGGTGAATGGATGCCTGACTGGCAAACACTTTTAGAGTCATCCATGGGACTGAATGTGGAACATTTATGGATGCAACTGTCACAGCGTTGGGAGTTTAGAGAGACAACAACTCAGAGTTCTCTAACCATGCACGATATACAACTCGTTAATAATTTAACTTCTTTATTGAAATAGTAGCAAATACATAAAATAGGTGATGAATGTGTGAGGAAAAAAAATGAGCAAAGTGAATTCACAACAATGCAATGCTTTGAAAATTACTCTTAAGTATTTCTGAATAGTATTAGCTTAAATTGCCTTCATTAGGTACTTACAAAAATGTCCGATGGTGGCTCTAGTGAATTTATTCATAAATATATTTAGAAAGTTCCTCACCTAGAGTAGTTTTCTTGAATATTTTAATATAGTCTTCTCCTCAGTAGGTGTCGCCAAGAACTAATACATAGTGGCACTAAAATGTAATTTTACTATTTTGGGAGAATAATAACTTTTTTTTGTGCTGATATTCTCTGTAGGTATAATATATTATTGGTATTATATTTATGTTGGTTATTAGATGGCTATTTTATTATTCTCAACGTTGAATTAAATATTGGGCATTTTTGAAAAGTATCTTTGATTTTGCACTAAAAACTTAAGACATAAATCTTTTCAAAATTATTTGATTAATGAATTAATTATTCTTTTGGCTTCAAAATTCCTCAATACCGAATCCATTCCTTAACCTTTAAAACTCTATTCAAATTTTTGCTACCAGATACGTATTAGTGGAGATTTCCATCCACAAAAATATGTCTGTAAATTTGAAAAAATTGCCAATGTTTGAACTCAATTTATGAGATAACCATTTAATCTTTTTGCTTCAAAATAACTCATTACACAGTCCCATCTTTTGTCTTTAAAACCCTATGAAAGTTTTTGATAGCCGATTACCATGCGCAAAAATATGCCTGCTTAGCGAAATATCAAGATTTTTCTAACTCTGTTTCTGAACTAACTATCTAATATTTAAGCTTCAAAATACTTCATTACCTAATCCCATCTTTACTCTTTAACACCCTATCAAAATTTTTGCTAACAGATACGCCTTAGTGAAGATTTCCATGCGCTAAATATGCCTGCTTAACGAAATATGATGATTTTTCTAACTCTGTTTCTGTACTAACTATCTAATATTTCAGCTTCAAAATACTTCATTACCTAATCCCATCTTTACTCTTTAACACCCTATCAAAATTTTTGCTACCAGATACGCCTTAATGGAGATTACCATGCGCAAAAATGTGCCTGATTAGCGAAATATGATGATTTTCTAACTCTGTTTTTGAACTGACTATCTAATGTTTCAGCTTCAAAATACTTCATTACTTAATCCCATTTTTACTCTTTAAAACTCTATCAAAATTTTCGCTATCAGATCCGCGTTAGTGGAGATAACCATGCGCAAAAATATGCCTGCTTAACGAAATATGATGATTTTCTAACTCTGTTTTTGAACTAACTGTCCAATATTTCAGCTTCAAAATACTTCATTACCTAATCCCATCTTTTCTCTTTAACACGATATCAAAATTTTCGCTACCAGATCCGCCTTAGTGGAGATTACCATGTGCAAAAATATGCCTGCTTAGCGAAATATCAAGATTTTTCTAACTCTGTTTCTGAACTAACTATCTAATATTTCAGCTTCAAAATACTTCATTACCTAATCCAATCTTTACTCTTTAACACCCAATCAAAATTTTCACTACCAGATCCACCTTAGTGGAGATTACCATGCGCAAAAATATGCCTGCTTAACGACATATGAAGATTTTCTAACTCTGTTTTTCAACTAACTACCTAATATTTCAGCTTCAAAATACTTCATTATCTAATCCAATCTTTACTCTTTAACACCCTATCAAAATTTTTGTTACCAGATACGTATTAGTGGCGATTACCATGCGTAAAAATATGCCTGCTTAACGCAATATGATGATTTTCTAACTCTGTTTTTGAACTAACTACTTAATATTTCAGCTTCAAAATGCTTCATTATCTAATCCCATCTTTACTCTTTAACATCCTATCAAAATTTTTGCTACCAGATACGTATTAGTGAAGATTTCCATGCGCAAAAATATGCCTGCTTAACGAAATATGATGATTTTCTAACTCTGTTTTTGAACTAACTATCCAATATTTCAGCTTCAAAATACTTCATTACCTAATCCCATCTTTTCTCTTTAACACTATATCAAAGTTTTCGCTACCAGATCCGCCTTAGTGGAGATTACCATGCGCAAAAATATGCTTGCTTAGCGAAATATCAAGATTTTTCTAATTCTGTTTCTGAACTAATTATCTAATATTTCAGCTTCAAAATACTTCATTACCTAATCCCATCTTTACTCTTTAACACCCTATCAAAATTTTTGCTACCAGATCCGCCTTAGTGGAGATTACCATGCGCAAAAATATGCCTGCTTAGCGAAATATGATGATTTTCTAACTCTGTTTCTGAACTAACTTTCTAATATTTCAGCTTCAAAATACTTCATTACCTAATCCCATCTTTACTCTTTAACACCCTATCAAAATGTTTGCTACCAGATACGCCTTAGTGGAGATTACCATGCGCAAAAATATGCCTGCTTAGCGAAATATGATGATTTTCTAACTTTGTTTTTGAACTCACTATCTAATATTTCAGCTTCAAAATACTTCATTACCTAATCCCATCTTTACTCTTTAACACCCTATCAAAATTTTTGCTGCCAGATACGTCTTAGTGGAGAGTACCATACGCAAAAATATGCCTGCTTAGCGAAATATGATGATTTTCTAACTCTGTTTTTGAACTAACTATCTAATATTTCAGCTTCAAAATACTTCACTACCTAATCCAATCTTTACTCTTTAACACTATAAAAAAAATTTTGCTACCAGGTACGTCTTAGTGGAGATTACCATGCGCAAAAATATGCCTGTTTAACGAAATATGAAGATTTTCTAACTTTGTTTTTAAACTAACTACCTAATATTTCAGCTTCAAAATACTTCATTACCTAATCCCATCTTTACTCTTTAACACCCTATCAAAATTTTTGCTACCAGATACGCCTTAGTGGAGATTACCATGCGCAAAATATGCCTGCTTAGCGAAATATGATGATTTTCTAACTCTGTTTTTGAACTAACTATCTAATATTTCAGCTTCAAAATACTTCATTACCTAATTCCATCTTTACTCTTTAACACCCATTCAAAATTTTTGCTACCAGATACGCCTTAGTGGAGATTAACATGCGCAAAAATATGCCTGCTTAGCGAAATATGATGATTTTCTAACTTTGTTTTTGAACTCACTATCTAATATTTCAGCTTCAAAATACTTCATTACCTAATCCCATCTTTACTCTTTAACACCCTATCAAAATTTTTGCTGCCAGATACGTCTTAGTGGAGAGTACCATACGCAAAAATATGCCTGCTTAGCGAAATATGATGATTTTCTAACTCTGTTTTTGAACTAACTATCTAATATTTCAGCTTCAAAATACTTCACTACCTAATCCAATCTTTACTCTTTAACACTATAAAAAAAATTTTGCTACCAGGTACGTCTTAGTGGAGATTACCATGCGCAAAAATATGCCTGTTTAACGAAATATGAAGATTTTCTAACTTTGTTTTTAAACTAACTACCTAATATTTCAGCTTCAAAATACTTCATTGCCTAATCCCATCTTTACTCTTTAACACCCTATCAAAATTTTTGCTACCAGATACGCCTTAGTGGAGATTACCATGCGCAAAAATATGCCTGCTTAGCGAAATATGATGATTTTCTAACTCTGTTTTTGAACTAACTATCTAATATTTCAGCTTCAAAATACTTCATTACCTAATCCCATCTTTTCTCTTTAACACTATATCAAAGTTTTCGCTACCAGATCCGCCTTAGTGGAGATTACCATGCGCAAAAATATGCTTGCTTAGCGAAATATCAAGATTTTTCTAATTCTGTTTCTGAACTAATTATCTAATATTTCAGCTTCAAAATACTTCATTACCTAATCCAATCTTTACTCTTTAACACCCCATCAAAATTTTTGCTACCAGAAACGTATTAGTGAAGATTTCCATGGGCAAAAATATGTCTATAAACGATTGTATTCAAATTCCCCTCTTAAGCATGAATACAGGATAAGGGTAGAAAATAAAAATGCAATATTTGTGTTTTTCAATATATTCACGTTCAACACTAACACATTTATCAGATATATCAATAATTAATTTATTTATACCTTCATAAAAAAATTTTGAATAATATTGGGCGTCTCTCAATAACAGAAATACTTGGCCAATAAGTGTAGCGGAGCTTCTTGTTGATGTAAAATTAAGTGTCTGGCAATAAATCATCACGTAGATGTATCAATAGCGTAATAAAAATTGAAAAGCGGATTTATAATAGTGCATATCACTAGACTCGCTTCAAGTAGTGAGTGTAATTCAAATATTTAAATTGAGAGGCAAGCAAGTCAGAATAGAAATCAATACAGTCGAGTGCCGACTGCCTATCACACCGGCCTAGCCGTGAAAATATGCTATAAAATAGTGAGAAAATTCACTGTGAACTCTAATACAATATCCGTAATTCACTTAAATAATGCATTTTGATCCAATTACGATTGACATAAATCTACCTCTGGGGAATTTTATCGTTACCTTTTCGCTCTCCACTCCATTCATTCCTGTTCTTGTGCAAACTAGGGAAAAACGCGTGAAACGAATTTTAAAATCACTAGGTAGGTAGTAGGCATTATATGCATTGAAAGTATCCCTTATCCATTACATTGGATGTTTGCGAATATTTATTACTTTATTGGTATTAAGGATTTATTTCTTTTTATTTTACTCTAACAGGTTGTAAATATTTTTTGCTAAAATCGAGACATATCGGTTAAAAAGGGATTCGAATTGAAGTGATGCTGGCTAATTTTGCCTGTATGCGTTTCCTATATATTCACTGAAAAAAAAATCGGGATCGCCTATTTTTTATCATTTGAGTTAAATTAATAATAATAAAGAAAAGCCCTCCTTATGCAAAGGCTCACATGCTTCGTAAACCTCAATTCGGTATCCAGTACGATCCCCACGTTTTTTGCCGAGGCAGTGCTCAACGAAAATCGTATCAAGAAAATCCAATAAGATTGATGAACTTTTTATATAAATCTCTACAAGATGATACCAAATTCAAAATTTTCAAACCATAATTAATCACCATAACCTGATGGAGAGTATGTCTTCAAAGATTCTAATTTTTTCTATCTTTGTATCCCCCAACTTGAAGAAGACAAGTTTTTCTGAACCGTAGAGATACAGATGGCCCCCATTGTCCCTTCCACCTCCGACAGTGGCAGGTGTTAGGGGAGTATGGCCGATCATTTACCTCAGACATGATCCAAACGCTCATGTGCCCTGAGCAAATGACGATCCACGCAATATTTTCAGATCATTGGATTTCAAAAGTCGATCAGACTCAAGGCTTATTATTTTGGTTTTCATAATATTTCTACCCTACAATGTGTCCAAGGTTAGAGTTTGGAAGAGGAAAAACTTTTTTATTTGTCGATTTAGAAGAAAAAGTCATTCTTTATAAAAACGTCTGCTTGTGTCAAAACTACAATTTCAAATGCCAAATTTACGATTACTATACAGGGTATATCAAAAATAACATTTTTAATCATTTTGATTTTTTTGTTTTTTTTTTAATTTTATGAAAATATTTTCAAAACCGTGATTTATTACACCAATTGTGCAAAAAATACAAATAAACTTTTTTCTCAAATTGGTTAATTTCATAGCTACTATTAAAATAATAAAATTAAAAAAACAAGAAAATCAAAATCATTAAAAATATTATTTTTGATATACCCTGTATAGTAATCGTAAATTTGGTATTTGAATTTGTAGTTTTGACACAAGCAAACGTGTTTATAAAGAATAACTTTTTCTTCTAAATCTACAAATAAAAAAGTTTTTCTTCTTCCAAACTCTATCCAAAAATAGTCGAAAAAATTCTGAAGGTGAGACTCGTTAATTTTCTAAGAAAGAATTTAATTTTATCGGAGAAACAATTTGGGTTTACGGAAGGAAAAAGTACGTCGGACGCTATAGCGTTTCTTGTCCGAAGAATTTATGAAGCATTGGATGAGAGTAAGCCTTGTGCAACAGTTTTCATCGACCTGGCCAAGGCTTTCGACACAGTGTGTCACAATAAATTGACGGAGAAATTATTTAATGTCTGTATTAGGGGGCTCGCACTACAGTTATTCAAATCCTACCTAACAAACAGAAATCAGATGGTCAAATTAAATAAAGTCTATAGTAGCTCCAAAAGAGTGTCCTTTGGAATTCCACAGGGGACAGTGATTGGTCCGATATTATTCCTCATTTATATAAATGGTCTATTGCAATTGGATTATACTGGAGATGTATTTTCCTTCGCCGATGATACTGCATTGTTTGTAGAAGGGACAAATTGGGAGGAAGTCGAGGGCAGAATGAAGGACGGTCTGCGACAAATTTGTCATTGGTTTGATAAAAACTTGCTTACAATTCACTTGGACAAAACGACGTACGTAAATTTCACAAACCATAAAACCAAAGTCCCACCAAACAGTAAGATTACAATTGACCTGCCACAAAGAAATCGCTCTTGGGAAATTCAACGAAAAGATTGCGCTAAATATTTGGGCGTAATGGTGGACAGTCATATGATCTACAAATATCGGCCTGCATTTAAGCACAATAGGATACACAACAGTAGACACATGTAAACACGTATCATCTACATGTACATAGTAATGCATATCCCATACCATGCAGAGGCCGAACAAACTCAATGTATAGCAGTAAAACCAGTCGTATAAATATAAATAAATATAAATAAAAATAGTATGAACACAAAACGCTAGCAGGAGACCATTTTATCCTTCTGCCAGCATCTCCCAAATATTTGGGTTTCAGCAATGCTCGGACGGTGGTCTCCAAGCGTTCTGCCGTCGATGTTTAATGCCAAATAATGAAAAATTAAATATATACATTCAGTTTGTTTGGCCTCTGCATGGTATAGGATATGCATTACTATGTACATGTAGATGATACGTGTTTACATGTGTCTACTGTTGTGTATCCTATTGTGCTTCAATGCAGGCCGATATTTGTAGATGGGCAATGACTATGGTACTCTGACGAGCTCATTACAAGAGCGAAACAAATTCGTCAGTATCTGTCGACCCATGCCTCGGTCTGGTTCTATTGAATTAGATTGGGGCCCTGCTAAATTAAACAAAATTCCTTGTGTAGGTAAAACCAACATTTAAGTCCGCTGTGCCACAAAATTATTTTCATTTATTATATTTACGGACATGAAATCCTTTTAATTGTAATAATGTTTTCGCAATACTGAAGATACACTACATAATATATAAAACTGTCTGTAGTAGGCAGACCAGGTCAAACAAAATCTCTTTTCCACGATATGTTGGCTTCACCTAAACGAATTTTATCGATATCTAGCTTGCATACCACCTGCCCATTATTTGGCAGCTCTACCTATGCCTGAAAGCACAACAGAAAGAGCTTAAAACCAAATTAATATAATATGGGATGCTGCCAGTATTTATAAATGTATTATAGTGGACTTTAAGTGCTCTAATACGCGTTTTGTAAAATAAATTCCGCTCCAGCAATTCAAATATTTTGAATTTTGATATGATGTGGATAATTTTAAGCATTCGAGTTATTTTAGGCAACAGATTTTCTGACTGATTATACATTATTACCTACAGGGTATTTATCTCTCTCCTGTAAAATAAAATTAACAAAGGTACACGATACAACAAATAGGTTGTTCCTGCAAATGATACTGCCACTGATCTCCTTGCCGACGATTCAGCGGAGCTCAGGTGAATCGCAGTAGTAGTACCCAGCGTCATCGTCCGGTCTAATAAACTAGAACCACTCCCTCAACGACTCGCCAAGCACTGCCCCCCAGCTGTCGAAGACCCAGTAGCACCCATCTATTTGCAAGCCGATCAAAAAGGAGAATGAACAAGGGCTAGCAGACTACCAACTAAACAAAAACGAACTAAAACGGAAATATGACAACAAACACAAAAAGGTAAGTCATAACGACTTGAAATGCATAACGCCTATCAAGATGTTCAGATAGTTAACTTTTAACGTTAGCAATATTGTTACAGATTCGATGTTAGACTGCAACTACTGGTCATGATCATTCCTAGATCAGATACCATTTAAAAGACCCAAACAACTAAGAACAACCGAGGGCATAGTCAAGGACAATCTCACAACGTATTCACAATCATGCATAGAATTGCTTGGCATGTTTCAGGGACCGAAGCAGACAACTTTGGAGAGGAAGACCTAGGGTTTAAGTGAGTTGGGGCTTATAATAAATAAATAAATAAATAAATGCTTTATTGCCCAACAGATAAACAATCCCTTTAAAGGACAAATACATTAAAAATATACATATATATATATATATATACAATACAAAAATAAAAAGAAATAATACGAGTATATCTGAAAATTATTGTTCGAAAAATTCATCAAAAACCAACTTAATTCTAACAAAATTATCGAAAAACATGTCGCAATAATGACATATTTTATTAAAGTTGCTGGTCATCATATAAATAGGTGACCTTAAGAGAGCGTTGGTCCTAGCACGCACACATTTAAATAAATAATTCTGTCTACCACAAAGACGAGGAACATTGAAATTTAATTTCGAAATCAAATAAGGACTATCTATCTTGCCATGAAGAAGGTTATATAAGAAAGCCAAGGACGACACAAGACGACGATGCTCCAGACTCTGCATCGAAAAACGCGATAAAAGCAGACTATGATCATATCCCCGAACGGGGTAAACACCATCCTGTCTCCAAACCAGATACTTTAGGAATCTCCTCTGGACCCTTTCCACTGCCTGTTTATGAACCGAGTAAAATGGACTCCAAATTATGGACCCATACTCCAGTTTCGATCGTACATATGCACAATAAAGGGCCGTAAGTGTATTTATGTCCGTGAATCCCTTACAGTTCCGAACCAAAAATCCGTACATGCGACCGGCCTCCTCAACCTTCCCACGAACGTGATTAACAAACGTAAGCTGTGAATCGAACACAATACCAAGGTCCTTGATGGTCTCCAACGAGGACAGCGGAAAACCATTGATCTCATAAGAAAATCCAGTACTGTCCCCTTTTCTCGAATATGAAACAGACTTACACTTTGCTATGTTCAATGCAAGCTTATTTCTCTCACACCAGTCACTCAACCTGTCAATATCATTTTGCAATGCATAACAGTCCGCCAAAGAATTTATTGAGTGAAAAATTTTAAGGTCGTCAGCAAATAAGAGACTGCTTGTCCCAACAGCCGAAACCAGATCATTAATAAAAAGGACGAATAATAAAGGACCCAAATTAGAGCCCTGCGGAACCCCAGAAGTCGTAAAATATATAGTAGATTTATGTCCATTAAAATATACAAATTGACATCTGTCACTCAAGTAGGATAAAATAAGTAAAATGAGCTTTTTCGAAAACCCAAACTGATTTAACTTTTGCATCAACACACCATGATCCATTCTGTCGAACGCCTTCGAGAAATCTGTGTATATAACATCAATTTGTCCACCAAAGTCTAAAGTTTCAGATATTTCCTGTGTCATATGAGCAAGATTTGTGACAGTGGACCTATGATTCATGAAACCATGTTGATGTATAGAAATCTCGTTACACACACAATTATAAATACGTTTGTATATTATTGACTCAAAAAGTTTAGAAAAATTCGACAGAATAGACACGGGGCGGTAGTTGGTAATCTGGGATTTGTCACCAGCTTTAAATACTGGTACAACTTTTGCTTGTTTCCAAAACACAGGGTACTTTTGCGAACTTAAAATTAAATTAAAAATTATCTCCAGTGGCTCCGCAAAAGCACCAATACAATCCCTAACAATAAATGATGGTACTAAGTCCGGTCCAGCTGTTAGCCCAGCCTTAATCTTTCCGCGACTGTCAAAAATATCATCCCTCGTTATGCATTCGATGTCTATAAAATTATTAACCAAAGAGACGTCAATGTCCTCTACAGATGCAGAAGTGGATGGCAGAAACACACTCTCGAAAAAGTCACTAAAACCAGCCAAAATTGCCGCAGGCTGGTCACACGTAACCTCACCGTATTTCATCACATTAGGAATTCGAGACGATCTATTGCGTTGATTAAAAAAAGACCAGAATTTTTTTGGATCAGATTGCAAATCATTTTGAATAGTTGAAATATACGTTTTATATAAATACTTAATATCAGACTTAATTAATTTTCTCAACCTAGCGTATTCGATGTAATAACCATGATCCTGTGTTTTCTTATACTTCCTTAAACAATTCTCTTTTCGTTTAATATTAGAAATTATATCAGATGTAAACCAGGTAGGAAACGATCGCGCATGATGCTGAAATCTAGGTACATACAGGTCAAACAGTGAATATAATTTCTCATAGAAGCCTTCCACCGCGACATCAACCTCTTGGCACTGTCTCAAGTGCGACCAATCCGCTGCGAGTATAGAGTCATACAACAAGACATAATTAGCTTTTTTAAAATTATAAGATTTTGATGTAGGATTTAATGGAAAATTTGTATGTGCCTCGGAGACAGGAATATGCAATTTAACATACAAGGCCGGGTGATGCCTATCCTCAAAAACAAAAGGTGTGTCGTAGCGTGAGACCTCACACTCAATATTAGATAATACCAGATCTAAAAGTCTGTTATTACAATTGACAATATTATTAAATTGCTTAAAATTAAAAAACGATCCAAAATTTTCGATACACATAACACGTCTGTCATTATTATTACCATTGGCATATGTAGGTATGTTAAAGTCACCAAAAACTATAACCATCTTATCAAATAGTTGTTCAAAATGTTCCAGACATTCAAAAAACTGTTCTAATAATTCAAACGTTAGTGATGGTGGTAGATATAGTGCCATGATATAAAATGAAAAATATTTGATTGTACATTTTAATAGCAAACAGTCAATCATCCTAAATTGTTGATGTAAAGAACCAATGTCAATAGATTCTACTTTCATAGAATTTTTTACGGCTACTAATACACCACCACCCGTAGACAAGCCAGTGCTTACAAAATCGCGATCCCTGCGGTAAACAAAATAATCGTCGGTAAAAACTTCACTGTTACTTACGCTAGAGTTCAGCCACGTTTCAGTCAGCACTATTACATCGTTCTCACAATCAGCAACAGAACCATAAAAAGTGTCCAATTTTGTGTTCAAGCCTCTCACATTTTGATAAGCACAATGTAGAAATTTTAAACTGTTGGGCGTTGGCGGTTTAAAACCAGAGACACAATTTTGGGCTTACCACTGAAGTATCTAATTTTTAAGTTGCTCTCACCTCGTGCAGTTCTCTCGCCAAGTTCCTGTTTCAGTTTGCGATACTCCTCTGCCTGATACGTCTTAGTGGAGATTACCATGCGCAAAAATATGCCTGTTTAACGAAATATGAAGATTTTCTAACTTTGTTTTTAAACTAACTACCTAATATTTCAGCTTCAAAATACTTCATTACCTAATCCCATCTTTACTCTTTAACACCCTATCAAAATTTTTGCTACCAGATACGCCTTAGTGGAGATTACCATGCGCAAAATATGCCTGCTTAGCGAAATATGATGATTTTCTAACTCTGTTTTTGAACTAACTATCTAATATTTCAGCTTCAAAATACTTCATTACCTAATTCCATCTTTACTCTTTAACACCCATTCAAAATTTTTGCTACCAGATACGCCTTAGTGGAGATTAACATGCGCAAAAATATGCCTGCTTAGCGAAATATGATGATTTTCTAACTTTGTTTTTGAACTCACTATCTAATATTTCAGCTTCAAAATACTTCATTACCTAATCCCATCTTTACTCTTTAACACCCTATCAAAATTTTTGCTGCCAGATACGTCTTAGTGGAGAGTACCATACGCAAAAATATGCCTGCTTAGCGAAATATGATGATTTTCTAACTCTGTTTTTGAACTAACTATCTAATATTTCAGCTTCAAAATACTTCACTACCTAATCCAATCTTTACTCTTTAACACTATAAAAAAAATTTTGCTACCAGGTACGTCTTAGTGGAGATTACCATGCGCAAAAATATGCCTGTTTAACGAAATATGAAGATTTTCTAACTTTGTTTTTAAACTAACTACCTAATATTTCAGCTTCAAAATACTTCATTGCCTAATCCCATCTTTACTCTTTAACACCCTATCAAAATTTTTGCTACCAGATACGCCTTAGTGGAGATTACCATGCGCAAAAATATGCCTGCTTAGCGAAATATGATGATTTTCTAACTCTGTTTTTGAACTAACTATCTAATATTTCAGCTTCAAAATACTTCATTACCTAATCCCATCTTTTCTCTTTAACACTATATCAAAGTTTTCGCTACCAGATCCGCCTTAGTGGAGATTACCATGCGCAAAAATATGCTTGCTTAGCGAAATATCAAGATTTTTCTAATTCTGTTTCTGAACTAATTATCTAATATTTCAGCTTCAAAATACTTCATTACCTAATCCAATCTTTACTCTTTAACACCCCATCAAAATTTTTGCTACCAGAAACGTATTAGTGAAGATTTCCATGGGCAAAAATATGTCTATAAACGATTGTATTCAAATTCCCCTCTTAAGCATGAATACAGGATAAGGGTAGAAAATAAAAATGCAATATTTGTGTTTTTCAATATATTCACGTTCAACACTAACACATTTATCAGATATATCAATAATTAATTTATTTATACCTTCATAAAAAAATTTTGAATAATATTGGGCGTCTCTCAATAACAGAAATACTTGGCCAATAAGTGTAGCGGAGCTTCTTGTTGATGTAAAATTAAGTGTCTGGCAATAAATCATCACGTAGATGTATCAATAGCGTAATAAAAATTGAAAAGCGGATTTATAATAGTGCATATCACTAGACTCGCTTCAAGTAGTGAGTGTAATTCAAATATTTAAATTGAGAGGCAAGCAAGTCAGAATAGAAATCAATACAGTCGAGTGCCGACTGCCTATCACACCGGCCTAGCCGTGAAAATATGCTATAAAATAGTGAGAAAATTCACTGTGAACTCTAATACAATATCCGTAATTCACTTAAATAATGCATTTTGATCCAATTACGATTGACATAAATCTACCTCTGGGGAATTTTATCGTTACCTTTTCGCTCTCCACTCCATTCATTCCTGTTCTTGTGCAAACTAGGGAAAAACGCGTGAAACGAATTTTAAAATCACTAGGTAGGTAGTAGGCATTATATGCATTGAAAGTATCCCTTATCCATTACATTGGATGTTTGCGAATATTTATTACTTTATTGGTATTAAGGATTTATTTCTTTTTATTTTACTCTAACAGGTTGTAAATATTTTTTGCTAAAATCGAGACATATCGGTTAAAAAGGGATTCGAATTGAAGTGATGCTGGCTAATTTTGCCTGTATGCGTTTCCTATATATTCACTGAAAAAAAAATCGGGATCGCCTATTTTTTATCATTTGAGTTAAATTAATAATAATAAAGAAAAGCCCTCCTTATGCAAAGGCTCACATGCTTCGTAAACCTCAATTCGGTATCCAGTACGATCCCCACGTTTTTTGCCGAGGCAGTGCTCAACGAAAATCGTATCAAGAAAATCCAATAAGATTGATGAACTTTTTATATAAATCTCTACAAGATGATACCAAATTCAAAATTTTCAAACCATAATTAATCACCATAACCTGATGGAGAGTATGTCTTCAAAGATTCTAATTTTTTCTATCTTTGTATCCCCCAACTTGAAGAAGACAAGTTTTTCTGAACCGTAGAGATACAGATGGCCCCCATTGTCCCTTCCACCTCCGACAGTGGCAGGTGTTAGGGGAGTATGGCCGATCATTTACCTCAGACATGATCCAAACGCTCATGTGCCCTGAGCAAATGACGATCCACGCAATATTTTCAGATCATTGGATTTCAAAAGTCGATCAGACTCAAGGCTTATTATTTTGGTTTTCATAATATTTCTACCCTACAATGTGTCCAAGGTTAGAGTTTGGAAGAGGAAAAACTTTTTTATTTGTCGATTTAGAAGAAAAAGTCATTCTTTATAAAAACGTCTGCTTGTGTCAAAACTACAATTTCAAATGCCAAATTTACGATTACTATACAGGGTATATCAAAAATAACATTTTTAATCATTTTGATTTTTTTGTTTTTTTTTTAATTTTATGAAAATATTTTCAAAACCGTGATTTATTACACCAATTGTGCAAAAAATACAAATAAACTTTTTTCTCAAATTGGTTAATTTCATAGCTACTATTAAAATAATAAAATTAAAAAAACAAGAAAATCAAAATCATTAAAAATATTATTTTTGATATACCCTGTATAGTAATCGTAAATTTGGTATTTGAATTTGTAGTTTTGACACAAGCAAACGTGTTTATAAAGAATAACTTTTTCTTCTAAATCTACAAATAAAAAAGTTTTTCTTCTTCCAAACTCTATCCAAAAATAGTCGAAAAAATTCTGAAGGTGAGACTCGTTAATTTTCTAAGAAAGAATTTAATTTTATCGGAGAAACAATTTGGGTTTACGGAAGGAAAAAGTACGTCGGACGCTATAGCGTTTCTTGTCCGAAGAATTTATGAAGCATTGGATGAGAGTAAGCCTTGTGCAACAGTTTTCATCGACCTGGCCAAGGCTTTCGACACAGTGTGTCACAATAAATTGACGGAGAAATTATTTAATGTCTGTATTAGGGGGCTCGCACTACAGTTATTCAAATCCTACCTAACAAACAGAAATCAGATGGTCAAATTAAATAAAGTCTATAGTAGCTCCAAAAGAGTGTCCTTTGGAATTCCACAGGGGACAGTGATTGGTCCGATATTATTCCTCATTTATATAAATGGTCTATTGCAATTGGATTATACTGGAGATGTATTTTCCTTCGCCGATGATACTGCATTGTTTGTAGAAGGGACAAATTGGGAGGAAGTCGAGGGCAGAATGAAGGACGGTCTGCGACAAATTTGTCATTGGTTTGATAAAAACTTGCTTACAATTCACTTGGACAAAACGACGTACGTAAATTTCACAAACCATAAAACCAAAGTCCCACCAAACAGTAAGATTACAATTGACCTGCCACAAAGAAATCGCTCTTGGGAAATTCAACGAAAAGATTGCGCTAAATATTTGGGCGTAATGGTGGACAGTCATATGATCTACAAATATCGGCCTGCATTTAAGCACAATAGGATACACAACAGTAGACACATGTAAACACGTATCATCTACATGTACATAGTAATGCATATCCCATACCATGCAGAGGCCGAACAAACTCAATGTATAGCAGTAAAACCAGTCGTATAAATATAAATAAATATAAATAAAAATAGTATGAACACAAAACGCTAGCAGGAGACCATTTTATCCTTCTGCCAGCATCTCCCAAATATTTGGGTTTCAGCAATGCTCGGACGGTGGTCTCCAAGCGTTCTGCCGTCGATGTTTAATGCCAAATAATGAAAAATTAAATATATACATTCAGTTTGTTTGGCCTCTGCATGGTATAGGATATGCATTACTATGTACATGTAGATGATACGTGTTTACATGTGTCTACTGTTGTGTATCCTATTGTGCTTCAATGCAGGCCGATATTTGTAGATGGGCAATGACTATGGTACTCTGACGAGCTCATTACAAGAGCGAAACAAATTCGTCAGTATCTGTCGACCCATGCCTCGGTCTGGTTCTATTGAATTAGATTGGGGCCCTGCTAAATTAAACAAAATTCCTTGTGTAGGTAAAACCAACATTTAAGTCCGCTGTGCCACAAAATTATTTTCATTTATTATATTTACGGACATGAAATCCTTTTAATTGTAATAATGTTTTCGCAATACTGAAGATACACTACATAATATATAAAACTGTCTGTAGTAGGCAGACCAGGTCAAACAAAATCTCTTTTCCACGATATGTTGGCTTCACCTAAACGAATTTTATCGATATCTAGCTTGCATACCACCTGCCCATTATTTGGCAGCTCTACCTATGCCTGAAAGCACAACAGAAAGAGCTTAAAACCAAATTAATATAATATGGGATGCTGCCAGTATTTATAAATGTATTATAGTGGACTTTAAGTGCTCTAATACGCGTTTTGTAAAATAAATTCCGCTCCAGCAATTCAAATATTTTGAATTTTGATATGATGTGGATAATTTTAAGCATTCGAGTTATTTTAGGCAACAGATTTTCTGACTGATTATACATTATTACCTACAGGGTATTTATCTCTCTCCTGTAAAATAAAATTAACAAAGGTACACGATACAACAAATAGGTTGTTCCTGCAAATGATACTGCCACTGATCTCCTTGCCGACGATTCAGCGGAGCTCAGGTGAATCGCAGTAGTAGTACCCAGCGTCATCGTCCGGTCTAATAAACTAGAACCACTCCCTCAACGACTCGCCAAGCACTGCCCCCCAGCTGTCGAAGACCCAGTAGCACCCATCTATTTGCAAGCCGATCAAAAAGGAGAATGAACAAGGGCTAGCAGACTACCAACTAAACAAAAACGAACTAAAACGGAAATATGACAACAAACACAAAAAGGTAAGTCATAACGACTTGAAATGCATAACGCCTATCAAGATGTTCAGATAGTTAACTTTTAACGTTAGCAATATTGTTACAGATTCGATGTTAGACTGCAACTACTGGTCATGATCATTCCTAGATCAGATACCATTTAAAAGACCCAAACAACTAAGAACAACCGAGGGCATAGTCAAGGACAATCTCACAACGTATTCACAATCATGCATAGAATTGCTTGGCATGTTTCAGGGACCGAAGCAGACAACTTTGGAGAGGAAGACCTAGGGTTTAAGTGAGTTGGGGCTTATAATAAATAAATAAATAAATAAATGCTTTATTGCCCAACAGATAAACAATCCCTTTAAAGGACAAATACATTAAAAATATACATATATATATATATATATACAATACAAAAATAAAAAGAAATAATACGAGTATATCTGAAAATTATTGTTCGAAAAATTCATCAAAAACCAACTTAATTCTAACAAAATTATCGAAAAACATGTCGCAATAATGACATATTTTATTAAAGTTGCTGGTCATCATATAAATAGGTGACCTTAAGAGAGCGTTGGTCCTAGCACGCACACATTTAAATAAATAATTCTGTCTACCACAAAGACGAGGAACATTGAAATTTAATTTCGAAATCAAATAAGGACTATCTATCTTGCCATGAAGAAGGTTATATAAGAAAGCCAAGGACGACACAAGACGACGATGCTCCAGACTCTGCATCGAAAAACGCGATAAAAGCAGACTATGATCATATCCCCGAACGGGGTAAACACCATCCTGTCTCCAAACCAGATACTTTAGGAATCTCCTCTGGACCCTTTCCACTGCCTGTTTATGAACCGAGTAAAATGGACTCCAAATTATGGACCCATACTCCAGTTTCGATCGTACATATGCACAATAAAGGGCCGTAAGTGTATTTATGTCCGTGAATCCCTTACAGTTCCGAACCAAAAATCCGTACATGCGACCGGCCTCCTCAACCTTCCCACGAACGTGATTAACAAACGTAAGCTGTGAATCGAACACAATACCAAGGTCCTTGATGGTCTCCAACGAGGACAGCGGAAAACCATTGATCTCATAAGAAAATCCAGTACTGTCCCCTTTTCTCGAATATGAAACAGACTTACACTTTGCTATGTTCAATGCAAGCTTATTTCTCTCACACCAGTCACTCAACCTGTCAATATCATTTTGCAATGCATAACAGTCCGCCAAAGAATTTATTGAGTGAAAAATTTTAAGGTCGTCAGCAAATAAGAGACTGCTTGTCCCAACAGCCGAAACCAGATCATTAATAAAAAGGACGAATAATAAAGGACCCAAATTAGAGCCCTGCGGAACCCCAGAAGTCGTAAAATATATAGTAGATTTATGTCCATTAAAATATACAAATTGACATCTGTCACTCAAGTAGGATAAAATAAGTAAAATGAGCTTTTTCGAAAACCCAAACTGATTTAACTTTTGCATCAACACACCATGATCCATTCTGTCGAACGCCTTCGAGAAATCTGTGTATATAACATCAATTTGTCCACCAAAGTCTAAAGTTTCAGATATTTCCTGTGTCATATGAGCAAGATTTGTGACAGTGGACCTATGATTCATGAAACCATGTTGATGTATAGAAATCTCGTTACACACACAATTATAAATACGTTTGTATATTATTGACTCAAAAAGTTTAGAAAAATTCGACAGAATAGACACGGGGCGGTAGTTGGTAATCTGGGATTTGTCACCAGCTTTAAATACTGGTACAACTTTTGCTTGTTTCCAAAACACAGGGTACTTTTGCGAACTTAAAATTAAATTAAAAATTATCTCCAGTGGCTCCGCAAAAGCACCAATACAATCCCTAACAATAAATGATGGTACTAAGTCCGGTCCAGCTGTTAGCCCAGCCTTAATCTTTCCGCGACTGTCAAAAATATCATCCCTCGTTATGCATTCGATGTCTATAAAATTATTAACCAAAGAGACGTCAATGTCCTCTACAGATGCAGAAGTGGATGGCAGAAACACACTCTCGAAAAAGTCACTAAAACCAGCCAAAATTGCCGCAGGCTGGTCACACGTAACCTCACCGTATTTCATCACATTAGGAATTCGAGACGATCTATTGCGTTGATTAAAAAAAGACCAGAATTTTTTTGGATCAGATTGCAAATCATTTTGAATAGTTGAAATATACGTTTTATATAAATACTTAATATCAGACTTAATTAATTTTCTCAACCTAGCGTATTCGATGTAATAACCATGATCCTGTGTTTTCTTATACTTCCTTAAACAATTCTCTTTTCGTTTAATATTAGAAATTATATCAGATGTAAACCAGGTAGGAAACGATCGCGCATGATGCTGAAATCTAGGTACATACAGGTCAAACAGTGAATATAATTTCTCATAGAAGCCTTCCACCGCGACATCAACCTCTTGGCACTGTCTCAAGTGCGACCAATCCGCTGCGAGTATAGAGTCATACAACAAGACATAATTAGCTTTTTTAAAATTATAAGATTTTGATGTAGGATTTAATGGAAAATTTGTATGTGCCTCGGAGACAGGAATATGCAATTTAACATACAAGGCCGGGTGATGCCTATCCTCAAAAACAAAAGGTGTGTCGTAGCGTGAGACCTCACACTCAATATTAGATAATACCAGATCTAAAAGTCTGTTATTACAATTGACAATATTATTAAATTGCTTAAAATTAAAAAACGATCCAAAATTTTCGATACACATAACACGTCTGTCATTATTATTACCATTGGCATATGTAGGTATGTTAAAGTCACCAAAAACTATAACCATCTTATCAAATAGTTGTTCAAAATGTTCCAGACATTCAAAAAACTGTTCTAATAATTCAAACGTTAGTGATGGTGGTAGATATAGTGCCATGATATAAAATGAAAAATATTTGATTGTACATTTTAATAGCAAACAGTCAATCATCCTAAATTGTTGATGTAAAGAACCAATGTCAATAGATTCTACTTTCATAGAATTTTTTACGGCTACTAATACACCACCACCCGTAGACAAGCCAGTGCTTACAAAATCGCGATCCCTGCGGTAAACAAAATAATCGTCGGTAAAAACTTCACTGTTACTTACGCTAGAGTTCAGCCACGTTTCAGTCAGCACTATTACATCGTTCTCACAATCAGCAACAGAACCATAAAAAGTGTCCAATTTTGTGTTCAAGCCTCTCACATTTTGATAAGCACAATGTAGAAATTTTAAACTGTTGGGCGTTGGCGGTTTAAAACCAGAGACACAATTTTGGGCTTACCACTGAAGTATCTAATTTTTAAGTTGCTCTCACCTCGTGCAGTTCTCTCGCCAAGTTCCTGTTTCAGTTTGCGATACTCCTCTGCCTGATTCTTCGTACGATCAGGAGCAACAATAACCCTCCCAAACGTTACATCACTTCTAATTTTGCGCCATCCACGTATAACAACATTGGCGTCAGCAGCAGAAGACAAAATGACTTTCAACGGGCGGGGCCCAGCACCAACTACGCGGCCCACTCGTAGTGTTTTTACACAGGTAACAGCGTCAGATGAACCGGAAGACACCAAACCAATCATATCATTCACCACCACAGAGTCATGCTGTTTTCTTTCATCCAAGTCGTGAGATTCAGATTCAGCAAGACCAAATACCATTATGTTTTGCTGTCTCTTTTGACGTTCATCTATTTCTTTAACAACATCATTAAAGCTCGCAATTGGCAAATCCCTGGCCTTATTTTCCACGCCATCAACCTGCGTCCGGAGTTTATCTAATTTGGAATGCAATAAACGATTCTCTTCCTTCAAGCTGACATTTTCGGCCACCAGCATGTCCAGCTTCTCTTGAATAGCATTATAACGCATATCCAATTCATGGCGAAATGGTGAAAAATACTTGTTAAACAATGCCTCTATCTTTTTTAAGTCAATTGAATCACCTTCCTCTGGCATGGTCAAATCATCATCCACACCCATAACAGAGGAATTAGCAGAGCAAATATGGCAATGCCATCGCTGTTTATTCTTTTTGATATTTAGTTCAACTCGTGAGAACTCCTCGTTCGAAAGACCACAACATTTCTTATGAAGCCAATCGTGGCACGTAGAACATTTTATTGATGGGGAATTTCTCTGAATAGCGGAATTACACACTTTGCACAACATTTAAATTCGCCAAACCGGTCCTGTTTCAGTACGTGAAAATATAAGTAAAAATCAAAATTCACTTTATCACACAGGTACCTATATCACAAAAAGCGTGCACCTAGATACGATTTTCTGTTAGTGTTTTTAAAATAAATAAATTAACTTGAGAATGAATTCAGCAATTACTCAATCCAGGTATCTGCACTACAAAATGTGATATTACCACATTAAACTACACAATTTACTCTACACTGTGATATAATTTTCCAATTAAATTGACGCTTATAAACGAACGAAAAATTAAGTATTGTGGAGACCGATTCGATGCGTGCGACTTCAATTAATTATAATGATATAATAATAATGAAGCTACAATATGTTCCACATATGGTGAATAAAATTTAGAGCTAACCAAGAGAAAATTGAGTGTTTTATTATGCTAAACAAAAAGAAAGAAGTTAGTCTGATGGTAGGTATTTAATTAAGTGACTATAAGACGTGTTATAAGTTAGCGATTACTGTCTATTATAACAATTGTAACATCGGGTTATATTTAACCGTTACAATATCAAGGAAGCTTTACTCCTGGATATCTGTGATATTTGGTTTTGTCTACACAAAATTACTGTTACATTTACTAGTAATGGGACCTGTGTTTCGAGGAGAAAGATTTTCTGTTCAAGTGGTGCAACTCGAGAATAATAATTGGTCCCTATATCAATCCCATCATATCCGTTCTGTCGCCTACATTGCTACATATTTGTACACACAGGTTAGGTATATTATGTAGGGACTCTATGTACACGTCTAAATGGATTGGACTCCATTTCATATGGAGTGTAATAAAGTGCAACGTGTTTTTGAGCAAGTTAATTACTTTTTCAGTTGTTTTTTTTTTTATTATTTTTTGGAAACTTTGGAATTTATACTAACTATAACTGAAATCTCTTGTAGATTGAAAAAATAAATAGACAACAGTTTGCATGTTACTCTACATCAGAGTGTATGGTTTTGATAGTTGTTAGAAAATATTAATTAGTCTGTTTTATAAAATGATTTTTGATTTTAATGTTTTGGAAAATAAGTTTAGACAGACTAAATGTATAACAGTAGCGACTCGTGAATTCGGACCAAATAAATCAGGACTGGCCAAAGATAATCGAAAGTTCGAATGGATAATAGTAATTTCTAACTTGTTTTTGGTATCAACATTGCTAAAAAACTGGCAAATGATAATTCAGTCAGTTGAAGATCAGTCAAGTCCGCGAAAGAACAACGTGCCATGATTAGAGTTTAAGTAAGAGAAGATGTTAAAGGGATTCATGCAAGGATGCCAAAAGTAAAATGGGTACAAGTAATTATTGTTTAAACCGTTTGAAAATTTACAAATATCCGTGATGAGCAGCGAACACGAGGACTGGACGAAATTGGAACTTCCTGCTAGGACTATTGCATCGACAAGATCATCCACAAACAACAGACGCAAAAGTGTTGAAGTAATGAATACGGCAATGCAATAGAAAACTGGGCTGGGAGATTCTTCTTCACGCCCTTGTAATGAGATTAGGGTTTGGGGTACGAGTTTGCCTTCTCTGGAAGGCAACCCTCGTACAAACAATAAATGAACGAAAAATAATGTGTACATATTATCAACATCATTATTTTTCAAATAATAATAATAATGACTGTCTGAAAATCGGAACATCTAATCACCCCGTATGATGGCTACCACAAAAGCACCAGAGGTAAATCCAAAAGCTAACCGACTGTAACATTGATGCTGTAAATTATTTAGCGTTAAAGTAACGATTTATTTTAATACAGGATAACAATAATAATTATTCTATCAACATTGATAATTATGTTGGTAGTAATCACTATTATTGCTATGCAAAGGGTTTGTTTGGTTTATTGCCTAATATAGCGAAAACAGTATCTCAATATGCTTTATTTTGTGCACTATGAACGAGTAGCTACAAATAGAGTAGAGAATTTTGCCGACTCAAAGTGGTGTCTAAGATTATTGAACATTTAAGGCAATTTTTATATTTTATAATTTTCAATTTTTACGACCTCTATTATTGTTATAGTGAGAAAATAATGGATTTTAGGTCTTTTGTAAAAGAAACTAATGTATTTTAAGCCAACGTTTCGACAATCTTTATTGTGATCCTCAGGGCACAACTGAAAAAGACCTAAAACTCATTATTTTCTCACTATATTTATATTTTATATATAAATATTTATATTTATTATTCTTGAACCTTGATCTTCAATTTCTTTTTTTTTTTCATTTTCTTGGAATGAGGTTCACAAATTTAAAAAAAGAATATTTATTTTTTGATACATAGAAAACGAAGAGTCCTCAGCAATTTTTGTTATTATTTATAGTTTTATATGATGTTATTATAGATCTGACTTAGGAATTGAATGTCTGTTCTGTCATTGATACTATGTTCATTCTTTTTTATGTGAATCATCTCCAGCATTTCCCTCTTTTTGTTATGTGCCTCCTTTACTAAAATTGAAGTGGCCTCAAAATCAAATTCATCGTTATAAGATTCAATGTGTTTTTTAAGAGCTGTTTTACCGGTGTTGGGATTCCTATGATTTGCAAGACGCTTCTCGAGATATTGTTTTGTTTGGCCAATGTATACTGCTTCGCAACCCTTACAAGGTATTTCATACACAACATGGGTATTTTAAATTTTTGGGGTTTTAGATTTTAGTTTAGTGTATACGTACTTTTGATTTTAGAGTATTATTATTTTTGTGGCAGACAGTGATGTTATGTTTTTTTAATTTATTTTTTAAACTTTCTGATAATTCTTTAACATAAGGGAGCGACACATAATTATTATTACTGTTTGCAAATAGAGTTAGCCAATTTTTCTGGTATATTTGAGAAACATTTTTTTTTCGTTTTTTAACCCTTTTTTTTAACTATTTTCGAACGCCTGTGTGAACCAATTCTTTTATGGAATATTTTTTAGCTTATATTGTATCACAACTATGAAAAATTATTCTATATTTCGAATAAGTTTAGGAAATATATATTTTTTATGTTTTGACCCCTTTTCCACTATTTACGAACGCCTATGAAAGTCAGTTATTCATGACACATTTTATAGGTTATATTCTATCAAAACTATAAATAACTAGTTAATATTTCTGCTATTTTTAAGAAATACGTTTTTTTTAAATTTTTTTTACCCCATTTTACACTATTTTCGAACGCCAATGTGGTCTAATATTTTATGTTCAATATTTTAGGTTATATTCAATTAAATGCGTAAAAAAGTATGCAGTATTTCGGATGATAAGTTTAAGAACTATGAATTTTTTTAATTTTTGAACCCTTTTTTAAACTCTTTGCCTAAGCTCAATGTTTCCCAAAATCTAATCAGCTCCTTGCCATGTCCAATAGTATTTTTGTACCAAATTTGGTTAAAATCTGTTAAGCGGTTTTTGCGTTTTCGTGGATACAGACACACAGACATTTTTTTAAAACTACTTATTTATGTATAAAATGACCAAAAACAAGTATTTCCGGTGAAATTAAAAAAAAAATTTTTTCATGAAACTAATAGTCTCCATATATACATATATTACATAAATATATATATGGAGAGCTAAAAACAAGGAAATCAAAATCATTAAAAATAATATTTTCGATATACCCTATAGGTACTTTATGATTCAATAAAAAACTTACAATCAAAAGAATAAAAACTGTGTTTTCTATTTAATTCAACAATTGCGTTAATTTTGAAAGACCCTTTATTAATCATCATGGTTTTCGTTGTATGATCTTTTAAAAGTACCAAAAAATATATTCCAGACGCGGACTCCACATAACTTGCACGCCTAAAAAGTAGATATAACGTTTTGATGGTTGATCCCAATGCATGCAAAAGAATATTAACCATGAAAGCAAATATTTCGAAAAGCAATAAAATAATTTGTTCCCAAAAATATTTTTCTAAAAACATTAAAGGTAGATCTCACATGAGCAAATGGTCCGCTTTGGTAAATAAAGCAAACATTATTTGGGGATCAAGAGACTGTGATCGGGATCGAGAATCAAACATTTACAAACTCACCAAAACTTCGTCGAGACCCTCGTCAATGCCTTTATGACTTACGTTGTCTAAATCTCGATACAGATCTCGCGGCCACAATTCTTTCTTTTACAGTTAATTTTCCAACATTCTCCTGGTGGAAGAGCTCCGATTTACTGAAGAATCACGTAAAAAATAAATACTTAGTCAGGGCACACTAAAAAACAAACATGCAACAAACAACAATAACAATATTTAACATTTAAAACTATCATAACAATAAAGAATAACAATAAAACAGAACAAACACAGAAATAAATATTAAACTTTTTCTTCCAGTCTAAAACTCAGTTGCTTCTATGCCGGTGTCGATAAAATAAGACCCCGAATCACTGAAAATGAAAAACAAATTATGTAATTAAGCTTTATTTAATCTTTGGCTCTTCTACCTTGCATTCGCTGCAATTCCTAGATAAGCTACGTTACCGCTACATACTCCAGCTTTGTAGTCGTTATAATTGTTACATTTCAGAGCTGGAAACGCAGTTGGATCATTGACGGATTTGGCATAAAGTTGATATGAACGGAAGTGTTCACAGAAGGCTGAAATTTTTTTTAAATTCATAGTTACAACGGTGAAATACGAGTAGAGAGAGATTATCATTAATTTGTCAGCACTTGACGAAGTATGCTGGGTGTTATATGAATTAAAATTGTGATTTTATTATTATTTCGATTCTTATCATTAAGCCTAACACTTTAAGATTCTAAAAATAAAATATAAATACAAGGTTCAAGACTGAAAAAATCAATCAACATATTTTCCAAACATATTGCTATTTAACAGTTTTTAAAACAATTTGTGAGAATTTTAATTTAAAATACTTCATGGGCAGACTGGTCTTTGAGTTTAATTTAGCTTTAGCTTTAGCATTGCTATGTTTTGTTAGATTTTCTTTCTCTAGCTATTGAGGGGACATTTTTGCATGAAGCAACATTATTAGAACCAGAGCAAAAAGTTATTTAGTAGTGTAGCTTCAAATCAAACCCCATCCTTAAGATTTAAAACCCTACCAGGGGCGGCTAGTCCTATGAGGCATGTGAGGCAGTGACTCACTAACTTTTTAACCAATTAACATTTTTTTACTGATAAAAAATGGCGCACAGATTGGTAGATTGTATACCTATTATACCTCTACGAACATCGCACATGATGATTTGTTTTAAATTATGAAAATAACTGTCATGTAAATCGTGCGTCCATTTAATGCTCGCTATCCAATGAGGCAACAATGCTCTGCCCGTCGGCGAACGCAGAACGAACGAACGAGAGTAGGCCAATCAATTGGGCGGCCAAAAAGCATGACAACACATTTGTTCGGATTTAATGCCTATCTGAAACATTGTACAGCATTTCAAGATCATTGTTAATCATATTGCATGCCTCAGCAAGAGAAGTTTGAATGAAAAATAAACCTGCATGTCGTCAGCAAATGTCTGGCTTTTACAATACTGCAATTGCTTATGAAAATTTGAAGTATATAAATTAAAAAGCGTGGGTCCAAGTATTGATCCTTGAGGTACACCTCTTCCTATATCAAGATAATTGGACTTTCCACCATCCATAACAACCCTCTGTTTCCGACCACCCAAATAGTTCTCAAAAAACTTCAAAGCTTTAGAGGTAACACCATTGTGTTTTAAAATTTTGAGTATAGTCTCGTGTTTGAGGGTACCGACTTAATTTGTGTCAAAATTTTGCCAATGTCCAATTCGGACACTTCCTCCAACTCTAAAGGAGTTTGAATTATTTCGTTCATACCTAAATATTCTTCAAAATTTCCAGAATCAAGAGAACACCCCGGAATAGATTCGACAAAATGCCAATTAATATTTTCCAGATTTGTTAGGTTCGGGGGTAATGTACTTTTTTTATTAGGCACAACTTGAATTTGTTTTAATGATTTCCATAGATCTTTAGTATTTGTCTTAGAAAAATTATTTAAATATGCCATCTTTTCGTTTTTTATAGCGGTATTAGTAAAATTCCGGAGCACAAAAAGTTTGATTGGTTAGCTGGGAGCGCCGAGTTAAAAAAAAATATTTTGTTGACCTTGTGTCATGTTTTCAGTACCTAATAATAATTAGTCTAAAAATGGGTATTCTGATATAAAAAATTTAGCTCGTAGTCTGGCTATTCACGAGAAAAGTGCTGCACATATTGGATGTAAATGTAAATTACTTATCATGAAAAAACAAAAACAAAAATATAGCTTCCATTATTGATAGTTCCCAAATAATCAGCAAAGAATATACATAATATTGGTAATCAACATTTTTTTTATAAAAATCTTTGCACTGCCTCACAACCCTCAAGACTCACGGGCCGCCACTGAACCCTACCAAAAATGTTGTTATCAACTACATCATCTTATTGGAGATTCCTACCCATAAATGGATACCTATCTCCAAAGTGATTGTATTCGAATCCCCTTTTTAAAGAGAAATGTTTATTATTAGGGATGCGGTATCCACTTACATATTATTATATTTTCAACTTTCGCTACATTGTTCACTTTAATGTTCATTTAAGTGTAATGTGAACAAAGTTGGTAGAACATGTGGTGTTAAATAACTCCGCTTCAATAGCCCTTTTGTCATTCATTCAACGGTTATGCAGCTATCTATCCCCGACAGTGTCATTCTTTATTTTTTTTTCCAAGTGAAAACCATTAGCGTCCTACAGAAAAATATCTATTGTTTGCTTACCAAACCAATTTACGGCAAATAATCCATAAACATTAGCGAGGTGTAACCGTGAACAACCAGGTTGTTTGGTACCTCCGTTGGGCCAATAATCCGCATCTCCTACACTGTATTTTATACCAAAAACTCCAGCATTGGTATGGATGACATCAATGAATTTAGCATCGCCAGGAGCTAATCGGTCATCAGGGCCGTTATGGTTAAATTCAGGCCCTGCGGGGTCCAATGCTAAATAGAAATAATTTTTTATTTTATTTATTTAATAAAATAAATATATATTTATAACCACCTGTAATTCTAGTTAATCGTCCACTTTGTACTGACTTCCCAACAAACCCAGCAATTTGTCCGCCCAGACTTAATCCGATCACGTGTAAATTGTTCAATTGTAATCCTTTTCCAACTAAATAATCTATGAAGCCGGCTGCAAACTTGCCGATCGGTTTACAATTAGCCACAGGAATAGAATATAGAGGGCCAGCTAGCAGTCGTTGTGCCTGAACCAGGATCACATTATATCCACCTCTTTTTATATATTCTTGAAAAATGAAATATGCGTTAATATATTTGCAGGATTTGCTCAGTTTGTTAGTAAAGTAAGAGAACGAGGGACATTCATATTTATTTATTAGTTTATAAGGGGTGTCCCACCATTAAATGTCTTTTCATTTACTACTCCGCCACTGGTATACTATACTAACTAATTAAAACACTGGGGAATTACTGTGGTTTCTTACCGTTTTTAATCGACTGTGCATCATCTGATTTATACGACTCCAGAAATCCATGGAAAAATATTACTGTCGGTTTGTTGAAGTCAAAATTTGAATTTTGAAGTGTTTTATCATCATATGCTTTTATGACTTGAGATTCAGATGGATTCAAACTAAAATTCACAACATATTATAGGATGAAAAAATCTATTTCAACTTTTAACGCATATTTTTGTATTTTGTGTGAAGACATCCCTATGCGAAGCTACTAATTAAAGAGTCTCCTCACTCTTACAACATTTTTTGGTAAATGCCCTCTACAGGTATATTTGTTTTCACTTTTTTTTTAATAATAAGTAGTAGGTACTTACTCGGTATACAAATGGAATATAACATCTTTATTTCGATCAATTGGCGGACAGAGATTTCGATTAATTTGCCACAACTGCAATGTCATGTTGCTTAACGTTATATGTGGAGGACCTACAAAATATTGGTAGATATCATAAATATTAGGTGTTTATAATTAATATTATTGAAAAGTTTAAATTAATACATAACAGCAAAAAATTTTGTATAAATTCCGACGCCTGGGGAAGAACAACGTGGTTTGTTGTCGAAACGTTGTCAATAAAAAAAAATGATTGATCTCAAATAATTTTTTTTTTGCAAAATAATCCATTTCGTACGAGGAGTGTAGATGATATGAATGAAACATGTCTACTGCACAAAATCACGCATATAATTCAATTTAACAGCCAGTACCATACATGTTTCGAGGTCATGAACCTCATCATCAGGGGTTATTCATAGTTTAAAAACTGTTTGTATTGGATATTATTTGTCTGATTAATTATACAAATTAATTAATTAATTGTAGTCTTTATCATAACAATATAAAATTCTTTTCAGACGTATTAATTTACATAATTAATCAGACAAATAATGTCCAATACAAATAGTTTTTAAACTATGAATAACCACTGATGATGAGATTCATGACCTCGAAACATGTATGGTACTGGCTGTTAAATTGAATTATATGCGTGATTTTGTGGAGTAGACTTTTTTCATTCATATGAAATAAAAATCTTTTATTTCAATCATATTGGAACCTTATCTTAGGAATAAATGAAGATAACTATAGTATAGTCTATCTAATTTTAGTTTAAAATGATGCTAAAAAAACCACAACTCGATATCCCTTTGTAATGGCAATACCGACCGTAGCCGCCCATAGGCGCACCCTTCTTTTCATAACAATACATGTCTTCCGATATTTTAAAAATCCTTTATGTATTGACAACTGTATGTTCATGTGTATAAAAGTATACTGTAATTTTCCTTGCCGTTCCAACACGGCAACATACGTATAAACCTACGCTGAAAAAGACTGTTTTTGATTTTAGAAGTTTAGACATAGATCCACACGTCGAACATATCTTTATAATAATAATTAATACTATTGTTAATACTTGTTATGCGTATAAGTAGATACATTTATAATAATATGCTTCTGATATTATAAACTAACAACAAATTTTACTCACTTAGTCAGCGACATTTTCTATAGAACGTAAGCATTTTATAATATGTGTATTCGTCACTTCATTATTTAGAAACCTTAACTGATGATAAATATTTAAAAGAAGACGCTGGCTTTGCCCATATAAATCTTGATGCTTAAACTCCCAACGTGTTCCGCTCGTGTCGTATTACTCGCCGCGTGTCTGATACAGTGACTGCAAAAAGGTTCATCCACTTGAGGTTTTATTAAAAATTATTATCTAATTTGATAGATCTTCTTTCATTTTGTTAATGTAAGAAAAACTATTGAACAAATCATGGATACAATATTCTGTCACCGTGTTATACTGTCGGACACAAATTTTCTTGTTTAAATTCCACATTAAGTCTTCACCATACGATATGATGTCCATCCGATTATATTTAGATTAATCTGAGAAAATAACACGTTGTCAAAATTATTTGTTTCATTCGTATATTTATTTGCAAACTCTTTTTCTTTCGATTAATCATTAACCCAATACTTTTTCCAGTCACTGTAGTTATTTTTATTACTGTCGGTATCCTTTGGAAGGCATAATTTATTATATGTCTTATATACGAGGGAGAAATGTATCAAAAAACGCTGCATTCGATGCTCTTTTATAATGTAAAGAGGCATGGCAATGGATAGCCCCGGTAGAATCGTTCAATTTATACAGGGTGTTAGTAAACAAGTGCGACAAACTTCAGGAGGTAATTCTGCATGAAAAAATAATGAGAATTTTCTATATAAACACAAACACATGTCCACAAATGCTTCGTTTTCTGCTGAGATTCAGTTAAAGTTTTTCTTAAAAACTGAAGATTTATTGATTGCTCTGAAACCGGTGGAGATATGCAAATGAAATTTCGTGGGTGTTAAGAGGTAGTTATTGCGCATTTTTTGACATGCAATTAAGAATTTTAGGTTCATCAGTGGCGCGCATACGGGTAATCTCAATTTTTTTGAAGAAAAAAAAAGGTACGCCACTGGAATTTTTCAAATTAAAAATTATTTTGGAATTCTTCGTTAAATTTTTGACAAAAAATCTCTCTTGCTTTTTTATCGTAGGGGGCATTTGTGCAAAAAAAAAACATCTCGCGGCGACGCTAGTAGGCTACTGTCAACATTCTGTTATACGAATATTACGGGGTAAGATGTTTTATTTTTTTTCACAAAGATGATGCCCCCTACGATAAAACAGCAAGAGAGATTTTTTATCACAAATTGAACGAGGAATTGCAAAACCATTTTTATTTTAGTTTACTATCACCCGACCAAAGTGGCTAGCGGTCAAATGAAACCCTGCTTATACACCGATCTCCCACGTAACGATGAAGTTTGCGAAGTGGATCCTAGAGAATGGGGTGTATGTACCAAAGGGGAATTCTTTGATTATCATAGGAGTTCACCATGTATCTTTCTGAAGTTGAATAGAATAAATGGTTGGACGCGGGAATACTATGAAGATCCCAGTGAATTGCCACCAGACATGCCTGATCAGCTACGGAAACATATTTTAGATATTTTCGCAAATCGAACTTATGCAGTAAGTAAGTACATGTTTATTCCCAAATGTTGATTTACTGATTTTATTATTATAGAAAAAGAATGTTTGGATGTCATGTGAAGGCGAAACACCAGCTGACATTTAGGAGGTGTCACTTTCTATCCAAAGAATGTTCAAGGTTTTCCTGGATATTATTTTCCCTATTTGAATAGAGAAGGATATTTGAGTCCTTTGATTGCTGTACGATTCGAGAGGCCAGTATGTAAGTATCAAACAATCGTATAAACGTTTACAGAAGCTTATTACTCCAATCTTAAAGCTTGTTAACAGAAATTGGTGGTAAACCGTACACCAAGCTTAAAAAAAATTTTAAAAAAATTAAAAAAATTAATCAAATAATTTTGCTTGCACATAAAACTTTAAATTATGTTATCATAAATAAAAAAAAAAAACAAGAAACACAATAATAAGATCAGTATAACAAACGTTTTAGTGTTGTGTTTGTTCGATTGTTGACATGCCACTGATGATGATACTGGTCTAGTCCCGAAACATGTATGGCCGATAGTTTCTATTAAATTTATTTTGTGGAGATTCGACTTTCATTTAAACACTAAAATTGCAACTCCACTTAAGAATGGACTATTTTTTCAAATTAATTAATTTACTTTAAGTATCTTAATTGATTTATTTATTTGACGATGTACCTGTATGTATTAATTATTATTCTTATGTTTTATATGTTTTGTTTACCTGTCTACAAATTATTTTTAATTTTTTGACAAATATATATATTTAGTCCTGGTAGAATGGTTAAATTTATATATTTCTAATTAACTTTGGATAAACTATACCTATCTATAGTATTTCTATTTTAAAAGATGTGCAACTGTGCAAAATCCATCCAAGATAAATTCTGAATCCCATCAAAAATCAGTGCATTTTAACATGAAATTATAATTATAACACCTTGATATATTTACCTGGCAGATGCGTTAGATAACACAACACCGACAGAAACCCCATTGTATCTATTAAATCTTGTAATGTCTGTGGTTCGCGACTAACGAAAAACAATACAAGAACGAACCCACAACAAATTACTTGCGCTCAAATAATGTATAACAAACTAAATCGTACCTAAAATATTACACAATAAATCATACCAAATGGTATTTTGACACAATTTTAATAAAATAAAGTGATTTATTTGTGGAGACGCAAAGTTTGATTTATCATTGATAAACTCCACGCACAATGGACAATTTCTATAATATTACACACAATATAATAGTTATTACCTATTTGTCCCTCTACCCACTTGAACCACTAATAATCGAAGTGCAGCATTCATTAATGACAATAAGTCAAAATTATTGCGATATCCTCCAAGTGTTCTAACTACTTATTGCAATTTAAAAATAATGACCTATAATCACTTAGTTCGGTACTGTCTGATAGTATAATGTTTGGGTGTTGTGTGCACACAAATATACCGATAATAATGTTAATAATTGCAATTTGCTATGGTGACTGTATAAAAAATTAGAGGCTATTGAAAACGACTTGCGAAATTGTTTAAGGTCATCTGAAAAGATGTTTCATTTGTGGGTCACTTTGTTTATATTTTTTTAAAATAGAAAATTTAAATTTGACCAATTTTTTCCCCGTTGCATTGAGTATTAAAAAATATTTATTTTGATTTTTGAAGTCAATACTTCTTTGGCTGCATGAGAGTGATTTTCACGACACGATTTATAAAATTTTCATCCCGCAAAAGAGATGTTGCATAGAACAAATATGAGGGAGAAAGAGAGACAGAGATATTTGTGGTGTATGCTACACACTATATCCTATACCATACACTATTATGTACCGGGTATTCCATTAAGGGTGGACAGGTAGCATAATATCTCAGCAAATGATAGTTGTAGGACAATGGGGAAAAAATTATTTTAGGGAAATTGACCATGGGAAATCGCTGGAAATAGTTTTTTAGTTCCTAACTATACCGCTAGGGGGCGTAATAGATACAGTAATGCGAAAAATTCATTTTTATTGAAAATTTCGCAATAAAGTTAGAAAAAAAAATACTACCACAGTAATGCTACTGACATTCGGCATCTTTTTGGTGTATCACTTTTTATTGTGCGGCTTGAAATAAAGGCAGCAGGGAAGGACGAAATTTGACCTATGATAATGTCTATAACTTTGGTTTAGCTTAACCGAATCTATCAATCTAATTTTTGTTTAAGAACTGAAGCTTTGCTGATGAAAAAAAAATATTTCAAATCATAATTGTGTTTTGGGGCTCCGCTAGATGGCGCTATTTACAACGCCTAAGGTTTTTTTGATTTTTCTTTAAAAACTTAAATGGAATGATACAAATATTTTATCAAAAATGAAAAGTATATTGAATTTTCAACAAAAAAGTCTAAAACCGCACATCAAAATCTTTATTCGTTTCAGAGTTATGGCCAAAAGAATGTTGTTCACCAAAATTCGTTGAAAAATCATGTATCTTTAATTCTCCGTGATCAAGAATGCCATTTAAAATATTTTTAATGAAGTATTTCCGGACGTCAAAACGATGTCCTGGAACGAATTTCGTTTATTGCCAACGTTTTGTCCTTACGGGATATCTCGCTTGATTTTGAAGATAAAGAGATATGGTTTTGGCGAACTTTGGCTTTTTTTTTGTGAAGCTGACAATACTGCAAACAAAATTTTCATAGCCCGCTTCGTTTTTGAGATACAGGGCGAAATTGAAAATATTGCATTTTGGGATGCCTCGAGGGATGCCTCCTGTATCTCAACTATCGTTTAACTAGGAAAAGTAAGTAAAAACTGTATTTTATACATATTTTTACTTATGAATCCAGTGACGAGACTTGATTATTTAGGTAGAACCCAAATTCATTTTTTTTTAATAGGACATCCTGTATATTTTGTCTTATATAAAACTAATTGCGCTTTTCAAATGTAACACTTAAACGATATTTTGAGTATTAGCCTTGACTTTAGTAGGTATATTTATGTGCCCATTATATATATTATTTTGATATGGGAAACCGTGACGCTTTCCAAATAGCTTTATGTATATAATAAAAAATGTTCGACATTTAATTTGCATGAAGATCTATCGATGGTTTTGAGTGTTTAGATCACCGGGTATTTCCGACATCTGGTTATCTTTCTAACATGTCATTCTTCGAATAAGAGAAAAGGTTGTTCTTTTTAGGTAGGTTGTAAAACCCATATCAAAGGAAGATAAGATAAATAGAAAACATACCCTTGAATTTTATGACTGAGTTTAGAACATTTGTATACAATCTACTTAAATATTATTCCCAAACTAATATAAACCATAAAACTCAGACATAACCACAGGGCCGGACAACAGTAAATTCCATTGCCCGTCCGTTTTATTACAATTTTGGTGTAGTGTCAACTTCTGTCGCGAAGCAGATTCAATAAAAATTGTCGTCTTGATGCCTTAATAAACAACAAACAATGCGTAAAGTTTTTTCTCGAATTTAGATATTTCTCGAAATAAAACTATTATTATATTAAAAAAATGTAAGATACGCCTATGGGCTCCACATAAAACCATCTATCAAACACCGTTTATATATTTCCAACAAGAAATTCCTTTGGGATTTCCCAGTCGTTTTGTGGTAGTTTTATCTATGACAAAAGTCATTGAGGGTTATAAAAAAATAAAAAAAAAATCAAAAAAAATATAAAATTCAAAAAAATATTTAAAAAAAAAATTTCAAACAAAAATCTTAAAAAATATAAAATTAAAAAAAAAATTAAAAAAGAAATCCTAAAAAATAAAAAAAAAATTAGACAACAAAAAATTCATTATCTGTTATAGTTTCAGAGATACGAGAGGGGTCCGAAAAGTGTTTTTTTTTACATTGGCCCTGTATATCGAAAACTACATGTTTTACCCAAAATATGATTAGGGCTTCGTGAGTTTCACAAAAAAGTAGCAAGTCTCGCGAAAACCGCATCCCGTAATTACAACGAAATCTGGACACCCTGTAGAGTTGTTATGGTTTCGCTGAGATTACAAACAAAGATCTGCTCCTACAGAAGCAATTCTTCTCTCAAAACTTAATTTGGATTGTATGAGCAAATCATCAGCGTATGCTTGAACACGACTCCATATCGTTCGAGACAAGCTAGCAGGTCGTCCACCAGGGCGAACCACGAAAGGGGGGAAAGACCCAGACCTTGTGGGCAGCCCCAGAAGCACTATATCTGTTTCAAAACACGGATCCATTTCAGTCATTGCTGCAACCGCTGTTAGTACTATTCAGGTTAAAGAATTGCTCCAAATTTTGTTTGTTTCCAAAGTTTTACTTTTCATAATAATTAATATTACACTAAATTATAAATAATTAAGTAAAAATAACAAATAAATAGGAACAAAACAAAACTAAAACTACTCTGTCACGTTTGCGAAAATGGTGATTCCTTGTTCGTCGTCAGGAAAAAATTGCCTCTGGCACTGAAACAGTACAAATAAAATGAAAAACAACCATAAATAAAGTTTGCAAAAGCACCAAAACGATATCAACTCTCACATTGTCTACGTGCACTTTTTTATTGTAACAATCTATTCAATTTTTGGGTTTTTTACGAAATGCAGCATTTAGACAATGTAAATTTACCTCGGATCAACATAGAGACCCATTTGGGTTGTTTGCCGTATACCATCCTGACCACCACACCGCCCATTATGATAATCCTCCCAATTATCACATTGCACTGCATTCGCAAACGCATGTGGATTCACTACAGACTCTGCGAAAAACTGGTAGGAACGCCAGTGACTGCAGAAAACTACAAACGAAAATACCGTTACAATATATTATTGATTATAAATTGAGACACCTGCTTACATAATTCCAAAACAGTATCGGGATTACGCCGCTTAATCTCCTCAAAAGTGCATCCAGGTTGTGGGGAAATACCTTGGTTCGGCCAGAAATCCACATGACCAATTTGCCTGGGATAACCAAAAATGCCTGCATCTGTGTGAATAACATCGACAAAATCTGCGTCGCTAGCGTCTAGTTTCAGACTTTTTGGCCATTTATTGAATAGGGGTCCTGCTGGATCCATGCCTGAAAAAATATACATTTAAGTCTTCTTGGTTGTCAAAATTGACTTTTAGATATGGAATTATATATAAGAATCAGCTACAATATTGTGAGCAACAGGATATCTGGCTGGATGGTATCCTAGGGTCCTAGAGACCACCCTGTTCAAATCATAAACATATTCGATACAAAATCGATATAAGCGAGACCCATGGTAGAATGTCCCGAACATGTGAAATTCAGAGCCAAATCGTTGATAAAATTAAAAATAAAAGAGGACCTAAATTGGACCCCTGTGGTACTCCCGAGACAGCCTTATAACAATGTGAGGCGAAACCATACAATGATACATATTGATATCTTTCAGACAAATACGAGGAAAAAAGTGATACTAAACTCGGCCCAAAACCAAAACCCTCCAACTTCTTCAGCAACACAACATGACTTATTCGATCAAACGCCTTGGCAAAGTCCGTGTAAACTGCATCAACCTGACCACATCTATCCAACTCTTCACAAACAAACTGCGAAAATACAGCCAAATTTGTGACAGTCGACCGCTGCGGCATAAAGCCATGCTGCATGTGCGTTATTTGATTTCTCACTTAAGGAAAAATGCGATTATATATAACAATTTCAAATAGCTTTGAAAAATTAGATAATATTGAAATTGGACTATAATTCGATACCGAGTTCCGATCACCACTCTTAAAGACAGGACATACTTTGGCCTTCCTCCATTTAGTAGGATGATTTGAGAATAAGATTATAAAGCATACATAGTGGTCGCGCCAAAACATAAGCACAATCTTTTACCAAAAATGATGGAATAGCATCTGGTCCTGCTGTAAACTTGTTTTTAAGCTTTCGAGAAGCCAAAATAATATCTTCCTCGGTAATATTACCAATAAATATCTGGGACGCAAATTCGATTCGAGGCAGTAGCAAATCTATCATGTCTTCATCATGACTCACAAACACACTTTCAAAATACTGAGCAAAACTGTTGACAATCGCCCGCTGATCACTTAGATCATTATCACCACATTTCATGACCCCTGGTATACGAGTAGCTTTATTACGAGTGCCCACAAATGACCAAAACTTACTTGGGTCTGATTTTATTTTCTATTGAACCAACTGCATGAAATTTTGTTTTACATCAACCATATAACTCTCCACTAATGCAGAACATGTTTTTGATCTGTTATTTATTGAATCAAATAATAGTAATTGTATCTATTGTTTTTCGCTTTTATAATATTTAATACAATATAATTAATTTTGTTGTTGTTTATTATATTTTCTGGAATATGTATTTGAAAATATCGATAATACACTATAATACTGTACCCTATAAATTTATAATGGAGTTATTTTCGCATAACGAAAACTTTGTTTTGTGCACTCGTGTGTACCTACCTATAATTATTTATTTAAAATTTATAATTATTAAATTACTTTTCTATATTATTTTATTTCCATGTACACCGCGTGGAAATTCATTGGTAACATTGCCTCAAAAGAAAGTTCACATAATTATGAACAACTCTATGCCCATGCACAGGCACTCAAAGGAGCGCGAAGGATAATATGTCCACTGCTTGTTTGCTGTGTCGGAGAATTTTACAAAACTGAAGTATCATTACATAAAATACAGGCGTGAATACACTTAATTACAGCAATTGTAACAAGACACCACGCCACTGGTATTGTGTATACTAGTTGGGTGATTTTATAGATATTTTCTATTAGTTTGGGAAATATAATATTTTTGTGAATATTATTTTAAGTAGATTGTTAACAAATGTTCTTAAACTGGGGTTTACGAAGAGCAATAAACACATCTACAAGTAGGTACATAATATATAATGTTTGTATTTTTTATTTGTTCAACTTTTAGAAACAGATGGACCGTGTTTTCTTGTTCGAAGAATGACATGTTTTAAATATAGAATGGTCTCACTTTTGAACATCGAAATGCCTTCATGTAAATTAAATGTCGGACTTTTGTTATTATATACAGAAGCAAATTGGAGGGTGTCACGGTTTCCCATATCAAATAATATATATAAACGGACGAAGATTTTTAGAGGAGCACCTCAACTGCGCATGCGCATAGGGTAGGGTGAGGCAGTTTGGTACGATATTGTTCGGTAGCCTGTATTTAGTAACTAAAAACATTTAATGAACAGTCATATGGGGGAATAGCTATGTACATATATCGACAAATCATTTTTATAAGTAAAAGTAAAAATATAGAAGCAGTTTTAATGGAAAATTATTATTATAATTATATTATAGACAAAGTTAGTTAGTTTCCCAATGTGTCCCACCATGGGGTATTTTAGTCACTGTCTCTTTTAAAGACCGAACGAGTGTCATCCAGAATCGCGTAGAAGAAACCATCGGTTTTTTTTTCGATAGAATTTCACTATTGGTTTATCTGGATCACTGAAATCTTGAATGCACCCTTGGGAGCCATCGCTAAACCTGTGGGTGAAATAATTCCACAAAATTTTACCAAATTTCCTCGTTCGGCTGAAACACATTGGCCGACCTGCCTTTGTCCACTTTGACTAATAATCTTTGGAGCCTGTAAGACCGTTGTTATTTCTGTTTCATCCAGGTTGAGCACCCGATCTAGAAAAAAATTGTATTTTTCTTGGACGAGTGCATAGTTTTCAAAAAATAATTTAAAAAGTTCTTGCAATGCTAACATTTTCTATAAGATAGTTTTGGACGCCTTTTCATGAAGCTTCTCATCCAATCTTTTTCAGCTTGCTGATTTTCAGACCATTTGGCGAGAAATGTTATATATTCAGTGCATTTTTATACTGCAAACATAAAGATCTAGTATTGGCGTATGTTAAGCCAAAGTTCATTGCGGAGGATGTTAAAAAGTATTGTTCCAATCCGGATTCTTCAAACGCAGAAAAACCCTGTCTATATGCGGATTTTAAAGATTGTGGATTCTGTTAGGTCATACAATGAAGCAAGCAGCATCTCGTATACTTTCCTTCCTTTCATCATTACTACCAGAACGGATTTCTTTCAGCACGATCTGTTTTTTTGAAAAAGAAGTGCTGGCATACAATTTATTTTACTTGAAAACCTACGACTTATTATTGTCTATTTCCACTTTACGTAGGCTAAATATCAATCGATTTATTTTCAAAATTATCTAACTTATCGGTCGTAATAATACTGTAACAACGTTTACTATCAAAATATTAGTGGGGCAGATTGGTACCCTGTCTCAAACTGCCCCTACAAATTTGTCCCAATCTGCAACATAAAACCATTAATTTACTATTCTACTTGGGTTTTGTGTATATGCCGTAAACTTAACCTCACACATCAAGGATTATTGTAGACAAACACGAAAACTATCATGCACTAGTTACATACTTTATTTTCTTACAAATAAAATGTTATCTCAATACTTTCTTTAGACTCATAAATTTTTTCTCATGTGGTAAAATTTAAACGCGCTTTCAGATTGAATTGCTTATTATGCACATTTGAATAACACTGATTGACCAATACGGTAAGGCAGTAAATTTGAACTGTCCCGAAGCACAGTATAATAAATAATACAGTATTCTGACTTTCCGCTTGCGAGCCGTCCTGCGCATATCGTCGCGCATGCCGCCATTATGGCTTAAAACGTCACAATAATCGCATTGACGTAGAGAGATACCGTTCACTCCTGTGTTCAATATATAGTTCATTGTCGGCGTGTACGAGATAAATAAATATTGTGTTTGTAATCTAATTCTGTGTTTTTGGTATAGTGTCCGTGAGAATTAAAAGGATTTTATTTTTATTAACGGGTCTTGGGATTATTACAATGAACAATCAGGGAGGACATGTGTGTGCTGCAAAATGTTGTCCCAATAAGCGGTACACTTGCTCTAAATATTGTTTTCGCTTCCCCACAGATCCTGTTAGGTGAGTAATAAGTAAAAATAAAGATGAATACTAGATAATTTTACGTTTATAACAACTATTTGTATAACCGTAAAATTTATATTACGAAATGGCAGTATCTAATATGTTTTAAAACTAAATGAAAGTAAAACATAAACACAAGTTGTCTCGTGGCGAGATATCATGATAACGCAATCAGCTAGGGGTTATATTATTGACAATATATATATGCCCCTTGTTTGACTAAAATTGCTGAGAACAGGATTCAGTTGATGCAGAAAGAGGCTAGCAATAAGATTAAGGAAATCGGCTGGTTAAGAATGAAACAACGTCGGATTTTCATTCACTAATTTTGATTAATAAAAATCATCAGATGGAAATAGGTGGAATACTTATATGAAAGATTGAAGTTCCGGGGATCGGTGTATGATGTATGATAAAACTGGTACGGTGTACATGCGGAAGCAGTGTCATTAAGGATAGTTTCTTAGGCCTTGAATGATAGCGTTCTATAGTCCAATACCGAGCAAAAGCATCAAAAAATTGAAATTTTTCCGGTGCCTGAAGGGCTGTGAATTTTAGACAGGACGATGATATTATGAAGGGCTATTTGCATGCCAAACGACATGCGGAAGCGTGTGTGTACGGTTTCAAAATATTACAACGCTCTACCGGAGAATATAAAAAGTTTACAGGGGTTTTCGTTTAAGAGCGCTGTCTGACACGTAATAGAACAAATTAATTTGTAAACATAAGCTACCTACTTAATTTGGCCAGCGATGTAAAACTATTTTCAGATAGGTTTAAGCTAAAATATAAGTTACGTTTAGGTTAAGTTAGGAAGCACTGCTTCAACTTTTATAAAAATGTCTTTTTTACTAATAAAGTCTGTATTATTGTTGGGTTTATTATTATTATTATTAAAAATCACCCAATCATGTCAACATTTAACTGATACCACCACTCAAGGCTGTTTTCAATCACTATGACACACCACAAATATTTCTGAAATTGACAGCGATATTATTATCTATTTAAATATTTTTACAAAAATGAAAATACAGTACTGTGGTTAGAAACCGAAAACTATAATTATTCTTAGTCAGGACCTGACTTATAACCCAAAATGGCGGCGTCATACGTCACAGTGTATTTCAAAGTGCCAACGTGTAGTCGGAATGCTGTACTTATTAATGCTGTGACCGAAGTGTCCCATGTACCAATGTGCCCCATCCTACCCTATATCGAAAGTGCAGTTGGAGATGCTGTTACCCGCTGTTTTTGTCTAAAGTTCTCTGCCAAATGATGTGCAACCAAAATTACAATAGAATAATCAAAATCTGTAAATGATTCAGCGACAATAGCACTGAGGAAATTTCGCTGTGGTCGTAGTTTTCATAATTTTAAATAATACTCCAAGTGGAAGTAAAGTTTGGGCAGAACACTGGATAAATCGAGATCCAGGCAACCAAGGCCATAAAGAACGAATGAAACCGTCGAGAATGTAAATCGGACTATTCGTTATGAACTAATGCGCAGTCATTTTAATTTAGAATACCTACATACCTGTAATCCGTCTGATTCGGCCGCTTTTCACATGCTGACCACATACACCAGCCATTTGTGCCCCCAAACTTAACCCCGTCAAATGCAAACTGGGCAAATGCAATCCTCTCGATACCAAATAGTCTATAAATTGCGCAGTGTATTGGCCGACGATTTGGGTATTTTTTGCTGCTGTCAAGTACCATGGACCAGCTTCTAAACGTTGCGCATTCATCAAGATTATGTTGTGATCGCCACGTTGAGTGTAAGCTGGAACAACATATCATATCAAGGTAAAAACAAAAATACTATCGAATTTTTATTATTATTTGTTATAATTTGCAAAAATTCTTTAGCAGATATAAGACCGTTGCACGGATTTAATAATGATAATAATGCTGGGTCGGTGAAGGAGTCAAATGCAAGAAATGAACAAGGTAGTTCGAAAAGTATAAATTCAAAAACATCGAAAAAAATAAATGAAAAAAAAAGAAATTAAATGCTGAAAGTTATATTGAAAATACGATTTTATTAAAGAAAATAGTTGAAAAAATCTTTAGCAATTCAATGGGGTCAAGTTGTTTATCAAAAAAAAACAACTGAAATGTCAAGTATCAATAACAGACTGGTTAAATTCTGTTGCTCAAGCAGCTTGTTGTGTTAGTACGCCTAAATTTATTTATCAGAGTCAAAAATGTACAAATTACAGAATAAGTTAAATTTTTTACAAATACACTGAATTATATCAAATTTAGAACCAGTTGTCTACACAACAGTGTTTATTAATAATATTTTTCTGATGTTTTTGATTGAATTCCTAACACATGGGTTGCAATGCAACACTTCCAAATACATGGGAGACTTTAGATCTACTCCTACAGCAGCAATGGAAGGATTGCTGAACCTCCCACCGTTGGATATCATGATAAGGATGGAATTATCACTCCCAAATTTCAATTCGAAATAGCCAACTGGTTGACAGACGGATTGACGACCGGAAGTGGAAGTGGTGATCATTTAGTGAAGCCTCTGAAACCCCATATACTGACCTGGAGCCTGCACTGGGCTTGTAACAAAATAGAACCCGCCACTGGCAAGCTTACAGATTACTTAATTCTAGAATACATGGGTGGCAGATCACTTCTTTCTGAGAATTTCCAATATCTAACAAGTTCTTTTTCTAATATATATATTTACGATAACACGAAATATTCCCATAGATTTGTTGACATATGGTTCTTATTTTTTCTAAACATAAATACGAACGTACCCTAATATTATGTGATACGACAAACATGGGGGGTCTAAAAGTTATCTGCGTCATAAAAATTGTGCAAGGCTTTTAAAATTATTTTGTTCTTAAGATGTCTTTTTTCTGATTGGCTTATTTTCATTTTGTATTACCTACTATGTAACTTTTATGAGGCAATTCTGGAAAGGCAAAAGGACTTTAAGAGGAGAATCGTTCCAGCCTTGATTGAGTAAAGACGTGTTTTCTCTAATTATAAAATGTTAAATTAAATATTTTAATTTGTTTTTGGACTTGGTATATTTTTTCAGTTAAGAATTATTTTCTAGTTTTTGTTTAAAGATTAAGTCCATTTCATTTTATTCTGAAGTAGTGAATTGTATAAAGTTCCGTAAGTTTTGATATTCTTTTAATTGAAGACCTTTTTGTTTAATCAGTTTTTTTATATATAAAGTTTAAAGTTATTTAATTGTTTGTGTTTTGTTTTCTTTATTCGGACTAATATGGAATAGAACTTTAACAAATTAAATTTTACAGTTCATTAAATAAGTAAATTATTATTAATTTTTCATTAAATATGTAATTTTAATTAAACTAATAAGTATGAAATTTAGAAAATTAGCTACGGTGTTCGTACCTTTATATTTTGGTGTCAAGTACGGTCAAAGTCGCCGGTAGGTAAAATCTCTTACTGCTGTAATATAACTGCATTTTACTTTCACTAACTATAGCAAAATAATTCATATTAAATAATCAATAGTAACTACAGTAACGCGTATTATGCAATCCGGTCTTTTTAAGGAAAACCGTGTTACTTGTTGCATAATTACAAAAATAAGACACCATATATCGTTTAATTCTTACAAAAACTAACTAATTCTTTTCATTGGGCACTACCAAATGTCTTAGAGCCGCTTGTAGATGGGCAGTAAAACTAAAATTGCATTCCCTTTTGTATTGTATATTGGAGCTCGAAACAACTCAAAATTTTATAAGGCAATCGAGACTTTCTAATTGTATAGTTTGTCACCTTCACGAGTAGGCTCGCCATGATTACAGATAGGAGTCTTGAGTCTTCATTATTATTTGCGTAGTTTCCAGAGGTAGGTATATGCGAACGAACAAAAAGCGCATATCAGATAGTGCTTCAAAGATTGGAAAAAGTAGATATTGATGAATAAACAAATATTTTTAAAAATATAATAAAAGTCAATTTTTTTAACAATATTTTAAAAGGATTAACAGCTAATTCCGTTCGATGAACTCCATGGTACATCTGCTCTTGTCTTTACAATTGTTCACGAGCTGTAATAATTTGTATTTTTAATATAAATCTTGCTTTAGAAATTCTTATGTTATGATTCTTCAAAAATGATGCTTAATTAAAATTTAAAAAAAAAGGTTTAAAAATTGGAAAACACCTATTTTATCCTTCGGAGCTTTTTTATACTACTGTTACAAATATTTCGACACAAGTTCACCTAGAATCCGTATCTTATTATTGCTTTTCACAAAAAGACAACTACCTACTTATATTTTGAGCCTTGACAACCTTTGTTGTTGTTAGATGAACATTTGCGAGCGATGGAATGGAACGTAGAACGGTCAATTCTCATTGTTAGACATTAATATGTTTTGAAAAAGAATAGAGCAACTTTCAATGAAAAATTGCTTTACCTAATTAAAATATCAGATTTTTCTTGATACAATTTTACTGGCAGCCTTTATTACTGCCATTGTTTCAACTAAATTTTGTCTAAGGCTGAATATTTCCCAGGAGGAGGACGGCAGAAGTTGAAGTTTTTTTGATATTCATTACCCAAATTCTAAAGTTCCATTTTTAAATAAGCGCCCTTATTGGCTTTATTAACCAACAAGATACTATGATGTGAATTACCTAAGTAGAATTTATATTTTTATTGTAATTTAGTATTTCAGCGAAATTGTCTTTTTTTATTTAGTTAATTTTATGATTTATTTTATAACAAAACAAAGACACACTGGCAATAGAATATACTTTTGTCTTACCCCGTATATGTATTTGGGTAGTTTGTGATATTTTCTCTTAGTTTTTATAGGGATATTATAAATACTTAACGAATCTGAGGAATCTAATATTTTAAACAGATTATTACCAAATGTTTCTAAAAGTTTTAAGTTCTTAACTTATTATCTCTGGTGCCTTTTCCAATGTGATAAAAGAATTATTACCTAGAAAAGGCCTTTTCGCCATATATTGGACAGGATAACCAGATGTTTAGTTACAGGGTGGTGCCGATTAAATGTCAGACTATTCTTATATCGGGTCCACCATCTAACGTTTTTTTTTTTTAACTAGTCCTTACTTCGTGAAGGGTAACACTTAGCTCATGTCTGATTTGACAGATAATTAGTTTTATCCTTCCGCTGAACGAATATGGTTGTGTATACGCTTGAACAACGCTGGGAAATATTGCGACATTACTTTGAAAATCATGGTAATGTTGCAGAATGAGTGCGAAAATTGGGTACGGATTTTGGAAGAAGAGAAGCACCGTCAGCTCCGTATGTTCGTTATCTCGTGAAAAAAGTGAAAGAAACTGGCATCCTCATCGATAAACCAAAGCGTGGAAAGCCAAAAACAGTGCGTACACCCGAGAATATTGCTGCTGTGGCAGAAAGTGTGCGTGAAGCGCCATCAACATCAATTCACCGTCGGTCTCAACAATTGAACATTTCGGAGACATCATTGAGACGAATTTTGCATAAAGACCTTGGTATGACGCCATACAAAGTCCAATTGGTTCAGGAGTTGAAGCCGACTGACCATTCAATGCGTTTTCGCTTCGCTCAGTGGGCCTGCGATCGACTTACAGAAGATGCCGATTTTGCCAAAAAAATCATCTTTTCAGATTAAGCTCATTTTGATCTTGGCGGGTATGTAAACAAGCAAAATTGTCGCATTTGGGGCACAGAAAACCCGCACGCATACATTGAAAAGCCGATGCACCCAAAACGAGTCACTGTTTGGTGCGGATTTTGGTCCGGAGGCATAATTGGGCCATTTTTCTTCGAAAATGAGCAAGGAGTGGCCGTTACAGTCAATGGCGATCGTTATCGGGCCATGTTGAACGAATTTTTGTTCACAAAAATTGAAGAGGAGGATATTGGCAACATTTGGTTTCAACAGGACGGCGCTACGTGCCACACAGTCGAAGCTACACTCGATGTTTTGCGCCCTGTTTTTGAATATCGCATTATCAGCCGCAGAGCTGATGTCGTTCGGCCACCTCGGAGCTGCGATTTGACACCGTTGGACTATTATTTGTGGGGTGCCGTCAAAGATAAGTGTTACGCCGACAAGCCAGAGACAATTGACGCTTTAAAGGACAATATTCGTGAAGCCATTGGTGAAATACAGCTGCACACAATCGATAATGTGCTTAAAAATTGGACCGATCGTGTAGGCTACTGCATGGCCAGCCGAGGCAGCCATTTGAATGAAATTATTTGTCATTATTAACCGGAAGGATTGTACTTTCAAATAAAAAAAGAAATTTGAGAAAATATTCAGCAGTTTTTCTTTTATAGCATTTTCAAAAAAAAAAAGTTATCTGGCAGACCCAATATATACATAGGTAGTTGTTGATCTTCTGAAAGAACTCCAACATAAGACATCAAGTTAGATTCGTTCTGGCTTTAGTACAGTTCAGACGGGATTTCTAGTTTTATAAAGTTAATTAAATATTTTAATTTGTTTTTGGATTTTCACGGTTTAAGAATTATTTTCTAGTTTTGTTCTAAATTATATCAGTATAAAGATAAAGTAAATTTAATTTTCATTCTGAAATAGTGTATTTTTTTCTAAAGTTCTGTAATAGTTAATCGACGTAAAGCTTCCGTAAGTTTTTGTTTATTCTTTTTAATTGAAGGCCTTTTTGTTTTCCAAATCAGTTTTTATAAAGATTAAAGTTGTTTCTTTTAGTAATTGAATTATATTCAGTTTTCAATTGTAATTAAAAGTTTCGTATGGGAATTAACCTAATTATTCGTAATTATATTGATTTACCTATTTTAAGTTGTACAAGTAATGATTAAGATTTTCTTTAAAATTTTCATTTTCTTTTAACTGTTTTAGTCTTTTATTTATACATATTTATTTCTTTGTTTGTTATTAATTATAATTATTAAATTTAGTTGATTTGAAAGCCCAGATCGTGTGTTATTTATTTCAAATAAAGCTTTCTATAACTTGGTGAACTGAAGGGTCGTTTAATTAGTGTTTTTTCTTTTAAATAAATTGTGGGTAACCGGCTCAGATCCAGAATTATAAAAGGTTAGTTAATTTTATATTATTTTAATACAGATTAATAAAGTTGATATCCTTTGTTTGTTCTTCTTTAATTAAAACCGCTCGTAAAGCTTGAATCGAACCGGTAGCAATTTGAATAGCATATCGGTGTTCATTTGGATTGAGCTATAAAACTAGTATTCTTTCTGAATGTAAGCAACACCCGCTAATTCAAGATGGTTACTGTATAATATAATATTGTTATATCGTTTGCCCATCTCTAATTTAAGGTTTGACTTATTATTATTATTATTAATATATGTGTTTAATTAATAAAAATATAAACACAACATGGCGCAGTCGGTAGGACACACACAAAAGGCAATAAAATTTCTGTACAAGGAATGCCTGATGAAAGAAATATGGAATACATTGCGTGAAAACGTTATTGAAGTATGGTCAACGTGATACTAGGTGTTCGGTTATTGATGCTGTGAAAGGAAATGTTTTGAAACTTTCAACACATAGTGTCAGTGCACCAGTTGTAGAATATGCAATTTCTACTTGGGGAACACCGAAACAAAAGGAGTATCTCCTACAAGAATTCTTTGGAGACTTATTCAAAAATTCAAAAGACGATAATATTATAACAGTTACAATTTAAATTAATAAATTTTATATTTAACTTTTCTCTTCATTACTTTAGTTTTCTAACAACGTATTTCGCCTTACCAGTTCGAATTAAAGTTGCTGGAGTCGCTTGCGACGATTCAAAAAATGCATGGAAAAACAAAACGGTTGGTTCGGAAAAATTAAAATGCGAATTAAACAATGCATCATCATCTCCTATCCTTAGCTGTGTGGGTTGCAATGGATTATGTCTGGAAGGAAAAAATTAAAAGTCAACAATGTATTTTATAAATTGGAAAGTGTATCTATCACAAACTCACACCTGTGTTTATTATTATTATAATTTTTGTGAAAAATATTAATATATTATGCTTAAAGTGACAAGCGTATTATAAAGGAGCAAAAGAACTGGTTAAGAGTATCAGATTGAAAAATATGTGGGGCAAAAAATAATTCAGTATTTTAAGTTGCATTAATGAAATTGTAGTTTCATTAAATTCGCCATATAATCACATATTTGTCTACACGCAAGATATCATGAAGAATCCCGATAGTCAGAAAAGCAAAATTTCCATCAAACTGCAGCCCTATTTAGCTTACAAAATCATTTGGGACGCCATAGAATCATTGACGGAAATTGAAGTGTAAAAACTAAATTTGCTCAATATTTCAATGAATCCTATGTCAATTCCCAAATTTTTGCCATTAAAAATGTGAGTGAGGCTCTGAATGTGTCCTTTTTGTCTGATTGTGGAGTTACTGCATCTGAAGTTTACGGAGCTCTGAGAAAGCTCAAAGGTAAACCAACAGCAGGTCCGGATGGTATACCATCCTTTTTGGCTCGTGATTGTGCTGCGGTGTTGGCTGGGCCATTGTGTACAATATTTAATCTGCCTTACGATCAACTATGCGTTTTGGAAAGGGAGATAAGCATGATGTAGGAAATTATCGTCCTATATCAATTCAATCATGTTTTGCGAAGGTGTTTGAGTTTTTACTACATGATATTATTAATGTGTCATGTTAGACGACAAATTTCAACTGTGCATCATGGTTTCTTCCCGGGTCGTTCTACATCTACCAATTTATTGGTTTTAACAAAGTTTCTGAACAACTTGATAATGGAGGTCAGGTAGATGTTATCTATACTGTCTTTTCCAAGGCTTTTGACAGACTTGATCATGGTGTCTTGATGACTAAATTGTGTGGTTTTGGTCTATCCAATGGGTTGGATTCTGGGTTGGATTGGTTTGGGTTGGTTTTTAAGTATAGGGTAGGGTTTGGGTTGGTTTTTAAGTATAGGGTAGGGTTGGGTTGGGTCTGTCAATTTTTTAGTGACCTCAGGAGTCCCCCAGGGTTCTGTGTTGGGGCCATTGTTGTTTTTGTGCTTTATTGATGATATTTCCAGTGGCTTGACTAGTAGTTCGCTCTTGTATGCCGATGACTTCAAGATATACTCGGTCATTGATAGTGCGCATGATTGCTCTGTTATTCAGGAAGACCTTAACAAGATTTATGAGTGGTGTGTTCGCAACAATCTTTATTTGAATATTGAAAAATGTTTTTCAGTTTCTTATACACGCAGATTAAAGCCTATAACTCATTTGTATTTCATTCACGATTGATGTTATTGAAGTATTTGTAATTTTTACCTGCCCTTTAATTGGATATTTATCTGTCTGGGCAGTTGTATCTTAAATAAATAAATAAATAATGCCACTTGGCCGAAATTTACTTTTTGTCATTAGAGAGATATGGGAACGATTGTCAAGCCCAGTTACTAATAACGCCGGCGTTATTTTGACATCAGAGCATGCGCTTTTCGCTTTTAGTAAGGCGCGCCACTAATAAGAATTGTGCCTGCTATTATTTGTGGACGTATTGTGCCTGGCAGTATTGGGTTCTTATTTTATTCCATCTTTATTTAAATCTAGGTATCTTCGTTTTCTTCTCTTGGTTAAAGAGTAGAATTTGTGTTTCTGATTTGTGGTTAGAATTTGTTTAATTTAGAATGGTATTTTTATTTATCTGTTTTGTGCAGTAGAATTCTAGGCATAATATGAAACATGAAACTCGAAATGCAGAAAAATAAAAGAAACATATTTACATAATATAGCGATTAAAAAAATATTTATATGTAAATCCGACAAACAACCCAGAAACATGGGAAACAATTCAGTCTCGATACAACAACAAACGAAAGACATTTTTAATAAAATCCCTTTTTTCTTTCTAGTCATTTATCCAAGACTCATGACTTTCAGAGCTTCATCCATTTGAATATTTATATTATAATGCCTATATTATTTTAGCTGATTTATTCTTTCGTATACAATGCTAGATTCCAGATTTTTAGGTTATATATAGGATATATATAGGACGCGGCCTTAAAAGACTTTACCCATATCAATAAAATAATTGCAAAACGGTACCTGCCATTATTTTAGTTAAGGTCTGTCACAATTACTGACAGGCACTAAACATGTCGTTCCCATATCTCCCTATTGTCTTGCTATATTTAGTATTACCGATCGTTTGGTAGAAGAATTAGTTAACTTCGAGCATTATATACGTGTGTTGTCTTACTACTTTAGGACTTATCTGAACAGCTCTTGAGTGGAAGAATCAGTTAAGTCCCGGAGTTATATGGGTTTATGCACCAAATTAATGTATTTTTAGTGGGGGGACTTGACTTGGAAAATGTATTTAGTCGGAATGCTGTACTTATTAATGCTGTGCTCTAAGCCTGCCGCTACATAAAACCTAAATGTATATATTTTCATAATTACTTTATTTTCTACTTGCTGTGCAACTTATCTCGAATAAATGAGCATAATCACGTTTATTTTTTAACAAAAAATCACAAAAATAAAATGTAAATCCATTATGAAAATATAATTTTCATTTGTTAATAACAGCAAGCCAAAAAATTACAGGGTTATCTAAAAGTGTTCCTTTAATTTTTGTGAGCAGTGTATTTTATATCTTAAATATTCCATATCATATCCATAAACATCAGTATTAATTTGAGCTTATTCTGATTTGTCCTTCAGAAAATAAACATTTTTTTTTTTACTTTTCTCCGAAACATAAAAAGTGGAAGTGGAAATTTTTCTTCGTCATCCACTAGGTATATAACGTCCAAAATTCTCCCTCAGTTTTTCGCTTTCTTAAAGAATCATGAATCCAGTAACGTCTGACAGCATTTTTTCGGCTTCCCTCTTCCTCCTCGTCTAAAATTATGGCAATCATTGCTAATTCCCTTACAGACAATTTGCTAATAGCCATCGTGTATTTATAAAATAAATATAAGTATGTTTTGCCAAAACCTATTCTAAACAAAAGTTCTAAGTAGAAGCTAGTCTTTCCGACGAAGTAAGAACCAAAATAGTTGTTGCTACAACCGCACAACGTGAACTTATGGACCGTGTAGGATCCGGTCATCAAACGCGTTAGAACGGGCACGTAACGGTGTTGATCCGTCTAGTGGGCGTTAGCAGAGTGCGCAGTGCTTTTTTCTGCCTGATACGTTTATAGCACGGTCATAGTACGGCACGGTATAGTGGGCAGAGACCTTTATCTGGTTTTTGCACCAAAATCTTCAATTACTCAATAGTATAAAAATATTTACCTAGTAAACAGCTGATACGAAATATCTCGTACCGGATCAATTGCATGACATTTCTGTTTACTGATTGGAAATAGCTGGATGTAGGCATCTTCGATTCGTACACCAGGTGGTCCTAAAATTATACAAAAAAAAACATTGTTCAGAGCGAATTAAAAGTTGTTCAAGGGAGTTTACAGATGTCTAATTTTCAATTTAATTTTCTCTATTAAAGTTCTCACCCCTCGCTTCCAGGGAATGTAATATTATTATCTCTGTATACACTTTATGTTCTCAAGCTCCTGCTGAGATTTATATGCAGCAAAAATCAATAAATTCTTTAATAAACACAGTTTTTTTGATTTTTTTTCTGCGTCAATTTGGAAGAGAAACATTTTCCTTAGCATTTTATCAAACTATTTGCGTTCGATCTAGTATAAAAATACCTATTCATTCATAAACGGTAAGAAATGTCAGAATTTATTAATTAAACTAAAATATCTTGGTAGAACTTCTAATTAATTTCCAAGTCGTGTTGTTCCGCTGTTAAATTTTTCATACAACGATTAAGTAAGTGTAAAGTAAAATAGTGCAACAGACACATTTCATGTTGAGCATGAAAAGAAAACCCTTTCCGGCATTTTACTACTATAAGTTACTCAATTATAGCTGAAATCTGAAGTAATGTTCTGAATCTGACAACTTAGCTTGATATTATTATTTGAGTGGCAATTAGATTCATAATAAATAAGGTTAGCTCATTTAGGTATATACAATGGTGATATTAAAAGTAAGTTAGGGGAATATTATATTTGGAATTAATTAATAAACGTCTTAGGGAGCTGGTGCACTAAAAACGGCGTCACCTAGGAAAACATCAATGGTGTTTTTTTTTTTTATTTCATAACCTCCTTTTGCACGCTGCTGGTGGTGTTGAACATTTTCAGTAGTAATACCCCTAGGGTCTTGATAATACCGAGATAATTTTGTCATAGAGAATGCCAAAAGCGTGTTGCTTGCCCAAGGCCGCAGGCTGGTGTACATTCATCCCATAATCCAATGATTCTAGCCAAATCACTTGAACTCAAATTTTTATGAACTGCATTTTCGTTTGTTTGGATCCTGCTGTAATCTTTTACGTATTGCATTTCTTGCATCTCGCAAATATCACACTGGTAAACGGGTCGAATACAATTTTGAAGTCATTGAAGTATTTTTCCTGGAGTAGCCTACTCGTAGTATTCCAAATTGTTTTTACAGTTGCTTCTTTATATTCAGTTCCGTCAGCTTTTCTCATATTTACCGCATAATCTTTCAATATATTAGCCAAATTATGCAAACTCATTTCACCATTCAGTTCGTATTCTCTGATCGCACAAAACTCGAGAAATATTTTCTATACATATTTTTTTGATTTGATTGTATTTTTGGTATATTATTAGATATAATATCATTAATTAAATATTCTTGAAATAAAAGTCGACCTCCACACAATAAATTTTAATAAATATCTCCAACAACTTACATTTGTCACATGTTTCGCAGCTCCGGGCTGCATCATCAGTGATTATAAGAGATTCTTACGAAAAGCTATGTTATTTAACTTAGTTAGTACATATTATTTTTGGGAAATTTATTTATCAACTCTAGAAATTAGAATGTATATATTATTTTCAATTGCATCAAAATGATTTCAACTTTTAAACTTACCATTGCATTGTGTGAAAAAAATTTTAAGTCACAAAATAAAAAGTTTTTGTTAAATTATGTATCGTTATTAATCATTTAAAACTAAAGAACTCAAAACTCACATCATTTCTAATGTAAGTCTCATGATATTTTTCTTTTTATAAATCATTGAAAACCAAATTTCTCTACGACAACAGTATACGCACTTGATTGATTGCAATTTCACACAACAATGGCGTTTCAAAATTTTTTGAGAATTTTGAAACGCCATTGTTGTGTGAAATTGCAATCAATCAACTGCGTATACTGTTCTAGCTAAATAAAATATTAATTTTATTTTAGTATTTATTTAGAAAACTTGTGCTTGTAATTCAATGTCATTCGTGGTACCTACTAGCCAGTGGAGTTGTTGTTTTGCCTGGTTCTCTAAATTTATACATAACATTTTCGATAGCGAGGACAGATTCAATTTCATATTTTCTACATAAATATTTTTTTACCAATCAATAAAATATCTATGCGCATATAACAAAAATAACATCACATTCTAAATAAACTACATTGATACCATCCGCTCCTTAATTATTGAATATGTAGGAAAAAAAACTTAACTAAACTGAAGCCGAACACAGAAACAATAGAACAAACGCCATAAAGAGAAAAAGTAGAAAAAAAGGCTTTAGTCAACAGTACGACAACATTTTTAATCGATATTATTTATCACACATATATTATGGGCTCAAGAAAATCTGCATCTTGCTGTTAAAGATCTTTATAGAACCTCAGCTAAATAAATAAACCGTTTATTGCCCAACAGTTTCCCATTTAAAGGACAATATTACAAACTAAAAAATTAAATGCTTAAATAAACTAAAATACTAATTTATAAATCATAATTAATTCCGCACACATACACACACCTAAACCACAAATGTCTCTGCAGCTACCCTTTTCAAGTGATTGACTGTAGTTGTAAAAATGTCACACCTATCAGAAACTCTATTAAAATTAGAACACATGACATAAACAGGCGATCTTAACAGTACATTGGTCCTAGCTCTGTGTAAGTGAAATGTTACATTCGATCTGGTATTTAACCTAGGAACTAACAAATTCAAGCAAGATAGCAGAAAAGAGCAGTCGATTTTTTCTCTAAGCAATATATATAAGATGGTTAATGACCTCTGAATTCTTCGGTACTCCAGACTCTGAACGTCAAAACGTGATAGTAACAATTCATGATCGAAACCTCTTACTGGATAAGCACTATCGGTTCTAAAAACTAAATATTTCAAAAATCTACGTTGAATTTTGCTCGGCCTCTAGTTTATGAATATTATACTGAGGATACCAGATGATGGAAGAATACTCCAATTTCGACCTCACATAGGCATTGAACAAGGTGATAAGGGCAGAGGTATTATTGAAGCCTTTGCAGTTACGCATTATAAAGCCATACATGCGAGATGCCTCACCAACCATTCTTTCTATATGCTCCAAAAACTGGAACCTGTGATCGAAGGTAACACCAAGATCCGTGAATACCCGGCATCGTTCAAGTTTATTTGTGGAGATTGCAAACGGATAGTGTAAAACTCACACATGTGCATTTACGAATGATAAGAGACAATTTGTTACTGTCGCACCACCTTTCTAGAGCACACAAATCATGCTGCAGGTTTATGCAATCTGCTACTGAATCTATGGAGGCGAAGATTTTCAAGTCATCTGCGAAAAATAGAGTACGCTGAAGTAAACACGGGTCCAGGTCATTGATGAAAAGAAGGAACAACAATGGACCTAAGTTAGAACCCTGGATACACCTGACGTGGCCGAGTAAAAACAAGATTTAAAGCCGTTGTAAAAGACATATTGTTTCCGATCATGCAAGTATGAGTTGCATAAAGATATCAAGCCGGAAGGAAATCGATCATACAAATGCAGTTTACTCAGCAATATGCCATGGTCTAGCCTATCGAAGGCTTTGGTGAAATCAGTATAGATTACATCCACTTGACCGCCGTGATCAAGAGTTTCAGAGATAAGACAGGGAAGGTATAGTTTTAATGTATGGCTTGAGAATTCCAGGGGAAGATTTCTTGACCTATACATATTTTATATTGAGAAATTTCATAGAACTCGAAAGGGACAATCCAAAATATTGTTTGGTCCCAGCACAATGGAGCAAATTGTCATAATGCAAGAAGTTGTTAAGGAATTCTTTAAATTCTCGTTGATTAGCCAGTTAGATCGCCATTGGCAGGAAAGAATTCTTACGGACTAAATAAATATTCCGCAAACATTAGAAGATGCCATTCATAATGCGTAATGCGAATTGAATCGGCCTGCAGAGCTATTAAAAGTGGTGAAAACGAGGCTCAATTTGAAAATTTTCTTTAAAATCTCCATTTAAAGCATTTTACTTAATTTATGATTTAGCCTTACCCATTTCTTATTTTAAATTTGAGATTCTTCTTGGAAACAATAAAGTGTTTTTTTTTTAAGTTATGAACACAATTCGAAAATGGCAAAAATAGAGAATCGTCGAACGAATTTCACGAATCTTAATTTCTCAAAAATCAAGCCTACGACATCTTATTTACTTGTTGGCTATTTGTTCAATTATAATAGCGATTTTCTATCAAAACGGTCCAATTTGGGTCACCCTGTACAACCATAAGGGATTGATGCCAGTTACGCATAGATTAGTGTTGGCGCTGGACACCTCTGGCTGAAAAACCAACATCGGCAAAGAAATGTCGGAAGTTATACACAGTCAAAAGTACTCAATTTTTTGACTCTCCCGTCACTTCATATACCGTGTGGTTTATTTAATTAATGAACTAATATTGAAATTATTATTATTATTGGAAATATTTAAAATATCAGTAAAAATCGGGGTGCCTCAGGGTTCGGTGTTGGGCCCGCTGTTGTTTCTGGTTTACATATCGGATCTGACGGGAAATATAAATGCAAATACCAGTTTCTTTGCTGATGACTCTAAGCGGTTTTGACCTGGTCATCAACTTCGTTGATGAGTTTGAATTTGGATAAATGTACAGTCCTCCATTTGGGACCAAATAACCCCGAAATATCCTACACCCTTGGTGGACACGAATTAAGACCAACTCTCCAGCAAAAGGATATCGGCGTGATTATTACCAATGATTTAAAATGGGAAATCCATGTCTCGGCGGTAGTGAAGAAGGCCAACAAATTGTGGGATTTGATCCGGAAAGCATTTAGATCAAGGTCCAATGACATGGTTCTGAAGCTGTACAAGTCGTTTGTCAGGCCGAGCCCGGAATATGCCAATAGTGTATGGTCTCCTTATTTTGTTAAGGATATTGAGGATTTGGAGAGAGTTCAGAGAAGATTCACCAAGCTTCCACAAGCACTGTGCCACCTGCCATATGAAGATCGGCTAAGAGCTTTGAACTTAACAACGCTTCAAGAAAGGCGTCGTCGTGGCGACTTGATACAGACGTATAAGGTTCTTAGCGGACATTACACAATAAACTTGGATCTCTTTCATCTTAATAGAAATCCGAGCCTACGTGATAACAGCAAGAAATTGTGCAAAGAAAGATGCGCCAAGCTCGCTCGAAGAAACTTTCTATCAAATAGAGTGGTATATGCGTGGAATGATATGTCGGAGGAGGTTGTATCAGCGCCAACAGTGAATAGTTTTAAGAACAGACTGGACATTACGCTTAAAGATCGGGGCAGCTGCATGATCCACTACTCGTTATAGTAAATCGTCGTGTTTTTGTAGACTGAGCCGAGTTTTATCTTTTACAAATCGGGCGACAGTCTCATCGGTTTCACCGCTTACTGTCTGAACTAATAATAATAATAATAAGTAAGTAAATTAAAAAAATGAAGTATTCGCTGGTAGAAATTTACACTAAACGATGTTGCATTAACAATATCATAAATTATGGTTGTAGACCTAATCTAATGCAAAGCATCTGATGTGGAGTGAAAGTAGGAAATCAATCGCAGCATAGATAAGTAAAGAAAGAAAAGAGTTAAGAAAATTGGATCTTAGTTATATTATAAATATTAGTACATACCTGGTAGAGCACCCAATAAACATACGAATAGATAATCAGAAACACCCATAATAAATAATTCTAAGAGAAAAATTGTTTAATATAAAAATAAAAATAAATAATTAATGGGAATTGTTTTTAAAGTAAAGAGATGTTGTGGTGTGCGAATGTTACAAAAGTATTATTAAATTCTTATTAAAATTTGATTGAACTCGTAACTATATTAAGAAGGGTATTTCTTGCACCCATGGGTGGTGGTACCGCTATCATATGGTACCTTATTATTTTATTGTAGTAAGTAGGTACTATGGCAAAAAGTATTTCGTGCTTACACCTTTCAACTTATTCATGAATATACGGGGGTCATCGCTGCCTGACCCCTTTGCCATATTAAATAAAGTATTTGCAGGATTTTAGTGCAGTTCATACCAAACTTTTCACAAAATATACAGGATGTTCCGAAATTAACTTAAAATAATTTAAGGGGACATTCTACAATCGAAAATAATATTTTTTTTCATATGAACATACAATGTGTCCACGGATAGACTTTTTTATTTGTAGATTTAGAAGAAAAAGTGATTCTTTATAAAAACGTCTGCTTGTGTCGAAACTACAATTTCAAATACCAAATTTACGATTACTATACAGGGTATATCAAAAATAACATTTTTAATGATGCTGACCTTTGAACTAAGAGTATTCTTTATATATTTGTAAAAATACTTTTGGGATTTGCTCTCGACGAGATGATTCTCATACCGCTCCTTAGCAGACCTGATTTGGTTAGACACTTGATTACAATTATCTCTATATATTGCATAATCATGATCTGACTTAGATTGTCTATACCAATACCAGAGCTTTCGCTTTCGATTGATCCGTTTCCTTAAAATATTAGTAATCCATGGTTTGGTCTTCGAAAACCCTGCCGTAACTTCTGGAACGAAGCTATTAGTACAATAATTTATTGTTGACAGGAGTGAGTTCCACAAACCCTCAGTGCCACCTCCCTGTGATAGGTTAACCCATTCTTTATCGATTTATGGTCGAGCCACAGATTATTTGTGATGTTGCAATAATGACTATATGGTCGCTTAATCCAACTGGAGGCTCATATGCAATCTCTGAAATTAAATTAGGATCAGAGGTAAACACGAGATCAAGTATTGATAGTGCATTATTCTGTCGGTATCTAGTAGGCTGATTGACATGCTGCACTAAGTTAGTAGAAAGGTAAGTATTAATAAAAGCATCACATTGAGAGCCGCCTTCTGTGGGTCCAGGATCCGGCCACATTATGGCCGGAAAATTAAAATCCCCAAAAATATGCAAATTCTCCAAAGAGCCGGATGCTGCCGCCAAAGCTGCAAGCAAACGTTCGTCGTCGTCTCGATTAAACGTATAATTCAAAATGGAAACTTCAAGCCAAGTTGAATCGATCCTTCTTAACTCGAACAATTCGAGGACTTTCATACTTGTTTTGGTCCGAAGTAACTCTTTGATCACATAAATGCATGTTCCGCCTCCCCTTCCTTCTAACCGATCATTGCGTATCAAGGTATAGTTTTCTATATGTACTAACGAGTCGGGAATATCTCTGTGAAGCCATATGTCTCAGAAACCAGTATTAGAACCGGATTATGTTTATAAACCACTGTTACAAATTCACTGAATTTAGCTGTCAAAGACGCAAGATTAGTCTATAAGAATTTTAGTTCATTAAAAATGTTATGACGCTTAATACTGACGTCATTATTATTTTAAAAGTAGCTATGAAATTAACCACTTTGAGAAAAAGGTTTACTTATTAGTTGTTTTTGCAGAATCGGTGTAATAAATCACAGTTTTGAAAATATTTTCATAAAATTAGAAAAAAACAGAAAAATCAAAATCATTAAAAATGTTATTTTTGATATACCCTGTATAGTAATCGTTAATTTGGTATTTGAATTTGTAGTTTTGACACAAGCAGACGTTTTTATAAACTGTATTTAGCAAAATTTTTTAAACTGTATTGTGTTTGTAAACGTGAAGTCCTGTATAATATATGTATTTTTAGTGTAAAAAAAAAGAAAAATATTTTATAAAGTATGATTTTAAAATGTATAAGTTATATTTTGAATTTTTGACAAAATGTAAAAGGGGAAAAAAATAATAGGTAAATCAAGTTTATACGATATTTGTGAATGTATACACATAATGATTGAAATGTTCTAGAATGACCTGAAGAAGGCGACAAACCATCGCCGAAACTTGTTTATTTAATAAAGTTCGACAAGCGAAATGTAATTTTTCGCTAAAAACAAGAATAAAAAAATAAATGCTAGGGTTGCTACGGTAACGTAATTTATCCGATATTTTTATCCACTTGCATTTCTGTTCCTTCCTATTTAGCCGATAGTAAACTACGATTTTTATACTTACAAAATGGGAATTATTATACATGAGTGGAATTGTCATTTATATTTTTTCAAATATAAACATTTCGTATATCCAACATATCCATATATTAGTAAATTGTTTTCATACTTTTACACTTTCATAATCCACTTCATTATAAAACTTTTTAGAATTAATAAATCAAAAAATATATGTCACGCAAATACTATGTAGATATCTAAAAAATATATCAAATATAAATCTAATCAATTCCGCAAGTACCTATACGTTAATTAAGCTAAATAAATTTATAATAAGCGTAAATAATTATTATATTCGTATCGAAAATGTACCAAATAATGTTTGTTGATATAAATTATAATACATATTAACAATTTTCTCGTACACTTACTTAACTTATTTCCATTTCACATTATGTAATAATAATTATTAGTTTTATCAATCAACATAAATAAGTATACGTATGGACTACTATTTAGCAGTATCTGCAGAGTTAAAGATATTTTTAAACAGGTACATATTATACTCGTACATACAAATAATACAAATACAATAATATTTCAGAACTCGTAGGTACTTTGACGGATTGATGCTGGCAGTGTTAATTAAGTACTGTGTAACAATTAAAATAATCAACAGCTAAAGAATGTGAAAGGCATATTCATCCTTGTCACATACATTGATAGCTTCGCTATCCTCATATCTGAAGAAATGCAATTATTGCCTGTGTACCACTTATATCCTGCTATAACCTTTCCTGCTTAGCTGTTCAATTCCATAAGTAATGGCAGCGATCTCATAAGCATTATATTATGTATACAGACCAAACACCATGTCATTTATTGGACACTGTCGCTAAACAACGCATCAAAAGTATAATAATATTTATATAAATCCAGCTCCACAAAATAAATGTAAAAAAGTATTATGGATTATTTTTAAATTATTTAATAAAAGTCTAAAAACCACACCCAAAATCATTTATTATTTGTCATCACATAAAACAACGTATTTCTAACAGCTCTTATTCACATCTGTCTTCTATTACATCTAATTATCGTCTAATACTTTTCATTACTGGTTCGGCCGTCCATATTGTATCGAAAACCAAAACCTGTTTGTCTGGTGTGACGTAGGCGAACCACGTCGGAATGGACTTTACAGGGGATGATTGCTAACATAAATATATTTTTATATCATAACTCACGGCACATTGCCCATGTCAGACATGTTTCGAGAAATCAAACATTCTCATCATCAGTGACTTTCTGGTACAAGATAAACAAATTTCAGTGTGACCAATATAACATATTCATTTTGTGAAAAAAGTTTTGTGAATATTTTTTGTAAATTAAAACATTGTTTTATATAAAATTCAAAATAAAAATCAAAATATATTTAAAACTAAAATTATAAACTGTCCATGTTACAACGTAAAATCCTTTAAAATTTCCTTAAAAATATTTAAAGCATCTGTGATGATAAATAAAAAGAAAGCATAAAAATAGGCATTATGCCATAAAATAATTTTAGTTTTAAATATATTTTGATTTTTATTTTGAATTTTATATAAAACAATGTTTTAATTTACAAAAAATTTTCACAAAACTTTTTTCACAAAATGAATATGTTATATTGGTAACACTGATAGATAAAAAGAGATAAAAAAAATAATCATTATGAAAACTTTTACTTATAATCCATTAAAATGAAGCTTTTTAAGTGTTTAATAAAAACTCTGTAGCATTTTATAAATTAATATATTTTTATTCCTCTTTTCAAAAAAAAAGCAACACTGTAAAGTTAAGATCGTCTACTTGAGAGGTGACTAAAACATATCAGTTTCAGCAGCAAACCATATGAATTGCTGTTGATTGAATAAGAACCGCCACACATTATAAAAATTACTTTTTTCTACTCCTGTTTTGTTAAGCCGTCTATTGCAAAACTGTTAACGTGACATGTAAATTCAATCTTACATAAGTGTTACGTAATGATCACCAAAGTGTTACGTAATGAATATTACATAACACTTTGGGGATTTTTATTTTTTATTATGGAATTATGTCAAACACAAATGTCTAATATTTAACTGTCATAATTACCTTTTCTTCTGTGTGAAATATTTTTGCTTAAATTTTAATTCTGAAATGGATTTTGATTCTGCAAAGTCGTAGAAAAAGTACAGTACATAACTCGAGCTGTAAATAATTTTCCATGCTCGAGACTATTGCCTCACTCGCCGCTTCGCGGCTCGTGGGCAAACTAATCTCTCGCATGTAAAATATCATTTACAGCACATGTTATGTAATATACTATTTTCTACTCCCGTTTTGTTAAGCCGTCTATTGCAAAACTGTTAACGTGACATGTAAATTCAATCTTACATAAGTGTTACGTAATGATCACCAAAGTGTTACGTAATAAATATTACATAACACTTTAGGGATTTTTATTTTTTATTATGGAATTATGTCAAACACAAATGTCTAATATTTAACTGTCATAATTACCTTTTCTTCTGTGTGAAATATTTTTGCTTAAATTTTAATTCTGAAATGGATTTTGATTCTGCAAAGTCGTAGAAAAAGTAGAGTACATAACTCGAGCTGTAAATAATTTTCCATGCTCGAGACTATTGCCTCACTCGCCGCTTCGCGGCTCGTGGGCAAACTAGTCTCTCGCATGTAAAATATCATTTACAGCACATGTTATGTAATATACTATTTTCTACTCCCGTTTTGTTAAGCCGTCTATTGCAAAACTGTTAACGTGACATGTAAATTCAATCTTACATAAGTGTTACGTAATGATCACCAAAGTGTTACGTAATATAAATATTACATAACACTTTAGGGATTTTTATGTTTTATTATGGAATTATGTCAAACACAAATGTCAAATAAATTCAAATATTTAAATGTCATAATTACCTTGTCTTCTGTGTTAAGTATTTCTGCTTAAATTTTAATTCTGAAATGGATTCTGATTCTGCAAAGTCGTAGAAAAAGTATAGTACATAACTCGAGCTGTAAATAATTCAAATATCATTTACCGCACATGTTATGTAATATACTATTACCGCATATCATAGGTATAATGACAATAATAGAAATTTTACCTACTTCTATCCACTCGTGTAGGTATCTCTACTTAATTATTGTTTGTTACACTATGAAATAGATTAATTTCTTTGCAAATACATATAGATAGGTAATTACAATGTAGTTAATAACAAGACTTTCATTTTCCTAGTGATAGTCGAATGTATAGTATTTTTCAAACTCATTAGTAGGAACTACTATTGAGCGATAGCTCCAATATTGAGAGAGAAAATGGCAGTGACCTAGTCTTTGGAAAAATAAATAGTACCGAAACTTAGAGTGCTATCGAGATAATGCTTCTGGATAAACCCTGCGTCAATTTTACTCCAGGTATCGTTTCGTTGATTATACTGTCAGCTTTTTCAAAACAACTTTCAGAGGCATTTTATTTGAATTATTCGTTTTTATTATTTATTTTTTTATTATTCTTGAACCGCTATTCTAATTTTTTTCAGTTTACTGTTTTCTTGGGGTGTTCGGTTCTTATAAAAATTCCTCTTTACACAACTTCTCTACATAAAAATATTCATATTTATTTTCGTCACTATCAAACAACAATCATAACAAACGACGTTTCGTTACTAATTAATAACTTCCTCAGGTTGAAACAAATTTTTTTTTCCTTTCCTTTCTAACACAAATTCCAATACGTCAATATCAATAAAATAACAAACAATTTTCATTATATTTACAAACACATTTAAAACATTCAAATATAATAAAATACATTTTTATTTAAAAAGAACTAAGGCTTAGAAGCCATTCCAAAATCGTGAAACTATGAAAGGTGTCTTAATGACAGTGGTGTAGTTTTTGTGACGAATTTTTGCTGTTTTGTTGGAATCTTCATATTTTATTCAGATGCGTAACATAGCAGTAATTTTACCGCACTTATTACTCCCAAAAATCTTGAAAAATACTATACCTAGTTGATACACCTTACTTCGATAAAATTATAATACCTACTTTTACATAAACGAGTACTAACCTAGGTATTACTTAACGATTCTCTAGTATCGAATTAGGTACGAAAAGATAAACCCTCTTATCCATTACGTGTTAATTAAATTATATAAAACATAAAATAATTAGTTAGAATTTTAGAAGTCTTCGGGATATAACGAAATATAACGATTTTTGGTTAAAAAAAACGGAATTTGTTTAGAAAATATAATACTTAATAAAAAATATAATAATTACTATCAATGAACGTTCCTTGAACTCTATTCACGCTGCATTTCGCTAGCCACAACAAAATGACATAGGTACCTAAGTACTTAGGTAGGTATTTCATTCAAGGTAATTATCTAATTAAACGTAAGAAATTAATATTTGCCAGATTGAGTGACTTTGCGGTTTTAAACCAAGACTATGAACTATGAACATTTACTTACCTATACTTTATATTAACTATGTATTATTCTTAGATTATCTAAGATATTATTTAAGTACCTTGACCTACACATATATTCTAATATAGGTCGGTATGTTTTTATATCAATAATTTGAAAGTTTAATTCATTTTCGTTAATAGGAAATAAGTACCAATCCCTGTATTCAAGGTACAAAATATTGGTATCTCAAACCTAATGACAGGTAATTTGGCCAAACCTACTGAAGGTCCAAATTTAAAGCAACCTTACTTTCTTTGGTAAACCTGCATTGTAATTGTACCAGAGGTATAATATCTTTATGTATTTTGCTGACTGACAGTCTGAAAGTTGTCTGCAAAACACATATTATAGGCATAGAATAATAACTATAGATAAGAAGGGTCAGTAGACACTAAAAACGGTATCGACTCGTCGCAATTCCAGCCACATTCTGGCCCGCTACTATATATACTATATCTATACATACTATAAGATACTATACTATAACTCTAAGCGGCGGCGAATTGCTTTTAAGACAGAAATAACAAAGGGGCCGACACAAGGTGAAGTAACTGTATATTAAACTGTGTTATAGGTAAGTACGGGCGACACCAAAAAAAGTAGGGCCCGGTTGTACAATGAGTGTTCACCCGAAGTTCACCTTAATCCTAGGTTCAGCCGAGGAAATGCGTTGTACATTGTTGTTTTTGATGGTGAAGTCTCGGTGAAGTTAAACGACCGAATTTTGTCGTTCATGTTGGATATTTACGTTTTATTAAGTTAAGTGTTTCAATCGTCACTAGAGGCGCCACATGTATGTGTTAGGAAACCATATGACTGTATCTACTTCTTTTATATTATACTTAGGTTTCAATGTAATGTCAAATATCTTCACTACTGTCAATTGAAATTATATTTTAATGCAAGTTGTTATTGTTCACTGTAAAATTGTAAAGACTACGTTAATAATCATAATAAAACTTGCTGTTTAGCCAATAAAACCAAAATACTAAAATTATTTATCAGTTCAAGCCAAGTTCAACGTTCTTCAACCTCACTCTTAAATGTTTTACTTATGTTAATATTTGTTTCTTCAAAATTTAATTACCTACCTAAAAAAATGGATGACAGATGATGAAGAATTCTTAGAATTAGTAAATAGTCCTCGGGCCCCAGAAATATATATTATCGACCGTACTAGAATTATCAAAATTGAATTGTGTTACCAATTACTAATGTCAGGTTTTCGGTCTGTTAAGCACAAGCCTTAGCAATTGAAATAATTCGGATTTTGTCTTTAAGTACTAAATTTAAAATTCCCGCTTTAATAGACGAATCGTAGTTTAATACCAGATTTGTTTTCAAACAGTTGGCTCAACAATAGAGGAACATGGCGGCGCGCGTTTCATCCTTCGAAAATCGTATGCGCACCAGAGATATAGAGGAGGGAGAATGAGCTTGACAGATGCGCGAACTGCTAATGTAGTAGGCCGCCATGTTCCTTGTTGACAGTAGTGTATCGTTTTAAGGGGTGCTATTTAAGTTGGAAAAAAGTGATATACATTTTCTTTCGAATTGTCACTGCCAGTTTTCAGTGTGCTTTTTATAATTTAAAATAAAACAAATATAGATTATTTTAAATTTTTTAGCCTTTTTTTTATAAAAGAAATGGTTGGAGCACACTAACTTAAGTGGTTTTCATGCCCAATTTTCTGGCTGAATTCCTAACGTAGTAAGCCATATATGTCGTAAATTTTCATCTTTTGTAATTCTACAAAATGTATAATACCTAATAGGTATTTGTATAGATGCCTCATATTCATATCAAAATACAAGCCTTAGCAATTGAAATAATTAGTATTTTGTCTTTAGGTATTAAAGTTTACTACCAATCAAGCTAGATTTGAATACACGACACTGCATTTTTGGTTATGGTCACATTATTACTTACTGATAAAATGAAATTCCTTCTGGACTACGTTTTCTATAGTTTTTGCAGAATTTTACAACACAAGCCATTGTTTATAGAACTTACACAAACACTAAAACGGTCAAAACCAACAAATCACAAAAAAATTAACACGAAAATCCTAACGAATATAATATTAAACAAACAATATAAACATAAACCGTTTTCAGTTTTCAAACTAAAGACTGAACTGATATCATGAATCATGATCACCTGCCTCTATCTCACTCGCATTTTTGTTGTAATAGGTACGTCGTACGTCAAGTTAAACTGTTCAAATTGTCATTGGCCATAAAGCATTATGAGGTTAAATTTAATAAAAACTGTCAATTGGAGGCTGACAAATTGCTAATATTTGGCGTTGAAACTCCTATGAGATTGGGAAGAATCTCTATTAAAAAAAAAAAAGGAGGTAAGAAAAAACATTGTACTGGGACATGAGATTTTTTGATTTATAGAAATTTAATAAGTCTGTTATTTATAAACTACTTATTACTTTATTATAGAATAGCTAATATACGTAAGCATAATTTTGAAATGTAGAATGTAGATCACAATCGGCTTGATTTTATTAAACTTTGTTTGTGGTATATACCAGTTACTCTTGATTATGCGCTTGGAATTGACTTCTATTATATGACATATAACAGAAGTCATAAGTCAATTATTTCTATATGCGTGAAAAGAAAAACATTGAACTCGAAAAATATAAATAAATTAAGGTTAGATTTATATTTAGGTCAAAACTAAAACGATTTTGAACAATAATTGGCTGGAAATACGTTTTTTCTTGTAGAAAAATCAACCAATTTAATGTGTCCTTAAATTTTATAACATGTTTTAGTCAAAGATCATAATTTTACATCATGTATCTTTGATAATAACGGACTATTTAAAAAGTAGTCTGACACGATCCTGCCACCTACTTAAAACAGATGTCTAGAATAAACCTCTAATACACAGAATCAGTAACAATACTATGGATATTATAGAACAAAAAGAAACGAAATTAACATGGTCAGAACTCAAAACTGCTGTGAGCGATTTACGCAGGCAACTCTCATCGTTATCGACGATGGTTCCCAGTTCCATATCATTTAGGACGCTACAAGACGGTCGTACAAGGATCTATTTCCTTAGTACACCGCAAAATGGCTGGGAAACCACGTTATTGCTTGCAGATGTGCCTGATAGTACGCAAGCAACCAGTTTGAGACTGCAATGGCAATGTGTTATTGAATCAAACTTCCCGTGTCTGTCTTCGGCGAATAAGTCTTCACGTGAAGAACAGTTGTTGTGGGAGAGGAAAAGACTGGCCACATGGGGTATTAATAGTTATGAGATACATAACGATAGCGGCAAGATTGTGTTTCCAGCTGCTGGAAGCTTATTTCAATGTGTTGATAATGGATTTACGGTAAAAATACCTCGATAGTTACCGGCTATTATAATGGTGTTCATATATTGTATTTTACAGAATGGACAACTGTTTCCGACAAAACTGCGCATGACGACCTTAGGTGCTAAACTAAATCCACAAATATGTCCATCGAATCCTGATTTGGTGGCGTATATTTGCAACCACGACATTTGGGTAACGCACACCGTCTCCGGTTGCAATGTACGCGTTACACATGCACACAAGGGTGGTCGCAATTTAGCGGAGGATCCGCTCAGTGCTGGTGTACCTTCGTACGTGATGCAGGAGGAGTTTTGCCGGTATCAGGGCTATTGGTGGCAACCGAAATGTGTGGGTACGTGGAGCACTCTAAATAGTAATAGTAAGTTTTGATGAGTAGTGGTTTCCAGGTGGTGTTTACCGTATCCTCTACGAAGAAGTGGATGACAGTGATGTGAAATTGTTCTGTTTCCCATCGTCGCAGTCTGACAACGGGGAGGTGGAAGAGTTCCGGTTTCCACGTGCCGGCTGTTCGAATTCTAAGTCATATTTGAAGATGATCGAATTTAAATTGAGTGAATTGTTTCAAATTGTTGAATTAACATTGTTAGATTTACAGTTTTCGTTGTCGATACTGTTTCCGTGGATGGAGTATTTGGTGAGAGCGGGATGGACGCCTGATGCCAAATAGTAAGTTGTTTTTATATATTTATTTATTATTTTTCTAGACAAATTTGTTGTTTGGCATTTGCACATTTGTCAAGTGTGTAAAGCTTCTCTAAATAAGGATGGGGCACATAATTATAGAATTTTAATTCTACCTGAAAACTTCTTCTAAACATCAACCGTTAAAGTCATTTGTCTGTTAACATCAAACTACGTGTTTTGGGTCATTTTAGACCTAAATAAGCAATTTTTAAAAAAATTCTTCGTGCTAGTATAAGCTCTGGAATGTCAGAAGTATGTTTGAAGCAGGAAAAATTCATAACACAATAAAGGAAATGAACAGATTGAGTATTGACGTGATGGGTATCAGTGAAATGAGATGGCGAGGAAACGGAGAATGCCATATAGTGTATTATGCTGGAAACGAAGAGAGAAACCACCTGCATGGAATTGGATTTATCGTGAGGAAGGGGTTGAAGCCTGCCTGCCATACTCTGACAGGATTATTTTGCTAAAGCTCAGAGGAAAACCTTTTAACATAAATCTTATACAAATATATGCCCCCACAGCGGACAAAAGTGAAGAGGAAGTGGAAGACATCTATGCTCAAATAACAGAAGTACTTAAAAACGTTAAAGCAAGAGAGGTAAACATGGTGATGGGGGACTTCAATGCTAAGGTTGGACACGGAAAGGAGGACGAAATAGTGCGTGACTTTGGTCTAGGACGAAGAAACGAAAGAGAAGACAGACTGGTACAAAGAGAAGAACGCATGGTAATAGCAAATACATTGTTCAAACTACCACCACGACGCTTGTACACTTGGAAAGCACAAGCGGACAAACCGGATAATATCGTGAGGAATCAAATAGATTTTATCCTGATTAGCCAGAGGTTTCGAAACAGCTTAATCTCGGTCAAATCTTATCCAGGAGCAGATGTTGCATCTGATCACACTCCCATAGTCTGCGTACTGAGAGCTGAACCACGAAATACTCAGATTGCCCAAGTCACAATGAATAGGAAAAAATATGATATTGACAAGCTGCAGGATGAGGAAATACAGCATGCAGTGGAAAGGACGATAAGTGCAGAATCACAAAAGACAACACTAGAATACACATGGACAGCTTTCAAAGAATCGGTGACCCAGGCTTGCGAGGAATTCCTGACTCCTACTAAAAATCAACAAAAGAAGAAGCAGTGGACGACCGACGAAATCCTGGAGATGATGGAGGACAGACGAAGGGCGAAGGCTGCCAAGCCCATAGCTTATCGACAGATTCATAGTGCCATTAAACAAAAAATCAGAGGAGCTAAAGAAAGATGGATGAGTGAGAAATGTCAAGAGATTGAAGAACTTGATTGTAAGCATGACACGTTTAATATGTACAAAAAAATCAAAGAAGTCACAGGCAGGCACAAAAAAAGAACAACAGAAATCATGATGAATGAACAGGGCAAGCTTGTCCATGAAGTGAACGAAAAACTAAAAACATACTTGAACTCTTCAAAGATGATCAGCGTCCAGAAAAGCCTGATAATACAAACAATACGGAAGGTCCAGTGATATCGGTTGACGAAGTTAAACATGCCATTAAAAACGCTAAAACCAGAGAATCTCCTGGTCTCGACCATATACCAGCGGAGGTGGTTAAGATCATGGACACGCATTGTGTTGCCACCTTGACGTCACTATTTAATAATATTTATGATAGTGGCACGATTCCAGCTGACTGGCTTGTTTCAACATTGATCACCATACCAAAGAAATCCAGCCCCAAATCTTGTGGTGACCACCGGACCATCAGTCTTATGTCACACGTGTTAAAAATCTTTCTCAAGGTAATTCATGCCCGCCTATATAATAAATGCGAAGAACATATGGGCCAATCACAGTTCGGATTTCGCAACGGCATCGGTACTCGAGAAGCATTATTTGCCATACAAGTTCTTATACAACGATGTAGGGATATGAATTGCGACGTTCACATGTGCTTTATAGACTATGCTAAAGCTTTCGACAGCTGTCACCACGAAACGATGATAAAAGTTCTTCGTGAAACGGGCTTAGATGCAAAGAACATAAGGATCATTGCCAATCTATATTGGAATCAGAAAGCAACCATAAGTCTTGAAAATAATAAGTCGGACACCTTAGAAATCAAACGTGGAGTCCGACAAGGGTGCATCTTATCACCCTTATTGTTCAATCTCTATTCGGAGAAAATATTCAGGGAGGCACTGGAAGACACCACAGGCGGCGTTAAGGTGAATGGTGAGTTGATCAACAATATTAGATATGCCGACGACACGGTTTTACTAGCCGATAACTTGGAGGGGCTACAGGAACTTACCAACCGAGTTAGAACTGAATATTAAGAAGACCAAATACATGGTTATAAGTAAGTCCCGTAATCAACGCGGTGTGCTGTATAGCTATCGAGAAAGTGCGCAGTTTTACTTATCTTGGTTGTAACCTCAGTGAATCATGGGACCACTCCAAAGAAATAAAGTGTAGAATAGAAAAAGCTAGAACACTGTTCACACAAATGAAGCACTTCCTCTGCTGTCGAGATCTCAGCATGACGCTCAAAAAGAGAATGATAAAATGTTATATTTTCCCAGTATTGTTGTATGGTGTCGAGGCTTGGACGTTGTCCGAAGCAACAGAAAAAAGGATCAAGAGTTTTGAACTATGGATATATCGGAGACTCCTACGAATTTCCTGGGTCCACCAACGAGGAGGTCCTTCGAAAAATGAACTGCCAACTAACCCTCATGAATACAATAAAACAACGCAAACTTGGGCCATTTCATGAGAAGCCCTGTCAAGTATCGTCTGCTACAACTGTTCCTGCAAGGTAAGGTGGAAGGAAGAAGGGGTCCAGGTAGACGGAGAATTTCCTGGCTCGCCAACTTACGGAAGTGGTTTGGCGTGACTTCCATAGAATTGTTCTGCGCTGCAGCCAACAAAGTGCCATGATGATAGCCAACACCCGGAACGGATAAGGCGGACGAAAAAGAAGTATAAGCTCTTCGTAAATGTTGGAAATTTGGGTTACACTGTCTGCCGATGGTGTGAACCAAATTTGCAACATAACTTGTTACTTTATGTAACAAGCAATTCCAAATAAATCCTCCCGCCAGGAAATTCGAGCGCATCTAGTGTTGGATATGATGGAGTTGTTGCTACTCGTCTGGCCATCGTTTGTGAACTGTGTTTCACCGGGCATATTGCCTACTCACACTAGATGTCGCCAAAAACATCTTGTTGTCTATTAAAATATTTACAAAAGTTTGTCATATAATTTAAAGCGAAGCAGTGGAACCGTACATGAACCTCACGCCCCTGGACCTTATTTGTTTTATATCATTTATTCAGGATTGTTTTGTCATAGCACTGTTATATTCGAAGGGACTGTAATATTCTAGGGAATTGTTACGTTATTATGTTTTCTTGTTTATTATTTTAGACAAGCAACTACAATCCTTCTGGATCGTCAAATTTACACTAGCTACTAGTACGTTTCGCTGATCAACGGGTTTTAGTTTAGCCGCGTTCACGCAAAATTGTTGCTATGTAGAAGCTGATAGGATGGTCATCGAAACGTTAGCTAGAGTAAATTCGACGCAGGGTTTATCCAGAAGGATTGTTTAATGTTTCGTTATTTTTTATCATTTTTAGTGTATGGATTCAACTATTAGATAGAAGACAACAACATTTAGAAGTAACACTATTATCGCTTAGTAATTTCTCCGATGAACATCCCTACTATACTCGATTGAATTTAACGGAAAATCCTTTAGTACAAGTGATATGTATACAAGATTCACAGGTAAGAGAGAAGATGCTAACACTGCATCGCTTTGGTGTACTGATAAAACATGATTATTCATGTTTGTTTTTCTTTAGGTGTGGGTAAATGTTCATGATCTTCTTTACTTTCTACCGACGACAGAACACAATGAAGTACGATTTCTGTGGGCTAACGAAGAGACTGGTTATAGACATTTGTATCTGATTACAGCTCAAATAATGCCACATATGAACGGTGTAGCTGAAACTGAACCGGTGAGTCGAGCACTAATCAAATGTTCAATTTGGGATTTTTAATTCATTAATTTGATCTCTAAACTACATTTTATAGGATTCAGTAATAACTTGAAATTAATATGACTCCCTTGGGGTGAGAATCACAGATCTAGAAACTCGAAAGATATAACATTATCTGAAATTTCATTCATAATTCACATTTGTTTACAATTAGACATAAGTTGGCTTATTATTATTATTACCGTATCTAATTCTAAATAACTTTAGACTATGATGGTTATAGGATTAGATAGGAGATCGGTAGAACCACTATATATGAGGAGGTGATCTGCAAACTGCAGTTTTTGAAAAATTATCGTTATGAGATAAAGAGGTTTTTTTATTGTACGAAAATGGAAAAGTAGAACGCTGTGGCAAAAATAATTTCTTAAATTTTAAAAACAATAAAATGCCTACACTTACCTGTACAAATCTAACCCTTACCTTTGCTGGTTTATACGAAAAATAAAAACAAAAAACTGCATTTTGATTTTCCACATCCGTTAAAACCGCGTTTTGAAAAACCAATATAGTAAAACAGCTTTTAATTCGGAAAAGTAAGGCCTTAAACTTTCAAGCCGATGTCTTCCTCATCACAATCACACAATTCTGGATCTACACCATCAGACTCCCGTTCTGCGGCTTCATGCCTTAGACCTGTATCTAGTAGATTGTTATACCAGGCAAACATTTCATTCTCTTCCCATTTTTCCTGGTAATGTTTTAACAGTGTCTCAACGTTTTCTAGCTTGATCCTTTTAATGTTGTTGCACAGTTCAATTTTTTTAGGCTGGCAAGTTTCTAACTTCGCACCCCATTTTAAGTAGCTCTGATATTGTTTTTCGTTGTCTGTTCTGTAAAAAATTTCTAATTTTGTCAAACACTTGTCACCAAATCTTTTAAAATGATCTTGCTTAACTTCTTGTATACCATCGACTCTCTTAAATTTTGAAAGCGATAGTTCCTTCCAATTCCCAATTTTCTCCCAGCACTTGAACATTTCCAACATGTCTAAAAATGTTCCAGTATTCTTCCTTTGATGTAATTTCAGAACGCTTTCCGCATATCTTCTCTATCCGGCCAAATGCCCTGTCCGCGGGCAGATACGAATGTCCTCTTACGGGAAAATACAGTACTATCTCTTGAATATGTTTTGGTGCCTTGTTCGAAAGCCAAAACATCAACATGTGGATAATAAAAGAATTTTTATTCTGCCCTCCGCACCCATCCGCGAATAGTCTTACAACTATCTGGAAATTCCCGATTTGTCAAGAAATGATACAGTGCTGATCCTATCTTATTCGGACCCCTTTTCGCTTGATTCTCTGTCAATGTATAAAAGTAAGGATGCCTTGTACTAGGTTCTGTTATACAAAAGTTGTATAAAGCAAGTTGACGCAAATAAAATGCTTCCTGTATATTCATTTTAGGAAGAGCATGAACTTGCTGCAAGTCAAAACATACTGTAAAGCTATTCTCCGGACATTCTTTCAAAAAAATGTGGAATTGTTTGGCCCTCATTTTATCAACTTTCAGTTCAGTCATAGAATTTGCTTTCAAATCTTCATCTTTTGTGCATTTAATAGTGTTTTTTAAACGTGTACATAAACTGCATAGGACGCTATCATACAGACCTAATCAAGACTTAAGAAATTATCCTTAATGACCGTTTAGGCGTATATATGTCGTTTGGCATGAAAATATCCCTTCATAATATCATTGTCCTGCGTAAATTTCACGACCCCATTATCAGGAAAACAGATTTCAATTTTTTGGGGCCTTGGTTTGGTGTAGGACCCTATCATATAGTACCTAATCAGAATTCTCTTCGCGAGCTACCAGGGGCTCGCGATCGACGGGTTCGCGACCACTGCTGTAGGTTAATGGGAAAGTGATAATTTGACGATTAAAAAAGCTTCAGAATGCGAGTACAGCAAGAAGTCCTATTTTTTAAATATTTCTCTATCCTATCTACAATAATTGGCTGGAGTATATTTTTCATCGAACATCTGTTGATTACAATATCTTGAAAATCCTGTCATACGACAACGCACCGATATAATGTTGAACATTTTCAGACTGCTGATTATCTGTTTCTCTCGCCGAAAATCCTATCGAAAATCCAATTAACCTTCGGTGAATGGGAGGTGCAGGGCCAAAATATTTGGGTGGACAATGAAAAGGAATTGGTATATTTTATGGGACTGAAAGAAACACCATTAGAGAAGCATTTGTATGTTGTCTCTCTCAAACGACCTGGAGATGTGCGATTATTAACACGACCGGGGTATTCGTATTTAGTCGACTTTAATGACGTAAGTCCACATTATATTAAAAGGCTTACAATAAAACAAAAATCATCGTCTCCACTATTTAATTAGTCCATAAATTATGACATGTCAAAGGGACATGTTTCGGAGACTCAGCTCCATCACAGAGTCTGTTAGGAGCTCTGCTTTCACAAAGTAAGCATTTTTATACCACCAAGGCTGATGAAATAAAAATGCTCACTTTGTGAAGGCAGAGCCCCTAAAGCAGAGCTCCTAACAGAGTCTGTTAGGAGCTCTGCCTTCACAAAGTGAGCATTTTTATTTCATCAGCCTTGGTGGTATAAAAATGCTTACTTTGTGAAAGCAGAGCTCCTAACAGAATCTGTTAGGAGCTCTGCTTTAGGAGCTCTGCCTTCACAAAGTAAGCATTTTTATTTCATCAGCCTTCGTGGTATAAAAATGCTCACTTTGTGAAAGCAGAGCTCCTCATAGAATCTGTTAGGAGCTCTGCTTTAGGAGCTCTGCCTTCACAAAGTAACCATTTTTATTTCATCAGCCTTCGTGGTATAAAAATGCTCACTTTGTGAAAGCAGAGCTCCTAATAGAATCTGTTAGGAGCTCTGCTTTAGGAGCTCTGCCTTCACAAAGTAACCATTTTTATTTCATCAGCCTTCGTGGTATAAAAATGCTCACTTTGTGAAAGCAGAGCTCCTAATAGAATCTGTTAGGAGCTCTGCCTTCACAAAGTAAGCATTTTTATTTCATCAGCCTTCGTGGTATAAAAATGCTCACTTTGTGAAAGCAGAGCTCCTAATAGAATCTGTTAGGAGCTCTGCTTTAGGAGCTCTGCCTTCACAAAGTAACCATTTTTATTTCATCAGCCTTCGTGGTATAAAAATGCTCACTTTGTGAAAGCAGAGCTCCTAATAGAATCTGTTAGGAGCTCTGCTTTAGGAGCTCTGCCTTCACAAAGTAAGCATTTTTATTTCATCAGCCTTCGTGGTATAAAAATGCTCACTTTGTGAAAGCAGAGCTCCTAATAGAATCTGTTAGGAGCTCTGCTTTAGGAGCTCTGCCTTCACAAAGTAACCATTTTTATTTCATCAGCCTTCGTGGTATAAAAATGCTCACTTTGTGAAAGCAGAGCTCCTAATAGAATCTGTTAGGAGCTCTACTTTAGGAGCTCTGCCTTCACAAAGTAAGCATTTTTATTTCATCAGCCTTCGTGGTATAAAAATGCTCACTTTGTGAAAGCAGAGCTCCTAATAGAATCTGTTAGGAGCTCTGCTTTAGGAGCTCTGCCTTCACAAAGTAAGCATTTTTATTTCATCAGCCTTCGTGGTATAAAAATGCTCACTTTGTGAAAGCAGAGCTCCTAATAGAATCTGTTAGGAGCTCTGCTTTAGGAGCTCTGCCTTCACAAAGTAAGCATTTTTATTTCATCAGCCTTCGTGGTATAAAAATGCTCACTTTGTGAAAGCAGAGCTCCTAATAGAATCTGTTAGGAGCTCTGCTTTAGGAGCTCTGCCTTCACAAAGTAAGCATTTTTATTTCATCAGCCTTCGTGGTATAAAAATGCTCACTTTGTGAAAGCAGAGCTCCTAATAGAATCTGTTAGGAGCTCTGCTTTAGGAGCTCTGCCTTCACAAAGTAACCATTTTTATTTCATCAGCCTTCGTGGTATAAAAATGCTCACTTTGTGAAAGCAGAGCTCCTAATAGAATCTGTTAGGAGCTCTGCTTTAGGAGCTCTGCCTTCACAAAGTAAGCATTTTTATTTCATCAGCCTTCGTGGTATAAAAATGCTCACTTTGTGAAAGCAGAGCTCCTAATAGAATCTGTTAGGAGCTCTGCTTTAGGAGCTCTGCGTTCACAAAGTAACCATTTTTATTTCATCAGCCTTCGTGGTATAAAAATGCTCACTTTGTGAAAGCAGAGCTCCTAATAGAATCTGTTAGGAGCTCTGCTTTAGGAGCTCTGCCTTCACAAAGTAAGCATTTTTATTTCATCAGCCTTCGTGGTATAAAAATGCTCACTTTGTGAAAGCAGAGCTCCTAATAGAATCTGTTAGGAGCTCTGCTTTAGGAGCTCTGCCTTCACAAAGTAAGCATTTTTATTTCATCAGCCTTCGTGGTATAAAAATGCTCACTTTGTGAAAGCAGAGCTCCTAATAGAATCTGTTAGGAGCTCTGCTTTAGGAGCTCTGCCTTCACAAAGTAAGCATTTTTATTTCATCAGCCTTCGTGGTATAAAAATGCTCACTTTCTGAAAGCAGAGCTCCTAATAGAATCTGTTAGGAGCTCTGCTTTAGGAGCTCTGCCTTCACAAAGTAAGCATTTTTATTTCATCAGCCTTCGTGGTATAAAAATGCTCACTTTGTGAAAGCAGAGCTCCTAATAGAATCTGTTAGGAGCTCTGCTTTAGGAGCTCTACCTTCACAAAGTAAGCATTTTTAATTCATCAGCCTTCGTGGTATAAAAATGCTCACTTTGTGAAAGCAGAGCTCCTAATAGAATCTGTTAGGAGCTCTGCTTTAGGAGTTCTGCCTTCACAAAGTAAGCATTTTTATTTCATCAGCCTTCGTGGTATAAAAATGCTCACTTTGTGAAAGCAGAGCTCCTAATAGAATCTGTTAGGAGCTCTGCTTTAGGAACTCTGCCTTCACAAAGTGAGCATTTTTATTTCATCAGCCTTGGTGGTATAAAAATGCTCACTTTGTGAAAGCAGAGCCCCTAACAGAGTCTGTTAATGTGAAATTATGTCGGCAAGTGTTTGATTTTGCTTGTTCTTTGTAACAGGATTGTACTATGTTGGTGACTGTATATAGTAACATCCAGAAACCGCCAGCGTGTCAAGCATTTCGAATAGATCACACTGATTGGACAGTGGAAGGTATTGTTCTCACACCATTAGGTTATTTATTGGAATCGACGCCAATTACTAGCGACTGTTATAGTCCCGACTTATATACTCACGAAATTAGTTCCGGACACACATTGTACGCGATGGTGTTCAAACCGCATAGTTTTGAAAATGGGAGGAAATATCCCACCGTGTTGAATGTGTATGGAGGACCGGAAGTGCAACTTGTCTCGAATAGCTTTAAGGTTAGTAAAAAATCCGAATTAGCATAATTATTATTATCATTATTATTATTATTATCAGTCGTAAAACAGTAAACGGTAAAACCGATGAAAGTGTGTGATACAAAATCTATGTGGCGAATTTTTATTATATTTAATTATAAGTATTAAAGTTCACAATAGTCAGGCAAGATTTGTCATAAATAAATGTTAGAGATTCCACGATCTTTTTCCAAACTACGTGTGAGGACGAGTGAAGGCCGGCCAACTAATCAGTGAAGAAGGGGGGGTAGGAAATGCGATGAACAATAGGGGCGCCACACGATTTATTTACTTCACTGGGTTACCAAAAATTACACCGTATCACCTAAACCGTGAAAATGAAACAGAGCAGTATCCACCTCACAACCTAAGGGAACTCTACAAATATTTATGGGGTCGTCACTAATTACTCAGTGTGCTGCCACTTCAGTGCCAAATAAAACACTTCATATAAATTTAAACGTAAAATTATTATTGGTGATCTCAAGTTGATGCATAAATAACAGAATAATTCAACACGTTAATAACGGTAAACATTCAACAAGTTAATAACGGTAAATATTCAACAAGTTAACAACGGTAATCCGTTAATAACGGTAATTCGTTATCAAATAAACACTGCTTAAATACATAGTAAAAGATAAATAATGTTCAGTGAAATAATGCGTAATCGCTCAATTATACAAATTACTGCGTTCCAGAAATGAACCATAATGTGAAAAGCTTCCTTCTCAGTGAAGAAATAGTAACAATTAACACTAAGTTAACATTTACATAACTGCTTAACGAAATAAGATAAAACCGTATACAATTACGCGAGTACTACACAACATTCCTACGCTGAAGGCCGTGAAATATACAAAAGATGACAGCCTGGCAGCACCCTGACAAACCTTCATTAGGCAAGTTCCTTGTCTCGTTCCGGAGTCCAAAAACATTTTCGGAAGTTACCAATTTGAGGTTTTTGAAATATTGATGTCATCCTCACTCATCTTCTAGAGCGAGTAGTGGACCAACTGATCGCCATTGTCCTCCATGAAATTGAAATTAAAGCTGTCAACCGTTTGCGCCATTATCACCTCTTCAGGTAATGAATTCCATGCATATACAACTCTGTTTGTTATAAAATTCTTCCGAGGAAGTCTAGCACATCTTTCCTTGTCAAGTTTCTTACTATTGCCACGCAGATTAGGATTTCTAGCAGGATGAAATACATCGAGATTCACCGAGTAGTAGCCACTAAGTATCTTGTATGTTTGAATTAGATCGCCTCGTTGTCGTCGATCATAAAAGCCTCAATCGCTCCTCATATGGGATATGGCTAAATGCATGAGGTAGCTTAGTGAATCTCCTCTGAACCCTTTCCAATGCCTCTATGTCATTGATGAAGTAGGGGGACTAAACGCTGTTGGCATATTCCAATAGTCGTCTGACGTACGATTTATACAATTCCAATATTAGAGAGTTTGATCTTGATTTGAAAGCTCTCTGTATCAGATACCACAGTCTATTAGCTTTCTTCACTGTGGCGGAAATATGGGCCTCCCACTTCAAATCCGCTGTTACTATGACACCAAGATCCTTCTGCTGATTTACAGATTTAACGGCATTTCCATTGATGAAATATGGAGTCCTGGGATTATTAGCTCCGATGTGTAGTACCTGACACTTTTCCAAATTCAAGTTCATCAACCAAACTGCCGACCAGAACACCACCCCATCTATTTCGATCTGGAACTCATTAGCGTCTCGCAGTGGGTTACAAAACAATTTGGTGTCATCAGCAAAGAAACTCATGTTTGACGTGATGGTTCTGGTTAAATCTGCCAGAAAAATCAATGGCCCCAGTACAGACCACTGCGGGACACCACTCAAGACCGGCAATTTAGCGGACAGTGCACCATTCGCTCTAACTTGGAAAATTCTTTTTGTAGGAAACGTCTCAATCCACCCCAGGAGCGCCCCCCGCACGCCGTAATGCTCCAATTATTAATTAATTAATTATTAGTAAGGAAGGCCAAAGATGCTCATGTACTTTATTCCAAAATATGCAAAAAAGTATATTAAAAAAACATAAATACAAGCGGCCAAGAGACTATAGTTGACTGAACGTTTTTACCACCAATATAACTGATTATTTAAAGAATCAAGAAAACTATCGACAGATTTATTACGTTGTACCTCTACTGAGACATGAACTTCAAATATTTTTTTTCATGTTGGTAACATTGATATTGACTTTTGTTATCTTTCAACGTCAATATCAGCAGTTTTATTAGTTGACAATTAATTGACAACTTAAGTAGCATCTGATCATCACTATCACATCAGTTCAACTGAACAAAGAAGAGAGGCTACGCTGTGTTAATTTAGAAGGCTGTGCCTCGCATCATTAATTGTTCTACTCCTTGGTTTTCAGGAATAGGCTGATAACATATTCGGCGTTATCCTTCTTCGGAAAATATCATCAATTTTCACTCACTTTTTCCTTTTAAAAATCGTAGACACAGTGAACTGAGAAATTAACCCCACCATGCTTTATAGCATATGCGAATTTTGGCTAGAAATAAATAATATTAGGTATTATTAGCATATAGTTACCGTAAAATACCGATCTTACTTTTCCGTAGAATCATTTTTAAACAAATTTTTATAGTTATACAAATAATTCATTTAGAAAATGCCACTTGTCCTATTGAATAATTTAGTTCGATTGTTGCTGCATCGTTGTCAGATTTAGCTTGGCTTGGATAATTTAAGTTTTTCGTTAATTAGGTATTTGCACTTGTGTTGGGTGTAAATAGATTTCGCATTGATTGGTTTCGGTATTACGCGAATAATGAGTAGATAAAATTTTTCAAATGAATTGTGTGGCATCCGCGATTCTCGTAATTTTTCTTGGTTTGTTGCCAGATTTTGAATGAATTGAACTGAATGAAATATAAATAATATGGAATTTTTTGAACAGCCAAAATATTTTATCAAAAATAAAATAAACTTGGTGAAATTAAGTTTGTGTTTAATTAGGCATCTGCACAAGTGTTGGGTGTAAATGTAGTTACTTAGATAATGAGTACGTACTGGATGATGGCGATAATTTCAAAAAAAGTCTGGCAGCAGAGCATTGTAAGTTAGTAAGATACTTTAAAAATTTGCGCTGTACTCCTTCGATGTTTTGCTTGTAACTACCATAGCAAGGATACCAGATCAGAGAGCAATATTCAAGTTTGGACCTGACGTACGCGAAGTACAGTTTTTTTAGCATATTAATATTGCGAAAAGATCTGCCATTTCTAACGATGCAACCATATGCCTTCGATGCGTTAGCTATCATCGTCATTATGTGTTCGCTGAAGGTAAAGCGCGAATCGAACACAACACCTCGGTAGTTTCCACACGTGACAATGCAGCGTCATGAATCGCGTATTCAAAATCAATAGGGAACGTTCTCCTAGTATATGACACAACTTTACACTTTACCGGGTTCAGCATAACATTATTGGCACCACACCAATCCCCGACCAAGTTCAGACTGTCTTGCAAAACATGACAGCCGTCAACAGAGTCCACAGTGGAGTAGATCTTCAGATCATCAGCAAAAATCAATCTTTCAGATTTTAAATTCTTTCCCAGGTCGTTAATAAAAAGATTGAACAGTAGTGGTCCCAGATTCGAACCTTGAGGTACTCCTGATGTTGCATGGTAGCTTCTTGATTTATAATCATTATAAGAAACAAACTGATCTCTGCCGCTAATGTAAGATTTTATCAATAGAATAGCACAGTAGCTTAATCCGAATGCAGGAAGCTTCCTAACCAAAACCGAATGATCGATCCTGTCGAACGCTTTACTGAAGTCGGTATATATGACGTCAACCTGACCTCGACAGTCCAACGCTTCGGAGACATACTGCGTGAAAACGGCCAGGTTTGTAACGGTCGATCTTCCGGTTACGAATCCGTGCTGGTAAGAGACCATCTATGCTCCAACACCTGTATAAATTCGATTGTATAAAACCACCTCCAACACCTTTGAGAAATTGGAAAGAATAGAGATTGGCCTGTAGTTCTCTATCTGCGATCTATTGCCACACTTGAATACAGGACAAACCTTAACAGTCTTCCAAACGGGGAAGTGATTGGTTCTAACTATTAAATTAAAAATTATAGACAGAGGATCACTAAGGACTCCAATTGTGTCCTTCACGAGAAACGAAGGAATGTTATCAGGGCTAGAAGTGAACTTGTTCTTTAACTTACGCGAGGATTTTATTATCTCTGCATCAGTAATGTCATCAAAGCAGACATCACTACCACAAAACTCCGCAAGCGAGCTGATGTCAGAATGCAAAATATGCACTTTACATAAATGACTTGTGTAATGTGTATTGTGTAATGTGTATTGTGAAGTAACCTCCTGCAACCAACCATTGGTACCTGAGGATAATTACCATCCAACGCTCCTTATTTCCCTAATTGCCAAACAGGAATCGCACCAAAAGAGCTTCGTCCCAGGTGGTGAAAATATTAAATATAATTTCAGGATGGCGAATTTCGCATTGTTATATGAGCAGATCTTACTATGTGACTGGTCATCTTTAAACGATATAAGTGACATAAATGAGGCCACTGATGAATTTTACCGTAGATTGACACTCATATTTGATATGTGCGTGCCAAGATATGGTATACGTAAAAGGACGCATACCTACCCATGCTGGTTTAGTCATGATTTGATCAGAGAAATTAAACAAAAATCTAAGTATTTCAAAAAATGGAAATCAACCAAATCTCAACACTACCTCAACATGTTTTGTGCCCTCCGTGCCAAAGTAAAAATTACTATAGATGGTGAATACCGTGACTATTTGCTACGCGTGCAGAGTGCAATCAAATCTGACCCTAAAGAATTTTGGAAGTTTATTCAAAATAAAAAACGTAAATCACGTATACCCGGTGTGATGGTGAATATGTCAGGCGAACAGGTATCGAGCCCGCAAGCGATAGTCGACTCATTTGCCGAGTTCTTCGGATCTGTGTACGTTGCGTCTGGAAATACTGAGTTTGTTGAGTCTGAAAACTTTAATAATACTGTTTCAATTGGAATGCTGGAGGAAGATGATGTCCTAAGGGCGTTAAAAAAGCTCAAAAACAAAATGACTTCAGGACCGGATAACATTCCCTCATTTCTCCTACGTGATTGTGCATATTCTCTTTCCAAACCCCTACTTATATTATTCAATAAGTCCCTACAGTCACAGAAGTTTCCACATAGCTGGAAGACGGCCCGAGTTTGTCCAATTCACAAGTCCCTTCAAACAGACCGCATAAGTAACTATCGCCCTATTTCGTTATCGTCCAATTTCGCTAAAGTTTTTGAAACCATTCTCCACGAAAAAATATTCAGCCAAGTTAAACATCGCATTGCACCGCAACAGCATGGTTTTTTCCAGAATAGATCAACTATTACAAACTTGATGTGTTTCATGCAGGATGTCTACAGAGCGGTTGGCGTTGGCTCCCAAGTTGATGTAATTTATACCGATCTATCAAAAGCTTTTGATAAGATCGGTCATTCCATCACTAAACAGAATGATGTTGTAAATAACATGCATAACCCATCTTTACTGTTTGCCGACGATCTGAAACTCTATGGAATTGTTGATAACTATGATGACTGTCTTAACCTCCAAAGTGATTTGCTCAAACTTGAGCAATGGTGTATCACGAATGGACTATCCTTAAACATTGAAAAATGCAAGCAGTTAACTATATCGAAACGTCACAGTCCAATACATTTCAATTACAAACTGAAGAACATAACTATGGAGAGGCAAGTTATAGTTAAGGATCTGGGGGTTCTCATTGACAGTGATTTGTCATTTAACCATCATATCCAACACATAACCCAGAACTCCCTAAAGAGTTTGGGTTTTGTACTGCGCACAGGAGGGGATTTCCATGATGTTAATTGTTTGCTCAATCTGTACTACACGTTCGTGCGATCCAAACTGGAGTATGCGTCACTTATCTGGTCTCCTATCTATCAAATACACATAAATAGAATAGAGTGCGTGCAACGAAAGTTCTTAAAGTTTTTGATGTTTAAGAGTGTTGGTCATTTTCCAGCTCGAGGTGTTGATCATCAATACCTATTGTCACGATTTCATAGTGACTCACTTGCTGTTCGCAGAATCTTGGCAGGCCAAACATTTTTGTTTAAATTATTGAATGGTATGATCGACTGTTCGTCTTTGTTAGAGCAAATTAATTTTCATCTACCTCAATACTCCGCACGACATCATAATTTATTCAGACTGCCTTATGTGCGCACAAATTATGAAACCAAGGCTCCCCTGTATCAATCTTGTCACCAATGTAATAAAGACAAACTGCATGTGATGGTCAACTATTTTGGCGATTCACTCGCGACTTTTAAAAATAATCTTCTGAGCTGCCTCCGCGCCTTTAACGCTACAGGCCCTCGACCTACCTTATGATCCGTTCGGCTTATAAACTGTATTTTTGTATGTATGAATAGTGAAAAAATTTGTGATCCTTGCTACTTTTTATGATGAATTGTTATCGTCATTAATCTTTGTTATATTATTGTTATAGCTATAGAATTCCATGTTGATTATATTTTAATCTAATTAGTGAATATTACACTTATTTTTATAGATATATTTTTGTAACATTGTCTTGTAATTGGGTGTTGACCTGTTAGACAATAAAGATTATTATTATTATTAAATGACCTTCTTTTTATTAACAGTATTGACTCATCCTCTATGTTTTGTTGAAAACAGATGGAGTAAACCACAGAGTTTTGTTTGCAGGGTATGCGGCAGCTACGGATGCACATGTTAGCCGCTCGAGGGTATTGTGTGGTTGCGATTGATTCGCGAGGGTCGCAACACCGAGGACTACATTTTGAAGGTTACATTAAAGGTAAAATGGGTACTGTCGAGTTGAAGGATCAAGTAGAGGTGCTGAAATGGTTGTCGGAAACTTTAGGTTACATTGATCTCAATCGAGTGGCGATCCATGGATGGTCGTATGGTAAGACAATCATAAAAACTTTTATCAACTTTAACTTTACTGAGTGTCTTTACTATAGGTGGTTACTTAAGTTTAATGGGTCTAGCCCATCACCCTGATGTGTTTAAAATAGCGATTGCCGGTGCTCCCGTAACGAACTGGAACTTATACGACACCGGCTATACGGAACGTTACATGGATTTACCGCTTTATAATCCAGAAGGGTATCAAGAGGGATCGGTGCTGAACTATGTTAATAAATTCCCCGATGAGTAAGTGTTATAATTTAACTCCTCTGTATTTCGGTCGTTTATTGTACTTGTTTTTATAGGGAAAATCGTTTGTTGATCATCCACGGTCTCATAGATGAGAACGTCCACTTCTATCACACATCCCAACTGATAAATACGTTGATTAAAGCCGGTAAACCGTACCAATTACAAATTTATCCGAACGAGCGGCATTCGCTTAGACATTTAGATTCGAGTAAACATTACGAAACGACATTATTATCGTTTTTACAAAATAATTTATAATAAAAAAAATTTATATACATGAAATTATATTTATAGAGTAAAAAAAAACCGAAACAAGAACTAAAAATATTTGATAAACTAGTTTTTATTTTCGCTTTATTAATTTTACTACTTAATCGGTGTATTAATTATTGTTACTTTTAATAATAAAAGAAAAATATAAATAATTATTTAGTAGTCGAAAAAGTATGTCTGGATTATGAATTAAATAATTAATTTCACGATATTTGGGCATAAAAATGTCTGAAATCGTGTTATTACTTTTATTTGTCATCTTTAAACCCGCCTGTGGTAGGAATACGGAAGCGCTGAAGGCTCAAAACATTTTTTTTCTATGCAAAAAAGTCAAACGTTTGAAAACAAGAGTGAAACGTTTGAGAAAAAAAGTCAAACGTTTGAGAACAAGAGTGAAACGTTTGAGAAAAAAAGTCAAACGTTTATGAAAAAAGTCAAATTTTTATGAAAAAAAGTCAAACGTTTATGAAAAAAAGTCAAACGTTTATGAAAAAAGGTCAAACGTTTGAGAACAAGAGTGAAACGTCTGAGAAAAAAAGTCGAACGCTTGGAAACAAGAGTGAAACGTTTGAGAAAAAAGTCAAACGCTTGGAAACAAGAGTGAAACGTTTGAGAAAAAAAGTCAAACGTTTGAGAACAAGAGTGAAACGTTTGAGGTAAAAAGTCAAACGTTTGAGAACAAGAGAGAAACGTTTATGAAAAAAAGGCAAACGTTTATGAAAAAAAGTCAAATGTTTATGAAAAAAAGTCAAACGTTTATGAAAAAAAGTCAAACGTTTATGAAAAAAGGTCAAACGTTTGAGAACAAGAGTGAAACGTTTGAAAAAAAAGTCAAACGTTTGAGAACAAGAGTGAAACGTTTGAGAAAAAAAGTCAAACATCAGCGCTCAATTGTAAGTAGTTTAGTCGTAATTCCCGGCACATTATTTGTTATTACAGTTTCACTTTCATCAAGGAGACTGTTATTAACTCATTCAGACTTTCCTGAGTGATTTTGCTTGGCAAAAATCCGGCGTCCCCAATCTGATTCAGACTATCTTGAGTGGTTTTCTTGGGCACTATTTCAGGTTGAGGGCTATGAGGCGTAACATTTGATGCTTTCAACAGGATATCTGTGAAATTTAGCGATTATGAGGGAAATTCTGAGGGGGCAGTGGACGAAGGAGGCCCGATCAGGAAAATGTTTCGTTTAGCATTGGAATACTTGAAAGATAGTGAAATTTTTGTTGGGCACATAATTCTTACCAATAGATGCCTTGAAAAAGCTTCTATTTTGAAGGTGGAAGGCTCATGGCCGTATCTTTAATGCATGGTGGGCCGGGGCCACATTTTTTTTCACTAACATTATTTTCTTCAATATTTTATGGTTGTTGATTGTTTTATCGGAGTCGTTTAGGCGGTTTGGCCTCCCCTCATTTCGACCTGCAGAAGATCTTTTGTGAATGACTCTAATCTATGAATTGCCCAGCTGTCCCACACTTTTCATAAAGTTGATGATTTCTCTGGGGGCTAAATTCCTTGCCTCGTCGGGTGTTAGGGTCACCCCTCCAAGGTGTTTTAGCATTTTGCAGAAAAGTGCCATGCATTCACAGAGCACGTGTTCTGTTTTCTCTGTTGCGTCTTCGCAAAACCGACAAGTGTCGTCCTCGGTTAGGCCCATCTTTTTGAGATGGTACTTCACTGGGTGGTGTCCCGTAAACAGGCCTGTAATTCGCTTTAGGTCGCTTCTATCCAGTTGGATAAGCTTCCCTGCGTTGGCCTCTGAAGGTTTGATAAACCTTTTTGATTGTCTTAGGCCTGGAGTGTTTCTCCAGTAGGACTTAAATTGTTCCTTTTCCCATCTCCGAAGTTCTTCCTTCATATGGCTTTTTGGAAGGCCAAAGATGGGTTCCGGGCCGCAGAACGGAGCGTTTGCGCCCTCTTTTGCAAGTTGGTCCGCCGCTTCGTTCCCCTCTATGCCTTCATGTCCTGGCACCCATGTCAGAGTAATCTTTTTCCCCTGAGCTGGCAGTTGCTTTAGGGTCTGTTTGCATTCCCATGCTAGCTTTGACGTGAAGGTGTAAGACCTCAGTGCTTTTAACGCAGCTTGACTGTCTGACAGAATATTGATCTGCCGTTCCGGGATGCCTCTCTGCAGGCATTCTTGAGCACAACGATTAATAGCGTTGATCTCTGCTTGGAATATAGTGGGACTTTTCCCGCGAGATTCAGAGGGCCTGCAATTTGGCCCGTATACTCCCATGCCTGTGTTCCCTTCTATTCCTTTTGAACCGTCCGTATACCAGACGGATGTGTTTTCTGGGAATCGTGGTTCCCCATTTAGCCAATCTTGACGGTCTGCAATGACCACTTCAAGTGGGATTTCAAAATCCTGTTTGCGTGGCAAAGCGTCGGACATATTTTATGGTACTACAAATACTACCCCTACATTAGATGATTTGGAAGAAGAAGAGCAAATTAGCTAAAATCACGGGCATCCAAAAAATAATCGTCAATATCATTTTCTAAAAGAAAAAAGATCGTGTAGATACATATAATTCCGAAAATCAATTACCTACCTAAAACTACGTGGTACTTGGAGTATGGAGTACAACCTACCTGAAATAGTGCGCAAGAAAGCCACTCAAGAAAGTCTGAATCAGAATGGGGCCAAGCAAAACCACTCAGGAAAGTCTCACTGAGTTCATTAACAGTCTCCTTGATGAAAGTGAAATTGTTTCTCAACTAATAACAAATAATGTGACTAAACTACTGACAATTGAGCCACTTTATCACAAACGTTTGACTTTTTTCTCAAACGATTGCCATAGAAAAAAATTGCTGTGAGCCTTAAGCGCTTCCGTAGTATTTAGTACTGTTTTGACACAAAAATAACGGTGATAAACTCTGATGAAGTTAATCACGTTTTTTCTACGTAATTGGCAGTCTATTCCGAAAAAACGCGCACTTCCAGTGGCAAACGCTTATGATTTCAATGTAGGTAGTTAAGATCATAGGCCAATTTCACAAAATATTTATTTTAATGGTATAGTAATACTATAATGGTCCCGATATTCTTTTTTAAAACGCTGTACAAATACATTAAGTAATAACAATAATCAGATGCAATATTTCTTCTATTTTATTGTGTTCAAAATGTATTGATAACTAATTTAAAATATACAAAGTATTATTATGATTTTCTAACAATTGTCGTTGTTTTTTAAACAATCAAGAATATATTGTTATTATTATAGAAACTTATTTACCTATTTTATATTAATTGTTTTATCCGAAGTAATAATGTATTATATTTTTATTATACGACGTATTTTTTTCTTCAATATTAGAAATAAATCAGTAAAAAACGTATTAACATAAGTAGTTGACCAATATTTACTACCTACTTAATTTAGCATAAAGCAGCTCAGTTTAAACAGAAATGCAGTTAAGTAATGCCATTTAAACGATAATAACTCTTAAAAAATATTGTTTGAACATTTTTTTAATAAAATAACTGTTTTCTATGAAATATTACTTTATTATATACATTCCCTTACCTTCCTTACAAAACGCATAATACACAATAATAAATCACTTCAAAATCCAGTTTTCGTCTTGCGATTCATAAATTTGTAAAGATACGATATTCTCTTCTGCAATTGATACCACTTTGTCGGTCTTGCCAATGGGTATTTCGTTGCTGACAACATTCTTCGCTTCCTCGTCATGACTTGGAACTCGTTTCCACCCACACCTCTTAGCCACTGCGGCATATTATATAGTATTCTAGTCGGATGGAGTCTTTCATTGCCCAAGATATCGATGTAATCGTTTTGACCAAATAACGCACGTTTCTCAGACCAAGCGTAGTTCGGACGATAAGCTGGCATTGGAAGTTTATCTGCGTCTTTTATACGTGGTAATAACCCTCGGTGAGTTACTGGGTCTCTATAACCGAAACGACTTATATTTGGACCTCTTGCAACTTTGTCAGCGTGATATCGGTAACGTACTGATGTTATTTCCGGTAGGAATACTTGTATTTTCGCAAAACATGATTTTGTAGTGTTGATTATGTTCATTTTTATTAATTAATTTATTATAAATTTTTCTTACTAGTTTTTAAAACATAACCTAATATTCTTCTTCTCTCTTTTGTAATGGCCTCCAGCAGTGATTAGCTAAATCATTGAAAGACAATGGCCAAATATTCTTCTTCGGTAAGGACTACTAACTTCAAGTTTATTTTTGTTGTTTTGAGGATTGGATAATTGTATACAATATTACTTTGCCTGAAGAATATTTATTAGGGATAATAAATTAAGATTAAATATTTAATAATTACGCCTAAGTATATAAGTTTTGTTACAAATTCATAATTATTTAGACCACATTGTAATGATAAAAGCGAACGTAATCAGTGGAGAAGCCTCTGAAACTGATAGTGAGGAAGAGACTCATATATATCCGGCTAGACCTGTGAGTTTACACACATTATTTCCTTGATAATATCAAGATAAATATTATTTTAGCAAAATGTAAAACTGAATTCAGTTCAGGGTGCGGTTGTAATAGGTGAAGACACCGAATCAGATAACGGTAAGATTTGTTCTAAGTCATTGTCCTTTTAAAGACAATGTCTAAGTCTAAGATTTACTCAATGATTTTTGCTGCTGCACAAACTTTTATTTTAGAGAATGATGGGGCTAGTATATCTAGTGCTGTATCAGCACTAAATCAACTGGAAACCAATAGAACAGAAGAATGTATGAATAAATATGATTCCCTCTTTCAACAGAAATTACGTGAGTACCTACATAGTTATCGAACTATATGTATTTTTATAATGAAGTCCCTTTTTAAGGTGAAAATAATGCGCAGTTGCAAAAGGATCTAGATGTTTTCACTAATCAACTTATTGAAGACGCCCACAAGACTGTAAATAATATTGATCAACATGTATTGAAATCACAAATCACTCTTCAAAATGCTGTTGGGTCTCTGAGAGCTATTAGTGTTAATTCATTAAATATTAAGAGTAAACTTCATTCGATTTTGTCATCAAATTTTTTGCAGAATGTAATTACTAAAAAATAATGTAGGTTTATTGTGTTGCTAGAATAAAAATTATTGTTTCTATTTGGCGATATTAGGTTCGGTCCAACCCCTCTAAAAACCGTGTAATGTACGGTCACGCTCATGCGCAATACGTTTAATGCGTTCCAACCGAGCGATGATCGTTCATTGTACGATTTCGTTAACGTTCCAACCCAACCAGTGACGGTTCAAGAATCGGTTTCAGCACTGTCATTTCGATCACAGGTGAAAAGCAATTACCGTTTGGACTGATCCACGACTGACATGCGCAATTTAATTTTATTTCACTTTAAAAATAAATCAGCCTTTGTCTATTCCAACCACCTATCTTTTCTGTACCGAAATAAAACCGTGGCAGGTCAACGCATGCGCCTGCAATCGATCCTAACAGTTTCATGACCATAAGAAAACCGGGGGTTGGAACGAACCTATTATGAACTGTTTTCAAACATTTTTGTTAGATTTCGACAATGACATTACAAGTGTCATTGGATTTCGATGTCCTAACCTAAATGTACAATGTACTCTTCTATTCTTCTTTCAAACAATTTGGTTTAGGATCGATTGCAGGACACAAGTAGTTTGCGTGTTAAACGCATCCCAAAAATTCCTGAAAACTACTACACAGTCACAGAACGAACGAACAACTGAAGTAAAATTACCGATACACGCGGGAAATTTAATCGTCGCAAACGCTGGGAGGAAAACATACCCATAGCGACGATCGCTGAGCGATAATCGCTACGCGACTATCGCCAGCTACAGTCGCTCGGAGGCAAGTCCACCTTTAGACGTAGGTATATTCAAACATTTTCTTTAAGTTCCAGATTTTTTTTCCGAATTCAATACGATAAATGAAACAACGTTGTCTATTCAATGCTAATATCATTTTATTAAAAATTAAGTAACAATACTTAAATTGATAATTTGCTGCATAACACTGACATAACAAATATACTAAACTACAACACAAAATTGAACCAAAGAGTACTCGAATAATAACAAGAAGTGTAATCTCGGAAAATAAAAAAAAAAGGGAATTCAATAATCAAAACATGAAACTATTAATTACACACAGTGTTTAAGTAAATATTTCGAGGCAAAGGGTCCAGAATTATTGTCGAAAAAATAATATAAAAAATATAGCTTTTCGTAATAACCTTTGATAACCACTGATGATGCAGCCCGGTGCTGCGAAACATGTATGGTAACTATCGACAAATGTAATTTGTTGGAGAAATTTATTAAAGATTTATTGTGTGGAGGTCGACTTTTATTTCAAGAATATTTATTTATGTAACTTTATTCGGAATTATCTTACTCCATCATCATTGGTTTATTTGAGAACCAGCCCCAAAAATATCCGAAAAACTATGAAAAAGTCTTAAAGAGGTAGTCCATTTTAGAATGAATAAAATGTGTGATTTTTAAATTATTTACTATCAATCACTAATGGCCAATTGTACCGAGTCTGTCTTTAAGTTTGTAGTCTTGCACCGCACTCCACTTAGTTAAGTTTGAAATAATCTTGGCAGCATTGCAATTCTGTCAAAATTCTATGATTTCTAACCTCATTTAAGTCAAAATTTTCTTAAACAAAAACAAAGTAGAAATAAAAGTTTATCAGGAGCAGGTCGCCACGGTCAGTGCGTAGTTGGTTCGAACCCCGGACGGGCTACACTTATACTGCTCCATTTAGTATAAGGATAGATTGTAAACAACAATTTAAAAATAAACTGGCTGTATGCTACAAAAGTCACAAGAGGCCTTATAAAGTTAGTACTCGCTTAGGCGATACTAACTTATTAAAAAATAATAATAAAAGTATCGTTTTTGTCAATTGAAATATAGAAACATGGACATAAACCAAAATAATATAACTAAAAGACACCGAAGTTCAAATTTTACAGAACGGAAAAGCCTAGTTTTTAAATATAAAAATGTTATTGAAAATAGGAAGACCCATGGTGTACTACCATACATGAGAAACGAGATACTTGGGAGAACATTCGAAGAGAATTTAATATTGCATCTCCGGGATTGATTCCTCGGTCCTCCGATTCTCTAAAAAAATTCTATGATAACAGAAAAAAGGAGCTTCGGAAACATACTGCAAAAGAGAGATGTGAAATATACAAAACAGGAGGAAGCCGCCTCATCTACCCAAAAAACCAATAGATGACTTTTTGTTAGCAATTGTTAACGAAAAAACTGTTTTTGTACGACCGACCTTTTTTGATTGTTTACCGTGTCTGTCTTTATGACAGTAAGTGACATTTACTGGCTGACAACCCAAACACGACGGTAAGTAATTCACTTACCGTTCAGAGAACGGTAAGTAAATTCACGACGGTACATCATTGCGCATTTATGCTGACGTCATTATTTTGATTTTTAAAATTGTATATTAAATGGCATTAGGTATGAACTTTTATAAGCATTTTCATACCGTTCTCTGGAATTATAGCGGCTATTTCAACATTCCATGCTTCATCAAGATATTCACATTCAAAGTCACTCATTTTCAATAATAATACTTATTTAAATAAGTTCTGACAAATACATGACATAAAAAATACGATAACAATCATATCAATAACAATTAGTTCCATGGCAACGTTCATCTGCAACTTTGTAGAGGGTATTCAGCTAGCCTGAATTTGTATTTCATTGAAAATAATAATTATTAAAAATAATAAAATTGCAATTTCAGCTATTTCGATCGTACAAAAAATAGTATAAGCATCTCAAACAGTAAGTAGTTTACCGATCTCCTCCAATTTTGGCGACTTCGCTTCGCTCAGTCGCCAAACATTGTCGTCGATCGGTAAACTAAACTTACTGTTCTCAATACTTAATATACTATTTTGGTCTTGAAAATCTTTTTGATGGAGATTTCTTAAATTTAGAACCGAAAATAATTCAGATAATGAGGTAAACTAATAACATTTTTATTTGTTAATATTTTAATGTAATCCTATTAATAGATTTCCCACCAAATAAAAAAAATCCATTATTTGTAAATTTTACGAGCTTTATAGTGGACTAAAAATATAATGCACTCTAGAAAACAAACTTCCAAAAAAAAAAACTGTTTCAAAAACACAGGAAAAGGAAGGTTAGAAAGGCTTCCTTAAATATTTAAGCCTAGAAAAACCGTGGCTTAATTTAAGTCTCACTTAAATACATTTTGACGTACCGTGCAAAGAGATAAGAAAAGCTTAAGCCTAAACTTGCCTTAAAAACGTCGGTGCAAATGACCATAAGAAACTTCTTTAGCCTGAATATCTCCACTTAAAACTTATTTTGTAATGCTGTTTTGAAAAAAATTCGAACAGAATTGAACACGCAAACTTCAAAATTCAGATCAACCGTTCATTTCTTTTTCCAATTCCTTTTCTCATTAAACAAACAAGTAAAAGCAACTTTTAATAACTAAGCATTTAACAAAAAAAAAAAAAAATGGTAACAGTCATTTACCCTAAATATAAAAATATATTTGTTACTTCTTAAGTTATTCTAGAAAATACGTCAACTTAAACTAATAAAATCAAAACACGGATATTTAGTTGGATAAAAACACCTTTTTCGAGCCGGTTCCCAACTTTTCAAACACTTCTCCTCTCACATCCCTTACACTTTCCAATTCCTTTGCTTCCTTCTCCGACATATCAGGCAATTGAGCAAACAACTCTGTTTTCGTAACACCAGACTTTTTCTTTTTGTCATTATTTTTACCACTGTGATTATCTGCGCGTTGATCATCATCAGCTTTACGGGATCCCTGCAATCTTTGACGCTGCTCAAGACGGAAGTCACGCTTCTTTGATGGCGGTTCTACATCCAATTTGCGGAGAATTTGTTTCTGTGCACAATGATCTTGCGGATTGTATGATGCTGAGGGTTCTGTGTCCCATGAAGTATCTACTGGAGTGGTGTTGTTGTGTATGGGGAATTTTTCGCCTGGAATAAGACATTTATTAAATACCACTACGGCAACTACTTATATTTTGAGCTTGAGGCATTAGTTCCACCAGCGCACAAAAAATATTACCTATTTAGCTGTGAAAAAGGTTGGCTCTCGTTGGATCCCACAGCTCAAAAAGATACACGTGTGAATTCATGCAAACAAATGCTCAAAAATACAATAAAGGTGTTTTCATAGTATATTTTAAATTATATATATTAAAAATTAAAGAAATTAAAGCCCAAAAATAGCGCTGGATTTGACGGCATACCTGCATTCCTAATTAGGGATTGCGCATATATATTTGCTAAACCATTACAAGTCCTAATCAATAAACGCTCAAACCTTTCCCGACGTTTGGAAGAAGGCTCGTATATGTGCAGTGCACAAGGACAATGATGTCAACGAAATAGTGAACTATCGTCCGATATCCATTTTGTCTAACTTCTAAAGGTCTTTGAGATAGCCATACATGACAAATTATTTAGTCAAATAAAAAATTTAATAATAGTTCAACAACATGGCTTCTATCAGAAGCGCTCAACCGTCACTAACTTATCCGAGTTCCTGCAGTATGTTTATCCCACCATGAGCAGAGGTGAACAGGTTGATGCTATCTACACAGACTTCTCGAAGGCTTTTGACAGGTTGGACCATGGTATTATATTACGTAAAATGAGGGCGCTGGGATTCGGTGTTGCCCTTGTTGGATTCTTCGAGTCTTATCTTACGGGACGTACCTTGTTTGTTGAGTACAATGGCTTTAAATCTATGGATTTTGTAGCTACAAGTGGTGCACCGCAGGGGAGCAACTTGGCTCCACTTATATTTTCGATATACGTCAACGATATCACTGCGAATGTATTTAGTTCCTGTCACCTTGTTGCTGATGATCTGAAGCTCTTCAGGATAATACGTAATCCCTTGGACTGTGAGCTGCTTCAGACGGACTTGGTGGCGTTGGAGCGTTGGTGTACAGATAACAGGCTTCCACTTAACACAAAAAATGCAAATGTATGTCGTTCGCCAGGAGTGCTGATATCGTCCGGTATGAGTACAGCATAGGCGATGACATTCTTCAGAGATGCAAGGAAGTTAGGGATCTGGGTGTCCTTGTTGACAATGAATTGTCACTCAATCCTCACCTTCACAGTATTTGCCAAGAGGCGACTAGAGCACTTTGGTTTATTATAAGGTCAACAAGGGAATTTCAGAATATAGACCCTCTTATAGCTCTTTACCAATCGCTGGTGCGGTCAAAGTTGCAATACGCGTCTGTCGTGGGGTCACCGATTTACCAGGTATATATAAATAAACTTGAGCAGGTTCAGCGTAAGTTTTTAAAGTACATTTCGTACAAGATTGATGGACGATATCCAGACAGGGGGGTTGATCATAACGAACTCTTAAACCGTTTTGGTTTTCAATCGTTGCAGTGTCGAAGAGTGTCTGCATCTCAAATATTTCTTTTTAAATTAATCAACTCGATGCTGGAATGCCCTCATAGAAAGAGAGTTATTAATAACAATTAAAAGCAGAAAACTTCAGTATTTGGGCTCTGGGCTATATGACTCGTGGACCAAGATAAGCCTTACTTCAATTGATAATGCAGGGAAGGATCCAAGGTACAAGAAGCCTGGGTAGAAGAAGGATATCCTGGTTGAGAAACTTGAGAGAGTGGTTTGCATGTTCCTCGATAGAGCTTTTTAGAGCAGCTGCATCCAAAATAAGAATTACCATGATGATCGCCAATCTTCGTCGCGGAGATGGCACCTAGAGAGAGAGAGATTGAAAGAAAAGGCCAATTTCAAATCAGAGCATCTATATTTATTTAGTATAGGTAAATAAGTTGTCTTTTTATGATTAATCATAAGTTTATTTGTGTTTAAAACACCATTCGTTGAATTTATGCAGCATAGTTTCGACTCTAAATCTTAGCAGATCTGGATAGTTCGCAGACACAGTAATTGCAGTATCGTCAGCAAACATACAGACATACCCCGTAGAAATATAATCCGGCAAATCATTCACAAAAATCAGGAATATCAAGGGGCTCAATACACTCATCAGACACATCCTCACCTACTCTAACCCTAAAGGACTTTTTTGCGGAATTTATGCCACATGTAGACATTTTGTACAATCCATCACATAAAATTCAATAAGATCTGGTAAAAATTCAGATTGCACATGAACATTTCAGAAAAACAATCGAGAATATTCGAACAAATTTTTTGTCACCTGTTGCAGATACTACAAACGGTACAAATACAAGCATGGTACGTATAATACCTATACACTTGTAAATGATCTAGCTCCACATAATATGAGATTAATAAATTGTGTATCGAAAAATATCTTGCCTTATTATAAAGGAACTTACCTTGCGCGACGCTTGACTCTTCCTGGTAAATACTCAACTCTACATGGCGTTTATCTGGACACCGTTCGTAATGGTATTCAAGTTCGGGCTCCGCAATTCGATGCGACACATTAAAATCACATTGTACAATATTTGTATCAGGATAATTTTTACGGCAAAGCACCAAATGTCTCTCCATACGGTTCTTCCGTACGTGATGGCTTGGTTCGTAAGGACAATGCATTTTTTCTTCACCTGTGTTTAATATCTCCATTTTTTTTAATTATGCAGCAATATCTAAAACTGTATTTAAATCGCAAAAACACTTTCTACAAGAATGCAGCAGGTTATTGAATAAAGCAATAAAGCAAGGTTATTTTTAGATTAGGGATGTTGGAAAAATATCGATATGTCGAATGGATGATATTTTCCCTCCAAAATATCGATATATATCGTCGATATTTTCTTTAACGATATATCGATATTAAAATACAGCTATCGATTGCGATATTTTTTTAAAATTACTGATATACATAATTACCTATATTTCATTTCTGCTTTGCCCCAAAACAATGAAAGGTTCTTTTATCGCTTTTTTACTAATAGTCGATAAACAAAAAATCGACATAACCCCCATAACTAGCCTAGTAACCATCTTTTCTTCTTCATACTATGCTTTTTGATGTTTACTCAACACATAGCGGCGCCTATAGTAAGCATCTCGAAGATTAATATGTAGCGGTTGACATTTGTCAACTACCACAAATAGGGTATTCCCCAACTATCTTTTAAACTTTTCTTTACCTCTACAGACCATATTTTCATTTATGTGGTGTACTACTAGTCTAAAGACAATGCTAGTATTAGTTATTTGAAATATATGTAATAAAATTTTCGAAATCAAATGTTTGTTTTTTTTATTTCGAATATGCCGATATATCGATATTTAGTAACACAATATCGAATAACCGATACAATATATTTATAAAATATTGATATAATATATATCGATATTTTTTTTCGATATCAACATCCCTATTTTAGATCAGTGTTGTTCCTAGTTCCTAGAGATTTTTTGAGTATGCATTGTCCATTTGTCAACGTTCCAATAGTGCCAGTTTTCCGACAATGGTGCCAGATTTAAAAAAAATCATTTTAAATTAAAATTGTAAATAAAAAAAATACAATATGTACATGTATAACATATTTATTAATTTCTAATAAACCAAACGTTAATAATAATAAATATATAAAAAGAAACCTAGATCAATAGTAAAAAAAGACGTAAAACAATTTATTTTTGAACACAAAAGGAATAATCACAAAAATATAACACATTTATTAATTTTTAATAAACCAAAATTTAATAATAATAAACTGTTGCCCTCGAGGCACGAATAGCTCTCCATATTTAAGTGTAAAAGTAATAGTTTTATGACCTTTTTGTCATTTATCTAAATGAAATAAATTTTTGTTTTGTTTTAGACATCAGCTATTTTTTTTAAGTATCGGGTTTTGTGCCTTTTTCTTCTCTTTGGAGGCACTATTTATACGCAGATATTTTATATTTCAGATCTAGGCCAAGTTCTTGAACGCAAATTCATTGTTTTTTTTTTAGTTTTATTATAAAATTTATTTTGCCCCCTTTTCTACTATTTACGAACGCCTATGTAAACAAAATTGTTATGCTGCATGTTGTAGGTTATCCGTTAAGTGGTTTTTGCGTTATCACGGATACAATTTTTTTCTGACCCTTTTATAGAATTTTCACGGACGCCTATGGAACATTAATTTTTGTCGTGTATTTTTAACACCAATTCAACTAGTTAAATCCAAAATTTTTTACATTTTAATTTTTTTTTATTTTACCCCTTTTTTTACTATTTACGAACGCCTATGTAAATACAAATTTTATGCTGCATTTTTTAGGTTATCTTATATGAAAGCTACATATAATTAGCCAATTTTTCTGGTATATTTGGGAAACATTTTTTTTTTGTTTTTTACCCTTTTTTAAGACTATTTTCGAACGCCTGTGTGAACTAATTCTTTTATGTAACATTTTTAGGTTATATTCTATCACAACTATAAAAAATTATTCAATATTTCGGATAAGTTTAAGAACTATGATTTTTTAAATTTTTGAACCCTCTTTTAAACCCCTTGCCTACGCTCAATGTTAATCATTACCTATAAATATCCTGTAGTATTTTCGTACCAAATGTGGTTAAAATCCGTTAAGTGGTTTTTAAGTTATCACAAATACAAATTTTTTCTGACCCTTTTATAGAATTTTCACGGACGCCTATTGTACATTAATTTTTGTCGAGTATTTTTAACACCAATTCATCTAGTTAAATATAAAAAATTTTACATTTTAATTTTTTTTTATTTTACCCCTTTTTCTACTATTTACGAACGCCTATGTATATAAAAATTTTAAGCTGCATTTTTTAGGTTATCTTATATCGAAGCTATATATGATTAGCCAATTTTTCTGGTATATTTGAGAAGCATTTTTTTTTCGTTTTTGACCCTTTTTTTAAACTATTTTCGAACGCCTGTGTGAACCAATTTTTTTATGGAATATTTTTTAGCTTATATTGTATCACAACTATGAAAAATAATTCCATATTTCGATTAAGTTTAGGAAATATATATTTTTTATGTTTTGACCCCTTTTCCACTATTTACGAAAGCCTATGAAAGTAAGTTATTCATGACACATTTTATAGGTTATATTCTATCAAAACTATAAATAACTAGTTAATATTTCTGCTATTGTTAAGAAATACGTTTTTTTTTTAATCTTTTTTTCCCCATTTTACACTATTTTCGAACGCCAATGTGGTCTAATATTGTATGTTCAATATTTTAGGTTATATTCAATTAAATGCGTAAAAAATTATGCAGTATTTCGGATAAGTTTAAGAACTATGAATTTTTTTAATTTTTGAACCCTCTTTTAAACCCTTTGCCTACGCTCAATGTTTCCCAAAATCTAATCAGCTCCTTGCCATGTCCAATAGTATTTTTGTACCAAATTTGGTTAGAATCTGTTAAGCGGTTTTTGCGTTTTCGTGGATACAGACAGACAGACGGACATTTTTTAAAACTACTTATTTATGTATAAAATGACCAAAAACAAGTATTTCCGGTGAAATTAAAAAAAAATTTTTTTTCATGAAACTAATAGTCTCCATATATACTTATATTACATATTATATGATATGGAGAGCTAAAAAAGGTTTTTTGAAAAAACTTTCACACCCTGTATTTTGAAAACCATGCACTTCCGAACATCAGTCTCTTATCTCAAACTGCTTGTCTATGGTTTCTCAATATGCCCCAGAAGTTTTTTTTCCAATTGAGAGGTGACACCCTGTATAAATGTGCTTTATTTTGCTAAAATAGTAATGATACGCCCATGCCTCCAAACCGACAGATGTAGGGGTATTTTTTATGATAACTGATAACTAGTCGAGTCTAAGCGAAGATAGAAACAACGGGTTTTGAAATAAATAAAAATACTATACACACGGACGCTCTCGATATTTTGTTATTTTTTTAATATAAGTAATTAATTTACTTAGTTTTGTGTTATTTGATAGTATTTTTTGTAGTAGTAGTTTTTTTATAAGTAAACTTATTTAACACAGTCTATTCAATAACCTGCTGAAATCTTGTAACAATTCATAATAATAAACGTGTTTTTGCGATTTAAATACAGTTTTAGATATTGCTGCATAGTTAAAAAAAAAATGAAGCCAGTAGACACAGGTGAAGAAATGGACATTTGTCATTACGATCCAAGCCATCGCGTACGGAGGAACCGTATGGAGAGACATTTGGTGCTTTGTCGTAAAAATCATCCTGATTCAAAATTGGTAAAATGTCATTTTAATCCGTTGCATCTATATGTGAAAACTGAAATTGAAAACCATCACGAAGTGTGTCCAGACAAACGCCATGTAGAGTTGGCTATTTACCAGGAAGAGTCCAGCGTCTCGGAAGGTAAGTTCCTTTATAATGAGGCAATATTTCCACAACATGTGCGAATTTCATCAAACCTCTTTTAACGCTGCTGTTCCGTCAGTGTCATTCTTAGAGAAGAATGGAACACTGTCACCATGGCTTTCGGGTTGAGTCGCATACTGTCAATTTCATGAACTTAGTGTATGAAAGGCTGGATCAGAATGAGTTTATGATCGCCTTGCTTTAATCTAGGGTTCTTTAAGCCACTGATGATGGACATATGATTCGAAAGATGTCTGGCTAAAATTACAAGATTTCAACGTATATATACAAATCATTTTGTGGAGTAGACGTGTTTTATTCAATTAATATCTACTTCAGAAAATAATAAACTGTAAATTTGGATTAATTGTATTGTCAGCGTTGGTATAATGATTTTTATAACCGATGCTACTTTTGTGATTACCAGGAAATTCAACCCTGAATTTTTAAATATTTCCCATTAGTTGCTGGGCAACGAAGTTCAAAACATGTAGTTCCAGTTGGATGGTGCCCCTGCACATTTTGCATTGGATAGTAAGGCGTACTTTGGATTGATTATTTTCTGAGAAATGGCCTCTGTGGTTCACATAACTAACCCCCAGATCTCCAGACTTGACACCACCAGATTTCAGAGCCGAACTATCCATCGGCACAAAGAAAATGTAAAAATCGCCGATGATGGTACAAGACTGCAGCTCGGAATATACAGGGTGGTCCAACTTTTACCTGCATAATTTTCAGAATCGATAGATAATCGACAAATAATGTGAGTTTGGTTAATAAACTATGTGCGAAAAATGCTTCGTTACGAAGTTACAGGGTGTTGAAATTTAAGAAATAAATTCGAATTTTATTAATATATTTATAACCAATTGAGATATTTCAATGAAATTTGGCACGTGTGGAGAAATAATCTAGCTTCATTTTTTCATGTAATAATATTATTTTTATTTCCACCAGTGGCGTGCGTACGGCTACTCATTGCGACATTTTTAATGAAAAAACAGATACGCCACTGGTTTATCTCAAAATGAAAATCATAATTGCAATTCTTGTTCAATTTAAAAGAAAAAAGTACTCTTGCCTTTTTTTCGTATGACGCAACATTTTCGAGTACAAAAATAAAAATCGTCTAAATTAAATGTATTGAAAACCAACATAAAAATAACATATAATAATGCCGCGGCCAAGAATACGGTTTTTGCGAAGAAAATGCAGTAGTATCCGCAAGGGAGTATTCCCTAATAGACGTCATCCAACGAGAGAAGTTTTCTCTCAAGGTCATCGGGCATTTCGAGAACTAGGTTTAAATACTACTTTTAACATAAAAAACAATAGACAGCACCGTAGAAGAAACAATTTGGCGGATGAAAGGCGTATTTTAAGAACGTTTGATCCAAATTAAAACCTAAATTCACGAAGAACTGCTGTCATGCTTAACATATCAAGGTCCTACCTTGATCAGTAGCCGTAAATAGATCGTCCGTGACATTAAGCAAGGCAGTGCAACAACTATAATCGGATCTGAAACCGGATTGAATTTTGGGCAATAAGCTTTGTTTCTCCACGTATCCCTTTACCTGGTCATCGAGAATTCTTTCAAGAATCTTGCTCATTGTAGGCAAAATACTCACAGGTCGCAAATCCTTGAAATCTGACGGATTTGACATTTTAGGCAGAGGAACAACTTGACTAATTTTCCAGATTTTAGGGTTTAGTCTAGTCTAAGGCTTTGGCGATATCTTCAATATCTACCATTTTAAAGTCGAAACTATTGGCTTTTGGATTATGGTTAGACGAGTAAAAATTTAAGGTCTCAACAGCAGGCTTCCCGATAGGAATGTTCACAAAATATTCATTTATTTTGTCAAGACCCTCCAAATGTTGAGGTATACTTGTTGTCTCTTTGCCATAAACATTCATATCTCTAAATAGCTTCCAATTATTCGTAGAATTGTTTTGTTGAATACGGACCTGTAAGAAAGATCTTTTTTCCAGTTTTCTGGAATTTTATGTTTCTTATATCGCGTGAGGGCTTTATTTCGTAGTTTTTGTAAATTCTTAAAATCGTTGGTTATCCATGGCGCTCTCTTTTTTGTTATTCGAACTGTCCTAACCGGGGCGTGATTATTAAAAATATTTATTAAACATTTCTATTTTTGTGTCAACATCATTTTCATTATAAATGCTGTGAAAAGGTTGATTTATTAAATCTTGATAAAACATGTCTTGGTTAAAATGTGTAAAATCTCTGAAAGTATGAAAAAATGGTATTGGTTTTTGTTGCCTCGACATATTTTTAAATATACAATGTATAGGTACGTGGTCCGAGAAATCTATTAAAAAATCTAAACGAGGTTTATCAATATAGTGGCTGTTTGAGCAAATGATAATGTCTAGAAGCGATGGGTTGCCAGTACCGTATCTAGTGGGTTCTTCAATTAGTTGTTTAAATAATAATAATAATAGCTTTATTACTCAACAGAACAAGTTCCATTTACAGAGCAATGCTTACAAAAACCAACTATAACTAAAGCTTAACTATATTAAATAACAGTAGGTACATCAATAAACAACGAAAATCAACCTAAGGACACAAGTATTAATGAACATCAAGTTCCTTTAGTATTGATTCCGCGGAAGACAATATTTCATTCAGAGAATCAAAAAATATATCACACTGATCATTAACCAAATTAAATTGCCGGCACATAGTATAAATGGGAGATTTTAATATAACATTTGTTCTGGCTCGCTCATTATAAAATGCAATAGAACTTCTAGCATTGATACGCGGAACCAACAGAGATACCTTTTCCAGTAGCTCAGGGCACACTACATCACTATTGAATATCTTATATAGGAAGCTTATACTAAACAAATTTCTCCTTAAACTTAAACTTTGAAATTGAAATTGGTCAATAAGATATTTGTAAGATATTCCGCGATCAGGGTAAGTTCCATCAATCTTAAAGCACAAACATTTTAAAAATTTACGCTGAACTTTCTCAATCATTTGAATATCACAGTCATAGCAGGAGTACCAGACCAAAGAGCAATATTCAAGCTTAAATCTTACATATGCATAATATAGAGTATTCAAAGTAACGACACTCTCGAAATATTTGCTGTTTCTAACAATAAAGCCAAAAGCTTTGGTCGCACCAGCCACCTTATCTGTAATATGTTTCTTGAAAGTGAAATGCATCTCAAAAGTAACTCCAAGATCTTTAATAGCCTCCTTTCGATTAAGAATTACTCCATTTACATTATAATAAAAGATAGTCGGGGACGTTTTGCGGGTATAAGAAACAACATTACATTTCTTAGGATTGAGGGAAAGTCTGTTTTGTTCACACCAAGCATTCACCAATTGAAGACTGCCCTGTAGCGAAATACAATCCTGCGGCGTACTTATCGTTGTAAAAATCTTTAAGTGATCTGCATAAATCAGTTTACTGCAAATCAATAATTCTCCCAAATCATTAATGAATAATAAAAATAATAGATGTCCCAGATTTGAACCCTGAGGTACACCAGATAGAGCTGTATAATATGTCGATGTATATCCATTGTATGACACAAACAGAACTCTATCAGTAATATAAGATTGCAGAAGACAGACGGCATCAGCGCTAAAGGCAAAATGCGGAAGCTTTTGTATAAGGATTGTATGATCAATTCTATCAAACGCCTTGCAAAAATCGGTGTATACAACGTCAACTTGACCGCAGTTATCCAACGTCCCAGACACGTATTGTGAAAAAATTGACAAATTTGTAAGTGTGGACTTGTGTGCAATGAAACCATGCTGATACTGGACCAGCCTATGTTGAACAATTGGATAAATACGATTGTAAAGGACTATTTCAAGTAATTTAGAAAAATTAGACAGAATTGATATAGGCCTATAATTGGTTATATCCGCACGATCTCCGCTCTTGAAAACAGGACACACCCTAGCATTCTTCCAGACCATAGGAAAAGTATTACGTCTTGATATTAAGTTATAAATTATACACAGAGGAACGCACATTACTGAAATTGTATCTTGGACCAAGAATGAGGGAATCCCGTCAGGTCCGGAAGTAAACCTGTTCTTTAATTTGCGAGCAGCCATAACTATCTCTCCCTCAGTATATTTCCAAATGTGATATCATTTCCACACAGGAGCGATAATGCATCATCATTACCACAACCCACAGGTCCCACAAAGACACTTTCAAAGTATTTAGCAAACGTTTTTTGTTTTAAATTATAGTCAATTCTGAGCTGTGGGATCCAACGAGAGCAAACCTTTTTCACAGCTAAATATTCATGTAATATTTTTTGTACGCTGGTGGAACTAATGCCTCAAGCTCAAAATATAACTAGTTGCCGTAGTGGTATTTAATAAATGTCTTATTCCAGGCGACAAATTTCCCATACACAACATTCCCACCGTGCCAGCAGATGATTCATGGGACGGAGAACCCTCAGCAACATACAATCCGGAAGAATATTGTTCACAGAAACAGGTTCTCCGCAGATTGGATGTAGAACCGCCATCAACGAAGCGTGACTTCCGTTTTGAGCAGCGTCAGAGATTGCAAGGAACCCCTAAAGCTGATGATGATCAACGCGCGGAGAATCGCAGTGGTAAAAAAAATAACCAAAAGAAAAAAAAGTCTGGTGTTACAAAAACAGAGTTATTTCCTCAATCGCCTGATATGTCGGAGAAGGGAGCGAAGAAATCGGCAAGTGCAAGTGAGGTGAGAGAAGCAGATGATTCAAGGGACGGAGAACCCTCAGCAACATACAATCCGCAAGAATATTGTTCACAGAAACAGGTTCTCCGCAAATTGGATGTAGAACCGCCATCAACGAAGCGTGACTTCCGTTTTGAGCAGCGTCAAAGATTGCAAGGATCCCCTAAAGTTGATGATGATCAACGCGCGGAGAATCGCAGTGGTAAAAAAAATAACCAAAAGAAAAAAAAGTCTGGTGTTACAAAAACAGAGTTATTTCCTCAATCGCCTGATATGTCGGAGAAGGAAGCGAAGAAATCGGCAAGTGCAAGTGAGGTGAGAGAAGCAGATGATTCAAGGGACGGAGAACCCTCAGCAACATACAATCCGCAAGAATATTGTTCACAGAAACAGGTTCTCCGCAGATTGGATGTAGAACCGCCATCAACGAAGCGTGACTTCCGTTTTGAGCAGCGCCAAAGATTGCAAGGATCCCCTAAAGCTGATGATGATCAACGCGCAGAGAATCGCAGTGGTAAAAAAAATAACAAAAAGAAAAAAAAGTCTGGTGTTACAAAAACAGAGTTATTTCCTCAATCGCCTGATATGTCGGAGAAGGAAGCGAAGAAATCGGCAAGTGCAAGTGAGGTGAGAGAAGCAGATGATTCAAGGGACGGAGAACCCTCAGCAACATACAATCCGCAAGAATATTGTTCACAGAAACAGGTTCTCCGCAGATTGGATGTAGAACCGCCATCAACGAAGCGTGACTTCCGTTTTGAGCAGCGCCAAAGATTGCAAGGATCCCCTAAAGCTGATGATGATCAACGCGCAGAGAATCGCAGTGGTAAAAAAAATAACAAAAAGAAAAAAAAGTCTGGTGTTACGAAAACAGAGTTATTTCCTCAATCGCCTGATATGTCGGAGAAGGAAGCGAAGAAATCGGCAAGTGCAAGTGAGGTGAGAGAAGCAGATGAGGACGGAGAACCCTCAGCAACATACAATCCGCAAGAATATTGTTCACAGAAACATTTTCTCCGCAGATTGGATGTAGAACCGCCATCAACGAAGCGTGACTTCCGTTTTGAGCAGCGTCAAAGATTGCAAGAATCCCCTAAAGCTGATGATGATCAACGCGCAGAGAATCGCAGTGGTAAAAAAAATAACAAAAAGAAAAAAAAGTCTGGTGTTACGAAAACAGAGTTATTTCCTCAGTCGCCTGAGATGTCGAAGAAGGAAGCGAAGGAATCGGCTAGTGTAAGTGAGGTGAGAGAAGCAGATGAGGACGGAGAACCCTCAACAACATACAATCCGCAAGAATATTGTTCACAGAAACAGGTTCTCCGCAGATTGGATGTAGAACCGCCATCAACGAAGCGTGACTTCCGTTTTGAGCAGCGCCAAAGATTGCAAGGATCCCCTAAAGTTGATGATGATCAACGCGCGGAGAATCGCAGTGGTAAAAAAAATAACCAAAAGAAAAAAAAGTCTGGTGTTACAAAAACAGAGTTATTTCCTCAATCGCCTGATATGTCGGAGAAGGAAGCGAAGGAATCGGCAAGTGTAAGTGAGGTGAGAGAAGTGCCTGAAAAGTTGAGAACCGGTTCGAAAAAGGTGTTTTTACCCAAATAAATGTCCGTGTTTTGTTTTTATTAGTTTAAGTTGACGACGTATTTTCTAGAATATGCTAATAAGTAACAAATATATTTTTATATCTAGGCTAAATGACTGTTACCATTTTTTTTTTAAATACTTATTTATGAAAAGTTGCTTTTACTTGTTTAATGAGAAAAGGCTACAGAAGTGTCTTAGTGATTGATAGTAAATAATTTACAAAGCACACAACCTTTTTCTACAGAATCAAATTAGATCAAATCTTAACAAAGAAGAAACAAACTTTGATTAAAGGTTGACGATGAACAGTATTCTCATTAGTGTTACAAAAATCATGTCGATCTGTGATATTTTTAATCGGTTGTACAATCGAATTTTAATCGTTACCTGTATAAAAAATCATAATAAACTCGAAGCTCATGCTTCTAATTTAAATAAACATTTTTAATTTTCGACCCTTTGCGTCGAAACTTTTACTTAACCAATGTTGTAATTGTATAAAATCAAACAACGTCAGCTCCACAAAATAAACATAATTATGTTATTATACATCAAGGCACTCTGCCTGCGTCAGATAAGTTTCGAGAAACAATTTTCTCATCATCAGTGTTTTACCATTATAACATAGTACCATTAATACAAAATACGTTCAAATTCAAATTCTTTATTCAGCCATCACAAATACAAATATTGTACAATTGGCAAGTCAAAAGGCAAAAGATATACTTATACAAATGAACAAAAAATACAGACAAAAGCAACACATACATCTAAAAAATATTTAATAAATTAAAAAAAGCATCAGTTCACCTTAAATTATTAAATTTCAATATAAATTACATAGAATAACTAAAAAATTCTCTTAATGAAGAACATAAGTGATGGCATGAAGCCTTATTTTTATATATCAGACTAGATCAGTGAAATTTTGATTGAAAAATTCTGTAGATTTAAAGCAGTAACATTAGATGAACATTGTTAATTCACATGTTCATCTAATGTTACATTAAATCTACATAATTTTTCAATCAAAATTTCACTGATCTAGTCTGATATATAAAAATAAGGCTTCATGCCATCACTTATGTTCTTCATTAAGAGAACATTTTAGTTATTCTATGTAATTATATTGAAATTTAATAATTTAAGGTGAACGTATTGTATTAATGGTACTATGTTAATTATAATCCTTATTTTCTCATCATCATGTCACTGATGATGATCAGAAAATTGTTTCTCGAAACATGTCTGACGCAGGCAGAATGCCTTGATGTATAATGATATAATTATGGTTATTTTGTGGAGCTGCCGTTGTTTGATTCTATTTCTGTCTGTCTGTTTCTATTTTGTGTATATTTGTTATGTCAATGTTCTATACAGCAAATTATTATATTTAAGTATTGTGTTCATTAATTTTTAATAAAATGATATTAGCATTCTATAGACAACGTAGTTTCATTTATCATATTGAATTTGGGAAAATAAAATATTTGAATATACCTACGTCAAATGCTGCAAAACAGCTTGTTAGTTTTGGAAGAAACACGATCAAATTTCCTAAAATCAAAGACACGTATTTTGGTTTATTCTTGGAGCCGGTTTTGTGTCAATTTTATCTAAAAATAATGTCTAATTATTACTTGTATGCATTCTTAGTACCATTTGAGAATCTTGTCACCAGGCACCTGCCGGCGGCCTTGGGTCCTTCCATTATAGACGAGCAATTTGGTTCTCAATCCGGTAAATCCACAGAGCTCAATCTTCTCGAGTTCGGGGACTTCTTGTCTCGGGCGTTGGACAGCGGTGATCAGGTTCATACATTGTATACTGACTTCGCCAAGGTTTTTGATCGCGTCAACCACGGGTTTGTCGTTCATAAGCTTGAGGGTGCCGGGGTGGAAGATTTCCTGCTTGAGGAGCTACCTGTCAGGTTGTTCGACTTAACGAGTTTCATTCTCGGCCAGTGAAGCTTCTGGTGTTGCCCAGGGATCCAACTTGGGCCCATTGTTGTTCAACCTATTTATTAACGACATAGAGCAATGCTTTCTATATATTGAGCTCAAGCTGTTTGCCGATGATCTCAAGTGATATAATAATAATAATAATAATAATAATAACTTTATTGCTCTGTAAGATTATACATCTTATAACAAAAGTATGGTTAGATTACATAAATTCATCATTGACATGCATGTTGCAAATTGTGCAAGTCTCATTAGGGTTTATCCTATATGTAAACTGTCTGAATGAAAACTTATAGTAATATTTACTACATAGTCGCAACTGGCATAGAATTCTTGTTACGTGAATCAGAAGTCTAAAAAGTAAATAAGTACCTCTACGCTGAGGCGTCGATATTTAAACTCTCAAAAAACACAGCGGAGGTAGAAGTTTGTACTCTTAAAACATCCTCACTATAACATTTGTTTTTGTATTGACTTAGCAGATCTCTTCTATTTGACTTACGCGTGCAAAACTAAGGTTTTCCCAGAGGTCGAGTCGAGTGATATAACCAAACATTTCTTGAATTTGCATGGCCCAATTATACCTAGCATCGCAGCAGTCACTCAGACGCAACAGTCTCACAAAACAAACCTTAGGATATCGTGCATCATCCATGGCTAGAACTTTGCATAACCAGGCCATTTTAAATAGGAGGTAAGACAATCTCGTTAATCCGACCTCAAGCCGCAACATAGAGCCTGAAGTATTCTTAGGCAAGAGTAGAAAATCCAGTCTGTGCTTTCTCCAAGATATCTGCATAACGCAATCCCCATACCGCTGCGCAATTTGTTAAAGGGCTCACAACTATTGATTCAAACAGTTTGATACGCATCTGCCAATAACTTGCTTTAGATTTAACCAAAATTGACATTACTGCTCCCGTAGACTGCGCCGCTCTCACAACGGCTCTTTCCGACATACTGCGCAAGTGATATAGGACGATCCGAGGTGTCACCGACTGCAGGAGGACGGCACTCGGTTGATTCATTGGTGCGAGATTAACGGTATGGATTTAAACGGCTTGAAGTGTTTTTGTATCAATTTTACTCGTTCCAGAAATCCTCTTTTTCATGATTACTTCATGGGTCAATCGGCCCTGGAGCTCAGGACCACCGTTAGGGACCTGGGAGCCAATTTGAGCTGCGGTCATCACATCCAGCGTTCTGCATCGCATTCCTTGCAAATGTTGGGCTTCGTCAGGCGTTGCTCGGTAGACTTTAGCAGTGTGAACACATTTAAATTGTTATTGTCAGACCTCGCATCTCGAATACGCGTCTACAGTTTGGAGCCTCCTCTATGCCTTTCATGTGGCGCATATCGAGAGGATTCAGCACCGTTTCCTGAGAATTAGTAATTTTAAGCTCCGTCTCCAACCACCTGTTGACCCTATCTACAATTATCAGACAGATCAGTAATTTAAGCGTGGACCTGCCACCGATAAAACCGTGTTGATTTATTGATAAATTAGGCTTTGTCACTCTATAAATCCTCTGATATAAAATAATTTCAAACAGCTTTGAGAAATTTGATAAGATCGATATAGGTCTATAATTACAAATACAAGCCCTGTCATCGCTCTTAAAAATCGGACACACCTTCGCAACCTTCCAATCCTGTGGAAAAGCACAAGTCCTGCAAATCAAATTAAAAATTTTAGATAGGGGAGTGGAAAGGACAGTTATTGTATCCTTTACAAAAAAAAGAGGGTATTTCATCCGGACCGGAAGTAAACTTATTTTTCAATTTTCGGGCAGCCCAAAAAATCTCCTCAGAAATTTCATATAGGAGATAGTCGCGATTTGCCACCAAGTCAGATCTCGCAGCACAATTGTCCTCCGACCCGACAAAAACGCTCTCAAAATAGCTGGCAAATGCCTCAACAATTTGTTGAGGGTCATCTATTGATGACGGCAATCGGACTATTGTCCGATTCCCATCGTTCATAACACCAGGTATCCGAGAGTCACGATTGTTTACGTTAATATATGACCAAAACATTTTAGGATCCGTATTTATGTTATCTCACACAGTCGGACATATGACTTGTAAGCCTCCGCAATTTGATTCTTTCTAACAATGCTTGAAGTGTACCAACGTGGATAGCTACGTCGAAACGTTTTGACTAGTGGAACATACAAGTCGAACAGACCGTGCAAATTCTTATAAAACATGTTCAGCGCAAGATCAACACAACGAACATCTGCCAGACATGACCAATCACACCCAACGAGCGCGCCAATTATGATGCACTGATGGAGGATATGGGATTGACGACGTTGGAGCCCGAAGGATCGTGAGAGATCTTACCATTTTCTACAAAATTATTACTAACATCATTCGTTCATCTGGGTTGCTTCCACAGATTGCGCTCCATGTTTCTCCCAGAGGACAAATTACGTCAGGGGAAATTTTATTCCTAGAGCATGTCGTTTGGTCAATGAATGTTCATGCCTGGCACAGCACTTTTTCTCCCCAATTAATGAGTTCCTGGGCCACTTGATGCTCGCCTCCTGATAGGGCGGCTTTTCTTAACAGATTTCACAACGGCTTTACCCTTCTTCATTCTTTTTTTATGGAAGTAAAAATAATAAAGAAACAAACTTAGTGTTTCAGACATTTTTTTTATTTTATTTATAATACAAAAAAAGAATCGTAAATTAAATCTAAAACATGAGAATTTAAGCGTATTTTAAGTAATTTAAACCCAAGTTATAATTATGACCTGGCTCGAAGGACCAAGCGCTACATTGTACCTATACATATTCATTTAATTTTTCCGCCCACCTCGTCGCTTCATTGATGTTGTACATTGCGGACAATACCATTTACCTTTCGGTGGTGCCGTAATACCAACACATGGATAATGGAACCATTCGGAGGGGCACTGTAAAATTAGATTATTACCCATACTACCCAACCCAACCCATACTAAATCAAAAAAAAACTAGTACTTACATCTTCGTTATCACACGCCACCATATCACCATAGGATACCTGATTACAAAGACAGTAGCGAGGCTCATTGGGATCGTACGGCCATTCGCCATCGGTCGCATCCGCATTTGTTGCATCCACATCCATTGAGGCAGTATCAATGTTAGATGTAGCATTAACAGAGCTTTGAACACTGTTGTTATGTGACGCTGATATTCCTGACGATGACGCTGCAACTGATACTGCTGATGTGGCTAGATTCGATGTTGCTGAACTGCTGGCAGTGTTGTTACTGGAATTACTCCATTTCCTAGATAAAGAAGAGGGTAACAGCTTTAGCTCAAAGGGTCAACACATGATGAGTTAAAGGACAGAGCTGCAAATAAAATGTCACTTACTTTTGTTTCTTCTTATTGTTGGCATGATCCTGTTGTATCGCTTGAATAGCCGTTTGCGCCGCCCCCGCTAACTCTCTACCAATATTAAATTCATGCCCATGTCCCCCGGTATTATTAATAGCCTCATAAGACGCCTTAAGACTAGCTGTTCTTCTACCTTGTTGCATCTACAAAGAAGAAAAAACAAACAGTTTCAAGACATTTTTCCCAAATGCAAAGTTTACCTGTTGCGTCGCGGCAATAGCTTGTGAAGCAGCCGCAGCAATCGCCGGTCCCGCTCCCAACCCATGGTGACCCAACGTGTATGTAATGTTTGACGATGTGACGGTAGTCACGTTTTGACAGGTGACAGGTCGCGATGAGGACGAGGCGGATGATGACGAATTGTTGTCGATGAGGGACGATGATGGGGGAGGAACTGCCGCTGCTACAGCTTGTCGTTTCTCGCTAAATGACGAATTAAGAGAAGCAGCGCTGTCGCGACGTTTTTCGCTGCGAGGTCTTGTATACCGGAAGTTATTTGTACTCAAGCTGGGGAAAACAATTAAATATATATTACACTTACAAGTTAAGGCAGAGTTTTGTATTACCTTTCGTATCTGTTTTCCTTTTGTTGCGAATGCAAATTCGACGTAGGTGTCGGAGTATCCAACTCCAAAGATCTCTTCTCCAAAACCTCCGTAATACCCTTATTATCCGCCTCAAGTTCACATTTGAATTTGTGTAACTCAGAGTCTAACCTGCGCAAATATTTATCCACTAAATCATACATTTGATTCGCTAAATGCACCTGAAATCGAATAGAATAACGTAAAACTGTCCATTAACTATTAATTTAATTTCTCTTAATACTTTTTCATCAGCATCTTCTAAAGTCTTATAATACTCTTTACGTAGCAACTGGAACTCAGAATCGAGTTCCTGTGAGATTTCTTGGTTTTGGTAGTGTTTACAATCGTTGAAAAACACTTTAACTCTCTTTTCTATTTCATCCATGTTATCTGAAAGAACAAGATAGGACTCTACCGGTAAAATCTAAATAAAAGGAACTTACTGTGTATTGATAAGTCCATTTCACGCATATCAGTAAATCTATCCCTTAATTCTTGAGGCAAATGCTCAATCACTGAAATAAGAGTAATATTAAGTATAAAATGTGGTGTTACTAGACACGGTCCTCCAGTAAAACAAACAATGCTTCTTCAACTTACTTTCCAAATAGTCTTCGAGATACAACATTTTAATTATGGACAATTAAGAAAAAGCCGTTATATAATGTTTGTTTTCAATAGCTTCTGTAAATATAATTATTTAAAATTATTATTTTGTGTTTTAAATCTCCTCGTGGTAAAATTGAACTTTTAACCATAATAAAAACAATTTATTTATTTATAGCCATATTATATTTATTTTCTGACATTGACATATGTCAGCTTAGAACTGAGATGCACGAAAGTTTTCGCTCACCTCTCTTTTTTGCAAAAAAAGCATTTTCTTTAAGGACAATGAGATTGCCATTAGCTTTATTCGGGTTCGTACAGACTGTTCTACAACTGTCAGGAGTGTGCGCAGTTCAAATTTTTATATTCTAGTTTTCTTGAACTGATTTAGAACGGTTCTCTGAGCTATTATTATTAAACACCAAGGACAAGATGCGTTCGGTAATTCTAAATTGTTCGTTTATTGATCCACATGTAGGAGAGAACCTAAAAATAACAATGCAGCAAACCTAAGAGAATTAAAATGTTGATTGACAATTGACACACGTCTACTGTCAGTATTATTGACAAGCAAAGGAATCCCTTGTCTTTGTCTTGTCAAACATTGTCTTCCTTATAAACACAATGGTATTAGCATTGTCTTTAAAAGGTTTATAAAGACAATGGTATTAGGTATTATACAAAAATGGTTTTGGAACGTTTTAAAACTGTTTGTACTACTTTTTGTTACTTACTTATTAAAAAGGATTAATTCTACCAATTTTTGTTATATGTTGGAGTAAGTACCTATAACGCACGAGATAGCAAATATAATGTAAACTATAAAGTACATACTATTGTATAGCCTATTTTATATTTGAATTCTCTGAACAGATTTTGTTCAAAATAATAATTTTTATTGGACGAATAAAACAATAAATATATAGAATTTATTATTGAATTTTAATTATTACAAACATGTTTACTCAACTTTTCACTATTGATATAATTTAAGAATTAAACTTAAAAATAAACCAATTTTATATTATCACAAATCATTAGGTACTAATACAAACAATGGCTCATGATTATGCGTTTTTCTGCAAATACTCATCAAACAAGAAGAGAGCCAAAGTACTGTCAGGCCCACTAAGCAAATCACCCAAATCATTAGTATATCCTGACAACTTCCTTATAATATCCCGATGTTTAAACGCATAGGTCTCCTCCAAATGGTGAGTAATCTCAGGATCATGGTTATCATCACGTCTTCTAGAAGACTCTCGGTGAATATCAAACACTTCCAGTGCTAATTTCTTTTGAATATCTAATGCTTTAGCGAAAGCTCCGATTTCGTATAACTCGGCATTAGGGATAGTACCAATTTCCTCTTTAATTTCATCGTTAAAAGCGTTAAAATCCATGGAACCTCCACGTGAAGTTATGTATTTAATCAAACCGATACTATCTTCCCATAGGTAGTCAGAGAGGTCTCGGAATACTTTCTCGAAACCAGCGCGGTTTTTCTGGTAATTCGCGAAATGCGTCGACATAAGAAGGTAGTCGAACGAACGCATGAATTGGTGGTTGGCATATTTTTGTAGATCGCTTTGCACGTTGCGTATTGCCCCGTAAGTAGCATTGCAGTTCGGTAGTTCTGTACCTAGAATTGAATCAAAACAAAGAAAGGTCAAACGTATAACATTTATGATACCTATTGTGTTACATTATGATAATGATAATTATTATGATTCGTAGAAACAAGTTATTTGTTATAAATTTATATTAAACATTGAAATTAAAGTCAGTAGATTATTTTTTGTACTTTGGTATTTCCGTTTCATTCTGTTTTAAAATTACATGCAGTTGGGTTATAGTCCAAGAGCTGGCTACTGGCTACATAGATCATTTACAGGTTCCGCTATTGCCGACACGGAGATAATGTGAGAGTAGGGGGTTAAGTTAAATATGTACTTTTTTCTCATAAATAAGTGATCAGAGAAATGCAGCCATGAAAATTTACAAACAAAGCTAGAGGAAAAATCGCCAGAAGGGTAGGCCTATGTGCACTTCTGGCAATTTGTTTACTTATTCTCCAATTCAAAACGAGATTACGACAGAAGGTGGAACAATAAGAGTTGTATTTTATATTTTACTTCATCAAGTGCATTAGTCAACATAGTTTTTACTTTAGTAAACTATTGGAAAACTGCCAGAAGTGATTGAAATTGCTAAGTAGAAGTACACGTGATTTTGATGTGACCAAGCAAGTGTTAATAATATAATAACGAGTGTTACGAACAATAAAACACTTAATAAACAATATTATCATACTTTTGAAACAATCGTTTATTTTTTTTTTAATGGAACAAATGATTCAGATAGACATTACAAAAATTTATCAGTGTATGTGAACATTTGATACATACGCTGATAAGTAATTACAACAAAAGTAATATCGTACACAAAGCTAGCTAGAGAAATATTTGTTTTTTTTCAACACAATTCAATTACGGATAAACCTACTTGAAACTAGATATTGGGTCGGACAATAGTATGGTGGTTGACCTTTGGTCTAATATTATGTACAATGATTTACGATTTTATATAAGAAACCTTCGCAGATGAATTTCACAGAGTTCTACCAGGGACTTTAGTGATGCTCAATGTATAATGAATTTATAGATAGATTTGTTATTATCTATTATGTTGGATAGGCTTGAAAAACACAAAACCATACTTGCAAATTTTGCTAGTTTCTCCCTATATCTGCCCCTGAAGATATTTCTGCAAAATCAGCCCATTTTATTAATTTATCATCATTTTATGAAAACGATTTGTTCAAAGTAACAGAGCCACTCTTAAAGCTGAATTCAAAATTTTCGCCATTGAACCATTGATTCCAAAAAACATCGATACTGTGCGCAAAATGATAGAACATGATAGACATGTAACCTACAGAGACTCAGAAGCTCCGCATTAGACCTATTTCATAGAATATTTCGAAAACTATTGCTTGACAGTTAAATTTAAATGTTTTATAATTTTCACCCTCTTCAAGGTGGTGCTTTTTTCAAATTTTACCTCAGACGTTTCTTCTTTAACTTTTTTAAATATAGACCTCGACCAAAAGAAGGAACCTGACCAATACCGGAAAAAATGCCGGTACAAAAAATCCCTATAGCTCTTTGTTAAAATACAAAAAAAAACATAAATAACCTTCCTACAATCCCCCCCGTCATTTCTATACATCCTTTTTGCAAAATAAATGTCCTAACTTAACCTAATGTCCTTGTTTTAATTATTAAAATTAATTATGAAAATTAATAATAAGATGTTCTATTATTATGACTGATTTTTTTTATTAAACGATGTGTATTAAATTTCAATGTCAGCTTTTAAAAGTGTATATAAATAATACTGGATGCGTCCCTGCTTTAAGCAATAAAAATATAGAACAGCTGATTAAAATGTCAAAATAGCACAACTAATAAAAAATTCCATACCTAACCCTAATTACAGTAAAAAACGTAAAATTATTTTAAATAAACTAATAGGCACATACCTTGCTTGGTGGCTGATGGTTTACATGCTTCCTGCGTATCTTTATAGCAAAAGTCGTCAGCGGCCCTGGCCGACAAAACAATCAAACTGAAGAGTACAACAAAGATGGCTTTCATGATCCCTATAACAATAATAACAACAATATTAGGTAGGTATATTACAATCGGGTTGAACACGTCGAAAAACAAATTGAACTAACCTGGCATCTCGTCAGCGTAATCAAGAATAGCTTTTGACAAAACGTTTTCCACTAGTAAATACGTAAGTATCTTTATTTACACAATCTGTATTGTAATTTTATAATAGCAGAACGCAGTTGTCAGACAATTATCAACCGTATAGACGTGCGCAAAAGTGCGGAGCGCACCTATTCAAAAATTCCCAACAACAAAGGAAAAGAACAGTCATGAGTTTCATAGGAATGCGACATTGCCATGTTGCAATAAAAAGTGGCAAATTAACAGGAGTTCTCATTTTCGAAGTGGTTAGCCTAACTCATCTTCGTAATAAGTAGTTTCGTCATTTCAAAAATTATTTTTATGTGAATAAAGTCTTAAAACACTGGCAACCTTCTTAGTTTCCGTATATGTAGGCTTTGAACCATAAAACAAATCGTCATTACTTGCTATTATAAGAATCGTTCATGAAATACTTTGTCAGCTAAAGCATAGGTCACCAAGATATCTCACGGTGACCAACCATTATAGTATATCTGAGAGCACTTTGATTTATTCCTTCTTCTTCTTTTCCTATGGCCATTTGCTTCATTAAACATTGGGTCATCCCACTTTGATTTCAATTTTAATAGAAGTAAGCCTTCATTAAGCCTTGTAAAGGAGGATTAACAGAGTGGTCACAATATGATATTGAAATTGAATTAAAAAAACAATCAATATTTTCAAATGGATCCCATTTTTCTTATGATTTTATTAAATTTAAAGGTGACATCAAGTTGTCACAAAAAATTAATGAAAACATTAGCATTCAACAATTATTTTATTGTAAAAAGTAATTACTTCATTGTAATACATGTTTTACAATTCTATACACCTAGTACTACTACTATTTTTTTAATAATTATAATTGTTTCTGGAAATTTCCAAGACATTATTTACCAGGCACAATGTGGCAACAACGCGGTAGTATCGAGTGAACACAACACAAAACCCATACGATTTGTGTGTAAAAATTAGTGCAGTGCGCAAATTGAGGACTAGTACAAGTAAACACCAATTCAAAAGAACAATTGGAAATATAGTATAGTCCACCTTCTGCACCAGTGAGTGTAAAGGCAGACTGCAGGCGAGTGATTCAGTAAATAGCGAAATACCTATTAATAATTATAATCGCGAGACATAATATTATTCTTAACGTACAACACGAGAAGAGCCAATTGTACTTCAATCAAGACAAAATGAGGAACATCCTATTAACATTTGTCGTTTTGGCAATTACAGCAACGGGTTTCACATCGGCCCAACTACATTGTGAGTTAAATACTTGATTAATTATTGATATTTATTATTATTAATGAGTTATGTTATTCCGTATTAGCATTATTTTTGTTTTGATTCTTGTTTTGGGGTCAAGGTTAAATAATAATAGTTCTGTGCTGCCATGTTTTTATACAGAGTCGTATTCAAAGAAATTATGATTTTAAGGACTCTGTAGGAATAGTTATTGTCATTGATATTAAGTCAACAACATTTTGTTTAACCCAATAAATTGATGTAAAAATAATAGTAAGAGCTCCGTACTAATATTATAGATGGTAGGAGGTCTTCATTTATTGCTTTGAGGTATTCTATTTATGTCAGGTTTATTTGTAAAACTTATAAAACCAAAACCAACTGTATTATAAGGGTTCTAAGAAAAGTGAGTACTTGATTCTAAATAGGAATATATTTATTTTCAATTTATTGTTATCTGTAAGTGAAATTTTATTAAAATTGAATTAGTATTTATGATTTAAATCAGTTGTTTTCTTGTCAAGGGTTTTTAAATAATTTATCTATTGACGTGGGTAAATTTTGTCGTACTTGATAAATAAAATTACTCAAGTAGTTGTTTCAGATAAGTATGTTCTCTTAAGGTACAGACTTTGGATTTTAGGGTCAAACATTTGAAAAGGAATTTAGCAAACAATCTAATGATTTTTCATTACTTAGTCTTATTTTAGATTTTTTTATATAAGCAGAAGATGCATCCACCACTGTACTGCTGTTATATTTTTAATTATTACATTCGAAAACATAGTTTTCTTAACAGTTTGACAGGGCTGTCAGCATTAGCAGTGCAGTGGTAATCCTGTGCCTCCAAATGTTTGGTAAAAATATTCAGAGCATGTCTTTTGTTCAGACTTTAATTTAATTGGAAAGGGGATAATCACCCCTTTTTTAAATAGTTGATATTGACGTCAACCTCTGTTGTACTGTTCAAATACCCAAAACCAAAAACTCAAGTATGGTTAAGCGACTAAGCATGTGATAACTTTAGAGTATCAAAAAGCGCAAGAATTCAAATTGGGAGCTCTCTGGACAAAGTTTTAGATCTGGAATAAGCACAACTAGCCTTAACGCACAGACAGCTTTCTCTTGCCTAATTCGTGCGCTTTATACACTGGTGTGAGATGCATGATATGTTGAAAGTCTTTAAATGTTTTTGACTAAACTGAATGTGAATTTGAGTAAATTGAAATTTCTAACTAGAAGACCTCTTTTATATTGATACTTTATCGATCAATTAGTCAGGGTTTGGGGAGTTTACTGCGACACTTCCCTGCATTGTATCAATACCATCAAGTCGCCCTCGTCCTGTTGATTTTGTTGTTGATCAGTTGGGACTCACGGCGTTGAGGTAGAGGAGAGTAGTTACAGACCTAAGAGATACTATACAAGATTTTAATCAATATTTTTTCGATTGTTAATTAGTTCTCATGTCCCCTCTAGACACTATAAAGGCTCTCCTCTCGAGAAACGAGATTGGCAAATACTTGCTCTCATTCCAGTATTGATTTCTTTGCACCTATCGGTGAATTTATTCGCTCCTTGAAATGTCAAGTGCCGTAGTGGCATGATTCCGATTACTATTCTATTGAAATTTGCTTTTATCTATTAATAAATAAATATATTTACAGGTGAGCACCGCAAACCAAACATCCCAGATGACTGGCTGGACATGGTCGATCCATGCGTCAACCAAATGCGCACGCAAATCCAACAAGAACTGAAAGCAGCCATGCAATACATGGCGATGGGCGCACATTTTTCTAAAGACACTATCAATCGACCGGGATTCGCTCACCTGTTTTTCGAAGCAGCTAGCGAGGAACGGGAACATGCCATTAAACTGATCTCCTACTTACTTATGAGAGGTGAACTTACTTCTAGAGTCAGTGATCTCATCAAAAGAAATGTACGTGTATGAGAATTTACCTTCAAATCATATCATATCAACTGTTATTTCTTTAAATTCTAGCTTGCTCCACCGGTAATTACTTGGGCGTCTGCTGCAGACGCTTTGAGAGATGCCTTGAAGCTAGAAGCTTTAGTTACTAAGAAGATCCGTAACGTTATTAAAGTCTGTGAAGATGGTGAAAACAAGGCTAACTTTAATGACTATCATGTAACTATTAACGAGCATTTGTACGAATTCTTTCGTTTACTTTTGTTTTTGATTTCAGTTGGTTGATTATTTGACATCTGACTTCTTGGACGAGCAATACAAGGGTCAACGTGATCTGGCTGGCAAACTCTCAACTTTGGACAAGATGATGGATCGACATGGAGCTTTAGGAGAATTCTTGTACGACAAAAAGTTGCTTGAAGCCACTGTTATATAAATTATAATAGTACAAACAACCATCAACAAAAATTAATGAGTTTGTGATTTCTATTAAATATATTTTTCAAGAAACGATTTTAATATGAAAATAAAGACCATTTTTTATTAGTAAAATATTGTCTTACCTAAGAATTGTGATAGTTATTTTCTATGTTATAGTAAAGATTTTTTGTTTCAATTACAATTAAAAATACTTTAGTAAGTACTGTAAGGGATTTTTTTCTAAATATATTATTAAAACAGTGCATTAGTTTAATTTAAATTAAAGTCTCTTCATAAGCACGTAGTTGCAAACATTACGTAGTGCATCTACGTTTAACATCAGCCTGGTCTTACAAATTGCTTTTCGAATTGAGTGAATTTAAGTATACATACCTAATAGGTACTTACTGATGAGTTTACTTCGTCTGGAAAATAACAATCGCACAGTTTAACTACATTAACACTTCACATATTCCCTTTAACTCCGAATTAATTATATTTTCCTATTAAGTTCGAATGTCTACTGATAATTATTTAATTAAAAGACAGTTAGGATTTATGAGTTCCATATATTTATTATTAATTGGTTCCATAGCTTATTTAAAAATAAATATAAGTTCTTATTTTCTAATGTTGGCTATAGCTATGACAAATGTCAAAACTTTTTCCAAAGCCTGTGTCACATTTAAGTGGAAAATTTGTACGTATGATGTAAAAGATGAACACCATTGTCTAATACAATGGCAATATCATTATCATTGTTTTTATAAACAACAAAGCTTTATTCGGAATGACGATTATTATAGTTTAAGTTCCTTTTACAACACAATACAAGTGAAGTGAGTGCTAGGTGACCATGTAACATCAATTCAGTTCTTAGATTAGGAAAGAGAGATTCAGTTAGTTAGTTAGACCGTGACTCAGCTGAGCTGTAATAGGAAAACGATTCTTGGTTTTAAGCTGAATACACAATATAATTTCTTGAAACGAAGTCGTATGTCGTATGTTTTCTTAACATAACCGACTAATATAGAATACTAATTAACGGGTTTTGATTAAACTAACTGTGATCACAGCTTTAAAAGTTTATTTACATTCCTAAATCCCAAACATTTTTTAACGGTATGATTTCTGTTTATTTTTCTATTTATATAATAATAACAAAATAAGTATTTTTATTACATCTAAGCACAATATGACTATAATTATAAAACGTTTCTCACAGCTCGCAATGGACTCCACAGTAGCCCGAAGCAAATTCCGGGGCTGTCTTTTAGGCGCATTAATGGGTGACTGCCTTGGCGCGCCTTATGAGGGCGATATAGTCTCTAGCGGTGATAAAATTATTATACAACGGTATTTCGATAAACTGGAAGATCCAACATACAAGGGTAATGGAAATTACTAAACAATTAAATTATTAAGTACTAGTTTTACTATACATACTAGGACCATTCCGAAGATATACAGACGATACTGCTATGACGAAGTCTGTAGCACAGTTCCTCATAGATAAACCTGAACCAGATTATAAATATTTAGCAAAACTGTTTGTGGAGGAGTATTATAGGAAACCTAAACGCGGATATGGAAGCAATGTTATGGGGGTGTTTGAAAAATTGAAGAAAACCAAATATGAAGATGTATTTAAACCTGGTAAAGCTTTCATAGTTCTGGTATCCAAAGATTTTCTTGTAAAGATCCTGTCTTTTAGCTAGTGAACAATTCGGAGGCGCAGGATCTTATGGCAATGGTGGAGCAATGCGAATTGCTCCGCTAGCACTATTCTATAATGATAATTACGATGCAATGGTAAAAGTTGCGAGAAATGTTACAAAAATCACACATTCAAACCATATTGGTATAAATGGAGCATTGTTACAATGCCTGGCTATTCATCAAGCATTCCTGATACCGTCAGATCAGAATATCAATGTGAAAGACTTTTGCGAACAGTTGTATCAGAAAATCAAACATATCGAAACCCCAAATGTCGATGATCAGGAGGACAGTGACAAGTAAGTGGAAAAGACATCTGAAAAGCAGGGAAATGAACTATTAATTACAGCGAAGCCCAGAAACCGTACCAAAACAAGATGAAAATTGTTGAAAACATGTTGGGATGGAAATACTCCGATGAATTGGATGATGAAATAATTGTAATGTTAGGGAATGATATTAACGCGTATGACTCAGTACCAACAGCGATTTATTGTTTCTTGAGGGCTCAGAACAACATACCAGAAGTGCAGGTTAGGTTTTTCAAACTGGGTCCTTCGAGTCAGTAAAATGTTTTGTTTCAGACTGATAATCTGTTCAGGAGAACCATACAATACGCGATTACTTTGGGAGGGGATACCGATACTATAGCTTCGATGGCAGGTGCTATTGCCGGGGCATATTTAGGAGAAGAAAGAATTAACAATGAATTGCTCAAACATTGTGAATTTCATAGTGAAATTAGAGACATTGCAGATAAGTTGTATGAGGCGTCGCAAACTTAAATTTTATTTATAGCTTTTATTGTTATGTTAGCAAGTAATATATATTATATAACAGTTACCAGTGTTTTATTTAAATGGATTCTGAGAGAGTGAACCGTGTATTTTGAACTGTTCTCTATGACTGTCCAGCTTGTTGTGAAAGTAACCCTAGAATAGAAGATATAGTACTTTTTATTTTGGAGCAAAATATAACAAGTCCCACTTGAAACAAAAATCCCATGCCACTTGTAAAGCATTGTATTCAATGGGCTAGATCTCCTGTTGCATAATGCCCAACAGACAGACACAGACTTTACTTGTTTAGCCAGGAACTTTTCCCGATTAAGATGTTTGATCGATGAAAGTTCAAGGATTAATGCGTCTGATTCGGTAATTAATGGGGATCAGAGTGACGTCATTTACACGGACTGCTCTCGTGCATTCGATAAGGTTGACCATGCATTGCTTCTATCCAAACTTGTTGAACATTATGATTTCTCTAAAGATGCTTATCTTTTTATGACATCTTACCTAGAAGGTAGGATGCAGTCGGTAAATGCTGTTCTACTGAGTTTTGCAGCACATCGGGAGTTCCTCAGGGCAGCAATTTGAGTCCCTTATTGTTTAATATTTTTATTAACGAGCTGCCTAATGTATTAAAGCATTCCTCTGGCTTGTTACTTGCGGATGACTTTAAGTTTTACAGAGCAATCACTTGTGAGCGGGATTGTGAGTATTTACAGAAGGATATTGATGCTGTGAGCAGCTGGTTTCATCTAAATAATATGACACTCAACATTCAACAATGTGCTGTGGTCAGCTACACTTATGTATCAATGTGAGGATACTCAGCTTACTCGAAAGTCTGAAGTCAGGGACCTGGGGGTTTGTTTTCAGCAAAACCATAGATTTCCAAATCATTACAATTTTATTATAAATAAAGCATTTCCAATGCTAGGCTTAGTGTTTTGATAAATAAAATAAAGATTATTATTAATTGCCGAAGACATCTTGTCCGGAATCTTATAATGGTCTCAGACCGATCCGGCTTTGTCAAAGGTTTTTGAGCGTATAGTCAGCAACCAGGTGAGGGGCTATCTGGATGAATTTTCTATTCTGTCTGTGGTCCAGTCTGGTTTCCGCGAAAAACATAGCACTACCACAGCATTGCTAAGGGTGGTCGACGACATAGCGAGTGCAATGGATAAATCGCAACTTGTAATGCTTGCTTTATTGGATCAAAGCAAGGCTTTTGATCTGGTCAACTTCAAGCTGCTAATTAGCAAGCGAAAATATCTTGGTTTTGATGATGCCTCGCTGGATTGGTTTCGAAGTTATCTGACAAATAGGAGACAAAGAGTTAAGCTTGGTCTGACGAACTATTCGGGGTTTGGCGTGACGAAAAGTAGAGTCACCCAGGGTAGCATTTTGGGCCTAGTCTTGTTCCTGATTTCTACATTCGATGTGACTTCGGTCGTGAACTGCTCCAGACTGCATATGTTTGCGGATGATGATGCTTAGTTGATTGTGTCATGCTTAGTTGATTGTGTTATAGTTGCGTAGAAATAATAATAAATTAAGGAACACTTTTTTTTTCATAGTTGTTAAGATGTTCATGGTTGAGGTTGTGAAAGCCCTCCAATAGTTATGATCTGGTAGCTATGATCAGAGAGGTCACTCTCAATAACAACTATCTGTGTGGTACTCCTACCTAATTCTTTACTAGATACTGTCAAATGTTGTTTGAGGGTTATCGTTGATAATCCCGTCATAAATTCTTGCAGCAGTTTCATTTTTTATCTGTATTCAATAAGAAAAGGGTTCCAATTCTCAAAATAAACTCTTGATTCACTATCCTAGGTCGCATAACCATCTCATACCGTTGATGCTTACCAATGTGATCGACTGTTGTCCAACATGAGAAGACGCGAGTGTGAAATGTTCGGATTGGGCATCGCTGGCTGAGTCCATTTTGGAGAAATTCACGGTGTTGGCGCAGTCGGGAGCTGGCGAAGGCGATATTGCACACAAACTGATTAAATGCGATGCTGGCACTCGAAACAGATTAGTTTTGGCGATACCGTACATAGTTAGGTAAGGGATTTATTGTATGTAGTAAATTAGTATCATTAAATATGTTTTTTCCTTAGGAAGGAGTCAATGCTGGGTAAACTAATGGTGCGGTACGGCGGTCTTGATATCCTCCTGCAGTTATTACGCGATTATAAGTCCCAACTACAAAGCAACACAATTGAAGCGTTAAATATTCTCGCGACGCGCGGTTTAAACATTGCCAATCCCAAAAAGATCCTTCGGATCCTTTACGCGAAGAAAATCCCATTCCAAAACCTTGAAACGGCTCCTCCTTTTTTTTTTCATAATTGCTAAGGTAGAGTGGAAGAATGGCATTTGCCAAATCTCTGTCTTTTTGTGCAAATGTAAGAACTTATATTTCACAATAAATCATTTATTTATTTATAAAATTTGGTATTTATACTAATGATGAATCATAGAATATGTCGCGGTTAAAAATATCCCTACGTTTCGCGGAGAACTACCGTTTCATCAGCTAAAATGATTTAATGCTTAGGCCTTTGTTCTGAAAAAAGCTCCAAATTAACCTCCTACTAAGAAAACGAAGCGTTGTTCAGAATTGACCCTTCGAGCCAACTAAATACCTGTTCTAAATGACTCGAAATAAAACAACCTTTTCATCAGCTAAAATGATTTAATGCTTAGGCCTTTGTTCTGAAAAAAGCTCCTAATTAACCTCCTACTAAGACAACGAAGCGTTTTTCAGAATTGACCCTTCGAGCCAACTAAATACCTGTTCTAAACGACTCGAAATAAAACAACTGGATAATCATACTTGAAACATTCATGTTAATTGGAATGAAATCACATAAATTAATATTTAATCACTGTTAAACCCCAAAACGTTCAGTGCTCATCTACTATAAACATTTAGCGCTAGATACAAATCTATTCTGTCTGTAATTGTTACAAAAAAAAAATAATACACTAAGTTAGGAAAATTAAAATCCCTGTTGATATTGCCGTGATTCCATTTTATTCTGTAGAATCTCCAACTGTCTTTTCGCTTCACATTGTGGGAAATTGTTCAGATCGTAATACTGAGGTGCTATTCTTAGTAACCAATCAGCTAAAAACCAGCGCTAGTTAAATTACGTTTAACGTTTGATTTAATAACTTACGTTTAATATCCGTGACGGTTCTGATGTAGTTCTTTGTAGTCAATACGAATTCGTTATAAATCACCCATTCCGGTTTGTGATCCAAGCAAGTCGATGGATGCAGTTGCACGATTTGATTATCCTTTATAGTCAAATAGTGACCCGTTCTTTCTAAATGTGCTACCTGCAGATCATTTTACCTCATTCAGTACACCGAATATTCGACTACTGTTTAAGTATAGCTTACCTGCATGAAAAATCCATTAACGAGAGCCTTCCTAATATTGATATAATAATCTTTGCTAGTGAACTCAGTTGAGGTGCGCTTCAAATTAAATCTGTCCATGATACGTGACAACTGTTGTCTAACGTTATCCGCCGATTTCAGTGAACGGTAATTCACGAAATTGTCGTAACACCATTGGGGATCCTCCATACCTACATTAATAAAAAAAGCTGTAGCTACACGTCAAATCAAGAGTTCTCGAATATTCTTTCTACTGTTTGCTAAGTCTATCGACTGATAAGATCCAATCTCTGCAAAGTAGTAAGTAGCTACAAGTCTGTCTGTGTGTTCAATGACAAAAGAATTAATATGCAGCTGCATATCTGTCAATAATTTACATTCGAGTACAAATCTGGTTCAAAAAACTAGACTGTTTTCTGTTTCATAAAGACTGTTAATGGTAGCTACAAATTTGTCAATTACCAAAATGAAATATCATGTGGCTAGCCTAATTATATTCTGTGTTGGTCGACAAATTACTTTTACAGAGCGTTTAGCTAAAGTCTGCTTATTAAAATAGATTCAATTTGATTTTGTCTATCAAGTTGAGTAGTTATGGGGCAACCTTGATGTCCCCTAGCACTCCTACCATTTAGCCACGAGCCTGACCCAGTAGCCACGCCCACAACCCAGTAGACAGTCCATTCTCGCCATTTTCGGGTTCCTTTCAAAGACACGCGGGCTTCATGGCCCCGGGAGGTTATAAACGATGTAAATGACAGACGTCGGTTATGTCAATTAGATCATTATGTCATTTACGTCGTATATGTCATTTAGATCGTTATGTCAATTACATCGTTTATGTCAATTACATCGTTTATGTCAATTATATCTTTATGTCAATTACATCGTTATGTCATTTACGTCGTTTATGTAATTTACATCATTATGTCAATTACATCGTTTATGTCAATTACATCGTTATGTCAATTACATCATTATGTCATTTACGTCGTTTATGTCATTTACATCGTTATGTCAATTACATCGTTTATGTCAATTACATCGTTTATGTCAATTATATCTTTATGTCAATTACATCGTTATGTCATTTACGTCGTTTATGTAATTTACATCATTATGTCAATTACATCGTTTATGTCAATTACATCGTTATGTCAATTACATCATTATGTCATTTACGTCGTTTATGTCATTTACATCGTTATGTCAATTACATCGTTTATGTCAATTACATCTTTATGTCAATTACATCGTTTATGTCAATTACATCGTTATGTCAATTACAGCATTATGTCATTTACGTCGTTTATGTCATTTACATCGTTATGTCAATTACATCGTTTATGTCAATTACATCGTTATGTCATTTACGTCGTTTATGTCATTTACATCGTTTATGTCAATTACATCGTTATGTCATTTACGTCGTTTATGTCATTTACATCGTTTATGTCAATTACATCGTTATGTCATTTACGTCGTTTATGTCATTTACATCGTTTGTCAATTACATCAGTATGTCATTTACGTCGTTTATGTCATTTACATCGTTATTAGCCTCGCGGGGCCATGAGGAGCGCGCGACCTTGAAAGGAACAAAAATGGACTGGGTTGTGGACGTAGCTACTGGATTAGACTCGTGGCTAAATGGTAGGAGTGGTAGGGGGCGACTAAGGTAGCCACATAACTACTAAGTTGGTTAGTGGTGAAAGTCTGTTAATGTGGAGCTTCAAGTCTGTCAATTACAAATCTAAAGCAACTTGAAGGAAACAAAGACATTCAGACTGGATTCTTCGACAAATTTGTTCGACAGAGCGTAGGTTGGGAAGCAGACCCAGTTTGATTGTCAATGTCAATTGTTTTTGTGTCAGTTGTATAGCGAAAAGACTGAAGATAGATTTTGTCCGTTTACTAGTGGCCGAGAAATATCGATAGCATATCGATAGTTTGGTATATCGAAACCAATCGATAGTTATTAAAAACAATCGATAGTTTTTACGTGGATTTTACGATATATCGATTGTTTTTAGGCACACATTTTTTACCATATTTTAAATTAAATTTCATAATTATTTTAAGTTCGTGTTGGTTTAATTTTCGTTTTCAATTTGGAATTTAATAATAAGGGGTCGTTAAGGTACGACTATAAATAGGGCTCTTAGAAACGTTATTATTTAAGTTTGAAAACTATCGGCAACGATCGATAGTCAGAATTTCGATATATCGATATTTTTTAAAAACATATCGGAAACTATCGATAGTTCTCGACCACTACCGTTTACTTGGTTGGCTAAGGAAGTCTGCTACAAAGTCGGTTAATGTAACTACAAGTCTGTCAAATTAGTTGTAAGTCTGTTGGTTACATTCGACTATAAAACTACGGAATAAAATAAAACTTACTCTGTTTGAAGGCGTGATAGACATTTAACAACGTCAAATGGTCGCCGTCGATATGTGCAAATCGCATTTTCGCATCGTCCGCCGCTTTTTTCGCCTCATTCGGTCTGACGAAACACTGTGGGACTAAACATTGGAGCGGGGCGCACGCCCGTATCCAACAGATATAGTTGCGCTCTCACATTACAAGCGTGATTTCCTACAGAGCTACCTTTAGTCAGTGACGCGCGAAATACGGAAATTTTCCAATCACGAAAGAAACAACTTACACTTCAACTAAATCTTCATAAACTCACTTAATTTAAAACATACAATGAAAAACACGGTTCTGTTGTAAAATAAAATAATAAATTCTGCCGCCCAGTGGGACCCGAACCCATATCTTCTAAATTTTATAGCACCCAATCGCAGGCAAATGGGAGATTTGGGTTCGATTCCCACTATCGACATTTATTATTATTTTTTTTAATAATAATTGTTTTTATATTTGTGAAAATTTAGTTTCAGCGAAGGACTTTTCAAGTAAAATGGAAAATTTCCGAAAAAGTGAACACGACGCCACTATAATATGATTTTAAAACTGACTAAAAATATTCTTAGAATAGGTAAAATTTTTATATTTACATGACATGATCATTAATTACGTATGTAACTTAATTTGAAGAAAGTTTGATAAATAGAGTTTTTTTTTAAACAATTTTTCCAATTTTATTTTTTATAATTTTTTATGCAAGTTTTTTTTTTACGAATGGTTAATGACTTTAAATTTTTAAAAAATATAAAATTTATTAAAAATTTTGATTTAAAATTAGAAAAATAACTTTGCATAATTGACCCCTTTGGTAATAGGGAAACCTCAAAAACCACGATGCGATTAACACATTCATCCCTAATTAGTTCACGTTATCTAGACTCTACTGTATTTATTTTGAGGTTCCTCTTCACAAATAAAAAAAACCTACTGAGTTTGAAAAAATATCAGGTGAAAAGCAATTGAGTATTCATTTTGAGGTTCCTCTTCTCAAATAAAAAAAATCTACTACTTTTGAAAAAATATTAGGTGAAAAGCAATTGAGTATTCATTTTGAGGTTCCTCTTCTCAAATAAAAAAAATCTTCCGCCATACAGCAATAGAAAGCAGTACGTAGGCTGCTATTCTGTTAGCCAAAATAATAATAATAATCAAAATCGTTTACCAAAGCCAAAAACGCTTCAAGAGTTCATGTCATAATCTAGGAAATCAACAAAAGTAATTATTTGGATTTCGACTAGATAATGACAAGATTCGGCTTTGGCTTCATCATATTGAGTTAGAATATTGATTGACGTTTCTTTGAAGAAAAATAAACATGAAAAAAGCAGTTTAAAACTACCGCCAAACTGCAATAAAAACAGTACTTACGTACGCTTCTATTCTGTTAGCAATTGAGTATTCATTTTGAGGTTCCTCTTCTCAAATAAAAAAAAATCTACTGAGTTTGAAAAAATATTAGGTGAAAAGCAATTGAGTATTCATTTTGAGGTTCCTATTCTCAAATAAAAAAAAAATCTACTGTTTGAGTTTGAAAAAATATTAGGTGAAAAGCAATTGAATGAAATTCCCAGTCATCGAAGCCAACTTTGCTATTTCTTATATCCCCGACAATAATGGATTTTTGCGCAATTTGTTTTTATCAAAAAACCCTTTCACGATCTCTATTTATCTCTTCTCCATCTAAACCAGGGGTTCCCAAACTTATTTTGTCTACTGCCCACTTTGAGAATAAATTATTTTTGAGCGCCCCCCTTTTTTCACCTACTTAAAAACCACTATAACTTCAAATTAAATTAATTAATTATTGTGAGCTATATTAGCAGATATTAAACATTCATTCTAAACGAGACTTTTACTATAACCCACAAGGGTCAATTTGAGACCTGAGCGCAGTAGTTAGTACACAACGGCGTTCAAGTTTCAAGGTAACTCTTACGGGCTTCACCTGCCAATGAGAATGATTATTGAAACGCAACTTTATAGTATTCAGACAGAGTATCTTTTATTCAAATTAAAACAAACATAATCGATTTTTATATAAAAACTAATGTGAAGAATGAATATGATGCTGTTTAATAAGTTTGTTGATACCAGGTTCCATTTTACTCAAGAACAGCCGCAATCCCACGTTCGGTAACATGCAAACGATTTCTCTTTTTAGTAAGCAGCGTTGCGACAGCACTAAATCCACGTTCACACAAATATGACGATTGGAATGCTATCAAGAATCGTTGAACGATTGACCACAATCCAGGGTACAATTGCGGGATCGGTTTTTGTAGCCAAAATTCTTGATAGCAATTTTTGAACTTGATTTTTCTTTCCTGGTTTGTTGTCAATTCTATAAGTTCTTCTTCCAGCTGAGGTGACATTTGAAAACGGATCTAACACCCAGTCTGGTATTTCCAAGTTCAAAATGTCCTGGTATCGTTCGGTGAAGTCAATGTGGAGGTTTTCCAAATGTTGGCAGTAGGCAAACAAGTCGTTGTTACTGCAGGATATTGATAAATTCGGAAAATTGTGAAACTCACGTCTGCCCATATTCTTTTTGTGCAGAACCAGTTTGGCTGCGAAAGCAGCAACGACATTTTTTGATTTAATTAAATTTAGTTCATTGCCTTGCAGTTGGAGATTCATGTCGTTAAACAATTTATACAGGTCTGTCATGTAAGCTATATCATTCTTTGATGTAATGAGCTTGTTGCGCAATCCTGTATCTTTAGTTTCCAAGAACTCTATCACAGAGTCAAACAAGTTGTAAAATCGAGTCAGACAATTGCCTCTTGATAGCCAACGAACTTCGGTATGAAGCAACAAACGGTTGAAATATTCGTCATTAGTAACACAAAGCTGATCAAATAATCTATCATTCAAAGAGCTGTTACGGATTTTATTGACTGCTTTGATGACATATTGCAGTGATTGAAATAGTCGTTCACTTAAGTTTCTAGCAACCAAATGTTGTCTATGAATAACGCAATGTACAGCAAGGACATCTGGAATTTTATTTTTTAAGTACGCTATGAAGCCTTTCCCTGTCATAGCCGGAGCGACATCCGTAGCAACTGGTATAATATTTTATCTCTATCTATTTCTCATCACAAAACTTTTCCAATGTATTGAATATGGTTTCGCCTTTTGTATCGGTCTCTAAATTTCTAGCAAACAATAGTTCTTCACATATTTTCTCATCTTTAATAAACTTCACGTAAGACAGCAACAATGCTTCATTAGTTGGTAAAGTGGACTCATTGAGATGAATTGAGAATTGACTAGTCCTCAGATAATTGCACAATGATCCTTCAATGTTTTCAGCCATTTCATCAATTCGTCTTTGCACAGAATTATTACTCAAAGCAATTTTTCGGATATCTGCGGCCGGTTTATGAAGCACAGTAGTTTATTGCTGGCAAAATTAACTCTTCTCCAATGTTGTGTGGTTTGCCTTTTTGAGCAATTAACAAAGATATATTGTACGAAGCTCGAAGTCCGTCGTCAGCTTGTTTAGCAGCCGCCGAAAATAGTTTTGCTACACTTGGCTGAGTATTATGCTTCTTCTCTAGGTCTTGAAGATATGCTACATTCTTGTCTTTCTTATCTGGATGCATTTTATTCAAATGATTTTGCAGTCTTGAAGGCTTCATTGCTTCATTCGAAAATGTTTTTAGACATAGAAGGCGACGATGGGTTTGTGGGATTTTCAATGAATCCGATTTAATATATTCCGCACAGTATTGGCGTCTCTTCTTTTTTACTTCTGACATTGTTATGTTTTGAGAAATACGTACGTAAGTGTAAGTACTGTTATCTATTAGGCGCGAAACCGCAAATGAGAATAAAATAAATATTACCTTGTTTATATAGGATTGCATAAGCAGCACGCACCGACAGGAATAAAGATGCATAAACTCGTTTATCTCATTCGACGCTCAATCGTACTCAACAAGTAAGAACAAGTATTCTATGAACAAGCCGATTGATACAGGAATGTACAAATCCGGTTGTTTAACAAAAACGTGTTAAGTATAACATGATTGCCCGTGGTCTATTATCTGCCAAAATTACCTATCTAGGAATACTAATAACTATTAAAATGCGAAAGTGTGTCTGTTGCCTTTTTATTTCATTTCATTTCGAAACGGAGCGACCGATTGACATGATTTTTCTTTTATTTATTGAATAAAACAGAACAGATGTATGAACTACGCGGAGAGAAAAATCGAACCGAGTTTGAGCTCTTAACTACTCTTAATTAATATTAGTTGATGTTCACAAGTTGTAGTCAAGAGCTCAGTCGGTGTCTTAAGAGTCCTCCTAGCTAGATAAAATTACAAATCGCCCCCAAGCCTCTACACAACACCCCCATTCTTTCTGGATCTCTTACCGCCCCCCTTTAGGCCTGCAGCGCCCACAAGGGGGCGTTATCGCCCACTTTGGGAACCCCTGAATTCTAAACGAAAATAAATCAAAAATAACAAAAGTACAACAAGCATTTAGTTAATGCTTAATAATAATAAATTTCTTTTCATCAAAACACTGTTAAAAAAATACCTGACAACATGGCCGTAATCGATAAGATCTCATTCGAACAGTTGTGATTGCAACTGGCTATCAACATTTTCGCCAATTGTGGATCCAATGGGAATTCCGCCATTACAGCACCCAAATCCGTCAAATTACCATCATCGTCGAGGGCTGCAAGGTAATTTAATAATTCTAGGGCACGCATAAGTGTTTCTGGTGCCGGTGGATCCATGAAATCGAAATGAACCAAATCGTCAATGCCTAGTTTCTTTAATTGAAGCACGACAGATCCTAAGTTTGATCTGGAATTAAAAAAAAATCACAACGAATGTTTTTGAAATATTGTTTTGAAGATTTAAGAAAAATTTTCATTCTCAAATTTAAAAAAATGTAGTTTTACCTCAAAATTTCGGGATATGTATTATCTTGCATCTCATTCTTAAAGGCTTTCTCCGTGTATAACCGGAAACATTTCCCAGGTCGCGTACGACCGGCACGTCCTGCCCTTTGTTGAGCGGAAGCTTTACTAATCGGTGATACTAATAAGGATTCAACCCGAATCCTAGGATTGTAAACCTAAAAAGAAAAGAAACATAATATCAAGTAATTCCTCATAAGATAATGCCTTAGCAACCTACTTTTTGTTTAGCGAAACCTGGATCAATCACAAACACCACCCCATCAATAGTGAGTGAAGTTTCAGCGATATTTGTTGAAACCACGATTTTTCTACCAATCGCCCCATTCGGTTTCGTTGGTGGTGCATCCTCAAAGATTCTCTGTTGTAAATTTGGTGGCAATGTTGAGTACAATGGAATACATTTCAATTCACCTACATCAGGGCCTAAATTGTCGATTTCGCGTTTGATCCGTTTACATGCTACCTCGATCTCTTCTTGACCGGTGAGAAAGAGTAGAACATCACCTAGAAACATCATCATTGACATCTCCTCGCGTTAGTTATGTGATGAGCCTTACTTACCGACAATTTCCTCGCACATGTGTATTTGTATCACTGTCCGTATCGCCGCTTCCAAATAATCCCGTTCTGGTTCGGGTGTGTAAAATATCTCGACAGGATGCGTCCGACCCGGTACGTTCATTAACGGTGCATTATCAAAGTATTGCTGGAACTTACCAGCATCTAATGTAGCGGACATAATAACCAATTTTAGATCTTTCCGTTGTTTTGTCACTTCTTTTAACACACCCATGAGTATATCTGTGGCTAAAGTTCTTTCGTGAGCCTCGTCGAGTAGGATGCATTGATAACCCTCCAACATTGGATCACTCATACCTTCACGTAACAACATACCGTCTGTCATGTATCTAAATTAAAAATTTTACAAATACAAATCACTAGCTACACCTGATATATCAAATAGCACTTACTTTAAAATAGTTTTAGCTGACGAACAATCCTCAAAACGAATACTATAACCGACCTCTTGCCCCAAAGCGACATCCATCTCTTCTGAGACTCTCTGTGCTACGGACATAGCAGCTACTCTTCTAGGTTGCGTACAACACACACCTTTGGTACCCACTGTTCTGGAATACTCTACGCACCATTGTGGTATTTGCGTGGTTTTACCGGATCCCGTCTCGCCAACTAACACAATGCATTGGTGCTCCGCTAGTAAACGCATGAAATCCGCTTTGTATTCAAACACTGGTAGTCCGATACGTTTGCGATAGAGTTCATGGTATTTTTGCGTATAAGGAAGGCCTGTGTATGGATTCATGGAGCCGCTCGTTATTTGAGTTGTGCTTGATGATGTGCCTGTTATGGGGAGTCCACGTTCTTCCCTGTTGAATATGTTAATGCTAGATCAACAACAAAACATTAGGGTTTAATTGCTTACCTTTTTTTCTTGATAAAGGGGTCCATGACTTCAATTCTTCTCTTAGACATGATGTGAATTTGTTTATAGTTGGATATGCCTTAACGTGTTTTCTATGTTATTTTATCTATATTATTAATAAGTTAATTAACATGAACATGCCACAATTCCGAAAAGCATTCAATAACTTTTGTTATATTAACCAGTGTTGCCAACCGAAACTATAATAATGTCTCTGTGAGGAAAAATTTAATTTAAATACTAAAATAAGCGTTATATTATATGTATGTATACATAACTAAATATTTATAACAATTAAAAATAATACTAATTATATTAAATACCGGGTTTTCTTAACGATTTAGAAAGTGAAAGCATTGTCTTTGAAAAGACAATGGTGAAAGTATGGATATGTGTGAATCAAACAATCTTTGGCAACTCTGCGGCTTAAGCTGTCATAGTTGTCAATATTTGTTAAACAGGAAACGATGTGCAGAAGAGTATTGCCGGTATAGAGTTCTGGCCTCAGATAAATATTATTTGTGCTAGCTAGGCGTTTGCCATAGAGAGGCAAACCTTACCTCTCACCAATTAAAAAACAAACATTCTTGCCGGAACCTCAGAAAAATATTATTTATGTTGGGGCGATTCAAAATGGTTCTTTTTATCAGAAATTAAATAAAATGTAATACAAAACAATTTTTATTTCTCAACTCACTTCCCCGCCCAAAACGCTCTCCCTACCCACAATCTGACAATTGACATTTCAAAAATAGTCTTCTTGTTAATCTAGGCACAACAAATCACACAAATCACAGAGTATACACTAAAATAGAACATAATACATACTAAACTTATTTAGCGCCAAATTCAAATGCGTATACAACCATAGAAATCTTATATTATATATTATGTACTCTAGAATACTAATTAAATCCAGCCGAATACCAAAAAGTGTAACGGGTATGCAGAGTTTTCACGATCTACGCATGCTCCTCAGTATCTTATTTTCAGTACAGAGCTGCCATATTTAAAACTATTTTGTCGTTCGCCTTATAGAATTTATGCGACATATCTGTTTTATAAATAAATCCATATGTTGCGTCATACGAAACTGCTTGACAAAATCAAATAATTAAATGTTATCGGTAAAATTGCATACTGTTTAGTTTTCAGCAATATGAACGAAACATTTTTTTCCAAATCTTATTAAATTTAGGAGATTTCGCAACAGCGTCTGTTTTCGCAAATGACGTTTCTCGTAGTGGGAATATCTGTCAGAGTCGGCTTCACAACAATTCAGATAGGTTTTATAATTGAGTTATGGTTTTATTCGTGGTATATTTTAATTGTTGATAGATATTTGTGATTAAAATTGTTTTTAATATTTGTTATTTTGGTTTGGTAGTTCGTTTATTTAACAAACAATGAGGTGTATAGTGTTGTGGTGTAAAAATGAAGGTCTCATTCCTGGTATTAAATATTTTCAGTAAGTTATTGTTTCGGGTTTCTAACAGTCTCAGTTTGAGTCAATATGATACCATTGACATGATACTCATTTTTAGCTTGACAAAAAAAAGACATGATGTTTGGATGCGGGCATTGGGATCCTAGTACAGAAAATGTATGTAATAGGAATGTCATATGCAGTAAGCATTTCGCTGCAGAAGATATCATTTGTAGAGGAGACGGCAAGGGGATCACCCTCGTACCCGATGCAGTTCCCAAACTTTTGTTGAAAAGAAGAGATTATGTAAATGAGAGTGGAAGATAAATTCTTAATCGTTTGATATCTGGACACTGTTTACTTAAAAGCAGTCTGTCAAAAATGCTTGATATGTATGTCAAGAATATATTTCCTACGTTGTGTAGGTATACAAAGTTCGTTTGAATTCTGTTGTTAAACTGGAATATACTTAATTATAGAATCCTCCATGAAATTGCTGAGAATACAAGTTCTACCAACCATGTTTTGTCACAAAATACTATTGCGAGTAGTACGGATGATATGGAAGTGGTTTACATGGACACGGAAAATATTTGTGAAGTCACTGTTTCTTGCACCCCTTTGAAGGCTGTAGAGAGGTAAGACGCCTAAGGTTGTTGTGTAAACAAACAAATATTATATAATAATAAAATAAATAATTAGAATGCTCATGTCCTTAAGATATTTTCCAGTATTAGAATTTTTACTTATTTCTCGTTTCTGCTTAGATTTATTATTATTATTGGGTTGTATCTGTTAGATATTTAATGTAATTTTTTATTTTTTAAATTCCTTTATTCCATTTTTTTATTTGAATGTTACCAAATGGTAAAATTTAATTTTAAATATACCTATAACAGTAATATTACATTTAACCAAAGCCGGTCCTGTTGAAAAATAAGTTACTGGTGATCATGCGCATTATGCACAGCTCTACACTTTTGGTTACATTTTTGTACTACGGGATTATCATTCTAGAGTATATATATAATATAAGATTTCTGTGGTGGTTTTCGGTGGGGTTGGAACAGACCTATTATTTTGGCTGCCATATTAACGCAATATGTTGTATTATGTGTTGCATAACTTCTTACTAAAAGTGTTGTGTATGAAGAGTTGCATATCCAGCTATTTTATACCGCGAAATCCACATTAAAACATTTAAATTTTAGATTCTCGAAGCAGAAGTTATTGAACATTAATTTTTGATCCTTTAACAGCAAAATAAATAGTATTAGTATGTTATTTAAGACGACCTATAAATGCATTATTATTTCAAGTTGGAAACAATATTTATCACCAGCATTTTAGTTGAGAACATGGAAACTTAATTTAGATATGATACCGATAACAATAGCAACCAAGCCTAAACGTATCAGACACAAATAATTAAAATTTTAAAATAGAAACTAATTAAAATTTTCACACAAATGAATTCAATAATACCTACTCACATAATTGTAAATAATATTAATGGGAAAATATAATTTATTTGATATAATGACTGTTGATAATTTTATGAAAATATAGAAAATGAAAAAAACAAGACTGTTTAGTATCAGAATATTATTTACTTATACTTATATTCGGTATTATTATTTCCAAAATATTTGCTCAAAATGAGAGAAATCTTTACCACATATACCTAAGTACGTATATTTTTTTAAACATTTCATATTTATAGAAAATTAACATATCAATTAAATAATAAATCACAGTAAGTAATTATATTTGTATCTATTAATTAATTAAATTATTCAAAAATATAAATCACGGAATACAAGTGTAAACAAACATCTATTATTATTATTTATTTATATCTTTTTAAAGAAGTAAGTAGTCCATATTGAAGTGGAGTAGAGTGAAATAAAAGTCAAGCTTCACGAAACAAATTTAATTGATTTCTCTAAAAAAATTTTGACAACCATAGGTGGTCAAAATTTGTGAGCGAATTGAGGACGTCCAATCATGAAAAAAACCTAAATTGTAATTTCTCCAAAAATCCTTATTTACAAAGATACAGGGTGTTAAAGATGACTGCCTGAGGACGATTTTTTTGAAATATATTCGAAACGAGTAAAGATGAATTCATCAAATGTAGCATATTTATTCACCTAGTTAAATGTCGTAAACTGACATGAAATTGAATAAAAAAATATGACCATAGGCGGGTAAACGGGGGGACCCTTGCCTTAATTATAACCTAACTTTTTTTTCTTGTGACTTTTATTCCATTTGAGTCAAAAATGTGATAAAATAAAGTTTTCTACATAAAAAACGCATACTTGTTTTTTCTCGAAAAACTTAAAGGTTTTCCAGAAATTCGAGTTTGAAAATTTTAGGGGAAAACTGGTCCTTATTGAAAACTTTTCGTTAGCAAACTGTATTTTTTTAGGTTGTGTACTAAGGACCAGTTTTGTCCTAAAATTTTAAAACTCGAATTTCTCGAAATTGTAGAAATCTTTATTTTATCACATTTTTGGCAAAAATGGAATAAAAGTCACAAGGAAAAAAAGGCAGTCATTTTTTTTTCGGATTCAAGTTCTTGAAAACAAAATGTTTTCTTTTCTTAATTTTTAGCGAAAGTTACATTTCGCTTGTCTAACTTTATTACTACGTTTCGGCGATGGTTTATCACCTTCTTCAGGTCATTCTAGAAATTACAAATTACAAATATTATCATAATAAATAGGTATATTCATTAAATTTGTTTCGTGGAGGTTGACTTTTATTTCAAGAACATAATTATTTATATCTTTGTAATGTTAGTTGATTATTTTGTTTACATTTTAAACATGCAGTTCAAAAAATGAATCTAAAAAGATCTATACGCGGACGGGATGCACAAATTCTTTTTTGTAAGGGTTGGTACAAGAGGGTTATTATCGGCAACACCGATAACTAAGTGTTGTTGATTACCTACTAAGTATACCTAATGGTAATTACTTGGCTTAGGTACCCGAAAGTAGATTAATTAAATTAAAAATTTCACCAGTTAGGTAGTTGGAACCTATTATTATTACAATTAAAATTCAATATTTGTTACCAGGTTTTTGTAGCGTCATTAGAAGGGCGTTCGCTTCGCATGCGGAAGGTTATACGTTCGAATCCCAGCTCTGCCAATACGTTTTTTTCTGATTTTTGAATAATTTAGTTTGTTACGTTAGTTTATTGGAAATAATGAAAATAATACATATTCATACCAACAAAATTTCGTTATTACGTTTGTCGATGACGTTCTTGCTATTCCGGCTTTAACAAAAAAACAAATAGTTAAATAGTCTTAAAACTTTATTAGAAAACAAGAAAAATATGATATACAAAAAGAAAATTAGACCAAAATATGCAATTGTAATTTTAATTAAATTTTAATAATTCAAATATATTTTTCCATACAATGGTAAGTTAAACGATAATTGCACATATTGATGAACGAACTAAGAGTGAGGTGTGTTTTTCCAGACTTCAATAGAAATTTAATGGAACATTGTACGTCTTAGCGTTGTGTTTGTTCGATTGTTGACATGCCACTGATGATGGGACTAGTCTAGTCCCGAAACATGTATGGCCGATAGTTTCTATTAAATTTATCTTGTGGAGATTCGACTTTCATTTAAACACTAAAAAAGAAAATAATACAATCATAATAATTAAAATTCTGTTTCGTTACGCAGGTCGTATATTTTTGATTATATTATAACTTGTGGGGAAAGTTTTGGGGTGACACAACCGATTTTTTTTTCTTCGAATAGTCAACTGTTTGACGTTCTGTGTGCGAGTTGGCTCTTTCATATAAAGAATAATGCGACGTTTTCGGTAGTTCTTCCTGATTTTGTGTATGATTTTTGGCAAACTAATTGCTGTATATTATTCAGCGTTAACTGTTGTTTCGTTCTCGAAAGTAATTAGGTATTGATTTTAACAAAACACTAGGTTTGGTATAGGACGCTATCATACAGGACCTAATCAAGACCTAAGAGACTATCCTTAATGACCGTTCCAAAGAATCTCTTTTGACATGCAAATAGCCCTTCATAATATCATTGTCCTGCGTAAATTTCACGACCCCATTATTAGGAAAACAGATTTAAGTTTTTAGGGGCCTTGGTTTGGTATAGGACGCTATCATACAAGACCTAAGAAACTATCCTTAATGACCGTTCCAAGAATGTTGTTTGGCATGCAAATAGCCCTTCATAATATCATTGTTCTTCGTAAATTTCACGACCCCATTATTAGGAAAACAGATTTAAATTTTTTGGGGTCTTGTTTTGGTATAGGACGCTATCATACAAGACCTAAGAAACTATCCTTAATGACCGTTCCAAAGAATGTCGTTTGGCATGCAAATAGCCCTTCATAATATCATTGTCCTGCGTAAATTTCACGACCCCATTATTAGGAAAACACATTTTAAATTTTTGGGGCCTTGGTTTGGTATAGGACGCTATCATACAGAGTGAAAAACATTTATTAAGATAAATTAAGTACACAATAAACAAAAACAGTCCAAATTCCCTAATATTGTTCAGAGCATTTTATTTTGGTTGATGTTCGTGCTAGGTCTTGGGTCTACCATATACCTATTGAGTTTATGTTCCTGCTAGGACTAGGTATAAACACCGTTGTCAAACAATAATAAAAATGCATTTTAATTAGTCTAAATTTAGTTTGAACATGAACAATTTATTCAATATTTTTCTTCAATTAAACTCATAATTCAGTGCAAGAAAAATCCCAGCAAACCTCATATTATATATATGGATATCTACTTTTATATAATGCGTATTGATGTAAGAAAAAATCCAAGAATTCTGTATTTTTTCTATAAAACAGTACCACACAGGCAGAAGAATTATTATTATTATTCTATTAACAATTTAATTAGTAGACTATACCTACTAAGATACATAATATTTTATGTATATTAACTAAATAAAAATTTTGAATCAATAAAATACCACAAAATTTAAATATTACCTATTTTTCATAATAAAATATAGGTACATATCGTGCAGCAAACACACACATAATGTTAATCCAAGTACCTATTTCTCTTAAGGTGCAGCTTAATTAATTCAGTTTCGTAGGTATTATTGGTTTGTGATAATAATTTTCCTCTTCTAAATACGCAAATATATTTCCTAAAATCATTTTATTTTGCATAATATGACCAATCAATCAACAGTAGTCATGGGCGCCGGAAGGAATAAGGTTCAAAATACCTATACTTATACAGTCAATCCAACTTCTTTTGAAGTTTAATTTATATATTAAGTACTTAAAATATTATATAATTGAGAAAAAACTTAAGATAAACTGATCCTGATTGGTTATAACATAAATTGAACATAAGTCTAATCAGAAAATATCTTATTAACTTTCCAGTTTTGTGGCTGTTGTTACTACAATAATTTGGCATTGTCTTTCACCACACCAAAGATTTATGTAGGTACACAATTATTAATCTATGCTTTCACTAACAGTTAATTAAATAAACACTATTACACTATTGTTCTTAAAACTAGAATTCAATAAATTTTATAACCAAATAACTAATAAAAATGGAAAAACGTTGAAAACTTTTTAGAAAATGGAATAAACGAATGTAAACAATCTTTAATATTCGTTCATATTGGAATTTTACCCAATTCGACAGCTTGCGCACAAAAGCGCGCGAACGAACACAAAATCCCATCGAAATCGTCAAGATAAACTTCTGGTTAGCGTAGCTTTCTTATTCTATGGTATTAGTATTTTTTTTTTGACAAATTAATTCTAATTGCCTGGTGTTTTCTTTGTTTTGGGATTTTGAGTGAATAAATATTAACAATAACTAACAAATTATATAAAAAGTACTCAAATTTTACATAAGAAACATTAATTAATATTGACAATAGGTATTTTATTGACTACGCCACTGATAAATCAATAATATATAAAAATGCATTACAAAAATGTTTTGCAGGGAAAAAACCGATAAGTATAGCCGTGTATCTACAGAGAAATTAACTTATGGAATACCCATGAATGAAATAACATTAATCAAAAATGCAAAACCCAAATAAAAATCAACTATTTATATCAAAACAGCTTCTGTAAAATCCTCAGTTATAATTAACTTGTTGTTCAACAATCATAACATAAATAGTGTTTCTTCTCCTCTGCAATAAATAATTATTAATACTTAACAGTAGGTAATATGGTGTTGGACAATTTAATAATTTGTGTCTTCTATTATTATATCATAATTACATAATTGGGTTGAATTGAATCATATTCTTTGGACAGTTTAAGCTGCTAAATACAGGTAATTTGTTATTAAAAATACAGTTAGAAAATGTAAAAAGTGCGCAAAACAATAAAAAACAGTGGATTATCTAGACCGACCACTTCTGTAAGTCTAAAGCTGTTGGTCCCCGTCCCGTAAAGTAACAAGTTGCGCTAGACGTGGCAATGCCTGCTGAAGCCCATCAGTTAATGAACTGTGCCAGATCCGGGTTTACAACTATAAATTCTGTTAAAATTAAATTATTTTTGATTTAAATAAATATTGATTACACACAGTGTATTGGTTCTGCTAACGAATGTTATTCCTGCTTTTATGAAAATCTAACTAAAAGAAGTGTAGCTTGATTTTTTGATCTGCACTTTTACAATTTGATTATTTTTGGGTATAAACACTTTCGTTCTCTTGACGACGTTTCGACTTTTATAAAGTCATTTTCAAACAAAATCACAACAGTTATATATAACGCAACATAAGATGATAATTATAAATAATTTGCAACATATAGGAAAAAATTATACAATAATTTCAAAAAATTTTAATTAGAAGACCCCGTTCTAACCTATTTTTATGTAAATGTCCTTTGGGATTTTAATTTTAGTTGTCACAAAAAACACCCTATTCTTGTGAGTATGAATTATCTGTTTTATTAATTAAAGATAAAATCATTAAAGAGAAAAATATGTTTTTAAATTGTTTCTCTTGTATTATTATATAATTTTTTCCTATATGTTGCAAATTATTTATAATTGTCATCTTATATTGCGTTATACAGGGTGAGTTATTAGTGCGTCGAAGTTCGATATTACCTCAAAGACCAAAAATTTCACGCAAAACTAAGCAGCCAGTGTGTAGGCAGTCAAAAAGTACGTATTTTAAAATTATTGTTATTTGTACAGGGTGACTCATCTCATCATGGTGAACCAAACTTACGTTTTTTTAAATGGAAAGCCCTATTTATTATTCCACAATTTCATTGGTTTAGACTTGACATAAATTTTAAAAATTATAAATTCTGATAGTGCTGTCTTTGTCGTCGAAAATCTGCAAAACGGCCGAATTTAAAGCCACCATAACTAAAGTTACACCGTAACAAGTACCCGCAGTTCAGTCTAAATGGCAATTTTATTTTCGAAACTTTTAAATAGGCTACTTTTCAACTGTGATTTAATGCGGTCTCACTATTTTATTAATTAATTTAATTACATCTACACAGTTAATTGAAGTGTGCGACGCAGAGGGAGATATTCTTCTGGGGCTATTCACAAATATATGATCACATCCATCCATCTGACGGCTTTAATGGCACTGTCACTTTAGGTTATTAAGGTTATTATCACTTTTTCAGTAAAATTACTTTAAATACACAATGACAACTTCTAAATTTACTACAACTATATCGAATAACCTTTTTATAACACTACAATATACAACATGTTGATAAAAATTGATCTTAAACATAAAAATAATGCCGAAAACTCTTAGGCTATTAATGTAAACAAAGAAAATAATAAACTATTTGACACAGCAATTTGTCTGTCGGTTAGAAAAAACATTCTGACCAAAACCAAATTATGACGTGAAACTAGAAGTGTCAACGAAACTAAAATAAGTGACACCAACGTTAGAAATATTAGCAAATTATGACGTGAAACTAGAGGCGCACCTATATTGGAATTTTTCGATTTTTCTTTGAAAACCATTTTCATGACTTTATTCTTAGAAAAACATATGGGAGAAGCAATTTCGTATATTTTTAGTCGCAATCGTGTCAAAGAATGACGTACACATTCGTAAATTCTATTGAAAAATTATTAATCTTTAAAAATATGACTCACTTCACACATACTACGTTCCTTTTATAAATATCACTATTCCAAATGTCATATAAATTGTGACAGCTACCCCACACAAAAATATTTCGATATCAATAAATAATTGTTTGTATTGGAAGCACCTAGCTAACAAACCTTATATGAAAATTTCCAGTCAAAACTGATACTTATCTAAAAAATAATGCAAATACACTGAACTCCACCACCAAAGAAGTAGAGGTTTTCCATAGTGTCAAATTATAACATAAATCCATCTGTCATAATAATTAACATGTACTATACTGTCTATAGTAAAACAACGTAAATACAATAATTTCCAAAAATATGCAAAAATATTACTCTAAAAGACAGAATGGAAATTGAAAAAGAATATACAGGGTGGTCCAACTTTTACCTGCATAAATTTCAGAATCGATAGATAATCGACAAATAATGTGAGTTTGGTTAATAAACTATGTGCGAAAAATGCTTCGTTACAAATTTACAGGGTGTCAAAATTTAAGAAAAAAATTTGAATTTTATTAATATCTTTATAACCAATTGAGATATTTCAATGAAATTTGGCAAGTGTAGAGAGGTAATTTAGCTTCATTTTTGCATGTAATAATATTATTTTTATTTCCACCAGTGGCGTGCGTACGGCTACCGATTGCAACATTTTTAATGAAAAAACAGATACGCCACTGGTTTATCTCAAAATGAAAATTATATCTGCAATTCTTGTTCAATTTAAAAGAAAAAAGTACTCCTGGCTTTTTTTCGTATGACGCAACATTTTCGAGTAAAAAAAGAAAAATCATCTAAATTAAATGTATTGAAAACCAACATATTATCATTACACGTTTTACACATATTTAACAGATTTTACAGGTTTTTTTTTGCAGAAACTGTTCAAAATGACTACCGTCATTGTCAATACATAATTGGTAAAAGGCGCATAATTATCACATTAGCTTTCATTCAAACAAAACACTTGGTTACAAACCAGAAATGTCAATCATTTTGTCACAATAAATTTGTGTTGTATTTAAGTGTTCTTTTTAGTGTTAATAATAATTCCGCGGCTATTTAGTAACCAAGAATAGGGTTTTTGCGAAGAAAATGCAGTAGCAGCCGCAAGGGAGTATGCACGCAGATTCCCTAATAGACGTCATCCAACGAGAGAAGTTTTCTGTCAAGTTCATCGGGCATTTCGAGAACGAGGTTTAAATACTACTTTTAACATAAACAACAATAGACAGCGCCCTAGAAGAAACAATTTGGCCGATGAAAGGCGTATTTTAAGAACGTTTGATCGAAATCCAAACCCAAGTTCACAAAGAACTGCTGTCATGCTTAACATATCAAGGTCAACCATTTTTAAGTCACTTCATAAAGATGGTAGAAAGGCTTGCCATTTTAGGACTGTGCAAGATTTATTGCCTGAGGACTATGTTAAAAAGCATAACTATTGCAAATCGTTATTGAATAAAGTTCAAGTAGATAGAGCTTTCCTGCATAAGGTTTGCTGGACTGATGAAGCCTCATTTACAAGAACTGGTATAACGAATTACCACAACTTTCATATTTGGTCACAACACAATCCATACGAAGTGCGAGCGAGAAAGTTTCAACACCAGTTCACTGTGAACGTGTGACTAGGAGTAATATCCAATAATCTCCTCGGACCATTCTTTTTACCAGCTAGGTAAAAAGGACTTTTTACAGAATACTTTAAATTATTTAATGGATGCACTTCATTTACTTGCAAATGGTTGGTTTCAATTGAATGGAGCACCAGCATATTTCGGGCGGAATGTGAGAAACTAAATAACAGAGCATTACGGAAATCAATGGATTCGCTGTTTCCCTGGAGAAGTCGAAAATAATCAGGAGGGACCTATATCTTGGCCCCCAAGGTCGCTTGACTTGACTCCACTTGATTTCTTTATTTGCGGCTACCTAAAAGAAAAAGTATATAGAGTGCCGGTCAGAAAACGCGAAGAATTAGTCTTAAAAATTCAAAAAGCTTGTGATGAGTTGCATCGTAACAATCACATTATATCAGCAGCAATTAATAGCATCACAAGAAGATGCCAATTGTGTATTGACATTGACGATAGTCATTTTGAACAGTTTCTGTAAAAAAAACTGTAATATCTGTTAAAACGTGTAATGATATGTTATTTTTATGTTGATTTTCAATACATTTGGTTTAGACGATTTTTATTTTTTTACTCGAAAATGTTGCGTCATACGAAAAAAAGCCGAGAGTACTTTTTTCTTTTAAATTGAATAAGAATTGCAGATATAATTTTGATTTTGAGATAACCCAGTGGCGTATCGGATTTTTCATTAAAAATATCGCAATCGGTAGCCGTACGCACGCCACTGCTGGGAATAAAAATAATATTATTACATGCAAAAATGAAGCTAAATTACCTCTCCACACTTGCCAAATTTCATTGAAATATCTCAATTGGTTATAAAGATATTAATAAAATTCAAATTTTTTTCTTAAATTTTGACACCCTGTAAATTTGTAACGAAGCATTTTTCGCACATAGTTTATTAACCAAACTCACATTATTTGTCGATTATCTATCGATTCTAAAATTTATGCAGGTAAAAGTTGGACCACCCTGTTTACGGAAGATAAGTGTACAATCATATAAAATAGGGTTATCACCGTACACTTTGATGAAATTATTTGTTGACACGCCGCAACGACTTAACTAACCATTATTTGTAGGAAAAACTTACTTTTTTTTGCAACCCTCAATGACTTTTTTCATAGATAAAACTACCACAAAACGACTGGGAAATCTCAAAGGGATTTCTTGTTAATCATACTAAAATTTTAGAAAATTATACAGAGTGATTCAAAAGTTACCACTAGTATTATATGCAAAACATGGCGAATTCTAAGACTTCTTGTACTGGAACTGAAATAATTTAAGCTCTGCTTCTTACGGGCATAGCTTTTTGATAGTTATCAAGTTTTAGAAAATGATAATTGTTAGTATATAGTGCAAAACCTGTATACAGGGTGAGTCCAAACTCAAATTTTCGTTTTACTCGAATTTTCTAAATGAGACACTCTGTATATAATATCAAAAACTGAAAGGAAAATTGATAAGCTTTTATTCTTATATAGCCTTTCTTATACCTAAAGCTATTAGTTTTAAGATATTTTTATTTATGAAATGTGGCTTCATCTCCAAAAAACACAAAGTCAAAAAAATCTACCTGATTGTGAATTTGTTGTTGCGCCCATTGGTCGAACATAATTCGCCGGAGATAGTCATCGTCATTTTGTTTTTATGTAGAATTCTTTTGACTGAGCTTTGGCTTACCGATTGTTCCCGAGCAATTTCACGCGTGCTGATATGTGATTTTTCTACCACTTTTAACATTACATTCATTTAAATTTCATCATTCAAAACAGTTTTGGTCCTAGTTTATTTCGGATATTTTACTGATCCCGTGTTTCCAAAACGATTCATTAAGTAACCTTTCCATTGTTATCTTTTTTGGTTGCCTTCGAGCAGGCTATCTTTCTTGGTAAATTCTTTGCGCAAGTAAAACATTTTGCATAAATTCTCTCAATATCGAAATCATATTTATCTATTCATCTATCTCATTTATGGAAAAATTCATTTCAACCAAAATTTAATTAAGTAATTATTAATAAACTAATTGTTATAGGTACTTAATAGAATACACTTTTATAATAAATAGCTAATGATTAAATGTCACTGTCATTCGATCAAATTCTTGTTGATTTAGTTGATAAATATTGCAATTATATACCGGTTTTGATTACGATTATGATAAATAATTGACTATTAAAAAATAGGTTGAATTTGAAAAATATTATTTTGGTGATCTTGTGTAATGTTTTTCAATAACAAATATCAAAAATTAAATTAGGTATATGCAAAATGCTCACGTAAAGTCCAAATTTTCTAATAATTTTTTGTTTAAATGAAAATATCTTAAAAACTAATAGCTTTAGGTATAAGAAAGGCTATATAAGAATAAAAGCTTATTAATTTTCCTTTCAGTTTTTGATATTATATACAGGGTGTCTCATTTGGAAAATTCGAGTAAAACGCAAATTTGAATTTGGACTCACCCTGTATACAGGTTTTGCACTATATACTAACAATTATTTTTTTCTAAAAGTTGATAACGATGAAAATGCTATGCCCGTAAGAAGCAGAGTTTAAATTATTTCAGTTCCAGTACAGAAGCCTTAGAATTCGCCATGTTTTGCATATAATACGAGTGGTAACTTTTGAACCACTCTGTATAATTTTCTAAAATTTTAGTATGATTAATGTCAAGTCTAAACCAATGAAATTGTGTAATAATAAATAGGGATTTCCATTTAAAAAAACGTAAGTTTGGTTCACCATGATGAGATGAGTCACCCTGTACAAATAACAATAATTTTAAAATACGTACTTTATGACTGCCTACACACTGGCTACTTAGTTTTGCGTGAAATTTTTGGTCTTTGAGGTAATATCGAACTTCGACGCACTAATAACTCACTCTGTATGTAACTGTTGTGATTTTGTCTTGTAGTGTCCTGAAAATGACTTTATAAACGTCGACAAGAGAACGAAAGTGTTTTTTTTTACTGACCTATACCCAAAAATAATCAAATTGTAAAATAAGTGTTTCTGAGGCGTATACGACACACACAGACAATCTCCATATTACATCCAGAAGGGATGTTCTGTTGGTTTGTGACAGAGGGACGTAGGTACATCAAAGATCTAACTCGATGGCGAAGAATTTTTTTCTGCTCTTCTCTAGCAGAACAAAGGAGGGCACTGTGCTTGATCGATACTTTAGAAGAAAATACAAAAGCCTTTGTAACCATCAAGGCTTGAATTCACATAAACTATTGCGTGATTTCCCATTAATAAAGTTATGTAGATATTAATAATTTATATTTACAGGAACGCCAATAATAACTAGTAATACAATTATTATGGAAAACGGTAAATCCCTCTCGACAGAAAAGGAAAATCGTATCAACAACAACAACTGTAAACAAGGAGAAACTCATGATGTAAAAGTCTCAAATAAACGATGGTTTATTCTATTTGCATTTATCTATTATGCGTCGATGAATTCTGCTCAAATGACTGAATATGCTAGTATAACGAACATTTGCGTTAAATATTACAATGTTGACGCTATGACTGTCAACTGGACCTCCATTATTTACATGGCATTGTATCCGGTTTTAGTTATACCGGCATCTTACATTATTGAAGCTAAGGTTAGTAAGGTACCATCTTGGTTTGCAAGAATCCTGTCTATACTTTTTTTTGAACCAGCAAGTAGCCGCACAGGTTTTTCTGTCTAAGCTGCCTAAGTGCTAGATCTACTCTCTGATAACCGCAAGGGTCTGTTTTAGGGCCTACTATTAATGAAATTAAAATTTTCATTTTTAAGTTCCAACAAATTTGAACCAGACAATAATTAAGAAAAAAAAATAATTGATACAATTATACAGTAGGTGAAATTCCCCTATACAGTTATTATATTTATAATTATGACTATAATTTGTCACTAATTAGTCGTGGGTGCTAGCTATACTTTTTATGATTCATTAAATCAATTTTATTTCGCTATACCTGTTAACTCATACCATAAAAATCTCCACTTCTGATTCTAAAATTTAAATTTTTTCCAAAAATCACCACGTAATGAATCTTTCCAGGGTCTTCGTACAGCAGCTCTCATCGGCTGCCTTGGTACAGCAGTAGGTACACTGATAAAGCTATTCTCAACGGAATCAACCAACTTTTGGGTCGTACTTCTAGGCCAGACAATTGCAGCTGCTGCACAATTGTTTACAATTTGTTTACCACCAAAAATAGCTGCAATTTGGTTCAAATCCACTGAGGTAAATTACAAAAAAAAGATGATCAAAAAACACAAAAAAAAAAACTTGATAATTATTTGTTTCAGGTCTCCTTAGCATGTTCCCTTGGCACGCTAGGTCCTAATTTAGGGAATGCGTTAGGTTACATTTTAACAGTATCGATTGTGACAGATAGTGAGGATATGACCATGGTTGGTGAGAGGTTATACATTTTGTGTTGGACATTCTTCGTTATGACGGTTCCAGTAACATTGATAGTTGTTTTTTGTAAGTACCAACGGGTTTTAACCGCTATTTAGGTAGCTGCTATTTATTACAAAAGTGTATTCTATTAAGTACCTACCTATAACAATTAGTTTATTAATAATTACTAAATTAAATTTTGGTTGAAATTAATTTTCCCAAAAATGAGTTAATAGATATTATTATTGAGACTGTGCTATATGATTATATTTATCCATGTGTTAGAAACTTTATTACACCGAATCAACATGGATTTATGTCTGGACGTTCCACTGTTACAAATCTTGCCTTGCTTTCACAACAAACTACCGAAGTGTTGGATGGTGGCGGGCAGATGAATGTAATTTATACGGATTTCGCCAAAGCGTTTGACAGAATGGACCATGTTGTTCTAATCAAAAAGCTTGATGAACAGTTTGGATTTCGGCATGATCTCTAGATCTTTTTTAGTTCATATCTACGCAACATAGAGCAATACATCTTCTATAATGGTCGTAGATCCTGCAATTACACTGCCACCTCTGGAGTTCCTCAGGGATCGAACTTAGGACCTTTGCTTTTCCTTTTATTTATTAATGATCTTGATGCCCGACTCAATTGTCATAAGTTATTGTTCGCAGACGACTGCAAAATTTTTCAATCTATAAAAAGTTATGACGATTGTGTGCAACTCCAGTCTGATCTCTCTTGTATTGAGGAATGGTGTATTCAGAACAGGTTAAGCTTAAATGCGGGCAAATGTAAATATATAACAGTTTCACGAAAAAAAGAAATAGTTGATTATGAGTATGCCGTGAACCGAACTCAGATTTCTCGCTGTAGCACTGTTACAGATTTAGGTGTTGTGTTTGATGAGAAATTTTCTTACATTGACCATATTAATGCCAAGGCTTCTGAGGCAAGCAAAATGTATGGATTTATTGTGCGTAATTGTAGAGGTTTTGATAACATTGATGCCCTCAAAATGTTGTATTACTCATATGTTTGTTACTGAACTTCTGGATAAATCCTGCGTCAAATTTAAACTAGCTAACGTTTCGCTGATCATCCTGTCAGCTTCTTCAGAGCAACTTCACGTAAACGCGGTTAAACTGAAACTAAATTCTCTTGCTGTGTACATATCCTTATATAGTGGTGCCATCGGTCTGTGCCTTGCTTGTCGCTTCGTGGTTGGTCGGTGTTGGTAGGGGTGGGGTTGGGTTCTTGATGACTGCGTGCCATATGGGTGAAAGATATAAACCCGTATCACGGTTTAAGTTTATTGGTTGTTTGAAAATTTCTATTGCCTCCCGTATTTTTCTTTGATAGTAGAACGGTGTATTTACTATTAACTTAGAATTCTGAAATAAGATTTTATGTCCGGTTTCGACAAAATGTTCGGCGAGTGCTGAGGAAGTTATATTTCGAAGTCTGACCGATCTTTCATGTTCTTTCAGTCGTGTTGAAACTTTTCTTCCTGTTTCTCCAATGTATTCTTTACCACATGAGCATGGTACCGTATATACGCCTGATGCCTCTAGAGGTATTCGATCCTTTATTGGTCTTAAATAAGCAGATAATTTCGAACATGTTGCGAATCTAGATTTAATGTTATAGTTTTTCAAGATTTTTGAGATGCGGTCAGTTGTGCCTTGTACATACGGAAGAACTACCTGAGCAACTGGAGGCTGAGACTCGCTACTGTTATTGATGATGATATGTTTGTTCCAAACGTGAATATGCGTCGCTGATCTGGTTCCGATATATGATGCCCATAAGTTCACTGTGGAGGGACTTCAGCGTCGTTTCCTAAAATATTTATCATTTAAAAGAGATGGCGTTTATCCTGAGAGGGCGATCGATTATGGGTACCTTTTGAGTAGGTTTCAGTTTAGAAGTCTTGATTTTCGAAGATCTTTGTGTGCATTGTGTTTTCTGCATAACTTAATTTGTGGAAGGGTCGATTGTTCGGGGTTGCTTTCTGCATTAAATATAAATGTTCCGAGACTGCACAATCGCACTAGTCGAACTTCGACGCACTAATAACTCACCCTGTATTTCAAATGCATAAAAAATGCAAATTATGCATTTATGCCCTTTTTTAACAATTATACATTCTCACATGCGCGGCAGCTTAGTGAATGAGTGATGAACAGATTTCAGCAAAAGTTGCTCGAGCGCGAAGCATAGACAATACGTGGACAGCAATATTCGTCACCTCATCGTATCTTATTTGCTATTGTAGGGTTTTCAAATAGTCCGTCAATACCGCCCAACAATTTGCTACAATCCAAGATGATTGAGGCAGAAAAGAGCAGACAGCGTGGTGGGAAATTAGCTCTAATGTTAGCTCTGTTTCGAAAGCGTGGTTTCGTAACACACGCCATAGCTTATGCCAGCAATATTGCTGTGCTTAGTGGTGCCATGATTTTGCTGAGTGAATATGTAGTTGAAGTTTTCCAGGCAAGTAATTTCTTGATATTTTAAAAATACCATGAATTTTATTTAATCATCATAATATTTAGGATGCCGCTGAAGATGCTGGGCGAATGGGATTTCTTATGATGATATTCGGATTTTTCGGTACAGCCTTTTTTGGAGTAATCCTGGATAAGACACACAAATACAAGTAAGTTACGAAACAATAATTGTTTATGTCGAATTAATTATGGATTTTTCAGGGCAACAAATGTCGTTATTTATGTCATGTCTACCATTTCTGTTGGTGCCATGCTAGCTGCTTTATATTTTAAAACACTTTTGGGGACATACGTAGCCTGCTGCATTTTTGGGTAAGTGAATTTAGTAATAATTATTCTCAAACAAAGTGTTTTGAAAATTCTACACACATTTTTTATTAATTTTTTATAATGGGGACCTTGGAACTTCATTAATTTTTTGGCCCATAATCTCTCTCATCCAGCATTCCAAATTTTCTTTTTTATTATTTGTCCAGATCTGAACTATAATGTTCCACTTCAACAACACTGTCACATGTATAAATCCTTTGGTTTATTTGAAGATCACATACAAAGCAGACCGAAAATCTCATAACCCTCATAATATCTGAGTCTACTGAGAACATGTCATTCATATAGAAATCTTTTAAAATTGTCTCAGACAAGATATGTTCCAGAAAATTATAAAGCATTAGTAACCATTTTAATTTGATTGTAAACTCCTACAGGTTTACCTGGAACCTTCAAAGTATCTTTTAAAAGACTCAATATTAAATAATTTTGCCATTTGTCCCATGTCTAAATAATTTTCCAGGTTGATTCCTATTTGATGAATCCTTCTTAAAGTTACATAACTCTATCTCTATGGTGTACTTGATCTTATAACAAACCATCTCAGCTTAGTATCTTGTGTACCTTGGCCTAACAAAATTCAAGAGTCCCAAAAACATCAGCACCTAACTAAAGATTAGATTTCTTTAGAATTGTAAGCTATCTAGGTTTAATAAATAGGTCAGTCTCCTACTGAAAGTCATTTATCTCCTAATACATCTCCCAATATATAATTGATAATTATACGTTAATGAAAAATGGCGCAGTCGGTAGGATTAGAAATGAAGAAAATATACATTAGTTAGTATTTAGTAGAATTCCAATATTGTGATTCTACCTCATCTATTGCAAATATTCAAATGTGATTGCACGTATTTTCAAAAAACCTTAATTTCTCGAGAACTGCTCATCCAAAACTAGTAAACCTGGTGTCCTGTTCGTCTTGTTTTTTAAGGGGGGGCCAAACTTGCAACTAGGTCTTATCACGATGCAAAAAATCATCACCTACACTTTCAAAGGCAATTCTTCGCTCAATTTCTTGGGGTTTTACGTTCAATTTGTGAGAAAATTTACAGAACGAAAATCGTTATTAGTTAAGATTATATGAGTTGGAATATTATTAAACAATAAGTAGAAACTAAAGATTCTATTCTATTCCCCAAAACTCAAAACATTATTTATGTTCACATTCCAGAATCTTCATCAACGCATACATTCCTGCAGGATTCGAACTGGGTATCGAACTGACTTATCCCAGCGATGAGAGCACCACAGCAGGAGTACTATTTGCTTTTTCACAACTACTCGGTGTAGCAGTAGCTGTTTCCGCAGGATCTATTAACGCGTATTTCGGATATTTCTGGTCGTTATCCTCACTGTTGTTACTCCTAGTATTAGGCAGTTTTGTTCAGGTGTTGGTGCCAAACATTTTGCATCGACAGAAAGCGTTTAAGAAACATGGGACGTTATGTGTTATCTTGCAGGAAGAATGTGATCAAGAATAGAAGCATACCAGCTGATTGATTATGTAGGGAATAAAGAAAAGTGTATTCATGATGTAGAAATTAATGAATGTTATTTATTATTTATTTATTCATGTTTTGTTTCTATTTATAATGTAAATATTATTAAAATCTGAGCATTACGTTAATTGAAGTTTAATTTTGTTAGTTTGGCTCAGAAACGATGACAGTATTCAGTTCCTTACAAAAAAAAAAACAAGAAGGAAACATTTAAAAAAATCTTCCATGTGGAGATGGTGATTCTTTACCAAGATACTGATCCTTCATTTTTCATTGCTCAAAAGTGTTTAAAGATTTGGTAGAGGTAGGCCTGAAAATGACCATGCGCTCTGGTTAGTCGTCAGACAATGTGAAACTTGTGCTTGAGTGTGGCTATAGGCATCATTTATCTATTCTTCATGACCGCCTTAACCTGTCAAAGTTCAGTCAAAAATAGGGCTCATTGTGCCTTAGAAATAAACAAATGCGAATCGAGTGCTTTATTAGTTATTTTAGAGTTGTATTATCAACCTGTATTTGCGACTGGATATAGGATAAAAATAAATTATAGAAACAGAGCCAGTAAAAAACTTAAATTCGCACCAACAATAAATATATGATTTTGGAGCTCCTTTGCCTTCTTAATATTATAATCGTTGTTTGCTACAATACGTAGTACAGTCATAGAATAATAACTACAGATAAGAAGGGTCAGTAGACGCTAAAAACGGCATCGACTCGTCGCAATCCTAGCCACATTTCTGGCCCGCTAATATATATGTTACGGTCAATGACGATAATTGGGCATTCACGTTAATAGCCGGCCATTGACGTTAATTCCCATTTTTCCAGGCCAATAACGTTATAGACCGGGCATTCACGTGATGGCCCGTTGTGAACGGTCAATGTTGTTAATATTTTGATAATAACAAGTTTGGCCGGTCATTAACGTGAATGGCCAAAGACTGCCGGACAACGTCGTTAATCATATAAATATCGTGATAATTACTTGAAACTATACAACATGAAATCTTTTATTCGTTTTATTCGAAAAAAAAAAGAACAAACAATAGGTTACAACTAATGAATCATCATTTTTGTTTTGGCATGAAAGTGAACCATGGCACTTTGAACTACACATTTTCTTGTTTGTGCGACATGCGCATTTATTATTTTTGCATCCTCCTTTGCAATGACAACGCTTGTAACCCTGGCCCTCTAAAATACTACTTGCAACTGCAACTTCTCTAAGGGTTATTTCCTTATTTTTTTGCGACATCGCTGAGCCGATTTCTTCCACCATGTCCGATTGCCAAGTGAGCATTATGGATAATTTCCAACAATTCTTCATTCGTTACGTAGTATAGCACCTTAGATTTCGCACTGTCAATAACAGGTTTAATTAGGTGGTCATTTTCGTTTATTGTCATTGCATCATATTTCCGTCCAGTCTATAGTGTTTCATTGATTTTTTTGAACCCGCTGTTGATAGAAAAGTTTTCGCCTCTTTAACCTCGGCAAGACGTTTGATATATTCGTTATTATTTAAAAACGATTTATTGTCATCGCGTTTGGATTTTATGATTATGTTTAAATTCTCAGTAAATCGACGTCGCATTTCATCATAATCCATGGCTAGATTTATATAATTTGTCTCACAAAAACTAAATTTAAATAAACACAACACACCACTGAGAACAAATAATTCATGTAGGTATTTATTTATAAATTGAAAGTTTGGTTATGTTACTTTTAATGTTTTCACATATTTACATGGTTGGCCGCTGTGTAGTGGGCAATGACGTTATTGTCCGGACAATGATGTTAACAGCGTGCTTGAATTATAAATTATCAACATTGTCCAAATTACCTGGGCATTTACGTTATTGTCCGGTCATTGACGTGAATGTCCAATCAAGGCGGGCATTCACGTTATGGACCGGCCATTCACGTTATTGGCCGGATTAACGTCATTGTCCGTAACATATATACTATATCTATATATACTATAAGATACTATACTATTAGTAGCGGCGAATTGCTTTGAAGACAGATAAGACAATGTGTCCACCGATAGAGTTTGGAAGAGCAAAAACTTTTTTATTTGTAGATTTAGAAGAAAAAGCAATTCTTTATAAAAACGTCTGCTTGTGTCAAAACTACAATTTCGAGTACGAAATTTACGATTACTATACAGGGTATATCAAAAATAACATTTTTAATGATTTTGATTTCCTTGTTTTTTTTCATTTTATTATTTTAATAGTAGCTATGAAATTAACCCCTTTGAGAAAAAAGTTTATTAGTGTTATTTGCACAATTGGTGTAATAAATCACGGTTTTGAAAATATTTTCATAAAATAAAAAAAAAACAAAAACATCCAAAACATTAAAAATGTTATTTTTGATATACCCTGTATAATAATCGTAAATTTGGCATTATATTATATGTAAAAAAAAATTTCCCATCTTTTCGACATATCAAAAAATTTAACCGATTGAGAAATTTATAATACTAACTTCATTTTAAGAAAAGCTTAATAAAATCTTGTATTTACTCGTATGTTATTCGTCGTAAGGAATTGAGGAAGATTCAGCGAAAATAATTGAAGATAAAAATAATTATTATTTAGTTCTACTCATAATAGCTTATGCTTCTTGTTATGATCGCAATAATAACAATAAACACTTGTTATAATAATCACTAAATAACACTTGTTATAGGTAAACAAGGAATATATATATTTTTTCTACTTGTGAAATCACTAAAAAAAACTTAAAGATTTTTATTACGTGATTGCGATAAGAACATTCATAAATATAAAGTCCAATGAGGTTTTATAAACAATTAATGTACATTTTTGTTTGATTTGATTTTGAATACAAAATGAGGTGCATGGCTTTGTCAATATTTTTGGCACTTTTAATAAGGTAAATAAAACAAAATTGACATCATCATCATCATCAATCAACCTTTTCTTGCTGGATGTGGGTCTCCCTTATTTCTCTCTATGTCTACAAGAACTTTTGTGATTCTTTTATGACAATAAAGTGATTCTTTTATGACAATAAATTTAAGTCGATACATACATATCGCGATCCTGCGCTGCCTGCATTCAGCTTCTCTGACAACGCTTCAGGTCATCGGTCTATCTTGTTGGAGGGACCCTATTTCGATAGGCTTCCCGCCTCGGTCTCCACTCCAATATTCGCCTGGTCCATCGGTTGTCCTTGTTCTTCGTCGTATTTCGTGATTTGGGACTCTATCTCTGAGAGATATGCCCACCATTGAGTGTTCTATCGCCCTCTGTGCCACACGGATTTTGTGTATAGTTCTTCTCCGTAGGTCAACACGGGCAATATGCATTGATTAAAAGTCTTTCTCTTAAGGTACATTGGAAGGTCTGATTTGAATACATAGTTCAATTTTCGACCCAGGTTAAAATTGACATACTTATATTGATATAGATCATTAATATAAACTATGAAAAAAAGTGGTGGCAAGATCGACCCCATGCGACGTTCCTCTAGCGCCAGACGTCCCGAAAACATCCTTTATTCTTCCAAGTTTCACTGTTTTTTCTTAGCGAAAATACTAGCAAGTTTATATATGATACGATAAGGTTCCAATTAAAACGTTACTGACCTCCTCGCGACCGACTGCAAAAGAGCCTCAAGTTTACAAACAGATTTGTGACGAACTAAACTAACCACCATACATGTTTCGAGAATCGTCATTTCGTCATTTTTGATGAGAATGACGATTCTCGAAACATGTATGGTTAGTTTGGTATAGTTTGAGAAATATACAGTGTTCATTTGCGTTGAATCATTTTCCTTTTAAAAATAACATAATTTGAAAAAGTAGTCCATTCTTAAGTGGAGTTATAATTTCAGTACATAGTGAAGAAAGACATTTCGTGGATTCGACTTTTATTTCTTCATTACTGATAAAATAAGATGTTTAGTTTTGATTATGGATTTTTTTAAATTGTTTTCTAACAAACGTATTCAATACAATAATTGTATTTGGGCTTTACTTTTAAGAAGTTTCGCCATCTGTCTGGACTTGTCTTTTTCGTAACACTAACAACCAAAATTTGTAATATTCTTAGATATCAGATAAAAAACTTAATAAATTTATTAATCCGCCATTTCCCTCAGCACAGAGTACCATTAAACTGCCACGTTTCTTGAAAATTATGCAAAAGTAAATTATTTTCGTCACTCCATATGTTTTGTTATCCGAGAATCGAGGGTCGTCATGCAGCTTTGTTAAAATAAATTCGCAAAATTTGCATGTATCAGCATCAGTAATGGTTACAGTCAAAACAAAGCAATTGGTAATACATAATTAATTCTCGTATGTGTATGAAATTTATCAGTAGATATTTTTTGTTTTTGAATATTAGTAAAACGATAAGAAATCAATATTATAGCACTTTAAAATTATTGTGTAATTCTAATTCTATTAGATAATTATGTGACTATGATTAGATCTCAATTGAAATTTTTGAAAACAATGTTTTTTGATAGCTGACTTACATAATTATTGACCAAATATTTTAAACGTTTTCTGAATTTTGTCAATCAAGATTATTAATGGAACAGAATAGGATAAGTACTTATTTCTGACCAGACAATTAGGTATAATTCAATTAATAAGAGAAGTCTAGAAAACCAAAGCCCATTAAACAAACCCATTTTGATGATGATGATTGATCAACAGAATAATCCCTTTGCAGAGCAATACAATCAATACCACAGTTTATATACGGTTACTTCACCTCGTGTCGGCACCTTTGTTACCTCTGTCTTACAAGCAATTCGCCGCCGCTTATAGTTATAGTATAGTATCTTATAGTATATATAGATATAGTATAACATAGTAGCGGGTCCGAATGTGGCTGGGATTGCGACGAGTCGATGCCGTTTTTAGCGTCTACTGACCCTTCTTATCTATAGTTATTATTCTATGTCAATACTACTATAATGATTACAAAAAAAAACATTGATTATACAACAATGCAAACCATACAAATATATAATAATACAAAAACAAAAATATTAATGGTCATAATTTAAAGAATAAATGACAAAACAATATAAATCAAATATTCACAATTCAAAACCCTCCAGAGCAGCTTTCAACCGTGATCCTCTATCATAACTATCATAAAGTAAATTAAAATTGTTACACATAATAAACGCAGGCGACTCTGTATACAAATTCGTGGCTGGTTTTTCGCAATAAAAATTTACACCATTAACGGCTTCCCAATCGCGGAACTTTTATATTTATTTGGGACAGCAGCTCAGGACAGTCAATTCGGTTGTGCAGAAGAGCATGTAGAAATTTTATGGAAAAACTATTCTTCTGAACTCCAAGTTTCTCACGCCAAATCTGTCCAGCAAAAATGTGTATTCAAGACCTCTAGCCGGATAAACGCAATTCACTCTAAATGAAAAATAGTTTAAGAACTTTCTCTGAACCTTCTCAATATGCTGTATATGAAGTCTATAAATGGGATACGAAATCAGAGAACAATATTCCGCTCTCGAACGAACATAAGAATTAGTAGTAGAGGAACACCTACCAAGGAAAGTCTGACAAACTGTATATCGAAAATCTATATTTTTCTTTCTTGAGAAAGATATATATTTGCATTTACTGCCGTTTAATGACAGTCCATTAAGATTAGACCAATCTTCCACAGCCACAAGAGCGCAGTGAAGCTGAACGTAGTCCTCCTAGGATTCAACAGGAGTAAAATTTAAAATTGTCAGTAGAAAACAATCTATTGACATGTAGATAATCATTCCGATCGTCTATAAACATTAACAACAAGAGTGGGCCCAAATTTGACCCTTGAGGAACACGCGAAGAAACTGCCATAGGAAACGTACTGCCTTCTGTCGCGCAGATATGATGAAAATAGTGACCTTAAACTACCAAGCTTCTGAAGAAGCACCTCGTGATCCAACCTATCAAAAGCCATAGCAAAGTCCGTATGTATAACATCAAATTGACCACCCCTGTCCACAACTCTGGAAACCTGTTCAGTAAATACTGAATACTGCAAAGTTCGTAAGAGTTGATTCAGGAAAATCCGTCAGACTGCAGACGCGGCTCTACAGCCGATTTTTGACTCTTTTCTCTACAGAAAAGAGTCAAAAATCTTTGAGAGATTTGTTGGCTAGACGTATTTGCAAGCTTCCAGACGCACCCCACAACTTTCTAGAAGTTACAAGAAGCGCTAATCAAAGAGCTGTAGGGAATACCCCAAAAATATATTTGAAGGATTATTAAATATTACCAAGTTTTTCTTTTAATTTCATTGATTAGTGCTACTCAATCGCTGTCAGACGGTAATTACACTGTCAACAACAAATACTTTCCCGAGAACTTCCTATTCGGATACGCTTCAGCTGCTTATCAAGTGGAAGGCGCATGGGATACTGATGGAAAAGGAGAGAATGTTTGGGACTATGATGCTCATAACCATCCAAACAAGTTTCCAGCAGGTCAAAATGGAGATGTAGCTTGTGACTGCTATCACAAGACTGATGAAGATGTTGGATTGCTGAAACAGGTTGGAGTACAGGCATACAGGTAAAAGCTTCTCAATTCTCAGCATTTCAGTTTGAGTTGAAACCCTGCATATCCAAGTTTTGCTTTATTCCAGATTCTCAATAGCATGGTCCCGCGTTCTTCCCGATGGTACCCTTAACAGCATAAACCAAGATGGACTTGAATACTATCGGAATCTCATTAAAAAACTACGTGAGGAAAATATTGAACCATTGGTAACAATGCATCATTGGGATCTACCCACGGCTTTGGAGAACCAAGGTGGTTTCCTAAACGATTCTTTGCCGCAATGGTTCGAGGATTACGCCACTTTGTTGTTTGAAGAATTTGGCGATGAAGTGAAATATTGGTCGACATTCAATGAGCCGAAACAGACTTGTGATGGTGGATATGGTTCGGGTGGAATTGCTCCGGAACGTTTGACGCCTGGCATTGGAAATTACATTTGTGCACATAATGTGCTTAAAGCTCATGCTAGAGCTTATAGAGTGTACGACAAACAATTTAGAGATACTCAAAAAGGTATTTATAATTTGTGAGTTATTTTACTTTGACTTCATAATAATGAACAACAAAATCATCCAACGAGAACCCTCAATTTTTTTACACACTCCTAAACTTCAAGGTAAAGTATCTATGGTCGTCGACACTACGTGGTATGAACCAGCTACCGATAGTGATGCAGATAAAGAAGCTGCAGAGCAGATTCTTCAATTCACCGTAAGCTTCAAGTTGTGAACCATTTCCATTCTTAATTCTCTAACGTCGACAATTCTCTTTTAGTATGGCTGGTATTTCGGTCCAATCGTATATGGTGACTATCCAGAAATAATGAAAACTCGTATTGCTAACCGCAGTACTAAAGAAGGCTTTAAAGAAAGTCGTTTGCCTGAATTCACGGACGAGGAGAAAACAATGTTGAAAGGATCCTACGATTATTTAACCATCAACATGTACACTTCTATGTTGGCAGCACATCAAGACGAACCAGCTATTGGAACACCAAGTTACTCAAATGATATTGGAGTAGCGTTATCTCAACCTGATGATTGGGAGACAACTGTAACATGGTGGTTTAAGGTAATTGACTTTTAATCTGACTGCTCACACCTCTTATGCATTTTAATTCATCAGGTTGTTCCATGGGGTGCTAATCATCTTGTCAAATGGATTAAAGAGAAATTTGGGGATGAGAAAGGTATTATTGTCACAGAAAATGGTTATCATGACGATGGCAACAATTTAGAAGATTTGGATACCAGAGGACGTTATCATAAGGTTAGTATTGTAACGTTTTTCGGGGTTCGTAGTCTGAAATAATATCGCAATATATATGTCACTGTTAACTATCGAATGTTTACTTCATAACTGTCTTCTGTCCTGTTATACGTTGGCTATATATATGGTTGTCCTTCTTTCTCGAACACTTCCAGTTTTGGAAAGAAAAAGAGTTAATCTATGTTCCTCGTGTAATATATTTTTGATGTTTCGTCTAGAATTTAAGCAAATGACTCGTATATGAAACATATGTTTGAGAAATTATTAAAAATTGAAAAAAGCTTATACGAGGAGCATAGTAAATCTTTTAATCCGTTACAAGAATCATAATTGCTAAACTAAACACGAGTGAATACCAGAAAATGTCGAATAAAATGTGTAGTGGTTCTATTTTTCTGGACAATTCTATAAGAAAAACTTGTTCGACTTGTCCAAGAAGAGATTTGGTGTCCACTTGATTGGTACCATTTGACTGAACTGTACGCTTCCATCGGAAGCTGTTCTCGAGGTCAGTTTTCGGAATGGCCTCGCGGCAATTAATTCAATCGTTTCTATGTTGTCAACCCCATTTTTTTCAGTAGTAATACCCCTAGGGTCTTGATAATATCGAGATAAGTTTGTCATAGAGAATGCCGAAATAAGCCTGTTGCTTGATAATAGCCCAAGGCCGCAGGCCAAGGGCTATTATCCTTGAGCAACTCGCTTGAAGGATTCTCTATGACAAAATTTTGAGTATTTATCAAGGCCCGAGGAGTATACAATAAGATAATTTTTCACTTTGTAGATATCAAAAATTTGATTGTCCATCTGACGTTTAATAATTTTCAATACAAAATGTATTAGTTTTAATCAAACAAATATTATTCATTTTTATTTAAAACTACAGTTGGGAAAAGTACAATTCGTAAATGTTAAATTAGAAGAAGAGTTTACTGAAGTTGACGGATTGTTAATTTCCACTGAAATTTTTGTAGCGAAGTTATAGATACAAATCGGATGTAATATATGGAACAGACTTCGTACATGTGGTTTATCTTCTTTTCCTTCGTTAGAGGATGTGTTCATCTCTCGCGATCTCCGCAAATTCAGTGGCAAACCTTCTGTAATCCGCGCACAGACCAAAGAAATTGCATAATTGATGTTCTCTAGATCGTTTTCTTGGTGAAAGAGCACACAGTAGTTTCTCAAACATTCTTACAAAAGTCCCAGGTGCTTTTCTAGAGATTCGCATAGATCATCAAGGTAAATTATTGGGAAAGGTGTTCCATGTGAGGTCTTGCAAAACGGCTCTCATCAACTGCTCAAATGTGGCATGAAAGTTCTCTTCTCCAGTCGTCTGGATACAATATAATATCAAACCACATTGTTGTTGTTGAATACCAGAAAATGTCGAATAAAATGTGTAGTGGTTCTATTTTTCTGGACAATTCTATAAGAAAAACTTGTTCGACTTGTCCAAGAAGAGATTTGGTGTCCACTTGATTGGTACCATTTGACTGAACTGTACGCTTCCATCGGAAGCTGTTCTCGAGGTCAGTTTTCGGAATGGCCTCGCGGCAATTAATTCAATCGTTTCTATGTTGTCAACCCCATTCTTTTCAGTAGTAATACCCCTAGGGTCTTGATAATACCGAGATAAGTTTGTCATAGAGAATGCCGAAATAAGCCTGTTGCTTGATAATAGCCCAAGGCCGCAGGCCAAGGGCTATTATCCTTGAGCAACTCGCTTGAAGGATTCTCTATGACAAAATTTTGAGTATTTATCAAGGCCCGAGGAGTATACAATAAGATAATTTTTCACTTTGTAGATATCAAAAATTTGATTGTCCATCTGACGTTTAATAATTTTCAATACAAAATGTATTAGTTTTAATCAAACAAATATTATTCATTTTTATTTAAAACTACAGTTGGGAAAAGTACAATTCGTAAATGTTAAATTAGAAGAAGAGTTTACTGAAGTTGACGGATTGTTAATTTCCACTGAAATTTTTGTAGCGAAGTTATAGATGCAAATCGGATATAATATATGGAACAGACTTCGTACATGTGCTTTATCTTGTTTTCCTTCGTTAGAGGATGTGTTCATCTCTCGCGATCTCCACAAATTCAGTGGCAAATCTTCTGTAATCCGTGCACAGGCCAAAGGAATTGCATAATTGATCTTCTCTAGATCGTTTTCTTGGTGAAAGAGCACACAGTAGTTTCTCAAACATTCTTACAAAATTCCCAGGTGCTTTTCTACAGATTCGCATAGGTCATCAAGGTAAATTATTGGGAAAGGTGTTCCATGTGAGGTCTTGCAACTGCTCAAATGTGCAGGAGTGTTGCATAATCCCATTGGCATGAAAGTTCTCTTCTCCAGTCGTCTGGATACAATATAATATCAGACCACATTGATATAATATGTTAATTTTGATTAGGTACTTTGCTTATAGATGTACTTGAGTTACATTCGTGATGCCATGGAGGACGGAGTAAATGTTTTGGGCTACATGGCTTGGAGCTTGTTAAACGATGTTGAATGGTATGCAGGATGGAAGTAAGTTCTATTCTTTCTCAGTCAAACAAAAATATAAAAAAATATTTTATTTTATATTAGCGTTAACTTGGGTCATTATCATGTGGACTTCAACAGCCCAAACAGAACAAGAACACCAAAGCAATCATCAGTCTACTATCATCAAGTTGTTACAACAAGGTGTTTGGTTGACGAATGTGTAAATTAGTAAAAACAAACCAAGAAATTTCTATTAAAAACTGAGTATGTCGAAGAATGTTGTATTAGTTATCGAGAATATAAAATTATGCTATACGATATGGCATCAAAACATAAAGGGAGTTTACGTCTATTCATATAATAATAATAGTCCGGGTGAAAGAGTCCCTTCGCAGTGAGTACGTGCGGCGGCTCCGGCAAATCTGGTCCTCAGAGTTGTCCGGGAAGAACAAAGTCGCTGCCGAATATGCTTGCTGTTCCGGTTCTCCTTTATTTCTTTGGGGTGTTGAAATACACCATAAGGGAACTGCGCAAACTTGACGTGAAGACGCGAAAGATGATGACATTGCACCGAAGTCATCATCCTAAGGCATCCGTTCCTAGGCTCTATCTCCCACGACATTGGGGGGGCCGAGGAATCTTAAGTTTGGAGTGTATGCATGGCAGAGTGGTACTGGGTGCATCCTGCGAGGTGATTAGTGCTAGATATCCGTATCTCCGCAAGGTACTAGATCACGAACATGCGGGGATTGGAGCGTTTCTCTTTTCGGCGGTACAACGGGTGGCAAATGAGCTCTCCTTAGTTTTTGACGACCGGTGGGCGAGCGCGTGAAGGCTCAATAACTGAGTTGACTCGCGTAAACCGGAAGGCCCGCATAAAGGAGGCAGAGGTCAGTCGGCTTTTCCAACTTCACAAAGACAAGCCCATACATCTTCTATACGGCTTCTTCTGCCGATACAAATCGTTGTTCACGTAATTTCTGCTTGATATTTGAGAACAAAAATAAATCATCGAGTGCCAAATCAGGACTATAGCGGCTGCATCATCAATTCGACTTTTTGAGCGTTGAAATGGTGGGATCCAACGAGAACCAACCTTATTCATAGCTAGAGGTTCATGTAATATTTTCTATATGCCTAAGGTTGCCTCTATCTCACTGACAAACACGTATTTTCTTGACAAAAAAAAAAAACACCAACAACTCGCTATGAAATTGAAGCCAAAAATCGAATTTACTAGCGACATTAATTAAGTCTTATTTAGTTTGCTTCTGGGAAGCCATATATTCAATTAACTCAATACATACTAGGTATATATTGTGAGCAAAACAAAATGAGAACTATAATTTAGCTCTAACTCTTAACACCACGAAATACACTAGAGTGTAATTGACACTAACACAGCTTGATAGAATAAAAACAAACTCTATCAATTTGTTTTTCGTTAAATTGAGGAAAAAATCAATTTAACAAATTATTAAATTGTTTTTGTTTTTTTATTTGACACATATTACGGGAAAAATATTACAGGGTGAGTCGAGTTTGTTAGAGGAAAACTATAGTGCGATTTTTAATTTTTTACGAATATTAGGAGGATGATACCCATTGGAAAAGGTAGAGAATATAACAAAAATAAATTACGAAAAGGGGGTGAGTTTTGAAGGGTAAAAAACGGTTAATCTCGATTTCCGGTAAAACTGCAAGTCCTATGAAAAAAAGTCAAATGGCAAAGTTGTAGGTAATAAAAAGATCTACAACTTTTGTAACGACACTTTTTTCACATAACCTCAAAATTTATGTGAAAAATTCGAATAACCGAGTTTTTGGTTTTTTATTTTTATCTTTTGCAAAAAAAAATATTTTTTCACGAAATTTGGTGAAAATTTACCTTTGTATGTCCCAAACATACAGTAATTTTTTTGATTTAAAATATTAATTTTTTCCCCTTATTTTGACTTAATATCGAAAAAGCACCCTAATTTTCAATCGAAAATTCCCAAGTCAAAATATCTGCTTTTTTAAAAAAGTTGGTGTGTATTTTTTGTTCGTTGAAATCTCTACTTTTTGATGCTATAAAAAATATAAACTACTATGGTAAATGTTCTCTCTCTCTCTCTCTCTCTCTCTAGGTGCTAACTCCGCGACGAAGATTGGCGATCATCATGGCAATTCTTATTTTGGATGCAGCTGCTCTAAAAATTCCTCTATCCTCTCTCGAGGAACATCCAAACCACTCTCTCAAGTTTCTCAACCAGGATATCCTTCTTCTACCCACGCTTCTTGTACCTTGGATCCTTCCCTGCATTATCAATTGAAGTAATGCGTATCTTGGTCCACGAGTCACATGACCGAGATACTGCAGTTTTCTGCTTTTAATTGTTATTAACAACTCTCTTTCTATGTTTAGTCGCTCAAGTATTTCTAAGTTAGTTATCCGATCGACCCATGACACCTTCAGTACTCTTCTGTACACCTACATTTCAAAAGCTTCTAGTCTTTTGGTTATTTCTGCGTTCAGAGTCCATGCCTCGACGCCATAAAGCAGAGTGGCAAAAACATAACATCTAACTAGTCTCAGTCTCAGTTTTAGGCTTAGACCTCTATTGCACAAAACTCTTTTCATGCTATTGAAATTGGACCTTGCTATTTCTATGCGTGCTTTTATTTGTTTCGTGTAGTCGTTATTACAAGTAACTGTTGTTCCAAGATAAGTGTACTTCTCTACCTGTTCGATGGGTTCACCTTTGACGATTATCTGTTCGTTGTTAGTCTGGGCCTTCTTTGTTATTTTCATGAACTTTGTTTTGTTTACGTTGAGTGTAAGACCGTATTCTTCGCTATATCGAACTAGTTTGTTCATGATTCTTTGTAGATCTTCCAGGTTTTCCGTTAAAATTACGGTATCATCAGCGTATCTTAGAACAACTATAGGCACACCATTTACTTTTATTCCTGCACTGTCATTTTCCATTGCCCTTTTTAGAATCTCTTCAGAGTAGGCATTAAACAAAATATGTGACAGAACACAACCTTGACGTACACCTCTCTTTATTGAGATGGTGCCAGAATTTTGTTGATCTACTTTGACGATGGCATTTTGGTTGTAATAGAGATTTGAGATGATTTGCAGGTCTTGGTGGTCTAGGTTTTTACATTGTAATATTTCCATCAACTGGTCGTGGCGGACCCTGTCAAACGCCTTATTATAGTCGATGAAGCAGGCATATACGTCCTGATTAACATCTAGGCATCGCTGCACTATTACGTTGAATGCGAATAGTGCTTCTCTTGTACCTAATCCTTTGCGAAAGCCAAACTGACTGTCACTTATATCCAGATCGAGTTTCTGGTGGATGCGGTTGAGTATAATTTTTAACAGTAGTTTCAAAGTGTGGGACATGAGGCTTATGGTACGATGGTCACTGCACTCTTTTGCACCCGATTTTTTCGGTAAACATATGAAGACTGATGAGAGCCATTCCTTTGGTAGTTTTCCAGACTCATAGACGCTGTTCAAGAGTCTCACCACGACATCCATATCTTGATCACTTATGATCTTAAGAATGTCGATAGGAATTCCGTCGGGGCCAGGAGATTTACCGTTGCTCATGTTGTTTAGTGTGTGGGTGACTTCGTCCTTCGTGATTTCGGGACCTGTGTCTTCCAGTCCTACCCTAGCTACGGAAGTGATATTTCTCACATCGTCGAAAAGGTCTTTTATATATTCCTGCCATCTCTTCAGTTTGTCTTCTGTGTTTGATAGTGTTTTCCCATTTTTATCTAAGAGGATTGTAGTAATCTTTCCTTTTCTGAGACCTGCCAATTCTTTTATCTTCTTATGTAGGTTATACAAGTCAAATCTGCGTTGTAGCTCTTCTATTTCCTTGCATTTGTCTTCATAAAAACGTTCTTTTGCTATCCTTATTTTTGTTCTTATCTTTTTCTGGGTTTCCCTATATTTTCTTTCGTTGTTCTTGTATTTCCTTCGTTGGTCCATCACAAATAAAATTTCCTGAGTAATCCATTCTTTATTTATCTTTTTAGAAGGTGCTAGGAACTCTTGGCAGGGGGAAAGAATGCAGGTTTTGAGAAATTTACCGGAAATCGAGATTAACCGTTTTTTACCCTTAAAAATTCACCCCCCCCCTTTCCGACCACAGATCGCCCGTAATTTATTTTTCTTTTAATTTTTGTTATATTCTCTACCTATTCCAATGGGTTTCATAATTTTTTTTGGTCTCAAAAGTTATCGACCCTGGTCTATAAAAGAAGATAAAATTTGAATCAATTAAAACCAATTGGGGACGAAACCCATTGTGGTGGAGTTTTTGTTTTTGCACGTATCGAACACCAAATGTGCTTGATATAACTTTGTCACGTACACACTAACCCTTAGTCACTAACCTCTTGCCCTTCTCCATGCTACTAGTTGGATTTTGTTCCAAGTCTGTGTGTCGTGTTAAAGTATGCAAATGACTTTTAGAATAATATACCTATGCTACTACCCGCACCGGCTAAGTTTCGACAAGAGGCTAATTTAGAGATAAGCCTGAGGCTGTACATATAGAAAGTAAGGGTATTAACATGAATTCAATTTCAAGGACCATCTGCCACAAGTTGTTAATTTTTGTTTTGTTCAACGGCATTTTGATTTGCATATTTTGTCTTAAGTAGATACAAGAAAATAAATATTGTATGAACATACAGGGTAAACTAGTTAAAATGTGCAAATGTAACAGTCGCTGTTGATGGTGGTTCTTTTTTGGAGGTAATCGAGGAATATTATTCCGTTCGCATCCCAAAATACAGACGCTATCACCTGTCAGCTAGCTCGTGCACCTTCAATTTGCGATCGCTCATAACCAATTTGTGATTTTTTTGACCTTTTCTGAAATAACAGCATTATTTTCCAAATTATTGATATAAATAAAAAGTTTCGCCATTTTACAAACTTGTTACTCATGATATTTGACACTGTGGCACCTGAAAAAACTTACAAAACTAAAAAAATAAACAAGCCTTGGTGTACAAGTGTAATTAAGAGAATTATTGAAAAAAAAAAAATAAAGCCTTAAATAGGTTTAAAAAAACAAAATTAATGCAAGATTGGAATCAATATAAAGAACTTAAAAACATGACTACTGCAGCAATTAACCAAGAAAAAAAGCATTATCTTGAGTTCAGTACAAATAAAAATAAATCAAATAGCCGCACCCTCTGGCGTAAACTAAGTGACCTTGACATTTATAAGAAGAAATCAGTGCGGTTAATATTCCTCACAACCTAAATAAAGCTGAGGACATTTTTTCCTGCAATTTTCTAATTATACTCCACCTGATATATCTTTGGTAGATTTTTATTGCAATAATAAAAAATATAATTTTGACGAATCCTTTGAATTCACTCTTGTTGATGAAGAAACGACTAGAAAGTTCCTCATTGATGTCAAAACTAATGCTGTGGGTCCTGATCATTTTAACATTGAAATGTTGCTGCTCTGTTGCCATCGTATACTTCCATTTGTAACACATATTGTAAATTCATGTTTGTTATATAATTTCTTTCCGGATTCATGGAAGACTTCCAAAGTTATCCCTATACCTAAGAACAATGAAGTTCATGATTTTAGTTGCCTCCGTCCGATTTCTATACTTTCGCCACTATCAAAAATATTAGAAAAAGTAATGGCATCGCAGATTAAATCTTATGTTACCAAATATAACATTTTACCAACTAGGCAGTCTGGTTTTCGAGGAGGATATAGCTGTGCGACGGCGCTTTTAGATATAATAGATGACATTTTGAGAGATCTGGATAATTGTATGGTTTCAACCTTATTATTGATAGATTACTCTAAGGCATTTGAGGTCGAAGTGAGAGGAGGCCAAACCGCCTAAACAACTCCGATAAAACAATCTACAATACAGGGCAGCTCATTTAAAAATATCCACCACCAATATCTCCGTGATTTTTTTCCGGACTGGAAAAAGACCCTTAAAAACTTTAGTCAGAAAACTTCCACATCAAACTAAACTTATAGAAACCATTCATGTGGATAAGTCCTGCGTCAAATATCAAAGTTTCACTTTCGTTCCCGCAAATTTGCTCTGATGAAGCTGACAGGATTCACAGCAAAATTTTAACGTGATGTGCTTCATTTTTCCATTAGAAATTGATAGAAATTATTTTTTAAAGTTTTTGAAATAAAAAGATTCAGGGTTTTTCATTTGAGAAATTGAAGTTACGAGCGTTTAAATTACTTCTCAAGTTGAAGTATTGTTTCTCTGTGAAAACTTAATTCAGAATTCGTCAGTATTCATAATAATTGATAATCGTTCGGTACATTTTTCTCCATCTTCTAAAGTACAATAATCTGTCCCAACCAGAAATGAATCACATTAAGAATATTTTTCTCAATTTATTTTTCTACGTAAAATAATTTTTTTTTTCTCCAAAGAAAAATTCCTTAATCTCCGCTCCTGAATAAATAACTTCAGTCGCCAGTTGCTGCCAACAAATTACGTCTAAATTAAACGGTTCGATTGGCAATAATCAACTCCGAAAGGGGGTGTGTGGTGGTGAAATATAGTGGATGAAAAGTGGGGTGGTTCGGGTGGGGTATGAGAGTTTGAGTTTCAGAAACAACAGTTAATTTAAACTAGCAAGACTAATTATGCTAAAGCGGGCACGCCAATCCTCCATTGCTGGCCGATCCAAAAACTTACTCTACATGGTATTATTATTGCTCTTTTATCGTCTCATTCCGCACTGGCGAAACTTCTTTATGAAGGCAACAGCTTGATAATGACAGTTTGTTTAATATTACACATAACAGAACGTCAACCATACAGTTACTCAAAACTGTTGGCGTTAATCTGGTTATTGACAACTTCAATAATTGACTATTGGAGTTGGAATTTGTATAATAAAATGAATATTAGTAAAGTTCGATGGTATGAACTATAGAATAAGCTCTTTGTATTACCATAGGAAAGTTTACTAACTAATTTGGTTATTGCTTGTATTATTTTGGGTTTTTTTTTGAAGTAGAGTCAAATCTTAACACAGGGCTTAAGCGATTTCAACCAAAAACTAATGGGTTCATCGTAGGACTGCCCCAAACTCAATTGGCTAAAGCGTTTGACGCTATCGTGGAAGAGTACATACGGACACACACACAGACAGACTTGCATCTGGTCCAAGTGCTCTTAATCGTCTCAAGGAACTTTACGATGGTTATATTTGTCTTTATCTCAATTTTTTTAGCTCGTTCACAATAATTTCCCTATATGAGTCGGGAAAGTAAAAGCATGATAAAGATTATGGTTCTTTAACATAGCGGACACATTTTAGTTTTGTCGAAACTTTTGCCGTATCTGCTGACACACACAGAAAGAGGACCCTTGAGTGTAGGTAGAGAAGGTACGTATTAGGTATATAACCGAGAAGCAGAATATTAGAAGGCAGAGTAAAAAGATAATGATTAATTTCACCGTCAAAACTTATATTATATAAGTGAGATATAAATCTTTTGGGAGAAGTTTTTGGTTTTCCGTCATAATATAGCACATACCTTTTTGACTCAAAGAGCTTCACTCCTGCTTTGGGAAATTATCTCTATACTTTATAGGTGGCAGGAAAGTTGCACTCGACTCATCCCAGTTTCATTTTTTTTTTGTCATCACTAGGTACGTAAAGTATTTAGTGGTAAAGTAAGCAACTTTTGTCGCATAAACTTATTAACAACTACTAGTAACTTTATTTTGATTAATGGTTACTTTTACTAGCTTGGTTTCTACAGGGATAGGGATTGTCACATTTTTAATTTATTGTCTACTTCATCTTTACGTTCTTTAACTTGAATATATATAAGTTACGAAGGCTCAGAAATAGCTGGATATTCCTTTGTTTTTGGTAATAATATCTATTGTAGGTTTTCCTTAATTTAACTGAAACATACGCAATCCGCGTAGGACAAATACTTTTTAAATTAACTCCAGAACAAATACTTTCATTAATATTTTATAAGAAACAAAAACATTAAAACATAAAATTATACGCAATTCGCGTAGGACAAATACTTTTTAAATTAACTGCAGAACAAATACTTTCATTAATATTTTATAAGAGACAAAAAACAGTCAAAAATAAAATTATACGCAATCCGCGTATGACAAATACTTTTTAAATTAACTCCAGAACCAATCGTTTCATTAATATTTTATAAGAGATAAAAAAACATTCAAAAATAAAATTATACGCAATCCGCGTAGGACAAATACTTTTTAAATTAACTGCAGAACAAATACTTTCAGTAATATTTTATAAGAGACAAAAAACATTCAAAAATAAAATTATTATACGCAATTCACGTAGGACAAATAGGTACTTTTTAAATTAACTCCAGAACAAATCCTTTCATTAATATTTTATAAGAGACAAAAAACAGTCAAAAATAAAATTATACGCAATCCGCGTAGGACAAATACTTTTTAAATTAACTGCATAACAAATCATTTTATAAGAGACAAAAAACATTCAAAAATAAAATTATATGCAATCCACGTAGGACAAATAGGTACTTTTTAAATTAACTCCAGAACAAATCCTTTCATTAATATTTTATAAGAGACAAAAAACATTCAAAAATAAAATTATATGCAATCCGCGTAGGACAAATAGGTACTTTTTAAATTAACTCCAGAACAAATCCTTTCATTAATATTTTATAAGAGACAAAAAACATTCAAAAATAAAATTATATGCAATCCGCGTAGGACAAATAGGTACTTTTTAAATTAACTCCAGAACAAATCCTTTCATTAATATTTTATAAGAGACAAAAAACATTCAAAAATAAAATTATATGCAATCCGCGTAGGACAAATAGGTACTTTTTAAATTAACTCCAGAACAAACCCTTTCATTAATATTTTATAAGAGACAAAAAACATTCAAAAATAAAATTATATGCAATCCGCGTAGGACAAATAGGTACTTTTTAAATTAACTCCAGAACAAATCCTTTGATTAATATTTTATAAGAGACAAAAAAACATTCAAAAATAAAATTATACTCAATCCGCATAGGACAAATACTTTTTAAATTAACTCCAGAACAAATCGTTTCATTAATATTTTATAAGAGACAAAAACATTAAAAAATAAAATTATACGCAATTCGCGTAGGACAAATATTTTTTAAATTAACTGCAGAACAAATACTTTCATTAATATTTTATAAGAGACAAAAAACAGTCAAAAATAAAATTATACGCAATCCGCGTAGGACAAATACTTTTTAAATTAACTCCAGAACCAATCGTTTCATTAATATTTTATAAGAGATAAAAAAACATTCAAAAATAAAATTATACGCAATCCGCGTAGGACAAATACTTTTTAAATTAACTGCAGAACAAATACTTTCAGTAATATTTTATAAGAGACAAAAAACATTCAAAAATAAAATTATACGCAATCCGCGTAGGACAAATACTTTTTAAATTAACTGCAGAACAAATACTTTCATTAATATTTTATAAGAGACAAAAAACAGTCAAAAATAAAATTATACGCAATCCGCGTACGACAAATACTTTTTAAATTAACTCCAGAACCAATCGTTTCATTAATATTTTATAAGAGATAAAAAAACATTCAAAAATAAAATTATACGCAATCCGCGTAGGACAAATACTTTTTAAATCAACTCCTGAACAAATCGTTTCATTAATATTTTATAAGAGACAAAAAACATTCAAAAATAAAATTATACGCGTAGGACAAATACTTTTTAAATTAACTCCAGAACAAATCCTTTGATTAATATTTTATAAGAGATAAAAAACATTCAAAAATAAAATTATACGCGTAGGACAAATACTTTTTAAATGAACTCCAGAACAAATCCTTTGACTAATATTTTATAAGAGACAAAAAAACATTCAAAAATAAAATTATACTCAATCCGCATAGGACAAATACTTTTTAAATTAACTCCAGAACAACTCCTTTCATTAATATTTTATAAGAGACAAAAAACATTCAAAAATAAAATTATAAGAAATCCGCGTAGGACAAATACTTTTTAAATTAACTCGAGAACAAATCCTTTCATTAATATTTTATAAGAGACAAAAAACATTCAAAAATAAAATTATACGCGTAGGACAAATACTTTTTAAATGAACTCCAGAACAAATCCTTTGATTAATATTTTATAAGAGACAAAAAAACATTCAAAAATAAAATTATACTCAATCCGCATAGGACAAATACTTTTTAAATTAACTCCAGAACAACTCCTTTCATTAATATTTTATAAGAGACAAAAAACATTCAAAAATAAAATTATAAGAAATCCGCGTAGGACAAATACTTTTTAAATTAACTCGAGAACAAATCCTTTCATTAATATTTTATAAGAGACAAAAAACATTCAAAAATAAAATTATACGCGTAGGACAAATACTTTTTAAATTAACTCCAGAACAAATCCTTTGATTAATATTTTATAAGAGACAAAAAAACATTCAAAAATAAAATTATACTCAATCCACATAGGACAAATACTTTTTAAATTAACTCCAGAACAACTCCTTTCATTAATATTTTATAAGAGACAAAAAACATTCAAAAATAAAATTATAAGAAATCCGCGTAGGACAAATACTTTTTAAATTAACTCGAGAACAAATCCTTTCATTAATATTTTATAAGAGACAAAAAACATTCAAAAATAAAATTATACGCGTAGGACAAATACTTTTTAAATTAACTCCAGAACAAATCCTTTGATTAATATTTTATAAGAGACAAAAAAACATTCAAAAATAAAATTATACTCAATCCGCATAGGACAAATACTTTTTAAATTAACTCCAGAACAACTCCTTTCATTAATATTTTATAAGAGACAAAAAACATTCAAAAATAAAATTATAAGAAATCCGCGTAGGACAAATACTTTTTAAATTAACTCGAGAACAAATCCTTTCATTAATATTTTATAAGAGACAAAAAACATTCAAAAATAAAATTATACGCGTAGGACAAATACTTTTTAAATTAACTCCAGAACAAATCCTTTGATTAATATTTTATAAGAGACAAAAAAACATTCAAAAATAAAATTATACTCAATCCGCATAGGACAAATACTTTTTAAATTAACTCCAGAACAACTCCTTTCATTAATATTTTATAAGAGACAAAAAACATTCAAAAATAAAATTATAAGAAATCCGCGTAGGACAAATACTTTTTAAATTAACTCGAGAACAAATCGTTTCATTAATATTTTATAAGAGACAAAAAACATTCAAAAATAAAATTATACGCGTAGGACAAATACTTTTTAAATGAACTCCAGAACAAATCCTTTGATTAATATTTTATAAGAGACAAAAAAACATTCAAAAATAAAATTATACTCAATCCGCATAGGACAAATACTTTTTAAATTAACTCCAGAACAACTCCTTTCATTAATATTTTATAAGAGACAAAAAACATTCAAAAATAAAATTATAAGAAATCCGCGTAGGACAAATACTTTTTAAATTAACTCGAGAACAAATCCTTTCATTAATATTTTATAAGAGACAAAAAACATTCAAAAATAAAATTATACGCGTAGGACAAATACTTTTTAAATTAACTCCAGAACAAATCCTTTGATTAATATTTTATAAGAGACAAAAAAACATTCAAAAATAAAATTATACTCAATCCACATAGGACAAATACTTTTTAAATTAACTCCAGAACAACTCCTTTCATTAATATTTTATAAGAGACAAAAAACATTCAAAAATAAAATTATACGCGTAGGACAAATACTTTTTAAATTAACTCCAGAACAAATCCTTTGATTAATATTTTATAAGAGACAAAAAAACATTCAAAAATAAAATTATAAGAAATCCGCGTAGGACAAATACTTTTTAAATTAACTCGAGAACAAATCCTTTCATTAATATTTTATAAGAGACAAAAAACATTCAAAAATAAAATTATACGCGTAGGACAAATACTTTTTAAATTAACTCCAGAACAAATCGTTTCATTAATATTTTGTAAGAGACAAAAAATATTTAAGAATAATCGGTCAACTGAAATTGAAGTTGGGAAGTCCATTGGTGCATATACTATTTTTATTAATTAACACTCGTTTGTTGTTTTGTGTCCTTTAAAAGATGAGGTTCTTCATGTTGAAGCAATGTACCAAATTTTAAGATATTATGCAATATATGGTTTAACGCATTGACTTCATTTTTCCGAACACATTAAGACTGCCTTAAGAATCTCTGTTTTAAATACTAAATTCAATTTCTCAAATATTCATAATTCTTTCAGATCACCACCGCACGTCCTTTAAAAAGAATTTCTTTTCCTGTGTTCATTCAATCTCGTTTTATTGTTTTCGTGTTTTTTTAACTGGAATCCAATAATTGTAATCTCGGATATGTTCGTCGCCTCCCCAATGTCGTAAAATAGCTTTTTGGATGAAACTTCAATTATAGCTGGTCCAAGAAATACTTTTTTTCTTACTTGTTTTTAGTTTTATTATGTCAGCTTTTGTAACAACGTCGCATTAAGAAAGGAAACACAGGAAATTCTGTATACGGAACTGATAAGAAAAGGAAAAATGGTAAATTTTTTGTACAAATTTATTGCTTGAAAAATAATTATTCAACAAAAATTACATGCTTGTTTCGATGCAATTTTGCCACGATGATCTTATGTGATGAGAAATTATGTTTGTGCAGAGATGTGGAGTTAAGTTTTTAGATGGCTTCTAAAATGGTAAAGCAAAACGAATTCTGGAAAGCTTTGATCTGCAAATTCTGAACTTTTGTTTCTCTTGACATATTGCAATCTCTGCCTTGAAATCTTTTATTGTGTTATGCATTAGTTCAAAGAAATTAAAAATTAAATGAAAAAAATTGATAAAACTCCATATAAGTAAAAAGACGTTATAAAACCTTAAACTGTAATTCATTAGGAAAATCCACTCATAAAAGCAACATAATGCGGTAATAAATTTCAAACACAATAAGAACTTTGTAACTCTTCTATTAACTCTCTCTGCTTTGAGGTTTTGTATAGCCTCCAGCCAATACACTTGATTGAGTTGTTTCAGCTGAAAACCTCCTTATGCATACGTTATTATCTTAATAATAGTAATAATACAACTACCTATACCTCTGCGCCTCCATTGAAACTTGATGTTATAACGACCTCATTAAGGGTTCTCTTTGTTTGGGTGACATTACATCTCATTAATAACTAATTGGTAAGGAAGCACAGGACCAGACTTGATAATTTCGATAAGCGTCTTTAGACACGAAATAAGGTACCTTTCTTGATCGAAGTATGCTTAGTTACGGTTTCTATTATGCATTTGGGTTGGCACAAATATAACTTAATTTATGTGACTTTGTTGCTTGTTGTAGGTCGTGCTTTTGTTTAGTAACAATAATAATAATAATAAATGAATTTATTGGCATAATTTGAGTATGCGCAACACATATATAGCTAAAACGTCAAGATCAGGGGCGTATAGTGAAATTAATATACTTCGGCTTAGTCCAGTTTACCTTAGCATATGGAATCATATTTTGGGGAGGAGCCGGTGGATCAACTAGAGTATTCAGGGCCCAAAAAAGGTTATAAGAGCAATACAAAAAATTCCTCAGACAGCATCATGTAGTAAACATTTTGTGAAATTGAAAATAATGACTTTTCCTTGCATCTACATGTACGCACTCATAATTCATATAAAAAAACAAGTGAATTGTTGCTTAAAAGAGAAGATGTTCACAATTATGGCACTAGAAACAAAAATAACGTGGTTTTGCCATTTTCTAGACAAAGTATTGGTCAGAAAAATCCTAACTATATCGGCGTAAAGTGTTATAATAAGATTCTGGAAATTAACAAATATAAGATCCTAACGGATTCGCGTGTTGGCTCTCAACCAGTGCACATCGTAGTACCTATAACTTGTGCTGCGAGAACTGCGAGTATACCTTTTTTATCAGTTGTACCTATAGTGCTAGTTTAAACGCGATAAATAAATAATTTATTTTAACCGTATATAAATTTATCAAAGTAATAACAGATCTACAGCAATCTGCTCTTGACTACAAAGGCAGACCTAGTGTAGGAAAATTAGCCGGAAACAATATGGATAATTCACAACCAACCACACAAAACACCACTTCATACTCAACAGCAGCAAGGTCAGTACCTTAACCTATCTTTCATGCCGAAGATTCAAGCTATTGTGCTTCACACCGAAGATGGCTTGAAGTTGTTTGATTACGTAAAAGCCGTTGGTGATATAATTGGCGCCAAAAACATATCATTTGCCTCAAGAATATCAAATAACAGGATATGCATTTATCTAAACAAAACTGACTGGGTAAATTAATTAACTACAACACATCCCACCATAACAATCGGCGACATCAAGCTAAATATTCGAAGACTAGTATTTCCCACCAAACGTATAGTTATATCAAACATATGTCCAACTCGTGTGGGATGAGTTGGCTGAAAATGCGCTAAAAGATCCTAACATTTAGGCGATTTAAGCTGGAGTTGAGAAATTATTTTGTGGATAAATGTTTTTATTCTGTGGATGAATTTTTGAACTATACAAAGGATTAATATGTATCTATTAGTTATTATGTTTGACAATCCCATAATGTAACATGTTGTATTGTTATCATTCGGTGGAACTAAGAAATAAATATCAAAAAATAAATATCTCGTAGTTTAACTTTGCAAGCGTTTCATTATGCTGTTCATATCAAACTAGAATCATTAATCGGTCTGGTTAACCAGCTTAGGGTTCACAAGCAAAATCCCTGAGTTGGAGTAATTCATACTTGTTAGCGAGTGAATTTTGATGATGATGAATATAACTATATAACTATAAACGATTTATTGAGAAATTTTGCCAATACCACATGATATGCAATTTTTGATTGATAATTATTTCAGCCAGCATTTGATGCAAGGCAGGAGTTTAAACATCACTCCCACCTCCCCTTGTCTTTGTGTTGTATTTAAATAGTAACACAGGGGGGTTGTTTTAGCGGTTAGTTATTTATCGGTGCAAGAGTGGGTGGAGTAGGTATCGAAATAAATTGCGATATATGCCACCGAAAGTAAAATAAAATAGCAAAGCAATAACGGATGTGCCACAAAAACAGACCAAATGTGCCGTTGTTGTTCGTATTGATATATTTATTGTAATGGTGTGTATAGTGATTTCACCATAAATTTTATTGTTTGCCACCGTCGATTTTCCTATATTTTGTATATATGTAGGTATGTATATTCGAATAGATGCTCTATCTATAGCTATTTTTCGATTTTAGGAAATATATGCGAGAATGTATTACTTTCTATTTGTGTCTTCTTTGTAGCTTTTTATTCACGATTTATATCAATTTATGGTATGGAGCGCAAAACTCGTAAGAAAATACGACGCGACAGCAAATGCTTGACGTGGGGATGTTAATTTTAAATATTGCCATGTATTTCTTGGTCTAAGGGCATTTGCAGAAATCGATTCAGTAGTTTGTTGACAGTTAGAGTTTTCAGACAGTTAATTTGTAAAAAAATAGATGTTACTCGTGAAGGTTTCTGTTAAATTATTCATCATCATGTTGACCATAATCACCTGATTTATCACCTTTGATTCCCAAACGTAACATACAAAAGGCTTGCAGTGCCATTTTCATCACCAGACAAGCGGCATGATAAAGACAAATATTTTGAAAATCAATAAAATAGATTTTGCAAAAATATTAAATCAAAGAAAATCTAGAAGAGTGCAGAAAATGTTAAACATTTGGGAGGCGTCGAATTTCAGGTGTAACTATTATTGATAGTGGACTCAAATCTTCACAGCCCATAACAAGTAAAATACAGATAGGTTTCGCTAACATAAAGAATATTTACGCTGTCAGACTTCTTCTCTCTGTTGACTTGAAAAAGTTGTTGTGCGAGTCGTTATTGTTATCACGCATGAATTTCTGTGATTATGTGGATGCTCCCTGCCTTTCGAAGTTGGATTCTGGACTTCATTTTTGGTATAATAAAATACGACCGAATCTCTTACCTTTAAGTTTTTCGAGAAAAAACAAGTATGCCTTTTTTATGTAGAAAACTTTATTTTATCACATTTTTTACACAAATTGAGTAAAAGTCTCAAGAAAAAAAAAGTTAGGTTATAATTAAGGCAAGGGTACCCCATCTTTTTTTATTCCATTTCATGTCAGTTTACAACATTTAACTTGGTGAATAAATATGCTATATTTGATTCGAAAATATTTCAAAAAAATCGTCCTCAGGCAGCGCAGCATCTTTGTAAATAAGAACTTTTCGCAAAAATTAGAATTTAGGTTGTTTTCATGATTACGGCCCCAATTCGGTAACAAATTTTGACCACCTATTTTAGAAATACTTTGTATAATGAAATTGATCCTGATTTTAAAGTTTTAAAATTGTTTTCTCAGTAAGTTACAATCATTCATTCTAATGCTTTGTGATCGGTATTGTTAGGGTTTAGGAAACAGTTTAATTTTATAATTATAGTCTAATTTGTATAATTATTATTTTCCGTAAATTATTATATTATTGAATACCTACTTTGATTGTTGCGGTTTTTGATTCTGTTTCTTAGTACAGCCATAGATAAACAAACATTATCTATGGTACAGCCAAAGATTAATGTACACATCTTTGGTGCAGCTAACCCATTGCATTTTAAATATTTTTTAGTAATTTTTTATGTATATATTATTGGGCAGGTACTTGATGAAAATTAGCTCTGCTGAGCTTGAACCTTTTTGGCATTTTTGTTTTACAGTAGGATTGTATCTTTTTAAAATAAGTTGTATCTTGACCAGGGGCGTAGTGATGCCGTTACGGGCCTGTGTTCCAAGCAATTTCCGGGCACACCCTCACCGCCACACCCATTGAAAAAGAAAGTACCAATATAAAAATCAAACAAAATTAACCAAGTTTAATGGTTCTAATGTGTCTACAAGACGGCACTTTCAAAATTAATGTCCCCCGTTTTGCCTTACAGCTGCCACCATCAATTTTGTTTTTTTTTTTTAAATTCGGGCCTGCATTTTTAATTTTGTTTTCTAAAATGGTTTGATCTAGAGGTAGAGGCTAAGCTAGAGATATATAGATCCTTTTTTCTGTTTGTGCTACCCTCGCGAGAGAATCTTAAATAGGGAGTACTGTACTAACCAAAGAAATTTGAAAATCAAGTCAAATAAATGTAAAAAAAATCCTAAAGTTTATAGGTATTTAATATAAACAACGCCTTCCAAAGAGAATCCTTTACTCACAGCTTAAGGTCGGCTCATGAAATCAGCGAAAGAGGTACAAGGATGTTCTTATTAACATGAGGAAGTCTAGCATAGATGTGCAGAGCAATTGAGGTCATCTTTCAAAGAAACTTCGAGGAATTTTTATTGGAACCAAATATATGGGATAATCTTGTATTACATGAACATTTAGCTGTGTAAAAGTTTTGTTTCTTTTAATTTCAATGTCAACTTACACACAACGTTTTAGCACAAGGTTTGGTGCGTTCTTCAGGTGTCTGGAATTTTCCTAAAACCAAACTACTACTACTAAAATCTATTATTACCATTTAAACCAAAATTCATTTTTAAAAGAAGCAACAACACATCACGCTCTGCGAATGTTTCTGTTTTTTTGTTACATTGCCAAAAACGCCCCCTTGGATGAAAAAAACAGTCAAGCAACATAATCACTGATTTCTGTATTGCAATATGTCTTACCCTGTATATTTTTATATTTATAGTACATATTATAAATATTATTAGATAATATTTATAATAGATTATGTAGTCTTGCTGTGTCATCAATAACTACGATTGACACAGTTTACCTAATCTAGTTTTAAGAATAATTAAGAGGAGAACCATTTTAGCTTTTGTAATAACTACTAGCATTTGTAACGATATATCATAAAATATATACTTCCTAATTAGATATCCGAGTTAGTTTAATTTAAAATGTCCCCCGAATCTGGAGGTATAACCCAATAATATACGGGGACACTACATGGCGATCCTGCCTCGGAACAATAGTTTTAGGAAATATTCAGAATTAGACGAGATGGTTTTGCAATCCAGCAAGAAGCAGACCCTATAGGCTTCAAGTAAAGCTTCTTTAAAATAGGAGTTAGATGCTGCAACAAAATGGACAATCAAAATAGAACATGTAATATAAAACTGTAATCATGGATCCGAAAAAGGAAAGAAAATATAATGGAGAGTAAATATCAATGGTTAAATTACGGTATGTTGTTTTGTTTTAAATATACGCGTTGAAGACATTTCATAATAGTAGGTGTTTAAAAATAATAAAAACAAATAAACATTGATGTTACTTAAATAATAGAATTTTTCAAATTACTTTAGAATTTAGGGCAAGGTTACAAATATTTTGATTAAATTGTTTTGAATGAATTTTATTTATTTTAGTAAAACAAAAAAAAAAAAAAGAATGGGATGTACGTATATAATTAAGTATATTATTTTTTACGTTTATAAGAATATTTTTCATAGATTTATATGTATTTTTATAATTGTCTTATTCAAGGGAATGTTTTACCAATTATACCTATATTTCTTATGGCTTAATTCGGAAATTCATTTGCAATTACCTAGAAATTTTAGTAATTTAAATTCTTAAATATTGTTTATTTTATACTGCATTCATTAATTTTATTAATTTTTTTTTCGAATTCTGTTGGATATGTTCATACTTGAAGTGTTAAGATATACTTAATTACTTTATATTTTGTGCTACGTATTTTTTTTTTGACAACTTATCTTTATTCATATCTGTATTCTCTAAACTTATTAAAACCGGATGATGACGTTATTATTATAAAAAATATTTAGTGAAATATCAATACTAAATTTTAAAGATCCAAGTTCAACAAATGAAAGTAAAATGTCAAAACTTGAAATAAATAATATAAACAATTTCTTTAAGTTACCATCAGCAAGAGTTATAATAATGCCCGCAGATCTTAGAATATCATCGGGAATATAACACAAGTTAATTAAAAATCAGTATTTTCGATCATTAATGGCAATAAATCTTTAGAGAATATAATTGTCTAAGCTCAAAGCATGGCTGATGATCCTAATATTGAAGAAGTTGAATTAAAATTGAATAAATATGAAGTTATAAATTGAAAGTATTGTTTCAAATATAAAGGTGAAATAGAGTATCATGATTAATTAATGGCAACTATTCCTCAGGGAATGCATTGTCTAAGCTACGAAATTTAGCTTGTAATCATAATATTCAGAGAGAGAGAGAGAGAGAAGTAATTAGAAGAAGTTGCTGACAGGAATTTAAAGAAACTAAATATCATATAAATTGTAATTATAAGAATCCTCAAGTTGTTGAAAATAACTTAATAAAAACGTCAAATTCGAAATAACGTATAATACACGAAAATATTAAAATTTAAAATATCGACTGTATATCCTCAAATACATAGTATCTCTATAGCCTTTTAGTTTATTATTTTGATTGACATCATAGAAGGTATACAAATATTATTGCAATCGATTGGTATCTACATTCTTATATTTATTATTATAAAATTTATTATAAGTAATATATGTTTCGATTTATAATTAAATAACGAGTAAACATAAAATAAAAGTGCACCTAACTGAAAAAAAAAACAGTTACATAATTTGGGTAACAAATATTAAGTGATTTAGTGTTTGAGTAATTAAAGAAGATATTTCAATTTTACGTATTTTAAGTTTATATAAGATCATTACTAAGTAGATCGTATTATTATGATATTATTTTGAAGACATATTTCACTATTTTTTTTTCAAGCCAACATTTTAATTTTTCAAATAAAAACCTACCCAACTAGTTTAGAGCAAAGAATGTACCTAATTCCTGGCCAAATTAAGTCCATTCCCTTAAAGGAGGGTGATGTAGTGCAATATGTCTTACCCTGTATATTTTTATATTTATAGTACATATTATAAATATTATTAGATAATATTTATAATAGATTATGTAGTCTTGCTGTGTCATCAATAACTACGATTGACACAGTTTACCTAATCTAGTTTTAAGAATAATTAAGAAGAGAACCATTTTAGCTTTAGTAATAACTACTAGCATTTGTAACGATATATCATAAAATATATACTTCCTAATTAGATATCCGAGTTAGTTTAATTTAAAATGTCCCCCGAATCTGGAGGTGTAACCCAATAATATACGGGGACACTACATTTCTTCTCCAAAAATCGCTCAAGGCAAAAAAATTTGAGGTCTACACATTATAAAAATAGTACACTGCCTTAAATTATACAAAATCGATGAAACTAATGACTTTTGTTTCTCAAATCAAGCTATTCTACAAGACATAGTGAAATTAATTAGTTGTCATGGTTTTGTTTCATGATATGTTCAATATTTTCTCAAAGTTATGAATTGATGATGACAATCCCTCTCAGAAAAGAATATCTGATTGAATGCTCCCTTTCATTCATATCGTTGCATCCGAGAAACTGTGTGTTGTGCCATTCATTACTCTGGGCCATTTGTCTTCAAAAATGCTGGATATTAAATCATTATTTTTGCCCTATAGATTAAAGAACCAATTGCAGGAATTCAGGTTCCCAAAAATGTGGTTTTCTTCACAGATCTTTTAAAAACATACAAAGTTTAATCCGAAACTTAATTTTTAAATGTCTTCTAAAATCAAATCCTGCAAAATTTGATAACTGAGGTTTTCATGATCATTTTGAACTTTCAATCAAACTGCTTCGGGGTTATTAAGAGTCTCTGTCTAGAATAAAGGCTTGGGTATCCATAATAATTAAAATTTAATGGATTTTAGTCCTGGAGTTCTAGCTTTGCAAGAAAATTTACTATCTAATGATGAGGAAATTCTTGATTGAGATTATTCATTACCTCGTAAAGTGGGCATAAACCAAATTGCTTGTATTGAAATGGTAACGTCTTCTGAAGGCTTCGGAAAATCGTTTGGCTGAAATTGTGGGTGCTTTTGACAAAGTCTTAAAAACTGATGTTGTTTTTGAGGTTCGACAGTCGTCAGTTCAAGTTTTTTTTTTATAAAAGTCCATCTAAAATCCAGCCTCTCTTCGTTTCGTTTCAATACTGAACTACCTACGTCTAACTCATAGTTTGTAATGTATGTTGTATGTGTGAAAGGGCCCGTATACATCGTATTTCCTTCGGTTTCGCCGGCAATTGCATTTATTATTTACAAGACACGACCATGTATTAGTGGCATCAGTATTCAACTCACGCATTTCCAAAACTTGAATACCTACAATATAGGTAGGTATATGCAGCTAGCAAATAGATGTAGGCTGTGTTAGGTGCATTCATAGACGTAGAAAAATGGCAAACATCCTCTTGGAAGAGATGTTGTGAATTTTTTATTCTGTAGTTTATTGTACTTCATGGTTTGATGAGGATGTAGTCAGATATTTCTAGTTGCGGTGAGTTGTTCAAATTTCTTTTTCAGTTTCTATAATCTCTATCCAAGTTTCCACTTACGATTGAGGTTTTGATCACTTATTTACTGGAACCAAACTGCACAAATGTCAGGCGAAGCTCGAATTAAAAGGGGTGTCCGACAGGGTTGCATCCTTTCGCCATTACTATTTAACTTACTCAAACAAAATATTCGAGAGTGCCCTGGAGAACAGTTCTGAAGGATGTTGAAAATATCCTGGATGGAAATGTAGATATGCTTGCGAGAATGTCAAAGGATCTCGAAGTCGTGCTCACACTCAAAGAACGAAAATTGGAATACGGATTTCGCAAATTAATAATAGTGTCACAAATAGTATTGGGAAGTATAAGAATATGAATTTTATAGCTACGGTGTCTTCGCCTAGTCCCAATTTGAGAGTTAGAAAATAAGGGTAGAGCCTCCCTTATGTCTTTTAGTATTTGAAGATTCAGGTAAGTCTTAAAAACCCAACGGGGGGATTAGTGCTTTTTGTCGCTAGTAAGACTCCACGTTCACTCCGCCAAGGTTCGAGAGAAGACCCCGTTTTTTCCTGTTGCGTAAAAATTTATAACCTTTGATTATCTCCATTCTTTCGAATATCGACCAATGCAACTGTCTATTCTTAGCGTCGGTCGGACCGTTTTTTGTTGAATTTGCAATTTGTCTATTAGGTACAATACCAATGCTAAAATCATGAACTTGACGAACTTTTTAATAATTATTAATCAGCATAAAATTGCTAGTTCGACCGGATGCAATATTTTTATTACAATATACCGGGTGTGACAATAGAAGGAAAAATCGATAGCAGAAGACGACCCCATAATGGTTTCAACAGACTCTTCTTGTTTAGGCTAGATGAGTCATACATTAAAAGTGTTTCTTCGCATAGTACATGGAACGATGAGAGGTGTAGGGACCTGGATGAGACTGAGTTTGGCTCTAGGAATGCACTAGGCACTAAGCACTTTTTGCACTAAATATACTTCTTCAAAAGTGTCGTGACCAACGCAAGGATATGTTTCATAGATTATGAAAAAGCTTTCGATAGGGTTCAGCATGAAACACTTTTGAACATACTAAGAACCTTGGGAATCGATGGTACAGATCTGAAAATTATAGAGAGCTTGTATTCGACTTCTGCGTCCAATACAAGTTGGTCTGATTCAATGGAAGACTAACCAATGAATGTTACATTCAACGAGGCGTCAGACAGGGATGCATCCTCTCCCCGCTGTTGTTCAACATCTACTCGGATGGATTTAAACAGGCTTTGCAAGATAAACACATCGGAGTGAAAAATAACGGTGAGGTTATTAATAACATTCGATATGCCGACGATATGGTCATCTTGTGCGATAGTATCCAGGGCCTTCAAGAGTTGTTGGATAGTGTAAACACAAAAGGAAGGGAAATGGGTTTGAAAATAAATGTCAGTCAGACAAAATTTATGATATTCAGTTGCCAACCGTACGCCGAAGCTTCCCTGCAGACCATCAAAACATTGAGAGAGTTACCCAATTGTTGAAACAGCTCGCACAACTTTTCTGAGCATGAAATCAAATCTAAAATTACGTCAAAGAATGATCAAATGTTATATTTGGTCCGTGTTGTTGTATAGAGCTGAGACCTGGACTTTAAAGGCTGCTACGATCAATCCTCTAGAAGCATTTGAGAAGTGGTTGCACAGAAAAATGCTCCAAATACCCTGGACAGCTATGCAGACCAATGAAACAGTGTTCGTGAATTATTTGACACTATTTAGATACGAAATATATCATATCTGGAACATGTTCTTAGAGGAGACCGATACAAGGTGCTCCCGATTATAATGAAGGGTAAAATCAAAGGCAGACGAGGAATTGGAAGGAAGCAGATGTCATGGCTCAAGAATATTCGCGATTGGATTGGAATAAAAAGTGACGAAGAACTATTCAGTTTAGAAGAAAACCGTGAATAACTCGCCAATGTAACTGCCAACGTTAGGGGTTATAATGTCGCTGGATATCGACAGGATTTGCGTTGCAGATTTTTGTGGATGGATAGAAAATTAAAAAGTTTTTAAAGGACGCTCCTGTGTCATAAAAGTGTACCGATTGCAAAGCCTATATTCAGAATAAATAATTGATTAAAGTACATATACCTACCCTACACAAAATGGAACTTTGGCTATTTTAAAACGTTTTATGTCTACGCTCTCAAACTCGTATAGCACTAGTACATGTTGATCAAATTTTTATAAAGCAAAAATATCAGTTTAAAACCACTTTTAAGTAGGTATACCTACACGTTTGAAGTCTGTAATTTGCCAGTAACATGAATGCTTGTTCAAAAATGGCCATAGGATGACACTTAGATCGCGTTACTAGAATTGTTTCCATATCCATTTAAAACTAAACTAGAATTGTTTCCATATGATTTTTATTTAGTATGAATCTTCAAATGATACGTGTTTAAATTTGACAGCAATCTGGCTTTTGAATCGTTAGTTATAACATTTTTTCTACTCCTGTTTCGTTAACCCGTCTATTGCAAAACTGTTAACGCGACATATAAATTGTTTTGTTTCTTACTTGTTGCCAAAAATCGAAGAGTAACTAAAATCCGGTCTTCGGGAGGTATAGCCAATCTCATTTTAGTATCTTGCTTTTGAATACCTACTTGTTTGAATTAAAGATAAAATGTATTCAAAATCATCATTAAACATTCTCAGGAAATTTTGCAGCTGAATGGAGTCTTCTGTCCGCAATTCTTCAAGTAATGTATTTTGGAGACTTAAATCTATCTACTACTACTACTTTTTCAATACAATGTCTAGCGAAGAAGAGCTAATTTGTACCCCGCCTGAGATTAGGGAATTCAGTTGCAGTCGTAGAAAACGTATAGTATGTAACACGTGAGGAATCAGCTATTCGGAACTCGTGGACCGTCACCCTCGCCTATCGGCTCGGGTGACAAATTTCCACTCGTTCAGAATATACCACATTCCTCACTTGTTACAGCATATACTATTTCTTCTGTGTAAAGTATTTCTGCTTCAATTTTAATTCTGAAATGGATTCTGATTCTGAATTTGAGTGCACTCAAATTATATTATATTAGAAGCCGAAAAAGTAGTCAATGGAATCCTTCCGGAGAAATCCAAAACGCGCTATGAAAAAGCTTATACCCAACTTAGAACTAACTTAAAAGTAACTAAAAAATAGAAAAATACAAAAAAGGAAATACACGCATCAAAACGAAAGAAAATTGGGAAGATTACAAGAACAATTAATAATAACAATAAATAATTAACACATGAACATAATTCATCAAAACAAATCCAAATCAGTAGCCCGCAAACAGGTCTTTAAACTTTTCTTAAAAGAATCAAGCGATACATTAAAAAAATCAACTGTAATAACTAATAGGTTGCTGTATTTACAAGCCCGAAATAGCGGTGCTTTAGATTCATAATTAGAACGAATCTGTGGCACCCAAAATAAACTAGCGCTTCTAGAGTGAACCCTAGGGACACGAAACCATAGCTGCTGAAGCAACCGAGGACAATCCAACATATTGTTGATGAACTTAAAAAGAAAGATCTGAGATGCGAGGATACGTCTCTCGGCTAATGGCCGAAATTCGAACCTTGTCAGGCCGTGATCACACTTACGAGGAGAAAAATATCCATCAATTTTAAATGACAAATATTTTAAAAACTTACGTTGGATACTCTCCAATCTCTGTATATGAACACAGTAGATGGGCCACCAAATAATTGTAGCGAATTCCAAAATAGACACAACAAAGGCGAAATAGAGACTTTTCAGGCAGTCCATGTTGTTGAATTCTCTGGTCTGTCTAAAAATAAATCCTAACATTCGCAAAGCATTAGCAGAAACTTGCTCAATGTGGTAGTTGAAAGATAAATCACCATCCAAGTATACACCAAGATCTTTGATTAAAGCGCAGCGTTCCAAATTTGAATTATCGATGTAGTTTCCCAAAAACGGATCTTGACGTCTTGTAAATGTCACCGACTTACATTTGTTCAGATTTAGAGGAAGTCTATTTATATCACACCATTTTGAGAGGCGACACAGATCTGTTTGAAGCTGTGCGCAATCGTTCTCACATGGTCTGTATATTCTATGCTGAATATAAGAGATGATACTAACATTGCCAATTATCCTAAATTAAAAGCACACTTGAAAAGGCAATCAGATCGCTATAATGGGAAAAATACTTATTCTAGATATGTTTGCTTTGTGTATTACAGCAAAGGAAAATACTTAATAACTACTTTGTTAATTTTAGGTAGTTTTAATTTGTGGAATCTGTGGAGCTTGTCGCAAACAAGAATTAAAGAATATAAAAATATCCGACATAGAGGATACAGGAAACAGATTATTGTTTAAAATTCCTGATACAAAAACAAACATTTTTAGATCATTTATTGTCTCGGAAAATTTTTACAACTTATAGAAGAAATACATTGAAATCCGTGACAAAATTAAGGAACAAACGATTACCCAAGTTTTTTTACAATACCAAAAAGGCGCTTCTCATAAACAATATCTCGTAGTGTCTGAAATTGCCTCAACCTGAAACGTATACTGGACACTGCTTCAGAAGATATTCGGCCACAATGCTTGTAGATGCTGGTGGTGATTTGATGTCTCTTAAAAGACATGGTGGTTGGAAGTCTTCTGCTGTAGCAGAAAGTTATTTAGACGACTGTATGTTAAATAAAGCAACTACCGCGAGCAGAATTTTACAATGCGTAGAGAAAGAAATTTAAGTCCAATGATGGAGGAATCGCTGAAACTGGGGCTGATTTTGACGAGAAAGAGAAATCGTACTATAAAAGTGGTTGTTTTTTTCTTACTTATCCTATACGGACTCCTGAATGACCATACGTATGATGAACAAACAAAAATAGAAATAATGATGAGATCGATGTAGCATGGTCGGTGCCGGTGAATTGAATTATCTTGTTTTTCTGCCTATAATGATAAATGGAATAATTCATTCTTCTATATAGGAAATTTCGATTTACATTTGAAAACAAAAACTTCTTCTTTGTACGAAAAATGCTAGATCCGATTGTATCTGACAAATCTGTTTGTCAATCTTTGCAAAACAGATTTCCTTGTGAAAAGCCGTCGAGTGGGTGTTGGGGCCCATTTTTATTTTCATTTTCATCTGATAAAATAATGCATGTCGTTGGCGTATACAGTGATGAATCTCTCAACCATTGAAGACAAAAGCAAAATGTGTTTTTCGTCGGCAGAACCATCTCCTTTTTATTCTATTTTTTTCAATGTGACTAATTTATCACCATTTACAACTACTGGCAGATGGAAATCTCCTTCTTATTGGGTTTTAGACGCTTCTATTTGAATGATGGAATTGGGTTACAACAGAGATATACAGTGTGTCTACGGAAGTTGGCGGCATATAGGAAACTTTTTTATTATTAATACTATAAAATGGCTTAGGAATTCCCCAGGTGTCTCACAGAAATCTGCCTGCTTTATTGCCTACCATTAGGCGTTATGGACGCGTTAAGAACATTTTCAAAAGAATGCGAAATAAAAATGTAAATGGGCCAAGATCTCAATAAATGCATAAAAATTACTCTACCCTTACTAGAACGTCAGCAGATATGGTTTCAGTAGGATGTTGCCCCATGTTACAGCAGATTAGATATACGTCAATACAATTGAAGAGTTTTTCATCGTTTTTCGGAAATTCCTTGGGCTCCGCGGTATTCACATTTAACCCCACTCGATTTGTTCTTGTGGGGTTCCTTAAAGCGAGAGGCTTAACTTCAAAGGCCATTTCAAGTTGTTGACCATTTAGGGAACCGTCTGGTTCGCTATGTCTTAAGAGGGGAATCCGAAATGGTTACTTACAAAAATGTCCGATGGTGGCGCTAGTGAATCTCATGTCATTCCAAGTTATTCATTTCTTAACTTAGAGTAATTTTCTAGAATATTTTAATACATTCTTCTCCTCAATAGGTGTCGCCAAAAACTAATACATAGTGGCAACAAAATCGCATATTTCTATTTTGCGTAAATTATTTTCACATTCTTTTTTGTGCTACTATTCTTATACGTTTGATGCTTATCTTCGCTTAGACTAGTTATAGTTATATACCATTATACATAAAAAGGATGAATGTAAAAAAACTGGTTTTATTTGCGATAAATAGTCAAGATTTTTAAATATTTTCACAAATTGATGATCTTTGTGAAAACCGTAAAACATAGGTAAATGACACCTTAAAACGAATCCCAGTTATTTTTGAGGGACTATTAAAATACTCCAATACAGGGTGTTCTATTTAAAAAACCAGAACTATCATAATACATACTTATCTATTCTTTGGACCGCCCTGTATGCTTGCAGTGTTTTTCAAAATGTATTAGGTTAGCCCTGTTGTTTTAGTTTGTCAGTTTCAAAACCATGAGACGCTTATTTCATGCATCAAAGAGTGTCTTTCCTAATAGTATACAATGTGTCCAGAAACTAATGGACCAAGCGAAAGCCACAAATTCTAGAGCAGATTTCATGGCAATTCAACGCCAAACTTCTAATGCGAAATTGCTTCCGAAAGAAGTTATAGTTTTTAAAAGATGGTGGCTTAGCATAGGTTTTTTAAAGGTATCGCGAAAGCGCCTTTAGCCATTGGAGTGAAAGGTGACAAAGATATTTCCCTAAATAGAAGCATTCGTTAGCCATACACTGCTGAATTAAATTGCGAACTTAGGCGTCTAAACGGGTATCAACGGACATTTTTAATAAAAACTTCTTTTTCACTAACTTTTGGAGAATTCTGACATCATTCTTAGGAAATATGAGGTATTCTTATCTCAATATGATAGAATGCTGCATTTTCGAGAAAAATTAAGTTTTAGTTTAATATGCGGTTTAACATAGTACCTATCTATTTGATTTACGATTGGTACAGTGATTATTTTAACAGTAAAAATTTTAAAAATTAAGTAGGGTATTAGGTATTATGAGTCTATACAGGGTGTCCCAAATATAAGAAATGAACCATAGTTGTGTTTTTTTAAATGGAATGCCCTGTATATGAATATATTTTTGAGATTCCCCGTTCAAAATAAACCTAACTTTCATTAAAGTACATCTCACCTAAACCTGACAGTTTTTTAAATAATTAAATTTTTATAAAAATATAGACATAATATGAATGAACAAATTCACACCTATTTGTTTGTTCTTTTTAAGCCAGTCTGGGTTGATAAATATACCCACTTATCACTTGTTACGCCAAATATAAAAAACCCGCAATACTACAGGGTGTCCAATAATATAATTTAAATGAACGTAAAGCTTAATTCTAAATAACTTGTTTATTTCAAATGGAACACCCAGTATATGAGGTCAAAATTAGATGCATAAAGTAATTATCTGTCAAATATTATAATACTTGGAAAATGTAGACCACCATGTATTTGATGATGCAAAAATTAAAGTTAAATTAAAGTTTTCTTATAGATATGTATACTTATCTTTAATTTTGCATGGAAGAGGCACACATATTGGCAATAAGAGGAAGAATTTTCAAAAATATAATATTTATCAAGTCAGCCATGAGAATTTGAGAAGATAGAATACATTTTTTTAATTTGATATTTACTGTCAAATAGTCTGTTGAAAATTCTTACTTAAGAGTTGAGAATTTTTCAGAAAACAGTTTTTGATCTGTGACATTTGATTTAATTCAATTCAAAAATGAGAACCTATTCCAAAGGAGAAAGAATAGACATGATTTTTATTCTGGGAGAATGGTCCAAAAACGCTTTACTGGCATCGCGAGTTTACGCTCAAAGGCTCCTCGCGCAAAATCACCCCAAAAAAGCGGTCTTCGAGAGACTGTTAAGGCAGTTTAACGAAAGATACCACCGAAACACAGTGCAACTGCATCAAGAACTTTTCAATATTGATTTTAAATCGTGTTGAATTTTGTACATGGGCGAGGAACAAAATCATCGCAAATGAAAACTTTTTTAATAGAAGAGATGAAGAACCAAATAAAAGCGTTTAGAAGCGTTACACCAGGTTAAAGTTGTTGAAGGATTTAAGAAAAGGATTCATATGTGCCTAGAGTCCAATCATTTTGAACATTTATTATAAAATTTATCAGTTTTTATGTAGGTATATGTTGTTATTTAATTTAAGTGAAAAATGTATTTATTTATTATGTTATTGTTTAAATTATGGTTTGTCAAATTCTCATGGCCGACATGACAAATATAATTTTAAAAAATTCTTCCTATTACTACAAATATGTGATTTTTCCATACATTAAAAAAATAGACATATCTATAGGAAAACCTTATAGTGATCAATAGATAATTCATTTCATCATCATCAAATACAGGATGGTCTACATGAAATTAACAGGTTCAATTAAAAATTCGCATAATATTATGAATATGTGCATTTTCCACGAAAACGTCAAGAGTAACATAGGAAAGTATTATAATATTTGACAGAGAATTACTCTGTGCATCTAATTTTTACCTCATATACCAGGTGTTCCATTTGAAATAAACAAGTTATTTAGAATTAAACTTTACATTCATATAAGTTATATTATTGGACATCCTGTATTTAGTATTGGGGATTTTTTTATATTTGGCGTAACAAGTGATGATGCCTAGACTGGCTTAAAAAGAATAAACAAATAGGTGTGAATTTTTTCAGTCAAATTATGTCTATATTTTTATTAAAATTTAAATATTTAAAAAACTGTCAGGTTTAGGTAAGATGTGCTTTAATGAAAGTTAGGTTTATTTTGAACGGGGAATCTAAAAATGTATTCATATACAGGGCATTCCATTTAAAAAACACAACTATGGTTAAGTTCTTATATTTGGGACACCCTGTATAGACTCAAAATATTTTTAAAATGTAGCCTTAAATCATTTTTATCGAACCCATGAATAAAACTTTAAGGAAATTAAATAGTTTAGCCACAGTATTCCGTGTAGTATGGCGTGAATAACCCTGTATATACGTTCCAACTACCTAATTGGTGAAATTTTAAACGCTATTTAAACCCCCACCAAGGGTATCTTATAATTTTATAATAACTACCAGTCGGGAGTTCTTGTAATCTCTTTATAGATCATAAAAAATCAGTTGTGTCACCCCAAAACTTTCCCGACTAGTTATAATAAAATCAAAAATATATGACCTGCGTTACGAAACAGAATTTTAATAATTATTATAATTGTATTATTTCCAATAAACTAACGTAACAAACTACTCGTAACTACTTTATTCCTTATTATATTTATCCTCTAACAGTAGGTATACCTACATACCTAATATTACCATAGATGTTTATTCTTTGATATTACTGTACAGGGCTAAAGTTAATAATCCCTACTCCTAGTACACACGCATATACACACCACATACAACTATATATTAATAATATAAGTACGACAAAACCATTAGATTTTTGTGTCACTGTGTATAAACAGCGCCATCTCTTCAATGCTGTCCCAACTACGCTGGAATTGTTCCTTGGCTAAATTTTTAAAAAAATATAAGAAAATGGCGGATATTTGAAGGGAAATTTGAGGGTTTTTTTTATATATGGATATTGTCTAATACAGAAAGTTTTCACGTACAATTTTAATTACAAGTGATTGTTAAATATATAAATTAGGTAATAAAGTAATATTATCATTATTAAATATTAGAATCATAGCACAAAATGAGGAAAACGTTGCTGACTTTGAACTCAATTTATTAAGTAATTATTTATTGTTGTAGCCTCAAAATACCTTATTACCTAATCCAAACCTTAGTCTTTAAAACCTTATTAAAATTTTTGCTACCAGATACGTATTAGTGGAGATTTCCATCCACAAAAATATATCTGTAAATTTGAAAAAGTTACCCATGTTTGAACTCAATGTATGAGTTAACTATTTAATCTTTCCGCTTGAAAATACTTCATTACCTAATCCCATCTTTTGTCTTTAAAACCCTATGAAAATTTTTGCTAGCAGTTACGTCTTAGTGGCGACTACCATGCGCAAAATTATGCCTGCAAAGCGAAATATGATGATTTTCTAACTCTGTTTTTGAACTAACTATCCAATATTTCAACTTCAAAATACTTCAATACCTAATCCCATCTTTACTCTTTAACTCCCTATCAAAATTTTTGTTACCAGATACGTATTAGTGGAGTCTACCATGCGCAAAAATAGGTCTGCAAACGATTGTATTCAAACGCCCCTCTTAAGAGAATTTTGTAATAGAACTGTTACATGTATGAACAGAGATGGAGGATATGTGGAGGCATTAGTAAATTGAAGATATAGATATTGTCCATTAGTATTTATTGTAAGACAATAAATTATACATACAAGTTGTTATTCATTTAATTTTAATTTAAAGGTTATCAGTGTTCAATAAAAATTAAGAGATAATTGTTTTTAAAAGTTTATTTAAAATTGTTTTATCAAATTTATAATAATTATTAAATGCAATTCATTAATGTGCAAACTTAAATTTTCAACGTTATCGCATAGGAAATGTCGGAAAAAATAGTTTTTAATGTAAAGAAACAATGTTGAATATTTGATAATAGCTTATTGAGCACCGCAACGTGCAATGCCACTTGAATTATTTTTAATGCTGACAACAATATTTTAAATATAAAATGTGGTAAGTTGCACGTAGTTTAAAATCGTTTGAACTGGTTCACTTACTTTGTAATACATATTTTCAGATCTGTAATTGTTATCAATTCATCCTTGAATAATGCATTAAGTAGCTTTCTAATTTCGACCCTATTATTACCACTGATGATGAGAGTATATACTCTCGAAACATGTATGGTACATTGATTTAATTATAAAAGATTATATTGTGGAGTAGACGTCTTTCATTCATCTATAAGGCAATCATCTGGTTCACCACCTGGCCAAGCTACCTCAACAGCTACAATATGGTAAAAAAATTTTTGTAAACTTTCTGTTGTACATTCATCCCATATTCAATGATTCTAGCCAAATCACTTGAACTCAAATTTGATGAACTGCATTTTCGTTTGTTTGGATCCTGCTGTAATCTTTTACGTTTTGCATTTCTTGCATCTTGCGCATATTTGAATATCACACTGATCAACGCAACGGGTCGAATACAATTTTGAAGTCATTGCAGTAGTTTTCCTGGAGTAGCCTACTCGTAGTATTCCAAATTGTTTTTACAGTTGCTTCTTTATATTCAGTTCCGTCAGCTTTTCTCATATTTACCGCATAATCTTTCAATATATTAGCCAAATTATGCAAACTCGTTTCAGCATTCAGTTCCTATTCTCTGGTCGCACAAACCTCGAGAAATATTTTCCATACATATTTTTTTGATTTGATTGTATGTTTTGTAATATTATTAGATATAATATCATTAATTGCATCGTTAGATGCAATACCAAATCTTCGCGACAATTTTAAGTTGTCAGTTTGATTCGATATTGTCAAAAATAAAGGTACTTTCGTGTATATAGAGCAAAAATCACAATTTTTGACAAACCTCGTATACAACTGCTAAAATTTTATATCTGATGATTGCGTTTTAGGTTTTGGCTCATGCAGAACTTTTTATAAAGAATAACTTTTTTTCGTAAAATTAAAGTTTCCCATATGCCGCCAACTTACGTAGACACACTGTATAATATAGGGTCGTACAAATTTAAAGTAAAACCTTTATTATATATTATTTCTTACATTGAGAATTTTAAAAATGTCCAAAAGACACTCTACGAATTTCTAAATATTGTTAACCCTTGCGTTGTGAGTAGGTAGTGTTCTGTGAGAAATGTTTTTCTGTGCTTCTTAAATTCTTAGCAACATTCATCAAAACCATAGTTTGCATAGCTCCACCATATAAACTAAATGTCCCAATATAAACTACCATGTTTAACAGGAATTTTAGTGCTGCTATCAGCATAATAGTGTTGTTGGAGAAATTGATTACATTTTTGACATGTTTTGACGTTTATCTTAATAAATACAGTATTTGTCAAATAACAGAAGTTTTTCTTCGGTCATTCAATAACTGAGTTCAAGAAGTCCGTAGGATAAGTAAGGCTCAATGCACACTGAACAGACGTCAAGCGAGGACGTGGCGCAGACTTAGGTCGCTTCTACGTCTCTTCTATGTAATTAAATCATTGAGATATATCAATGAATTAAATGGCCCGATGCATATAGAGGCGACGTGGCGCTGTCGACTGCCATCCCGCCCTTGCCATGTCTCCTTTCAGTCACTCGTGGCGTACACGAATAGACCGACGCCCGACGTCCGTAGACGTAGAAGAGAAGTAGAATGCGAGACGATATTGGATTTAATATTCAATTTTGTGAGGAAATTGAAAAATATCCATGCCTATACGATCATAGTCGTTCAGATTACTGTAATAGGAGTGCTCACGACCAAGCCTGGCAGAAAATCACAAAAAAAATTTGGTGTTGAAGGTAAGTTCCCTCCAATTCGTTGATTTCTTTTCAAGGTCGTATTTTACAAGAGCCAATAAAAACACTCTTGGGACATCCTGTAAAAATTCTGGAACCGATCTGGATATGTGTTTAATTCACGCATAACGTTGAGTGTTCCACTAGTTTGTCCCTTCTTTAGCCACAACGGATGAACCCAAAATTGTCTGTTTTTTGCACATTAGCCACGTACACCCAATCCAACATATCTTCATCAGTACTTGAATAATCCATGTTCTAAACCAGTCGGTAACCACGTTTTAGACAAAACGATGACTCTCCAAACTTCACGTCGGCATTCCACGTACTGACCGAAATTTCTCGTCACTACCTCGCCCCTGCTGTGTGGATTGGCACACGTCACGTCTCCTTTACGTCCCTGCCCCGTCCTTGCCACGTCATCGCCCTCGTCCGTTCATTTTCTTAGATTTTTCAAAGCATTCGACTGTGTAAGTCATAGCATCCTAATTAATCCCACTGGGATGGTTTAAGTCGTACCTTAGCAACAGAAGTCAGTGTGTGAGGGTCAATGCGGCTGTGTCTTCTTGCAGGCCGATGGATTGTGGAGTTCCACAGAGTTCGGTGTTGGGTCCTATTTTGTTTTTGCTATTTATCAACGACGTTACATGCCTAGACATCAGCGGTAAAGTATGTCTCTTTGCTGATGATACTAGTGTGGCCCGGATAGTGTGGCTCTTCATAGTACCATATCCAAAGACTTAATCACCATGAAATCATGGTGTGACTCTAACCTGTTGTGCTTGAACACTGCGAAAACTAAATCTGTGTCATATAAAGGTGCGCTGCAGTCTTTTGAACTTAATAATTCCACTATTGACGTTGTTTCTTCTGTGAAGTTTCTGGGCCTTGTTGTTGACAGCTCCCTGAAGTGGAAGTTGCACATTGATGCGTTATCAAAAAAATTAAGCTCTGCCTGTTTTGCGTTAAGATCAGTTTCCAAAGAACTTAACTTGTCAACTTCCATAACAGTCTACTTTTCACTCTTCGAATCCCATCTTCGATACGCCCTCTCATTCTGGCGTACATGCTGTCCAACGCAATTTGGGCGTATTTTTAAATTACAAAAAAGAGCTATTCGATACTCTCTGAGATTGCACTATAGAGCCCATTGCCAAGACTTCTTCAGAAAATTTAAAATACTAACACTACCTTCCTTATTCATATTGGAATCGGTCTGCTTAATCCGCAAACACCTGTCAGATGTCTCTGAAAGACCATTCCATAACTATCTCCTTAGAAACGCCGAACATGATCTTTATCTGCCAGTCCCATCCTCCGAATTAATCAAAAGCTCGATTATATACAATGCAAAAAAAATGCACAACCATCTGCCAATGGATTTGAATATAAGAAGTTTGCTGGGCTTAGATGTCATGAGGCGTTATCCATAATGATTGATAATGATCACTTACTGCTCACCTCATTTCAATTTTTGTAAAAGGAATGACAAGCTGTCAAAATTATTTTTATTCAAGGTTAGTTTCTCATTTAATTGTCAATCCTATTTGCAACGAGAGATTTAACGAGTGACTGCTACCTACATTTTGGCAAAATGAAAACGTATTCAAAAACAGTTTGAAAATAGTCAAAATTCTTCAATTTATCTAGTGCTCGGCTGTAATTTCACTTATTTCTATTTCTGACAGAACGTTTTCCAATTAAAAACCTAAACACCCTGTAAAATAATATAAAAGACCCAAAAATGTTACAGATCACATTTAATGGAAAATTTACGAGCACTTTTCGTCAAAATCATAAATGTTATTGTTCTGCACTTGATGTAATTGCTCATCATACAATACAGCACTAGGCTTTTGATGTGTCTGGTTGCCATTCCATATTGTTTTTCAGGGGTAAAAAAAAAAGGTCACTCTGTCCGTTCGTATACACTTTATTGTTTGGACATTTTGTGGATGGCCTTTTGTTGTTGTTTTCCGCAAATTTCAATGTGAGATGACATTTTCAAATCGTAATAATGGTAATTATACACAAAACGCGGGTTGGAATCGACTATTCCAGTGATCCAGAGGTCCTTAGAATGTGTAGCAACACGTTTGTTTATTTGAAATTTTTTTGACAGTTCTAACAACCAATCAAATTTTGTCATTTTGTGGAATATGAAACAATTTCACCCAATCATGTCAACATTACAGTGATAATTGCATTCACTATTAAGTTTGACAACTTAATTCCAAATATATTTCAAATTCTCACGTTTTGGCAATGCGAATGTTCAAAGTATAAATGCGCTAATCAAAGAAAAAATTCCCAGAAATACAACCTACAGTCACAAATATATTTGGGGAATATTTATGGAATTTTGCTGCGAACGAGAATATGAATTGAGTCCCTCGGACATTGACAAATGCCTCATAATTTTATGACAAGTTTCTCAAAAACTTCATTTATATAGATACATACAGAGTGTACCACCGAGATCAGCATATATCTATATACAACGTGATTCACAGACTGAGAGACAAACAGACATTTAAAAAATGCATATTTACCACGATGACGGAACTCTGCAAACCAATTGAGCATTGTCTTCTGTGGTGGTGCCTCTTTACCAGTAGATGAGCGAAGCGATTTAATGCATTCTTGTGGAGTACGGCTTTTATGAGAGATCGTAAAAAAATCTAACGAAAACCTTTACGAGTAATTTTTGACAAATTTACCATCATAAGATGTGAAAATGTATGAGTTTATGGGTCTCATCATTAATTGTTTAACGTGAGCTGTTTTTTGGAACAGGACAGATTCTTGCAGTATTGCAGCTTCAAGAAAAATATAATAAAAATGATATGATTGGGTGTGACAAGGTTTGCGGCTCGAGGATTGGTGTTGACAACATAAATCTGTGAGTTGGAATAATTCATACTCGTTAGCGAGTGAATGCTGATCATCATGAATATCTTCAATAGAAAAAAATTGAAAGTTTAATAAGCACAGAATTTAACCTTATTATTCTAAAGTTCGCCCCAAATCTCCACTGTGTTTTTCTACAAAATCTTTGATAAAAGAACGCAGCATTTTGTTTTGTAAGGAAAATTATGCAAAACCTCTCCAAACAACATAAATAACAATAATTACGCCGATAATCCCAGCGAACGGTAAAGCAACAGTCACAAGGGACCTTCATTAGAGGTAAATATTAAGCGGGGTTGAGTTTGAAATTAGATAGGAGTAGGTCCGTGACCGGAAAGCTAATTTTTTTCTGAAAAGAATATAATTCTAAACTGCCGCTTGTGTTTGTTATTAAGGAAGCTTGCGTCCACACATTAATTAACTCGGTATATTTTTAGGCGAGAGCGTTAATTGTACAAAAACAAATAGCAATTAGGGAACGTTTTTCGTGGTTTTGAGAATTACAACGATATACCAGAAATTTGCAAAATAAAGTTACGTATCCTGTTTTTGCAAATATAAAAAAAATACACGTACTGGGTGTTCCAGTAATAAAAAATAAATAATAAAACGTAATTTATTGGTACAAGACCCCAAAGGGCCATTCACCGAAGTCCTTCAGCCTATACAACATTTAAATTAATAATATAAAATGTTTATTACATATTAAACGAATATTGCAAAACAAATATATTTTCAAAGAAAAAATAATAAATCAAAATAGATTTTTGGAAACACTAGAAGGGCTGTCTACATGCCAAACGACATTCGGGAAGAGTGTCATTAAGGATAGTTTCTTAGGTCTTGATTAGGTCCTGCATGATAGCGTCTGATACAGTATAGGTCCTAAAATAGAGCCCTGGGGAACACCGCAGGACATTTTGCCACTGAAAGATTCTCCCTTAGATGTTCGGCAATATGGAGATTGTACATTGACCCTCGGCAACAGTTAAGGTAAAGTGGATGGCCATATTATAGATGTGGTCTGCAAATCGACTTATAGATAGATTCAAACTGATTTTGAGGTAGATTAACCTTCGTTCTTCAATGTTAAGCCCTTGAAACAATTAGCTCTTGATAAAACGCGTTTCCTGATGCGATTAGTATTATCTTTAATGTTCAGTTTGTGGTCCAAGGTAAAGGTCAAATACTTGACCCACGTCTTCGGGATTATGCTAGTATTTTCTAAGTTAATTGTTGGAGAAGCATTAGTGATGGTTGAGAAAATTGAACATGTTTGCAATGGTCGTTGGTAAATTCTTTCCATGTGAAATGATAGCGAACTGAAGTCCGTAGACAGATTGACAAACGAAGACAGGAAAAGCATCGAAGCAGTATATATTGTACAGAGTTTGCGATAATATTGATCCTTGAGGGACACCCTGATATGCTGAAATACCTTGTGAAAATGAAGAATTAATTTTTATTTGTGGATAATTCTCGTCCTAATTTATGTAGCAATCTTTGTTCGTTTTAGGACATAGAGAAACTACAGTTTTTGTTTCTTTAGCGACGTTTTGCAATATTTAATTGCATCTTCAGGCCTCGAAACTAGTCAAATTTTTAAACAAAAGTAGCAGGAATTGAGGTATGTTTAAAATAAAAAGTCTGTTCAATAATCCTTGTTGCCACACACTGTCAAATGCTTTGATAATATCAAGTAGAACTGCTGCAGATTTGTTTTGGGTCGACCGTACAGCCTGGACATTGGAAACAAATATTGGGGTGTTCCAAATTTAATAGGAAACAGAAATCTTGCTTTTTTGTTACTTCCAAAAACATTTCTGCGATAAATAGCGCTCATTGTGTTCATTTTAATGAAATATTCACCATAAACCTCTTTATTACTTGACAGTTCTTTGATAATGCAATTCTCTTTTAAAAATCCTGGGCTATATTCATACGTAACTAGTCATATGTGGATTTTAATTCTCAAAAAGAATTACTAAGCAAAAAGCTTTGTCTAATATAAATGGTATTTCATAGAGAGATTCCTATTATTAGGCTTATAATAAAAAAATAAAAAACTATAATCTGTTGTAGAGAACCATATTCAACTGTGTAGAGATAATTTAATAATTTCATATCCATCCTGGTTTATATCTATTGTAGATAGGCACAACTATGGTACTCTGACGAGCTTGTTACGGTTAATTTTTATCTTAAAGTAAAACAGAAAATATTTATTAAATAATTATTTAAAAGTTTTTAAAAATAAAATGTTACTACTTATAGTGGAGCCATCGTAAATCTTTTTCTTGAGTCCAGGACATGAATTGTTGTAATACTTTGGGTATTTGATAGAATTCGTGCGGATGTAATGTAATTTTAATGATATCTGGTCTAGGAACGATCATTACCAATAGTTGCAGTCTAACATCGAATCTGTAACAATATCGCTAACGTTAAAAGTTAACTATCTGAACATCTTGATGGGCGTTATGCGTTTCAAGTCGTTATGAGTTACCTTTTTGTGTTTGTTGTCATATTTCCTTATCAGTTGGTTTGTTTAGTTGGTTTCAGGATGGTAAGACCCTATAGACTTACTAGGCTACTAAGGGATGTGCCTTGGTTTCGGCCTAAACCAGTTTTACACTCGATGGAGAACTCTGGTGCTCTCGCAGTGGAGTTTTCTTGGACTTTGTCGTTATTAACTTTATGCTAATAACTTACCCCGATTTTGACACTTTTTACCGATTTATAGACACTTTGTTTTTGGTAGGAATTCTTATAGCACTGGTTGAGTATTGAAACTTATGTTTTTGTTTATTATTGGCTCTGTTCTAGCGTTTATTTGCTGTTGTAAGACTGCTGACCACTTTGTTTTGACCGTTCGCATAAACACCGCCGTTTAATTTTATAGCACTTTTAAACAGTATATTGTAACCGCCCCTTTTTCTCCATTGGATAAAAGCTAGACCTACAAGGCCACCGACGCACCAAGCTAATAAGTGAATAATTAGGTCCAACCATTTTAATTGTTGTTTGAATTTTCTTTATTAAAAATTTAAGCGTCACAAGCAAAACAAATTCGTCAGTATCTGTCTATGCAGCTCTGGTGGTGTGTAGGAATCTGACAGGCAAGACTTCGGGCTGTAAACCCAAAATACTGCAGTGGATGTACATCATGATTGTGGTACCTCAATCTAAGGCACAACAAAGTACTATCAAATGATTTAGAGACGCCTCCAAAACTAATAAAGGCACAGGAGCAGGAGTATTCTGGCCTGGCACCAAATACTCAGAATCAATGGGAATGTACCCCAGCGTCTTCAAAGTTGAAATTTAGGCAATCAATACAGTTTAACCTGGACAGAAACTATCGGAAATGCGACAGTCCGATCCACTCTGATAGATAGGCGGTCATGTTAGCGATGTCATCAGCTCGAAACTGGTGTGCGAATACTCCTAACTCCTAGCAAGGAAAACGAAGTTTCCTAAAAAAGGGGTGTCAACCACTTTTATAGAGCCTAAACCTAAACCGTGCTGCGCCTTATGGGAAAACACATACAAGGAGACGTTCAGAATTAAGGAGGAAAAGGACAGAGCAATACTATGGCAAAATCTTCTATACACTCCAAGAAATACCTTGGAAACTTCAATCATGAAAGATCCAAAATCTATTTAGATCTCAGTAAGAACGGGCTACGTATTCTTACAAGACATTGTCGCCTTAGGAAACATATGGCAAGATTAGGCCTAGAAGAGAGCGACGAATGCAGATTCTGTAGGGAGCAGGAAGAACCTCCTGATCACCTAGCTATCAGAACCCAATGCAAGGAACACTTAGGGCATGAAATCGTGCAAGATGGAGACGTGTTCTCCATGAAATTACGTTCAGAATTTTAATAAATTTAAATGTAAGTACTCCACTGATTGAGACGGACTAAGTTTTTGAACAGAATTTTAATTTTATTTATTTTCCCAACATACAAATTAAGTATTCCATCATAATAATAGCTTCAAAGTTCCATGAACTCTCTCCATCTCCATCTTTCTACAAACTAACTTTTTCTTCAACGTTGTTAATTTTTTTTTGTGCTCTACGCCTTAATTAAAACAATAATTATAATAGCGCAATTAATAACGGAAGCTGGGAACGCTTGTCGCGCCATAAATATGGGGCGAATAGTATTATGAAAGCATGGCGAATAAGAATGAGAGACTCAAGTTTCCTTTTTGCCAGTTTTTAATGGTAATTGCCGGGGTATATATTATAATATGCACGTGGATGGTTCTAAATGTTGCAAGCTAAGGTTTTAGTTTTGTACTCTTTTTATGTAGATGTTCGTAATTTAGCTGTGTTGACTCTATTTGCTATCTACAACTTCTAGGTACAAATGCAAATCCATTTATATGCCATATAAATGCAATGAAATATGTGACCTATAGGTAAATCTTTGTAAAAAACTGATTAACTTGTAACCATTAATTTCAAGTTATAGACCAATTTCGTGTTTTTCTAAAGTTTATGAATTTGTGCTCCATGATATTATTATGAGCCATGTTAGGCGTCAGATTTCATCGGGACAACTTGGCTTTTTCCCGGTCGTTCTACGTCAACTAATTTATTGGTTTTTAACTGAGCGAATGTATCCCTAAAAAAGATTTTTACCTTTATCACCTCTCTAAGTGAAAAGCGCCATAAAATATTCACAAAAGCCGAAAAATAGAAATAAAACACACCGTTGAGTTATGTGTATGAGAATGTTGTCTGGAAAGTTTTTAAGTTCAAAAAGTTGTTCAATGCGTTTTATATTATTTGCAAAAAAAAACAACATTTTGAGAGTATATTTTCTATACAAAATTGCTTGAGATAGACGATAATATAATTAAATTTTAGAATTTGCCAAATATTGAAGACAAAAAATAACATATAGTCCTATATCCAAATTTTGGTTCCTCTCAAGGTCATAGGTCCTCTGCGCACGATGTCAACGTCAAATGTCAAACACTATACATTAACGTCAAATGTCATCAAAAGCGGTGGTGTCACCTTTCTACCGCCATGTTGGGGGTGTCAGATACGGAACCTCCAGGTATTACCCAAGCGGCATTACATTATAAAAGAGCATCGCATACAAATAAATAAATTGCATCAAAAATATTTTTATTGCTTTAACTTACCATAAACAACACTCGCACGTCAAAACGTTCTGTCAAATGTCAATCTTCAAGTTGGCGATTCTCAATACATAAATACCAATCCTCGTATGCTGAAAATAACCCATTGGTGATGAGAAATAGTCCGCAAAATAAAATTATACAAATTTTTTCGCTTCATAATAGATCCCCAGGCATCGTTTGCTGCTCGACAGTGTGAGACGAATATCTAAGAGAGATATTTTCTGTCATTTTCCGGAGCTTTTATTGCATTTTTATTCATGAAAATGTTTTTAAAAACATCGCCGAGACTACGAGACGCATGCATAGGACCATTTTTTACTTAGTGAGACCTATGTACAATAATATGTTGACGATGTTGTATGACGAATAATAATAGGAAGGGAAAAGAGGTTTAACTGAAAAAAACTTTAAAGGAAACTTCAAATTTGGAGATCTGTCCACGCTGTAATTTCGAAAATATGTACACTCAACGTGAATCACCCTGTGTTAAATGTAATCGGCTAACTAAAGCTGTGTGCCGTTTCTAGATGTAAAGTTTCTTATATATGTATTGGAAAAGCAATAGGAAAAAGAGTGTCCACTGGGATAAGGAAAATATTTAGTCGCAAAACGGGCGAGAAGTCGTACGAGAAAAATTTTCAATTCGTTTATATGAGGAAATTTTCCAGATGCAGTTTGTAAAATGTTATTAGTCGGGAGCCATTGGGAAATATCATGTAACTTTGAGCACTTTTAGTTTTGGTTACTTACTAGAAATATTCCTCGGCATTTATTCTCGATTATGAAGAGAAAAAACGGTCTGGGTATGGCAAAATAACTTGACGTCAAGTCAAGGTTTAAAAATGTCGCGAAGATTTGGTATTGCATCTAACGATGCAATTAATGATATTATAACTAATAATATACCAAAAAATACAATCAAATCAAAAAAATATGTATGGAAAATATTTCTCGAGTTTTGTGCGACCAGAGAATACGAACTGAACTGAAGTTTGCATAATTTGGCTAGTAGATTAACTGAATATAAAGAAGCAACTGTAAAAACAATTTGGAATACTACGAGTAGGCTACTCCAGGAAAAATACTTCAATGACTTCAAAATTGTATTCGATCCGTTTACCAGTGTAATATTCAAAAATGCGCGAGATGCTTGAAATGCAAAACGTAAAAGATTACAGCAGGATCCAAACAAACGAAAACGGAGTTCATCAAATTTGAGTGATTTGGCTAGAATCATTGGATTATTGGATGAATGTACACCAGAAGGTTTACAAATTTTTTTTTACCATATTGTAGCTGTTGAGTTAGCTTGGCGATGTGGTGAACCAGCTAATTGTCTTATAGATTATTTCACGATTGAGAAAAATAATGATGGAACGCAAACCAACAGAATTGAATACAATCCAATATTCAGTAAAACATGCCACGGAGGATCGAAAAGTTGTACAAATAGCAAGTGGTTTGTTCCAAATATTGCAAACGAAACCTGTTCGGTTATTCCATACAATATTGTCCAAAAGGGGGAAAAATATTACTTCCAGTGGCCTATTCTTGAGAGCAAATACTTTCTGGAAATCCGAAAGTGACACATGGTTTGACAATATACCGGTAAGCAAGAACACAATTAATATGTGGACCAAATCATCCGCCCAAGCTATTGGTTTGGACATTAAGTGTAAAAAGATATCCAATCATTCGAACAGATCAACTGCAGTTAGCCATTTGGCAAATAAAGGAATTCCTGAACAGCAATTAATAAAAATAACAGGACATAGCAACTCTAATTCAATTAAACCGTACTTGAATATCAACCAAGAACGCCATGGTGAAATAGGCAACACCATGCGAAGAATTTCTTCAACAGCGGAAATTAACAATCCGTCAACTTCAGCAAACTCTTCTTCCAATTTAACATTTACCAATTGTACTTTTCACAACTGTAGTTTTAAATAAAAATTAATAATATTTATTTGATTAAAACTAATACATTTTGTATTGAAAATTATTAAACATCAGATTGACAATCAAATTTTGGATATCTACAAAGTAAAAAAACATCTTATCGAATACTCCTCGGGCCTTGATAAATACTCAAAATTTTGTCATAGAGAACCCTTCAAGCGAGTTGCTCAAGGATAATAGGCATTCTCTATGACAAAATTATCTCGGTATTATCAAGACCCTAGGCGTATTACTACTGAAAATTAAAACTTGGGAAAAAAAACTGACAAAAATTTCACGAATATTACTGTGTGAACTTGATTATGTCCTTGACCGTGGGTCTCAAGGTTTTTTTGAGGTCAGAACTTGTCTTTCAGCTTTTATGTTCAAGGAAATCTCACTCCTGAAAATCATGAGACAATACTCGGAGACTATATCGTCTCAGTCAGGAAATTTTAGAAGATGTTTTAACGCACCCTCAAAATGGATAGACAGAGGATCTTATGTCAGCACAGTGGACGGCCGGGCTTACTCACCTAATTGGGTGAAAGCCACTTTGTTTTCTCAATGAAGTTTGACTGGTCCACTATGATTGACAAATTCTTTAAGCCTAATTAACATATCAACGTGCGACAGTGAATGATTGTGTATGTTGGCACTCTGGTAGTGTTCTTGGCTCTTTTTTTTTCTTATTATACGAGGTGTCCCAACTTTGAATAACGTAATAACGCCAAACTTGGTACATTGCTTCAGCATGAAGAAAGCAAAACAAAACAAAAAATGTCAATTAATGAAAATAGGAAGGGTTCAGTACAGACTAAAATAAAATCTCGTGCTTTAAGATTTTTTAAGATGTGAAAGTGGTTTTTACTAATGATTCTCCTTCTTGCAAAAAAAATAAAGAAAAAAAAATGGATCGTAGGCGAGAACATTTATTATCCTTTTTTGAAGAATGGATATGATTTTAATTAATTGAATAAAATTTAAATACCTTTAATTTATTTTCATTTCTCGAATTGCAAAATACTAGCCGCCAGTCTTTATGCAGACACATTTCCGAATCCTGAAAGCAGATATTTTTCAATTTGATTAATCCATTAAGAAAGTTAAGGAAGTTTTAAGGAACACCCTATATATCAAGGGGTCCTAAAATGGAAAATGGTATTATGGTTAACGGATGGACCTCATTCTTCCGGAAACCTTGTATATTAATCACTGATCCGCTGATAATGATGCAACCGCCTTCCTTCATTCAAAACCTAGAAACCTGAATTTAGGGTCCTCAATTTTTTTTTTAAATTTCAATCCCGCCGAGAAAACCCCCTTCGCCTGTAATATTCTTATCGTTACTGCTTCAGTGTTTGGCATTCCAGCCAAGAAATTATTTCCCAACTTGGATAGTTTTATAATGTACAGTGAATGTTATTATATGATGGTATGAGTATTATATAGCTCAAGATGGGGAGAGAGTTTAATAAATTTCACTGGAAATGAAATTGAGCTGCAACTTGCGCTCGAGTTGTTCGTGATATAATCATAAAAATAATAATAATCATAACTAGAAACTCGAAGAGACACTTTAGAGTAATAAGATGGCAGTTGTCATTAAATTTATAGTGAAATTAAATGAAATTAAATTATTAACTCTGTAATATATCGAGGCTATTATTTTTATGAATGGATCAGTGGCGGTTGGTCCATAAGGGCACGTGGGCACGTGCCCTACCTAAAAAATGAAGTAGCAAAAATAATTAGATTTTATACTTCGCACCAGACCAGTGTAATTTCGTTAGAATTCCCTATACAATTTTGCATTTGAAAATTTGAATCGAAGACGGCCCTATTTATGCTATAACCACTCTTGCAGCGCATCTATTCACGCTAATGAAACAAAACGTAGGTCTTAGTACATATTACTATGGTCTTGGACACAATATTCTTGTGCCTCTATTGTTTTCTTTGCTATCGCGTGAGAAAAACAGAGACAGCAATGCACCGTTACGCTAAACGCTTGCCTCTATTGTTTTCTTTGCTATGGCGTGCGAAAAAGAGAGACAGCAATGCATCGCTATACCAGAGAACAACTAAGGGAGAGAATATAAAGTCTAGTTTGCGCATCTCATTCGCGCAGAGAGATTCGATGACGTACTGAGTTTAGACAGAGGCGCCACACGCAATTTAGTCTACGATACGGATATTCAGTGGCAGCGTTAATCGGAGATTTTCGTTTGCAAGTGAGATATTGTGTGATTGCCAAATTTACATTCTTATCGTTTTTCCGTTAACTAGTACCGACCTGCACGATTATTTCAACCAAATTTAAATACGACCCTGTTTTCTACTCTTACAACATGGCGGCCACAGGCTGAATGAGATCAAAGGCGGCAAGACAGAGATAATATTCTCTCCCTTAGTTGTTCTCTGGCTATGCTATACGCTAGTAACAGTAGAAATTAAACGCATTTGTGGCGACGTCATATCTGGGGTGCTGCCCTACCCATCAGTCGTGTGGTGTTGTTTTTGTTTTGTTGATTTTGTTTTATGTTTTTTATGATTTTATTTGAAACTGAAAAATTTGGTGAATATCGGATCGTCTTTCCAAATGAAGATATTAAAACTGTGTGTAACTTATTTCCTAATGTAAATTACTTAATATTAAAAAATGAACTCTCGATAATATACGCACGGGAAGATTTTCTGAAACACACTGGGGCTGTGCCTCTGTTACAAATGTTTATCCAAAACAATTTAAAATCAACATTTAATGAATCAGTGGAGTTGCTGACTGTTTTGTGTACTGTCCCGATGACGACTGTAGAAAGCGAAATATGTTTCTCTACCCTCAAACGGATCAAAATATTTTTAAGAAACTCTATGGACCAGGAAATGTTGTGCGCGTTAGCAATGCTATCTATTGAAAAGAAACTTGTGAAGTCCTGTTCAGAAATCTGGGAGGATTGACTTCACTTTAAGTTTTAATGGTCATGTATTTTTTTCCTAATTTTCTTGAGCCTTATTTTTCAATTTTCACGATGGGACTCACAAACAAAACATGGATTAAATAACTAACTGAAGAAGGCAGCAGTTGTACGTTGCCGAAACGTTGTTTTAATTAAAAAATATGTCTTGTTTGTGAGCCCCATCCCAAGCGTTTAAAGCGAAAATTTACTTTGTAGACACAACGAGAGAAAATAATTTCGATTCAATTTGTATAGATTTGAGTTTGCGTAACTCTTAAGCTGATATCTATTGTATGCTATGTTTCATTTTAAACATATTTTTAACTGAACAAAAAAAAAAAGAAAAAGAAAAAAATGCTTACAAATTGTGCGTATATAGGACCATTATGGAAATTTTTGTCTGGAATGCCATCAAATAAGGCAGGCAAATGGGGCATAAAATTCTCATTTCCCATCGATCTAATACATAAATAAGATCCCTCTATTTTTATTCGAATAAGGTAATCATAAAAATATGAATGGTCCTATTAAATCAACAAGTATACAAACCTAATGTCTATAAAAATATGGTATAAATCGAAATGCGATTTAGTATTATTTTATGTTTTCTTTTAGAAGGGTTTCCAGATATAGATAAATGCTTTTCCAGATGGGGCACCTTGAACATAAGACCAACCAATGTGTGACTTAGGGCCCGTTTATCAATTTACGCAGTTAAAACTATTTGTTAGGTAACTGGAGGGTAACCTTAACTGTAAGTTAACTCCAGTACGGTGTTTATTTATGAATTTGTACCTGCCAGTTTCATACGTTCCAGTTAAACTATCTCTACTTTAAGTTGGCAAAGCTGTTAATGCCGGAAGTTCGTCTCCAAATGCGAAGCAAAAAAGCCTTCTTGCCCAGTTTGTGAGAGAGCACCCCAATTTGCTGTCAGGCAAATTTAGGGCAAATTTCTCTATGGAATTGTCAAAAAAACTGTGGCAAGAGGCATCGAATTTATTAAATGCTGTGTCCGGTGGTGTGTTTAAGCATTGGAAATTGCTCGAAAGATGCTTTAATTAGGCGAAAATTTTTTACAAAAGCTTGGTCACTTAAAGCATCAAACCGCGGCCTTATAACGCCACTTCAAGACCAGCCAATACATTATTATTAAATTCATATAAAATAAATTATTAAAAATTATTAAAATTCATAAATAACTCAAAAACTTTAAAACTAACAAAACGATTAAAATTAAAACTAACAAAACGATTAAAAGATCAATCACGCGATATTCAAAAATTAAAATTTACTTGATGTGAATGTCAAAAATAAAATAAAATGACGTCTTGTCATGCATTGCGTATGCGAAAGTTGACTTGCGATCGGTATACCCTCATGCGGAAAAGTTGCGAGTGGTGCAAATTCATATCGTTCGCAGTGCATTTCAAAAAAGCCGTGCACTGATTTCTAATTTGTAATCGCAAAGGACGTCATTTGCGTACACGCAAAGTTGCATCGATTTCAAATAAAGCCCCCCGGCAGCTTATTTCACGTTTGAGGCCGGTCAATTGGCCGCGTAGAGCGTGCGATTTAACGCCGTTAGACTATTTTTTGTTGGGCTAAGTCATCGCAAATTCTATATGTAATGAATTTTATTTTATTTTAAAGAAAACCGGCCACTAGGCTCGAGATTTGAAGTGCACAAATCAAGACAGATGATGATGATGATGTTGAGCGAGAAACTTGAAAAGATATGAAGATAGATTATTGACGAAGAACACCCCTTTCATACTTCAGGGCTCGTTCGTGGATACACTGTATATTTAGTTAGAGATCGTTATACTTGATTAGACGCTCGTGAAGCAAGCTCGAAGTTTGTGGTTTGCAATTAAATTGTCAAAAGCTCATTTTGTATATGTATATTTTTCTATACTACTATTACTATCTAAAAGCTTACTTGATAGGAGGGTAGTGAAGTTTTCTAAGTTATATTATAAAGTCGACAGTTCTTCCGTCTACTACAAATATTTGCGTGCCGGGATGATGGACAGTTTTTGATTTGTTTGCAAATTACCTTCTAAATTGGAAATGGGGTAGATAATATTTAATATGTTATTAGTCAAACGCAGGAATGGGGTGGAAAAAGTTGTGTATACCGGATGTACTAAGCATTTAATGCAACATTTTAAACACAATTTTGTTTGTATAAAACTAAAAATTTTGTGTTGACGGTTTTTGCAATTTCATGAAGTATTGAGGTGCCTTCGCATATTAATGCAGATGAATGCAAATTTGGAAGATAATAATTTTTTACTAAATATAGTAACCAATCAAATTACTTAATTTTAAGTCATGTGTCAAATTTCATCCAATCACCTCTGGATTACAGCGATAATACGCTACATGTGGTGTTTTCAGTTTGGTGTTTTTTAATTAATTAAACGTCAAACAGACAACTGGTTTAAAAATGTCGCGAAGATTTGGTATTGTATCTAACGATGCAATTAATGATATTATATCTAGATAATAATATTCCCAAAAATACAATCAAATCAAAAAAATATGCATGGAAAATATTTCTCGAGTTTTGTGCGACCAGAGAATACGAACTGAATGCTGAAACGAGTTTGCATAATTTGGCTAATATATTGAAAGATTATGCGGTAAATATGAGAAAAGCTGACGGAACTGAATATAAAGAAGCAACTGTAAAAACAATTTGGAATACTACGAGTAGGCTATTCCAGGAAAAATACTTCAATGATTTCAAAATTGTATTCGACCCGTTTACCAGTGTGATATTCAAAAATGCGCGAGATGCAAGAAATGCAAAACGTAAAAGATTACAGCAGGATCCAAACAAACGAAAATGCAGTTCATCAAATTTGAGTTGAAGTGATTTGGCTAGAATCATTGGATTGTGGGATGAATGTACACCAGAAGGTTTACAAAAATTTTTTTACTATATTGTAGCTGTTGAGTTAGCTTGGCCAGGTGGTGAACAGCTGATTGCCTTATAGATTACTTCACGATTGAGAAAAATAATGATGGAACGCCAACCAACAGAATTGAATACAATCCAATATTCAGTAAAACATGCCAAGGAGGATCGAAAAGTTGTACAAATAGTAAGTGGCTTGTTCCAAATATTGCAAAGCGTGCCCTGTTCGGTTATTCCATAAATTATTGTCCAAAAGGGGGAAAAATATTACTTCCAGTCGCCTATTCTTGAGACCAAATCGTTTCTAGAAATCCGAAATTGACATATGGTTTGACAATATACCGGTAGGCAAGAACACAATTAATATGTGGTCCAAAATGTAAAAAGATATCCAGTCATTCGAACAGATTAACTGCAGTTAGCCATTTGGCAAATAAAGGAATTTCTGAACAGCAATTAATAAAAATAACAGGACATAGCAGCTCTAATTCAATTAAATCGTACTTGAATATTAACCAAGAACGCCATGGTGAAATAATCAACACCATGCGAGGAATTTCTTCAACAGTGGAAATTAACTCCACTCAGCAAACTCTTCTTCCAATTTAACATTTACCAATTGTACTTTGTACTTATCGAATACTCCTCGGGCCTTGATAAATACTCAAAATTTTGTCATAGAGAATACTTCAAGCGAGTTGCTCAAGCAACACGCTTTCGGCATTCTCTATGACAAAATTATCTCGGTATTATCAAGACCCTAGGCGTATTACTACTGAAAATCTCTTAACTTCATTAGACACTCGATTGCGTCAAAAAAATCCGAACCCACTATAGGGAAAAGGATCTTCTATCCAGCTGTTGGTGGGATTAAAGGACTCTTAGTCATAGCGTTCTACTATCGAAGAATTATAAGAAATGTGGTTGCGTTTAGAAACATTTGAAGGAGACCCTGTATTTTTTGGCAAACAACAATTACGATATAACATTTCTGTGTCGTCTCTCTAGGCACGTCTGTGTATGTGACTAATTACTCAATAAACGCAATCTCTGTGTATTATATACAAGAGCTCACTAGAGATATGGCCTGTAAAATAATGTCTGACATTTTGCTCGCTAATAATACACCAGAAACGGGACGGCCATTCCCTCTAGGGAGTAAATCTCTATATGACGGTATGATATATACCGTGACCCACCGGGAACTGCATCGATTTATACAGGGTGGCTCACCGAATATTTACGCTGCTTTTTCCCAGAATAAACTAAAGAAGCTTGAGACGACATTTTTTATCTTTCTCGGTGAAATAATTTCTTGCTATTTCTAACCTTTTTACTCAACCCCTAGTAAGGAAAAATAGCAGTCTTTTGAACTTAATAATTCCACTATTGACGTCGTTTCTTCTGTGAAGTTTCTGGGCCTTGTTGTTGTAATTTTTTGACAAATATATATATATTTAAAAGAATGTGTTTGGCGACATCTAGTTATCGTTGGTAGTACGCCGAGTGAACAACAGTTCCTATATCGGCTGCCTGGGAGGTCTCTGACCCCATAAAGCAACTACCAACACATAGACTCCCTTAAGCGGGACCGCCTATATTTGAAATGGGCTTGTTTAACAAAACAAGACTTAAAATCCGAGAGTTTGTCTGTCAACCACTATACCTTCACCAGAAGGCCGACGTTAAGTTTAGACTATTATTTGAGATAAAATAATGGTAAAAATATAAAAAGCTATTCATGCCTGAATAGTGCTACTGTTTTATTTAAAATTTAGTAGTTGAGAATTTCGTGTAGTGGAACACATCTTCTGCTACAAAGACTGTTTATTTTCCTTACGTTTTGTTGTAACTCCGTACAATATTATTTTTGAAGTTTCGGGTCTTTATCTTTACAATGTTTATCTTTGAAGTCATATGCAATGTTCCTCGGTACATTTTCCTCCTTCATACAATCAATTGAATATATCCAACAGACAATATCTACAATAAGTGAAAAAAACAAAAATGTCCCGAACAACATATTATGTAACTCCTACTATTTCTTTCATTCTTTTATTTTATTTTTTTTCTACTTCAATTGAAACCGAACCAAACAAACGGAAAGACGACCGAACCGGATATCCTTTGATACGTATATATACCGATCCCCACATATATGTGGATATGTGTAAGTTCTGTTTCTGACTGGCATCCAAGAAAATGTCAAAAAATATTTCTTTGTTACCACCAAATTGCCCTTCTACCCAGTGGATTTTATCTTAAACTTATAGGTATAGTTGATATTTCTATAACGTTCCAAAGAAATGTGTCTTCAACAGGATTTGATTTTAATGTCGTTTTACGTAGAGTTGATTTTGTGTGAAAACAAAGCATCCTCAATACCGGGTGTCCCACCGGGAAGGGATTGTTATACCTATCGCCAGCCGTTTTCGAAATATTTGAAATTTTATGTCAAAAATGACGTTTTCAGAATAGAGAATAATAACAATTTTTTATTATATGGAAGCTTTAATAATTTAATTTGTTAAAATATCTCAGAATTGACTGTTCTGCGTTGTTCTAGTGGTACGGTTGCGACATGTCCAGTTTTCCCGAAAAAACAGGCAACCATTTGCTTGGAAGTGTTTCGTGCGCGAACAACTTTTGTTGGATTTGGCTCATCTTGAAACACCCATACAGTCGACTGTTGTTTATTTTCGGGCTCATGCGCGATTCATCAGCTGTCACGATGTCCGCAATCGTATTTTTTGAGCATTTCTTTCGACCAATCGACACGAGCCTTTTTTTGAGCGATTGACAAATTGTGTGGGATCCAACCCGAACAAATGTTTTTGACAGTCAAATGTTTAAGCAATATTGAATGTATGCTGGTGCCAATAATGCCTAAGGTTGTCTCAATCTCGTGATAGGTCACATGACGATCTTGCAATATGAGTTCGCGGACAGCATCAATGGTTTTCGGAACAACAACTGATTTTGGACGACCTTCACGAAATTCGGCTTGGAGTGAACTACGACCATATTTGAATTCACCATACCATCGATAAACACTGGTCCTTGATGGAACTTCATCGCCAAAAATTTAATTAAGTTCATCCATGCACTGTTGCTGAGTTAATCCACGTCGAAAGTTGTAAAACATAATCGCACGAAAATGTTCACGATTTAATTTGCATTTGCATGGAAAAACATGTTCTGCTTTATTGGAGTCACCCATTCTCAAGGTTTACACTCGAGAATATATATTGAAATGATTGGGAAGAAGGTGACTCTGTTAAAACCCTGACAAGCAAGGAGCTCGGCGAACCGACTCTTAGACCTACCCTACTTGTCTAATAAAACTAAACTAAAACTAGTTGACCCTTGGTTCATTCCAAATTTCAATATAGATAAACTGTAGCGAATAAACAACGCACAGGACGCTCAATAAAACGCCCTGTCCGGGTCTGGGCACCCCGGCTGTGCCTTTAGCCGTGCCAGGAAACCCTATAGATCGAGCCGGTGGGTTACTTGTTGCGCAAGAAAAAGCCGTACACAGAGCTTGCGTCTAATTGCCTGACTTCGTTTCCGCCTTTCACCAACGAGGAGGTAGGCTGTAAAGATTCCCGTAGGTAATCTGTGTGAACACGATGTTCAGTGTGTTCTATAACTACAGGGGTATAAAACCCTTTAACGCAATACGCCCAGGTCAATAATTGTAATATAGAACAAAACGATTCAACAGCACTATATTGTTCAACTGTGGGCGAAAGATTTATTCGCTTTGAAGAGAAACATGACATATCTTTATGATCGACAACAACGAGGCGATCTAATTCAAACATACAAGATACTTAGTGGCTACTACTCGGTGAATCTCGATGTATTTCATCCTGCTAGAAATCCTAATCTGCGTGGCAATAGTAAGAAACTTGACAAGGAGAGATGTGCTAGACTTCCTTGGAAGAATTTTATAACAAACAGAGTTGTATATGCATGGAATTCATTACCTGAAGAGGTGATAATGGCGCAAGCGGTTGACAGGTTTAAGAACAGGCTGGACAATTTCATGGAGGACCATGGCGATCAGTTGGTCCACTACTCGCTATAGAAGATGAGTGAGGATGACATCAATATTTCAAAAACCAAATTAGGAACTGAGCAACAGTTTCATCGGTTTTACCGTTTACTGTTTTACGACTAATAATAATAATAATAATTCCATTTTTGGGCCGAGATGAATCTTTTAAGTTACTTTAAACAACACAAATAGCGCTCGTATGTCAAAACGTTCTCAGTACGTATAACCTCAAAAATGTTCAACTTTACGATAGAGCCAGGGTTGCCAATTCCCGAAATATAAAAGGGAACCCTCGTAGAAATCAAACACAGGCTAAATGTGAAACGGTATATAGTTGAGGCTATGATACGGAATGTTCTAATGTTAGATAATTTAAAACCCTAATATTTTGCATTAAACTTAAAAACAATTAAAAGTTTCACTGTGAAAAACTCAAAAACACCGTAAATTATAAAATAGCAAAATTGTAACTATAGGCACATCTTTTATATAGAAAACGAGATGCCAAGAGAAGCAAATGAAAAGTAGTTGCATGCCATGCACGCGAACAGTTTGCCTCGCTTTTCGGCCTGTCTGTCACTCAAAATTCCAGCCCCAGACAGTTTCCACTAAATAAAATAATAGGATGTCAGAGCGAAATTGTAACTGGTTCTTCCATTTTATTCCTTTTTACTAGCTGTGCTAAAACATTTTACATGTTATTTTGGAAGTTTTAAAAATAAATTACTAACATTCCTGTTACACAACTGTAGTTGTTATTGCATAAATTTCATTAGAGTAAGTGTAATTTCGGGAAATACAGAGAAAATTGCCCACTCTGTATGTTAGTAAATAATAAGCCGACTGGTAATATTTACCTACTTGAAACTTTATTAATTTTGCTATATGAAAAAATCTGAAGGAGTTTCATGAACATTCAGGCAAAATTGCAATGGAAACCATCGAATATACTAAAACTTTTTCACTCTTACACAATTAGTGGATGCTTTGGCATTTATTGTGTTACTCTCAACCAAAAAACTGTACCATAACCGTCACTTAACATTCTTGCAACAGGGAATGTGTACCTAAATGGGAAAGCGACAGTGATCTTAGAATAAATGGCTTTCCTTCCTCCATATTCACCGTTGCGTTGCGTTGGTGTAAAATTGATTGTCTTAGGCCTGGAGTGTTTCTCCAGTAGGACTTAAGTTGTACCTTTTCCCATCTCCGAAGTTCTTCCTTCATATGGCTTTTTGGAAGGCCAAAAATGGGTTCCGGGCCGCAGAACGGAGCGTTTGTGCCTTCTTTTGCAAGTTGGTGCGCCGCTTCGTTCCCCTCTATGCCTTCATGTCCTGGCACCCATGTCAGAGTAATATTTTTCCCCTGCGCTGCCAGTTGCTTTAGGATCTGTTTGCATTCCCATGCTAGCTTTGACGTGAAGGTGTAAGACCTCAGTGCTTTTAACGCAGCTTGACTGTCTGACATAATATTAATCTGCCGTTCCCGGATGCCTCTCTGCAGGCACTCTTGAGCACAACGATTAATAGCGTTGATCTCTGCCTGAAATATAGTGGGACTTTTCCCGAGGGATTCAGAGAGCCTGCAATTAGGCCCGTATACTCCCATGCCTGTGTTCCCTTCTATTCCTTTTGAGCCGTCCGTATACCACACGGATGTGTTTTCTGGGAATCGTGGTTCCCCATTTAGCCAATTTTGACGGTCTGCAATGACCACTTCAAATGGGATTTCAGAATCATGTTTGCGTGGCAAAGCGTCCGACGGTTTTCTTCCTTTCAGAGCGCTAATTGCTGCCTCTTTTTTGACTAGGACAGGCAAAGGTATTAGATGCAGCATGCGATGAAACTAACCCTCAAAGCACTTTGCCCAGTCAGAAGACGATAGCTATATAACATGGTCTTTGAAGGCATCAACCGCTTATTCAGGCAATGCAAATTCGAGCTTTTGTGTGTCCAACTGCTCGTTTGTTGCAAGTGATGTGTGTCAGCTCGCATTGTCATGATGCAACACGATTTGTCATTTTGCATTGGTTTCTCTCAATGTACTGAAAACCTCGGGCAAATAAATGGTTGTACACCACGCTGAATTAACGGTATTCTAGAGCCACAGTTGCGACATGACCGGTTTTCGTGAAGGAACACGCCACCATTTCCTTTTTAACGCTTCGCGTATGAATAACTTTTACTGGCTTTTCTGCACATTGAAACACTCAAACTACTGATTGGCCTTTCCTTTCTCGCTGATAGGCATAAAATCACGACTCGTCAACTGTGACGAATGCTGTGTACAGCTTTGGATGTACCACAGTAGTATTTGTTAGCCACTTAAGGGTAGCAATTGACTTGAGTCTTTTTTAAGCACCTTGTCAACAAATGTGGAATCCAACGCGAACATAGCTTGCGGGTCATACTGATGGTTAACATATGACAATCTTCTTCAATCAGTTTTTGCACAGCATCAATGGTTTCCGGCACAATGACCGATTTTGGACGACCATCTTACTTACTGTAAATAACACAAATATTGCTCGCACGTCAAAACATTCTCAGTGACTATACTGTCAAAAATGTCAAACTTCAAGATGGCCGTGACAGATTTCACCTGGAAATACCAGTGTTGCCAGTGCTCAATACATAAATACCAACCCTTAGTTTAGTGGCATAGCGTTGAAGTGTAGCTATAAGACTTCATCACATTCAGAGCTTGAGAATGACTGGGACTATAAGAACAACCTTTGCCACATAGCTCGATTTTGGATGAGGTGAGGCTAGTCGAATATAGATGAGGGATTTGGGTAATAAGATCTGGTGATGAGAGCATGGTCACCTCAAAATTGTAGCGTTGTGCACAAGCAAGGGTAAAATGACGGGAAGCCCTGTAAAGTTATGGCAAAACTTTGCTATTCGGTCCCTACAGTTGGAGAATAAAATCTAGTTCAGATGGTTGCCGATGTGATTCTTTTTTGATAGTTAGACAGCCGTGAAGGCTTTGGAAGCAGTAGTAACTGCCTCACTGTTGAGGAGAGTAGGGACAGACGATAGAATCTGCAAAAACGATTATTGAATTTGCCGAGGTGCTGGGAATAGGTGCGAATTAGATCTATTTATTAGTGAGATCTAACGGCATTTGAAGTTATGTGTGGTTAAATGTCTAAACAAATCCTGGAAGGAAATCAGTTGGTGTACAGACAGGCGTTTATTCAAGATGGTCGAAATGTTGTGTCCCAAGCGTTAGCTGACCGGACTAAAGAAAGGTTTAACACATTTAAGCTGCATGCCAAGCCTTAAGTAAATTCAGATTCAAAGAGTTTGTCACCCATTCCTTACCGTTATTTGGAAACTATAGTAGATAATACCTATACTATAAGGTATACAATTTGAGCTAGTAAGATTTACGTCATACCATGATCTATTTTTCCCTGATAAATTGGTTTCCATTTGCCTAGAATCAATACATGTAACTACCAGTATCATGTGTAATTTATTACAAGCTTCCACACTACCACACTCTCTGGCAATTTCATCAAACTAAAATCCCTATATCATAATAAGGAGTATAGACTAGTCTATATAAATATTGAGGGGTTATATAGCAGCCTCTTTTCCAAGTTATACTATAAAATATACTTTTTTTGTGACACGATATAACCGTATAATATTTATGTTCGGTCATAATGTTACAGCTATATTTTCCTTTCAGCTAACAAATTACCCAGCTTAATAAATTGCTATAAAAATTAATGTGGCGTTTAATTCAATTACTTAAATAACGAAGCTTTGCAGCGAATATAGAGCTGTATGATTTGTGGTGTTTACATCAATAGATAATATAATTATATGGAAATATTAATCCTCCGGTGTAATTTAGCCATGGTGAAGCTCTGATTTTCCACGAAATTAAAATTATTATTTGATAAAAAAAAGTCTAAAATGTTTAAATAAATATCTAGTTGATATTGTTATGTTCTTCCGAGTTGAGTGTCTTAAAGTTCTTCAACTCACTTCCTATCAATTTAATACTGACACACCCGGTATATTGAAATAAAAATATTGCATTTAGAACTAAGTATTTTTCGCTGAATAATAATTTATAACAGTTCACAAAAGTTCATCACTCTAACATCGGTATTGTATCTACTAAATAGACGAAATTTGCTGATTGACATTTTTCCACACTGTACTGCTTGACAGGCATCCACCATATTTGGGTTAAGCATAATTTTTCTTATCTTCTTCTTCTTTCAGTGCCATGCAGATTCCTCCGTAAAGCGTCCGCCGTTTTTCTTATCATATGATTCTATTTATGGCGGCTTCTTGGAGCGACTGGAAGTCGCTTATTCCCGTCCACTTGCGTATGTTTCTAAGCCAGGACAATTTCCTCCTTCCAATGCCTCGTCTTCCACCTTCGATCTTTCCCTGTAGTATCAGGCGTTAGAATTCGTATCGCTCTCCCCCTACAATGTGTCCCAGGTAAAAGATCTTCCGCTTTTTAATGTGTTGGAAGAGTTCTCGGTCTTCCAAACCAGCCATCCTGAGCACATCATCGTTTCTCACGTGTTCCGTCCACGATATTCTTAGCATCCGTCTCAGAATCCACATCTTTTTCTTATCGTGTTGTGGTTATGATTTCGAATTTAATTTAATTTTGTTTTGTTTTATTTATTCTTCAAATTAATTTTGTTAATCGTAAGTTATCGGGAACTTTTATAGATGTTGTATAAATTGTTACAGATGTTGTGTAAATTTTGAAGTATTAGAATATTGGAGACAATCGTAATCACACTCGCCAAACTAAGTATAATAAAAAAAAAATCAACAACGAAGATTACACAATGGATATGGGCAGCAGCCCAGCAGCCCTTTAATGAGCGTCCGAAAAGAAGATTAAACGAGAAACTGGCTAAATACCCACTGTTGAAGGCCATTAACGAAGAATGAACGAACGATAACCTATAAAATGTGTTATAAATAACTTGTTTTCATAGGCGTTCGTAAATAGTGTAAAAGGGGTCAAAATAAAAAAATATATACTTCCTAAACTTATTCGAAATACGGAGTAATTTTTCATAGTTGTGATAGAATATAACCAAAAAAATGTTACATAAATGTTACATTTATGTAACATTTTTTTGAACGCTTGTGTGAACCAGTTCATTTATAAATGAACTGGTTCACACAAGCGTTCAAAAATAGTGTAAAAAAGGATCAAAAACGAAAAAAAAACAGAAAAATTGGCTAATTATATATAGCTTTGGTATGAGATAATCTACAACCTGCAGCATAACAATTTTGTTTACATAGGCGTTCGTAAATAATAGAAAAAGGGGCAAAATAAATTTTATAATAAAACTAAAAAATCAAATCAACTTTTTATATAGGGTGTTCCACATAAAATAAGCACGACCAAGAATTGGAAAAGTAAACTATTTAAAAAAAGTTGAGTGTGTAGTTCTACAACGAAGACGACACGCTATTTTTGGGCATGCGCTGATTGCGCCAGCGGATATTGACACCCAACTCCACAAGCTAGTGGAGGGTACAGGCTGCTGGATTGGATGGCTAATATACGGGGATTTTTCACAATAAGCCCATGAGGCTGCAGTGAAACCGGGGACTTAGGTCGTACGGACCCTTTCATAAGAAAAAAATCTTGCTTTCAACTAGAAACTTCCCAACAATAAATGTCATTTTTTTAGCCATAATAACATCAGTAATAATATAAAAAAAGTTTTCTTATACTTCCAACTGAAAAACTCCCATTTATACCTCACCTGGAACTTTATTATGTAAATGAAATAAAGTAGGTAGGTACTACCTTTACATGAAAAAAAAGTATAAAATATAAAGACGAATTCATACTGAAAACGTATAATATATTATATACATATACCTATAATGTGAATTGCTTTAATGTTGCTTTGAAAACTTCTTAACAAGTTTGGATGTAATTCAATTTTCCTGCTTTCCTCTGTAAAAGTCTGCACCTACACAGTTAGAGGCTAAAGAGAAAGTAAAAAGAATAACAATATAAAGCATTTCCTACGAGATTATTCAGATTATTATAATGGAATAATATTGTAAAATACACAGAGCAAAAAAGAAAGTTTAGCCCGTTTCTCAAATAAAACAATCTTTTGTTTCGGACATTTTATTTTTTTTATTAGAACGTCTCGTGCCCAGTACTTCGCACATCTTCAGCTACATCAAATACTGTAAATAACGGCAAAACTATTTTTTTAAAAGGCCAAAATTAAATAAAATTTTCCGCCTCTCTTGTTTTCATTAATCTTCAGAATAAACTTTCCCCGTATACGAAAAACTTGTCTAACATGATACGAAATCATTAGCGAACAGGGGGATTAGATCACTTTAACGATTGACTGAAGAGCGGGGTAGCAAAAAGTCTAAAAAAAGAACTCACAAGCCTCACTATCGCAATGATTGATTGCTCTCGTACTATACTCTAGTTGGACCGACCGACGATGCCGACATATATAGATAGAGGGTAAAATAGAGGTAAGTTTGAGTATGTTTTTTCCTTTATCTGTACACAGAAAAACGAAAAGTCGATTAAGGGCGAAACGCTTTAAACGATTGAAGGTTTTATGATGACAAAAACGGCCCAACAAAGTTAGAGCTAGTTAGAAGAGCAAAAAATGCTGCTTTCTACTGTGTTTATGGAATGAATAGTTATTCAATTATTTCATACAAACTACTTTCTTTAGCCGAACATTTGTGAGTGACATGAAGTCCATGACTCGTTCTTTCAACCCTCTTTGATTTTAAAGTTTTTGGTTAACGGTCTTCCAAAACCTGGGAACAATACGAAATTTTAGAGTGCTTGTCAAAATATTTTCCTCTATGGCTTATACAACTTTGCATCCTGCATTGAATCAGTTCTGACTCTGAAGGTTGTATGTCAGAAACATGTCTGTGCAAGGCCTCCACTGTTTCTTCAGGTGATGAAAATCCATCCCATTTGGAAACAAAAAGAAGTCGTTAGGTGATCAATGTTCTTACGAGGATGTAAATGGAGCAGTTTTATGATGGTTTCAAGTGGCACCTATGCATTAAAATGTACCAATATCGAGAAATATAATAAAGCAAAAGGCTTTACAATTTGCTAAAGAATTTAACTTTAACATCATTACAGAAACAGAATTATTCACAATATTGTTAATACGACTGATAACAACCTTCCACTCTGCCTTGCTTTGCCACTCTGATTGAGGTATCTCCAAAACATGCATTCTAAATGCAGCAACCGCTTCTTCCTGACCCAAAATTAGCCCTCATTTTTTATAAATCATACATTCGCTCTATAGTGGATTATGGGAGTATTTTTTATGGCAATGCAAGTAAAACAAATCTAAAAAAAATAGATCGAATACAATATTGCGCCATTCGAATAGCTATAGGAGCCATGAAATCGTCTCCAACTCAGGCAATTCTAGCCGAGGCACAGGAGCCTCCTCTGGATCTGCGAAGACAATTCTTAGCAGAAAAATTAATCATTAAAATTAATCACTTTAACGATACACTATCCAAGTCTATTGCCACCCTTACTAATTCTGTATTTACAATTAAATATTGGAAATTCAAAAAAACACCTCTACTGGTTGCAGCTTTTACTGATATCAGTTCATTTGCAAAATATATTAATCGCCAACAAAAATTTCCTTTATTTAAGGAACAACTACAAATCTTAAACTCCAGGATCTCAGTTGCATACCCTCTATACACGGCAATGCCAAACTAAATAATCATATTTTAAATTCAGAACTGAAAAAAAAATAGTAATATGTCCTTACATATTTACACAGATGGCTCGAAACTTGAGGATCAAGTGGGTTGCGCCTTTTTTGTTCCAGATCTCTCTTATACACAAAAATACCGATTACCTGCGGTAAGCTCTGTATTTACAGCAGAGGCCACAGCTATTAAATCAGCTTTGTCATGGGCAAAAGATAATAGGCTGTATAATCTGACTATTATATCTGACTGTCAATCAGTGCTTAAGTCAATTCAAGCATCAGCCTATAAATATTATAATAATTCCTTAATTATTGATATCAAATCAACTTTATGCGATATCTGTTCACATGGCAGAGTTAATTTTGTTTGGTCAAAGGGTCATGTTGGAGTTTTTGGTAATGAGATTGTGGATAGAGCTGCAAAATCTGCATGTACTCTCCACAATATATCGCAAGCCTTTGTGTTCAGTGATATAATAAATATAATGAAAAAAAATATTTATAAAATCTGGGAAAAACTATGGAGCGATCACTCGAAGTCTTCCAATAATGATTATTTTAAAATCCATCCTCATTTGCCATGCAAAAAAGATATACCACATATTTTTGATTTCAACGTCAGTCGGTTTTACTCGTCAACAATTACACGAATTAGACTTAACCATGGCTGTTTTCCAGCACATTTAAATAAAATAGGAATTAGAGATAGCCCTTGTTGTGATTGTGGGAACTTAGGTGATCTCAATCATATATTTTTTGCTTGCTTACATAATAAGGACGCCATACAAAGCTTCATTAAACAAATTGTAGATGCAGGTTTTGATTTACCTACAGATATTGTTCGGTTACTTTTAAAAAACAAAAAAACTACTTATGATCTTATCATCACGTTCTTGAAGGATAGTAAAATTAACTTTTAATAACCGCCTCACCTTCCTCAATAATCTGTGGCTAATAGACTATGTCTGAAGCCAAACATTCTCAAAAAAAAAAAAAAAACGGCTTCTTCAGGTGTGGAAAAACGTTGACCTCTCAGTTTGTTTTTTACGTATAACGAAAAAAAAAACACACAAATTATTTGTCTGTATAAATGCTTGCAAATAACTTTCCACACAAATCCACTGAGGAAATCTTTCCAATATTCTCATTGCTCGGCTGGTAATAAATTTAATTGAACAGCTCCTATAATGTCTGCAAAAGCAACGCCCTTTTACTACTTACAAGTCAATTAGGGTAGATTCGAAAGAGAAAAGTCTGGAATTCAATATCTTTTTCTTCGTTTATTTTTATGTTTAATCATTACTCCAAGCAACGCCAAAGTTTTTGTTTTTCTATCGTGTAGAAATCCGTCTTTATAGTTATAAAAAAGAAAGTTTTATTGTCCCATTAACCAGATGTAGAAAAAGTTTCTGTTCATCTCGATACGACTGGTCATAAAAATAAAAAATAAATGCGATCGCCGTTATTAATCCTGCTGATCATCATAATAACAAAGTTGTTAAATTTGTTTGTAGATTTAATAGAAATACAATAATATACTGTATGTCCACCCAGAAGCAGGGTAATTAATAATTTCTGAGTTATTTCACAGATGCTAATTTCAATCTATGATCCTTGTGGACTCATATCAATTTTTTTAATTTACTTACAACTACTTCTGGAAGAAATGTGGAAGAGTAGTTTTTTCAAAAATTCTAGAAAACGGTTAAAGTTAGTTTAATTTTGAAAACACTATTTAAAAGGTGTTTAAATTGTACAACTTTTCTCTAATATAACCGGCATTGTAACTCCTACCGTTTCCAAGATTCCAATGCGATTCCATTCATATCTTACACGTAGTGCGTATATATTTTTTTAAAGAGCCTGGCTACATTGCATTACGAACAGCTTTTCATTTTGCTCTCGGGGACGGGAATTTCTATAATATTTGGGGCAGTCTATTTACCACCTAGATCTTCTATAGACCATTACCTTGCATTTGGTGATACTGTTGAACTACTCTCTCAAAAATTCCCTTCTGCGGAAGTGTGTTTGTTGGGTGATTTCAATTTGGCTGACGGTACCTGGATCGACGATCGTTTTAGCTCGTCTATATTTCCAGATGAATATGTTTTTCCGCGAGACTCAGAGATTCTGACGGTCGTGTCCGAAATGTGCAATTTTCACAACTTATTTCAATTCAACGGAACGCCCGGTCGTAGGGGCCGTATTCTGGACTTGGTCTTGGCCCACAATCCCGACTCCAGGGTTGTCGTTGCGGAGGATGTTCTGATCGAGCCGGACAGTTATCACCCTCCTTTGGTTGTTCATATACCATTCAGAACCCACAAAGTGGCTTCTTCTCGTCAAGCGGAAAGGTTTTACTACGATTTTAAGTCGGCCGACTTTGAGTCACTGAGTGACCGTCTTGGTGGCATTCGGTGGGATTTTCTTCTCTCCTATCGGTCGGTGGATGACATGGTCGACACCTTTTACCACATCTTATTCGATGCGTTCGAGGTTTTTGTGCCCAAGAAGAGGTGTTCCTCAAAACGATTTCCGCGGTGGTATTCACTGGAGCTGAAACAGCTCATATTTGAAAAGAAGAGGGCTCACAAGCGTTAAAAATTCACAGGCTCGCAGACCCATTATGCAGACTTTAGCAGAAGTGAATGTAATCGCCTTTCTCGCGTTTGCTATATGTCTTTTACAAATGCAATTGAGAGTGAACTGCCTCAGAACATTGGAGCTTTTTGGAGGTTCATTAATTCTAAAAGAGGATCTTCAGACCTGCCCTCACGTCTATCATGGGGTGAACGAACGAGCGACGCCGATCAGTGTGGGGCGGATTTGTTTGCTGCGTATTTTGAATCAGTGTATAACGACAGATGTCTTGACTCTCCGGTTGGCTGTGTCGGGGACACCCTAGTGAATGTTTCCGATCATCACATCTCTCTCTCAGATATTTTAGAGGCAATTGTTGGCTTGGAAGTGAGGAAGTCGGCCGGTCCCGACGGAATCCCAGCGTTGCTTCTCAGGAATTGTAGCTTTTCGCTTGCTAGACCGCTTCAAATTATTTTCAATCATTCGGTCTCCACTGGCACTTTCCCTGTATTATGGAAAACTAGTTTCATTACCCCTATTTTTAAATCCGGCAACAGAAATGAAGTAACAAATTACCGACCGGTCTGTATATTGAATTCAATTCCGAAACTATTCGAAAACCTGATCACCCGTTATCTGACGGCCACTCTAGGGCCATTAGTGATCTCTGATCAATTTGGATTTCAGGCAGGTAAATCTACCGAGCTCAATCTCCTCGAATTCACAAACTACTTGTCCCGGGCTTTGGAGCACGGATATCAAGTTCATGCCATTTACACCGACTTCTCTAAGGCTTTCGACAGTGTCAACCATCGGCTTCTCATTGAGAAGCTTGGGATTGTTGGCGCCTATGTTGGACTGGTTGGGGAGCTACTTATGTGGTAGAACTCAGGTTGTCCGGATCAATGAGTTTCATTCCAGGCCCATATTAGTTTCATCTGGTGTTCCTCAGGGGTCTCATTTGGGCCCCTTATTATTTAACTTATTTGTCAATGACATAGAGCAATGTTTCGTTCATAGTGAGATCAAGTTATTTGCTGATGCTCTAAAGTGTATTGCAGGCCCATCCGATTGATACCTTTTGCAGGAGGATGTTATTCGGCTTGTGCATTGGTGCGAGGCGAATGGGTTGGATTTGAATATATCGAAGTGTCTCGTTCCACCGCGCGAACTACGCTATGAATACCTTTGTCACCAGAGTGGCGCGACTGGCGAATCGTTGTTCTAATCATAACATCGATTTCTTTGCACCATTTGGTGAGTTCGCCGGTCGCTTGAGGAGGGGGTCTAGAGATGAATGGTTTCCCTAATTCCTTGTTTTTAAAATTTAAAATAAATTATCATTCATTAATTCCTTAACATCAGCGAGCGTTGGAGTCCTGCGAGCTGTTGTACGTCGCGCAATTGCTGGTTTTTTATTATTTTTTTTATTAAGTTCAATTGTAATGGATAGTCTAGAGTTATGTAAGTTTTATAATTTCTGTATTATGTTGTATGCTATTGTTTTGTACATGTTGTAATAATGGACTTTGTCCGTAGATTAATAAATAAATTACAAAGTGTCTTAAAATAGAGGCCTATACGTTACAATGTCAAATTTAACATGTCTGGTTAATTTTACTTTTCCCCATTTATGATGGCTCTTTGTAAAACATTCCAAAACGTCTTTCCTGTTAAATTAAAACCATCATGTAATTCAAATAATGCTGTGATGTTGTCGAGCAGTTTCAAAAACGGACGTCGGATGCCACTATTATGTCTCTTTTTCGCATAACTTACTCGCTTCTCCCTTGTAGTCGGAGTAGATATATAATTTTAGCTTAAAATTGTTGTTTCTGTTTCTATTTAAACTTCCTACTACCGTGTACCCTTCGTTCGTTTCGCTCTGTTGTGAATTTCAGTAATATGAAGGTTTTCTGACAGGTGGTTCAAGCGTGAAACAGAGGACTGCAGACTACGTTTGATGGGTGATGTTTAACGAACATTTTCATTTTTATTAGAAAAGTTTTGCAAGACAGAAACAAGTTTGATATTCTACATTTTGGATATGACAGATATTTTAATAATAGCAAATTAAATTGAGAGTGAAATTTACATAATTTCCATTTAACTGAATAAATTATTTATTTATTTATTATTAAAATGCCAATCGTGGTGTTAGCTAGTGGAGTAATTATTCAATAAATTTCATTACAATTTCAGCAGTAATGACATCAAATTAAATGAAATGACAAACTTACAAAGAAGATTTACAAAACTATTCACCTGCCAGGATCATAATGGCTATTATGGAAATGTTATTAGGTAAAATGAACGAAACTTGGAAATTAATGATTCTACAACACAATACCAACGATAAACTAAAACAAAAGCTTCAAATGCAGCTTAAACGAACAATTCTCTCTCGTACTATATATACCTACTGGCATTGCATTCAATTCCGGAGACGAATTGTATTAAATACAACGGTATTTACGCAACAATGTTTATAAATGCATGCATATTATGTGATATTCCACTAACTACCAGTAAAAATCGGGGAAAATTAAGGAAAAGTTAATATTATTAATAATTTCTATAAACAACTTGATAAAATTTTATTTTAATCTTGTATTTTTTCTTGAACCTTGTTACATTTTTTTTAACCACTTTTCTTTTTTTTTGGATTAAGGTGTTACGGATCATTTTTGTACCACGACAGCTAAAGAATTTGTGTCGTTGCTGAGTATATATTTATTGCTAATATCGTTAAGAATATTACATTGTACGATAAAAATTAAATGTAACACTCACCTTATATAAATTGTATTTATTTATCCTTACATCTTTAGTTCTATTAAATAAATTTACATTTTTATCAACTACTTGTATTTATTATGGGAGTGAAATACTTGGTACGGCTCTGTGTGGTTTTCTGATTATTGATTTTACCATCAATACATCCTTGGCCTTTCCCTAAATTCGACAGAATGTATGATTATACATAATTTTATTGAGATCTGATTATCTTACTTACCAGATGTTTTGTACGGACCTCGTATACAATTTCTCTAAAGGTTTCAACTGATTTCCTTCGACTTGATTGTGGTTTCCGTGTTATTCTGAGTTTTTTGGGTATTTGATAGAATTCATGCGGATTTAATGTTGAATTCTATTTCGGGTGGGATCTTTTAAATGGTACATCTGGTCTAGGAATGATCATTACCAGTAGTTGCAGTCTAACATCGAACATCTTGATAGGCGTTATGCATTTTAAGTCGTTATGACTTTCCTTTTTGTGTTATCATATTTCCGTTTTAGTTCGTTTTTGTTTAGTTGGTAGTCTGCTAGCCCTTGTTTATTCTCCTTTTTGATCGGCTTGCAAATAGGCAGGTGTTACTGGATCTTCGAGGGCTGCTTTGAATGACGAGATTCTTTGGAAGGGTGGTTGACGGGGGGTAGTGCTTGGCGAGTCGTTAAGGGAGTGGTTCTAGTTTATTAGACCGGACGATGACGCTGGGTACTACTACTGCGATTCACCTGAGCTCCGCAGAATCGTCGGCAAGGAGATCAGTGGCAGTGTCATTTGCAGGAACACCCGCTACTTGAGGCTACTATAGGCCTTGCAAAACGGAATTATTCTTTTGAAATAACAATAACTGTTGGGTACTGTTGTTAATTGTTTAAAGGCCACTGGCATATTACGTATTGTTATCTTGACATATTATTGTTACATTGGCATTTTCAATTGTTTTTAATATGACAATAAAAAAAACTAATAAGTACACTGACATGTGTCTGTTAGAGAATAATTATTTGTTCAAATAAGTTGTATATTTTGACTAATAAAATATTACAAAAACATTACAAGTAAATATAACAAGTCCACTGCAACCCTGAGCTTACGTTTGGTCCTTCGAGTCGGATACCAGAAGAATTGGGATAATAAATTTCACCATTGGACAACAGAGAGATTGTAACAGTAAGGTGACCAGGAACAATAAAGAGATTGGCAGTTGTAAGTCAAATAATAGTTATGTACTTTAAGATTTTGAATGTTGATATATATTGAGATCATTGAAACAGTTGTATTAATAATATGTCAAATTTATCAAATTTGAGAATAAAAAGAGGGCAAGTCAAGGCTTCTCTTACTAGATTTGCTAAATTTATTAATAATATTTCTATCGACAATTTAGATGCCAAATTAATAGCAGAGCTTAAATTACGCAATGTTAAATTAAATTCTGCATATGACGAGTTTGACAAATGTCAAACAGATATTGAAATTGCTGAAAAAATATCGTACGCAACACGCCCGAAAATAGTTTTTTTGGACTCACAGACTTTCAAGATTCGCCTATCCAAAAAAACCTATTTTCCGTACTTGTTACGTAAATTACTATTCCGCATAACTTTTTATAACGTAGGTACGATAAATAAATATTGTATACATTAATCTTTGATAATGCTAATAATAAACAGTTGTAGATACAATTTTGTACGTAACACGACTCGACCCACAAACTAATTACGTAAATAACTATTATCGCTCATCGTTAGTTTTATCCAAAAGCAGATCATGACATCCCGACTACTTCTCTTCTATCTCGAACTCGCGACACCCTTTACATTACAACATTTATTTTTAGAAAAGTAAATAGGTAACTACACATCATCCAAACTTGTTAAAACTTCTTCTATACGTATGTAAACTTTATATTATGCAGGTAATCTGAGTTATTATAATACCAAGCCATAATGTTCGTTACGAAGTCGACATAATAGTAATAATAGTGGGGTATGCAATCTAAAAAGTTAACAGAGTTGCGCCCAATTTAAATTTTACGCAAGAACGACAATTTTTGGTTGGTTTAGTTCGTGCTATAAGCCGTGGCGGAAACTGGAGTTCGGGACGATTTACCAAATTCAACATAGAAATACACATATTAAAAAACACGTTTTACCACTTCACCAAAACACTGTTTTTTTAATCTCTACGTACTGGTAACATCCTCAGAAAATAATTAAACGCAGAAAATCAAAACTGTTAATTGCCTCTAACAGTGTCAAAATTCAAGGAAAGTGGTTTGATGTGTTGTAAAACGTATTTTTGCTCCTTCGATCATGGGTTTTATAAATTTGATCCAATCTAAATGGTGCACTATCAAAAGCTATAATTGCTCGCCTTTGCCTTGGGTTTTTTTCCTTCATTCAAAAAAACAAGTCTAAAGTTTTCATTATCTTCTTCACAAAGGACAAGTCGTAGGTATAAGCAATCAAATTAGGCACTCGTTTCTTTTTTGTCATACCTATTCACCCTCTTAAATGCGTCCCATTTATTACGACAAGGACTGTATAATAACATTATAACCTTCTTATCATAGAATTCAATTATGGTCGAAAATCTGCAAAAGATTTTCTCCGTTTTCGCCCACGGTCTTGGAGAGTTCAAAATTGCTACTTAATTGGATTCTTGCACAATTTTATTTTATTATTTCTTTTTCATATTGGTATGGGAAGGAAAAAGAACTTATTCAGATAAGAGGGAATTTCCATGTCCAGCACAGCGCTTTTATAATAACTGGCTGCATTTGAGGGCCTACTATGTTTCATTTTCACTCCATAATATACTATCGTAATATTAAGTTTACCTAGCACATATAAACATTCCTTGGTCTTATGTTAAATGACATGTTTTAACGCAAATAACTCCCTGAACGATGTGCCTTTTATATATTAGAATAATAGAATATTCTAATGTTCCTACATTTACCTAGCAAAGAACACTTCTTTTTAAAATAAAAGAAAACAAACCAAAACTTTCAAAGTTAACTCCACACAATATTTAATTTAATTATGAAAACGGAATCTAGTTTCTGGTTAACAAGCTATCATCAGTCCTACAATAAAGAGAAGAACGAACGCATAAGAGAAATCAAACGTAAAGTGGACAACAAATTTGTACATAAGTCTATAAGGCAAAAACACTCACCAGTTGACAAAACTTTTTAAGCATACTAACTGACTAAAATTTCAAACTGTCAAAATGGACTTTTAGCCATAATAGTAAACGTTTCTGAAAATTCAATAATATTGCAGAGAAAAACACAAAAATCACACAAAATACTTGTTTTTACCAAATAAACATAAACCCGGTAAAATTAAGATTAAAATTAGGTGTGTTTGATACACTATGACCTGATGGTCTATTGTGTTCCCCTGTCTTTAGTTACTTGATTGTGTCTCAAGTTACAACTCTCCATCAAGTTCTACAGCTCTTATGAAATCCAAAAATTCTCAAAAGCTTAAGTTTTCGCAAAAAAGATAATTGTGCAACATTTGTCTAAGAAGAGTAGGTACTGATCGCGATACTCTAGGGGTCCTGGGGACCATTCGCCACTCGGGCAGTGTTGATATGTTTGACTGCAGCAGTTTCTTTGTGAAGGAATATGCACAGATCTTGGTTAAGCCTTTAGTGCACATCTTCAATTTATGTTTGTGCGGCGGCATTTTCCCTGAGCCATTCAAGTTGACTAGAGTTATCCCTGTATTTAAAAAGGGTAACATCGATAATGCTTCTGATTACCGACCGATTTTTATAGTTCCTATATTTGGAAAAATTTTCGAGATTATATTAAAAGAAAATGTAACTTCTTTTTTGGAAGCGAATAACCTTTTGTGTCCTGGACAGTTTGGTTTCAGGGGTGGTCGGTCGACAGTTCAGGCGGTGGCTCGTGTGGTGTCTGACATAGTCGAGGGCCTGGAGAGATGTGAATTTATTAATCTCACCTTATGTGATCTGAGCAAGGCCTTTGACTGTGTGTCTCATGAAGTTCTTCTGACCAAGCTTTCTCGCTCTGTGTTGGGTCCGTTGCTCTTTGTCGTTTATATTAACGACCTATACAGTTTGAATTCTGGAAGGGTCACTCTTTATGCTTTGGTGTGTTATGGGAGCAGTGTCGTGCGGGGCACCTTGAGGGAGTTGCGGATGGCTGGTTCACTAGTAATCTGCTGAAACTAAATATTGATAAGACCCGGAGACTTACATTTTCTAGTGCTAGTGGTCATGCTCGGGGACGAACAGCCAACTTATTGGGGATTATTGTTGATGATGCGCTTTGCTGGGCGTCGCACGTTGATTTTCTCAGGGGTAAGTTGTCTTCTAGTATGTACGTTATTAGGAGGCTCAGACATTGTCTGAGTCAGCAAGCTCTGAGAACTGTTTATTTCTCACTGTTCCATTCTCATATTTCTTATGGAGTGAGTCTCTGGGGTAACTCATCATCGGCTATGCAAATATTTAGAGTGCAAAAAAAGGTGGTTCGCATTCTGACAAATGCTGGATATCTGGAGCATTGCAAGCCCATTTTCAAATCTCTCAATATAATGCCTCTCCCGTCTTTATATATATATTATCAACTGCTTGAGATTCACAGATGTAAGCCCGATTTGTGTATTAACTCAACTTGTCATGAGTATGGTACGAGATCTGCGGACTTGGTACGGGCTCGGCGATGGAGATTGACTAAGTCTGCAAAGAATTCCCTACAGATTCGGTTGTATAACGCACTTCCTCGTAGGGTCCGGGAGTACAGTTCAGAAATGTTCAAAAGAACTATAAAATCATACTTGCTCAAGCATGCTTTTTATTCTGTGGAAGAATATTCCCAGGAAGTTGTACATTTTAGCAATTAGTCGCTTTTAATTTGTTTGTACCTATGTTACTTACACTTTCATGTTTTTTATTGTAGATATAGTTTTTGTATTTTGAAGTACTGCAATTGTTTTGTACAAAACGTAGTCAATAAAGATTATTATTATTATTATGGCAAAATGAGGATTTTCAGAGGACAATGATATACAATGTTGTGAATTTACAGTGCGATTGGCAGGCATCTTCTTCTTGCCCTTGACACCAAGCTGAAACATAGAATTGTATGTCAAAATCACTTTAGTTCAGTCTAAAGATGACTTTTGGTTTATAAGGTCGAATATTATTATAAATTTCGAATTAAAAACAAGATGACCGAATCAGACAAACATAACCTAACAACTTCTTTTTGTTCACAAAATATAATGATCTCAAGAAGCGGTCGAAGCCTTTCAAAACCATGCTTCTGAGTTACAACCTTCAGAGTGAGAAAAATGTTTTTAGGACTGATTTGAACGCATGCAAAAGTGTTTATTTTGAAAAGCAATAAAATATGTAGTTGTTCCCAAATACCTTCGCAGACTTTGTCAAACTTAAACGATCTTCCTAGTAGCTAAATACATTTACCGGGATGCGTTGCCACACATGAAATCTGTGTCATTTTTATTCATCAAAGGCGCCTCAATTGTTAGTCAAAACAATATACCTAATAAAATATGCAAATTTTGACAGGTAACAAGTGTAATTTATAAAGCGAGTGAGTCTGATTCTTGATTTTGTAGCAAAAGCAAATGTCAAACGTAAATATTATTTAAATTTACTGATTAAAAAGATTGTTCCTTATATGATGGGCACATTACATAGTAGGCCCATTTAGTATAGACATACTGTGCAGCTGACATCTAGCTTAGTCACTGTATTTTTATATTAACTTCGTAATATTACTTGCTTGGAAGAAATATTATGCACAACTGATCCTATAAGGCTACACAGATAACTCATTAGAATTGATTAATTTCGTATAACCGAAAAACATTCAATTTGTTTGAAGTAAATGGAAGTCAAAATAAGTTTAATCAATGATTACGAAAATTAAAACCGAACATGTTTCGTAGCGTTCAGCTTGATCATCAGTGGTTAAGTGTAAATGTTTGCTATTTTTCTATATACCGCCGGGTATTATATTATAATGCTGCCAATTATTATAATTTTATTGTTTACCCACGTTTAGTGACGTTTCATGAGGTATACTCAAGGGCCCCGGTACTGCATTCTGCATCTTTTCTATATTAAATACCTATAAATCTTAGAATTTTATTTTACATTTATTTCACTTGATTTTCAATTTTCTTTAGTTAGTACGGTACTGCCTATTCAAGATTCCCTGATTTCCCTGCACTGTGCTGCCCTCTACTTGACTCTCGAGACGGTAGCACAAAACAAAATTAAAAATGCAGGTCCGAATTTAAAAAAACAAAACAAAGTTGATGGTGGCAGCTGTAAGACAAAACGGCGGACGTTAATTTTGAAAGTGCCGCTTCGGAGACATATTAGAACCATTAAACTCTTGATTTTAAACGTTGTGTCGAAAATCAATAATTTTCAAAATATTTAAGAAAATAAAATTCGGAGTTTTTCACAAATCACCCTGTATTTCAGAAACTAAAAAGAATTTGCCTACATAGTAAAGAGATATTAAATAGGCATCAAAAACTGCAATTTTTGTTTAATTTAACTAACTCTCTATCTTGCAGGTTTAATAAATATTTTTTAGTTTCTATATTTTAAATTGTGCTTAATAGTTAAGTTTGTTTGATTTCATAATAAACGTATAAATATGGGTACTTTGTTTTTCAATGGAAATTTCTTGGAACACAGAACGGCATCAGTACGCCTCTGCGTTCCATGGATACCTATTTAACATATATACTTGCTTGTATTGCTGCAACTTTTCTACAGGGTGATTCATTATGGTTGCAACAAACGAAAACTGAAGATTGCTGAAAGTGATTCAAGCATTTTTTGCCATTGAACCCATGTCCGCAAATGCTTCGTTATCGAGATACAGGGTGTCCAAATTTAGTAGTCAAATTAACTTTCTTGTTCATTTCTCAAAAACTAGCTAACCGATTTCGACAAAATTTTACATGCATTTGGGGACCGATAATCTAAAATAATCTGCATTATTTTGGCTTTCATTAACTGTTCAGTGGCGTAGATATAGGGGGCATTTGGGTAAATTTTACACATAAATTAATTAAAGACAGTTTCATTATTTTAAATTATTACTTTTTTAAAAAGAGCAACTTATAAGCTACAAAAAAGTTAATTACGTCGATGTGGTGATTTCTATCATTTTTATGGAAACCGATAAATTGCAAGTTAATGGTAGATTTAAATCAAAATAACGTTTACCAGAAAACCAAATGAAAAATCAAAGTTGCCACGGAAAACGAATGCCGCAACAATAAAAAAAAACTTTGACAGCAACAAATTTATATTAGTTAAAATTGTTTTATTATTTCGTAGTTGTTTTTAATATTGCGAATGTTTTTTTCTAAATTAAAATGAGTTTTTCAATTGAAGAATATGTTTGTGTAATGCAAATGCAAGAGTAGCGGCCAGAGAATACCAAATTAGTTATTCTAATAGACGTCATTCATTTCACAAAACATGGGCGGCTTCATTTCACAGGTTTAGAACGATAGGGAGCATTTTACCTAGAGTTAACAAACGACCGCATCGTCTAAATATTCAAACTGAAGAAAACATAGTGGATTTAGTTTTAGAAGATCCGAAAATAAGTATTAGAAGAATTCCAACTCAATTGACATTACCTCGAACAACTGTTTGGAGACTATTAAATCGAGAAATGCTCTATCTCTATCATCATCATCTATTTTGTAATTTGGTTCTTGGTAAGCATCAAGAAGATGAAAGATTTTTAGAGAAAGTGCTCTGGTCAGATGAAGCAACGTTTACTAGAGATGGCATAAATACAAACCATCATGAACATGTATAGTCTTTAAACAAAACTCGTGCTATTAGGCCGCGAAATTTTCAAGAACGTTTTGTTTTCTGGTAAACGTTATTTTGATTTAAATCTACCATTAACTTGCGATTTATCGGTTTCCATAAAAATGGTAGAAACCACAACATCGACGTAATTAACTTTTTTGTAGCTTATAAGTTGCTTTTTTTAAAAAAGTAATAATTTAAAATAATGAAGCTTGTCAAAGCTGTGTTTAACGAATTTATGTGTAAAATTTATCCAAATGCCCCCTATATCTACGCCAATGAACAGTTAATGAAAGCCAAAATAATTCAGAATATTTTAGGTTATCTGTCCTCAAATGCATGTAAAATTTTGTCAAAATCGGTTAGCTAGTTTTTGAGAAATGAACAAAAAAGTTAATTTGACCACTAAATTTGGACACCCTGTATCTCGATAACGAAGGGTTCAATGGCAAAAAAATGCTTGAATTGTTTTCAGGAATCTCCAGTTTTCGTTTGTTGCAACCTTAATGAATCACCCTGTATAGCAACATCGCATATTATCATTATTTGAAAGGGAACTTGATTGTCTTTGAGAATATGTGCTAATATACAGGGTGTATGCCTATTTTAATAACTAAATCATACTTCCGTAGTTTGCGAACACTCACTAACCTTGTGGGTTAATCTGTCAGGATAATTGATTTTTCTAAGATAATATTCAACTACCACCAAAAGTTCAAGAGTCTTGTTCTTGTACTAAAATAATTCAAAATAAGTTATTTACTCAAAAACTGTTGAAGATAGGTATGGGAAGTATATTAAGAGAAATTACTCCAAAATAAATGAGGAACCCAAAAATATATTTATATACAGAGTGTTTCATTTAAAATAATAGAGTGTATATCAACTAACTTCTGGTATAACTGGTAAGTGGCACAAATATCACACTATGAAAGAGTAATAGATTGGACTGATCTAATCCAATGCAGGCGGCTCTATAACAGAGTAAAATGTAAAATTTAAAAAGTCAGCAAGAGTTATGTCTTGGAGCGAAGTGCTACTGGATCTCAATCCAGAGCAGGCCTTATGACGTCTCCCAACAATAAAAGAACGGGTGTCAAAATGCTATAGAAATAAAATACACTACATACGAGTACAATGCACCTTCGAGAAAAACACTAAGACCAAAAAAAATACCCTCGAAGTACCAGGAATAGTCGCACATAGGACAGTATATGAATTGATCCGGACACATCACGAAGAACATTGAGACAGCAACTTAGATAGGAACACTGGACTGTTTAACTCGACGACATTGTTAACCATCTAGTTTCAGTCCTTAATCGCGGACGACTTTCCGTAACAGCAGATTCGAGACATAAAAGCTTAACCATAAAACGATAAACTATTTCTCAACACATTTACATTAAAATGTGCCTCTATATAGTATATTAAAAAATTTCCAGCTTCCTTTCAAAGAAAAGTACTTCAGCCAAAATAAATAACAATAATAAAAAATATATAAAGTCATAATCGTAAAGCGTTTTCCTCGTTACATTTTCGCAGTTTATTTTTGTGGCAGAAACTTTTAAAAAGAATCTTTAATCATTCGCAACATTTCTCTTTGCTACATTAAACTTTTAACTGGTGTTGTTTTACCTCATTCTATTCCAGTGACGGAGAATTTGCATATTTATACTTTTGCAATTGATATGCCTGTCTATTGGGTTAGAAAATGTTGCTTCTTGGTCAGAATCAAACTATATCACACACATCCATTAACGTTACAATTTTGTATGTTCAACTACCACATCTCCTTCAGCGGTCGTTTGGTCCTTATAAAAGGACTAAGTAGGTGTTTCTACAAAACTCTACTACTTTACTGTAAAAAGATCAAAATTAATTATAATCCTCGGCTTCGTTCGCTAATTAATAGTTTAGTTTTTAATCCTTATAAAATCTGATAGTGCTGTCTTTATCGTCGAAAATCTGCAAAAAAATGACTGCTATCTATGTGACTTAACTTAACGCTGCACCAACTATATGGAATAACCATTTTATAACACTACAATATACAACAGGTTGATAGAAATTGATCTTAAAAATGAAAATAATGCCAAAAACTCTTAGGCTATTAATGTAAACAAAGAAAATAATAATAAACTATTTTACACAAGCAATTTGTCTGTCGTGTTAGAAAAAACATCTTACCAAAACCAAATTATGACGTGAACTAGAAGTGTCAACTAAACTAAAATAAGTCACACCAACGTTGGAAAAAACCAAATTATGACAAACCAACGAACCATAATAGAGAGGTATGGTAGTCCTAAAAAATAACGTCCGCCGCTATTAACGTTAACGTTAATTTAACACCAACGATTTTCAAAAAGAGAGATGTGTAGGTTTTTTTCGAATTTTTTTTTATAACTCAATGACTTTTTTCATAGATAAAACTACCGCAAAACGACTGGGAAATCCCGCAAGGGATTTTTTATTACAATTAGTAAAGAACGTAGTTATTGGAGTCTTAAGGTTTTTGTATCCAGGCGATATTTTCAGAAATGAAGTGTAAACACTGGTTTTAAGGTTCCAATTTGTACTGAGTTCAACTTATCGCAATTATCTCACGACATGGATATTGCAACTTAAAGTAGATTCAAATTTGAACTCGTTTTTTATAAAGAAATAATAATAAAAAAAGTATACCTATAATAGACCACGAAACCTTGTCTAAAAAGGAAATAATTAAGGGACCGAATGTATATATTCGAAATTTAGAAGCTTTTGTTAAATCCTAATAATATTTTGTTACTTTCGAAAAACAAACAGGGAAAGTATTGTGAACGGGCTAAAAAAAAATTAGATAAAGACGGATATAACCACTTTGAAGTCACTCGAGACGAAGACCATTTCCAGATAGAAGTCTGTCTGTCTCTGTGTCTGTCTGTCTGTCATGTTTTACTATTAAATAAAAGTTTTTTCACAAAATGTATGTATACATGTTTGAATCCATATTATAACTTTAGACAAAGGTAATAATTCTTTGTAAGATTTATTAATGCCACTGAAGATGGACAGTAAAGTTCCGAAACATGTTTGGCTAATGAAAAGTATTTTGTGGAGTAGACGCCTTTGATTTATAAATTTATTATGTGCTTTGTTTGAGCTTTGTGTGGAGTTTCAAGGTAATCCTCAATATGTTTGCTCTCTGAATGGAAGCTTCTTGGTGCGGTTCAAGACAGATTTAAAGTGGAAGACAATGCACCAATAGAACCCGGTTGTTTTTTCATATGTTGCTAATGTTTAACGAAGTACTTCCGGTAGGTACTAGACAAATTTTCCTAAGCTGCATCTAGAGAAGGACAATTTTATAAAGGAGAAAAAACTCTACGGCCTAGATACACCGATAATTAGTTTTGTACAATTATTTTTGTTTCGTTCGTCACTGCTTCTAGTTTATCATAAACGGACAATGAGCACGCCATTGAGCTGTAACCGTACAGCCAGTTTTTATTTCTTTTGAAGTTTCCCGTGAAAAACGTAAGCATATTGTTTCCAAAGGGAGGCAGAAGTAAGCATAAGTGCATTTGACTTTTTCAAAAATAACAAAAACATCAGAACGAATAGTTGCAGAAAGCTTTAATGAAAATTCAATTAGTGTGCGAACGGTGTTTATTGCATTAAGGTTTCTTTTGTACATTGTTTAGATATACTTATAGGGAGTATACATGTCCGTATTTTCTTGATATCTTTGAATTTGAAAACGAGGAATACTGGAAAAATAACCTAGCGGTTGTGTTCACCCCTATCACATGGCTAAAGCGATTTAAACGAAAAACTAATGGGTTCATCCTAGGACTTTATATACGGTCGAATTTGAAATAGGGAAGTTGACACGCACTTCCGATATGAATAGAAGTACTAGATTATTAAAAATATTTTAGCCGAATTGATTCAGTCGATCTAAGTACTACAGGATTTTCAGATTGTTCTAGAGTGTAGTTTCGCTATATAATCGATTGAAATCCTTCGCGGTGTTGTGATGACGAATGTCAAAAGCAGATTTCAGCATGGTAGTAAGTCATATTTATTAAAATTCAGGTCAAGCAACAATAATTAAATGTAGGTAAATGTGCGCGTATATTATACGACCTATAAGAAAGCAATTATTATTATTTTTATACGTAAATTATGATTCTTTTTTAATTAAAACATTCACAGGCTAAGTGCTCTTTAACGGCAGTGGGTAAATAAAATTTCCTCTGAGGAAACAGGAAAAAAATAATACGGCAACGAGAGAATATAAAAAAAAACTTGTGTTCCCTCAATTCTGCCCTTATTCCAGAGTTTCTACAACACACAGGGTGGGTAGAAAGTCGTTATAAGTACGTTTGTGAAATGCGTTTTTGTGTACTGAATCTGAATAATTACTTGTAGGTATAGCGTACATGCATACAACCATGGCATGGATGTTGTAAACCGTGTACCTACGTTGAATAAGGAACACAGGAAGTTTCAATCACAGTAATTGGAAAGTAGAAATATGGTGTTAGCTACAAACTGCATGGTGCAAGTATGCTACGCTACAATTGGTATATAAATACCTTTAACTTTAACGTCAACTTCACGTGTAATTTACTTAATCGTGTAATGATGCAGCAGAGACTTGTTTATGAATACTTTTATTAACGAAAACTATATAAAAACTAACTGACAATATATTAATTAATTTGACAATCTATTAATGTATTTATAACATTGTGACGTGAGTGTATTGGGAGATTCCATATTCCCATACTCCTCCTCACGAACGTCACTGTGGATGAAGTCCTAACAGTGAACTTAAGTATTTATGTTTCGGTCCAGATAGAGCTTTAGTAAATATTTCAGCTTCCATATCTTCGGTTCTCCGATACATAATTTCTATACTACCACTTTCAACAGTTTCTCGGATAAAATGTTGCTTTATATCGATGTGTTTGGATTTTGAATTAACTGTTGGATTAACAGCTAATAGTTTTGCAGCTTGATTATCGATTTTTTCTTGAATAAGACCCAAATCATTCGCTAGTTTTTTCAGATGAAGGGCTTCTTTTGCAGAATCAGTTAATGCCATATATTCACTTTCTGCGGTTGAGAGTGCGACTGTTCGTTGCTTTCGTGCTTCCCAACTAATTGCTGCGTTGGCATACTTAAATACATAGCCAGTATATGATCTTCTGTCAATTGTACAATTCGCACAATCCGCATCAGTTAAACCATAAATTTCATCATTGCATCTTGAATAATATAAACTAATATCTTTTGTTCCTTGTAAATATCGAAGAACTCTTTTTGCAGCAATCCAATGTTCACTACCGTAACATGAATTAAATTGACTTAAATAGCTAACTGCAAAACTTATATCCGGCCTGGTCCCTACAGATAAATACATGAGTCTTGCCCACTATTTGAATTTCTTGTTAATTTTATTCCAGGTAGGTATAATTGGTGTACTTGCTATTTTACAATTTGTCATATTGAGTTTTTCTAAAATTTCGTCAATGTACTTTCGCTGATTTATTGAAATTCCATTACTTTGAATTCTATTCCTAAATAATATTTAATTTCGCCCAAATCTCGCATTTTGATTGTTGATGTTAATTTTTCTTTAATATCTTTGATACGTCTTGAAATTCTTTCGATTTGAAATAATAAAGCTCATTTTCTGCTTTATTTGCTTTTATTTGTGTGTCCATACTTATTTATTTTTAATAATTGCGTTTTCATTTTTAAAAATTACAGTATGTCCATTATTTACAATTTTGCTCACGGAAAGTAAATTTGTATTTATAGTTGGAACATATTATAGTGTATTAGCCAAATTTATTATATGATTATTTTTATTATTTGTTAATTTGATATTTCCTATACCTTCTATTTCAGCTGTACTATCATTTGAGGCTAATTTTAATTTTCCATTATGATTTTCGTTTAATTCGATAAAGTTTTCTTTTTGACTACTCATATGTGAAGTGCATCCACTGTCTAAAGACCACGAATTGTTATTTTTCAAAATTTATATAAACCTTCTTCCATTTTAAATAATGATTCTTTTGTATTAGAATTCAAAATTTTAGATTTGCCGTCTTTTTGAAAATGTCCGAAACGATTACAGCGTGTACATTTTGGCATTGTTTCATATGAATTTTTATTTTTGTTTGGAAATTTATTATTTTTAAGTTTTGCTCCATCTTTCGAAGTTGTAGGTTCACACTTGTTTCTTGCAGCTCCTTCTTCTATTATTTTAATTTTTAAATTTTCTGGGCTTGGTAAATTATCTCCAGTTTCTATAGCAATTCGAAAATTTTAATAATATGATGGTCGTAAGGAATATAACATCATTATACTTAACAGATCGGCATTGATTGTTACCTCCATATCTACTAACTTGTCAACAGTATCCATAAATTTTCCAAGATGATCCCGAATGTCGTCATGATCGTTCATTTTGTGAAGTATTAACTGTTTTAAAATAGTTGCTTTTCTAGCAGGACCTTTACTTTGGTAATTTTTACTTAAATCATTCCATACATCCTTGGATCTTTTACAGTTTTTTACTTGTTTTAATTCAGAAGGTGAAATTATTAATATAAGTTCCGATTTTGCATTTAAATCATCGGTTACTTTGTATACCTATTTCATTTTCAACTTCTGGTTTAGGTATTTTACCGGTGACGTAGTCCCATAAACCCAATTTTGCTAACAAAGCTTCAGCTTGTAATTTCCATGTGTCATAATAATTTCTCTTTAGAGGTTCTATCCTGTATGCGTTCATTTTATGATTGCTTTCTTTGGAAATTCAAAAATTTATACACTTAGAGTCTTTTGATTTATAAACACTTGAAAAAAAATTTTTGCTGATATTTTGCTTGTCGAATTTATACTTATATTGGATCTGGGCCCATAACCTGATGCAGCAGAGACTTGGGTAATCATGCAGTATAGTTGTACTAAATTATGGTCTGACCGCGCAGCTGCGCAGTCAGACGAGTTTTGGGAGTTCAGATTGTAATTTGAAGTGCGGTGTTGCAAGGTTTAAAACACACATATTATGTTGAAACGGTTAAATATTTGGCGCTTAATTTTTGACCGTTAAATGTAAATGCTACTCTAGGTTATATACCTATTTGTTGTATTTATGCGATTTATATTTGTGAGAAAACTTGTGTATTTGTGTAAAAAAGTTTATTATTTATAGTTATTTAGCAATTTCATTTAAAATGAATGCTGCAGCAAGACCTCAAGCAATCGTTCGCGATGAAGAAATCCTCAACGAAGACGACGTTAAAAGAGAAAGCCATCGATATATTACCTTACAGTTTATGGACAATATGGACCTATTAAGGTGGCTAGCAAGAAGAAGATTGATAAGAAACACATTAATGTGTGATTTGTGTGAGGTAACCCTTTAAATACATTCAATTATCATGTTATTATCAAATATAACCTTTTAGATTCCAATGAAACTATGGTCGAATACACAGCGATCCGATGGGGCTTGCTGGGCTTGCCCAAATTGTAGAAAGAGGGTTTCGCTGAGGAAAAACTCATTTTTTGACACGAGTAGGTTACCCTTACAGAAAAATACTTTTAATTCTGTATGGGTGGTCATTGGATTACCCTCAAACTACAATAGTCTATGAAGCACGCGTAGAAGTGGGACACACTATTGTCGATTGGTGCAATTTTTGTCGTGATATTTGTGAGCAGGACTTGTTCAATAACCCTTCAGTTATTAGCGGGCTGAACGACGATATGACGGCAAAAGTTGTAGAAATTGATGAAAGTAAGTTTTTCCATCGGAAGTATCATAGAGGTCATTGGAAGGAGGGACACTGGGTTTTTGGTGGAATAGAGAGAGGTACCGGCAAATGTTTCCTTGTGGATGTACCGGACCGAACTGAGGCAACATTAAGTGCTATTATTGAACAGTAAATTGCAAATAATATACATAGGTACATTAAAATGCATGTGAAATTTGGTTGGCTTCTGTAAAAATTTTATCAGAATAATTTAATTTGCAATAATTTTGTAGAGTTCCCCATGGAATGTTGGGTTTTTATTGTGCTATTATTAAACAGTTACAATGTTATTATAGGTATATTATGCCAGGCACAATTATTATGTCTGATGGTTGGAGAGCGTATTCTAACCTCAATAGAATTCATGGAGGTATATACGAAAATCGTGTAATAATTTTTATTTTATTAAAATAATGATTTTTATTTTGCAGCAAATCAACTGAATAATAGAAAACCAGAAATTATTTGTTATTGTATTTATTTTATTATTATTTAGTTCCCGCTATTCTATAATTTATTAAAAATAAATTTGGTTCAATATAATATACTTTTATTTTCCTCAAATAGATAAATTAGTTCTCCGAACATTTATTTTCTTATAGTTTTGATCCTATTGTCCTATTGAAAACCCAGTTTAAATATGCATTATAAATCTTACAATCGTAATTTCCTTTAATATCATGTATTTCCAACATCACTTTAAGTGTTCGTTTTACGCACGTAACCTTCAGTAAGTGAGTGAGAGATTACCATGCCACATCACTTCTACTCACATCAGTTTTACTCATCTACTTTAAGAAAAACATTCCAAGTACTGAAACAACCCTATATTTCGCTTCCCATCGATTTATTAGTAATTACATTAAAAAAATAATGATAATAATTACATCCACTGTATAAATATATCATAAAATTGTATTATTCATTCTATCAGTCAATATAGTGAATAGATATCAACCTTGCAACATCGCTAGAGTAGTGACACTTGTTCACATAAAATTCGTCTGACTGCGCAGCTGCGCGGTCAGACCATAATTTAGTACAACTATACTGCATGATTACCGAGACTTGTTTATGGATACTTTATAATGTATATACGACTATAAAATTAGATATTAATTTTTATTAACGAAAATTATATAAAAACTAACTGACAATATATTAATTAAATTGACAATCTATTATTGTATTTATAACATTGTGACGTGAGTGTATTGGGTGATTCCATATCCAACATTCTTTCATTTATATCATTGATTTGGCCCACGTTCCATTCACTTCTGGTCCTGATTGCTTTGTTTTTTTAAATTTATCATAATTTGTCATTGACTGAATGCAGGTTCCTGCAGAGTGAAGACAATTCACTAATTCCTGTACCTATAGTCGTGACTTAAGGCGGACTTGAGGCCATGCTTACTATGATGCCCTATCTTGAGCAATGCTTGGGACAGGACAGTTGTCAGTTTTGTTTACGCGCTGTCATTATTTACTATTATTGTTGCTTTATCTTATATTATGTCGCTGCATTGTCAGCAACATTTCATTGAGAAAATAACTAGAATTGCCAATAAAAAAAAATGTTATTCAAGAGAGTTCGCACTATAGTATAGACAGAAGTATTCAATATTGCTTAGCTATGATCGCCTCAAGTTGGAGATTGAGATCAGACTATGGGCATTAAACATGTAGACTAATAACTTGTTAAATGTAGTAAAGTTCCTAGCCACCACACGGTGAAGGGTTTAATCTTGACCACCCATACAGTAGATTGGTTTCCGACGTACCTATATGAATATATCCATGTCTCTGTTGACAAGCACCAATCTCTTCATAAAATTTTTTTACCCAGGTTCCAAAGGGCATTAAAGATGTCATTTTCCTTGCCTTCCAAAAGCTATCTACACTGTTTTGTTCATTCGCAAGGTCCACCAATTTTTTTCGGCTCTATTTCCTTAACTGTGACCTAGATTCTTTCAGTCTTGCGTTTAATTTTTTTTATGTCGTTCGATATTTTTGGGTCTCCATCTAGACGACGTCTTCTTTTCGGGAGTGGTCAAGGCCCCTCGGGAAGTCTGGGGAGTATTAGGATCCTCATTTTCCTAAGTAAATATAAGTTTTATTAAAATCGGATAAGCCACAAAAAACCCATAGAATGATGCTAATATTTTGGGCCTTCTCTTAACGAGATTTTCTACAGCGGCCCCATGTATGATGTAATCGATGAAGTTTGCTTTTTGGGATATTACAGTGGTCTTACAGTTTTAGTGTTTGACTAATTTGTGGCTTATCCCCTTCTAGTCCCAAGGCCTTCAATTGACAGGATCTGTTTTTCAAGTTTTGATCGATTCGAGTCGCTCGATTTCTAAGATTTCGCTTTAACAAATGTTAATCGATAGCTATGAATATAGTGATAACACGTGTCAAAAGCACCATCTGGAGGTCGTTTGTAAAAATCTGAAATAATGAATGAGCCATAATCGCTGCTTACAGTAATAATCCTCGATATTAAATTCGTTCATGCAGATTGTACAGACTGCCATAGTATTAACAAGAGTAAAGCAACTTTTACACTTATTTTTTGGAATTGTTATACTCCACGTGCACAAGCGCCAGCTGATGACATTTTTGTTAAATTGGCGAATGAGTAGAGACACAGTAAGCAAAAAATAAAAAATAATATTAAATAGAACAACCAAATTGGACGACAAACTTTTCTTTTCTTTCCAAGTAATTCCTTATTACATTATTATAATGAGGATTATTGCCTGGATTGCCTATACTTCATTTAATAAGGGTTGAGAAGAAATATTTGAGGGGAGTCGCCGTTGTCGTGAACCAAGCAATTTATTTTGATATACCACCGCACCACCGCCACACTGATAAGTAGAAGAAAAGGAATCGAATCGACTGCTCTTGATTTCCGCTGTGGGAATATTACGCTGTCAGTCAGTGAAAAGTGGGTTTTAATTCCGAATAATGACAGTCAGAAAAGATATTTTCCACTTAATTAGGTCGAGAAATAATTTTGTAAGGGTGTAATTTGAGGTATTTTGGTTGAAATACGTTTCGAGATTATGGTTTCTTGAACGATGATTGAAGCCCACTTTGCACAGAGCATTCACATACCCAAATGTTCGTGTAAAATCTGATATCTTTACAATGTCAGCTAGCTCGTCCACCTTGAATTTGCGATCGTTCATAACTGGTTTGTGAAATTTGTGGACGTTTCTTGGAATAACAGCCTTATTTGGGCGTCTACTGCGCTCTGCATCATTTGGGCTGGTACGACCACGTTTAAAATCCGCAATCCACTTCTCTACCATGTGTCTCGATGGAGCAGAGTTCGGATAATGAGTATCAAGCCATTTTTTGGTTTCCATTGTATTTTTTTTCATCAAAAAGCAATGTTTTATCAAAACTCGGAATTCACTTTTTCCACAATGCTATAACTCACAAATCCATTGTCAGATTGCTGTAAAATTTATACACGTATCGTTTGAAGGTTAGTAGTAAATAAAAATCATATGGAAAAAATTCTAGGAACACCATCTAGGTGTCATCCTATGGACTTTTTGAATGGACGAATATTCTTCTATTGTGCAACAGTAAACTATTGTGCTTTTAACATTAATCGGGCGTATAATCACAGCAGGGTATTCTTGATAGTGAATTAAGAACGCGTTTTGATTTTCTCAGTTTGTATCTGCGTACAAAATTATGTTCCATTTGTTTCCTCTATCGCAGCTGAAGAAGAGTCAAGTCGCAGAAATGGCTGAAGTATTCTATACAACCTTTTTCGAAACTGGGGTTCATCAATATGAGCCTTGACTTAATTTTCGGCAAATTATAGTATTTTGGAAAAAAAAATAGTTGTAAGATATAATGCCGTCAAAGTTAAGTGTTACAATAATTATACAATATATGTTTCAGTTAAAACAGTAAATACATTAGATATATTTGCTCTCAACCTTAATCCAGGATAATCCTTTCAAAATCTACTCTAGATCGAAATCTGTTTCTATATTTACTCAGCCAAAGTGTAATCGAATTTGGTTAATTGACAATATATTCGTTCTATACACGTTGTTCATTCCCACCCCGAAACAACCGCAGCTTTTTAGAGACCCATTAAGCGGTAAATTTACAAGGCAAAATCTACTACTTGTTTCATTAAATTGAGAAGTAAATCTCATTAAGTTATTTCGTATATACGCTAAACTTATTTAGACTTGTGCACCGAAGTGGAAATAAACGTATTAACCGGAAGGTTTATGGCAACACTGAATTGGGATGTAATTAGCCAAGCAAAAAAGGGAACTGCGATAAAAACGTGACTAATAAAGACATTTTACAATGTAAGGCTAAAACTCCAAGAGTTATAATTTTTGAGTCATGCAACAAGATGTACCAGTTAAACTTTCATCTAAAATCAATCATCAAAAGTTTATCAAACCACAAACAAAAAATAACAAGGCTATCAGAAAGGTACATAACCTTAAAAAATGTGATATATCTCCCCTTTTTCATATACATCAATATAACAATACATTTTAAGAAGGGTGAAAAATAAGATAGATTATCCACTATCGGTATTCAGTGGCATGCTTTTTGCAGAATATTCTACTTTCGTATTACTGTGTTTTGCACAACGGAATAATGCATCATAGAGCTGTATGAGCAATTGTATATATATGCTGTATCTGCTCTGGCAGTATGGTATTTGATGAAAATGCTTAAACCGGAAAATACATTCATTTACACTTGTCTCTCACACACGCACCCCTCGGAGATGCATTTGATAAAAGTAATGGATTTTGATTTAGGCGCACAATAGACGTAGTTTCCAGCTGGTTGAAAGTGGTCCGGCTGTTTCTCGGATGTTCATTAATTTATTTTGGGAATCGAACATAGACAGCAAGTTCAATAACTTAAAAAAAAGGTGGCACCCAATAAAATCCACTCTGGTAGGTATTAATTTCAGGCATCTGACTTATAGCATGCTTCGAAGGAATCTTCATTTTATTCCACTCCCATCGGTGCTTACACATCCAGAAGTAATTTTGTAAGTTAGTTTTCGGAATAGTCTTCAGGCCACTCGTCGCACTTGGCTCTATCTTCTCTATGCTGTTTGAAAGCTAATTTGGCGATCTCATCCGCTATGTTTCCGAGTTGTCTGAAATTTAGCAAAATTATACCGTTATTCAAAAAAGGATCTCCAGATGAATTGAACAACTATCGCCCTATTTCTATAGTGCCTGTTCTAGGCAAAATTTTTGAAAAGATACTCTTTAAACAATTAGCCAACTATTTTGAAAGAAATAATTTATTTTCTCCGAAACAATTTGGATTTAGACCGACACTTAACACCGTTTCAGCTATAGAAAACTTTATAAATAGCGTTAGAACCGCTTTTGAGAGTAGAAGGCTTGTGGGGGCTTCTTTTCTTGATTTAACAAAGGCGTTTGATTGCGTCTCACACGATATCTTGTTGAGTAAACTGGAGCGATACGGTATGAGTGCGAATTCGATTCGTTTGCTGAGTTCATATCTCACTGGTGTAACGATGTTTGAGTCAAAGTCTTCTCAGCCCTTGTTGAGCTCTCACAGGGCTCGGTGCTCTGACCTCTATTGTTTTTGATTTTCGTTAATGATTTACCGCTACATCTGCCATGCTCTGACCTGACATTGATTGCAGACGTTCAACTATTGTCGATGTTGAACTGTCGAGTGATGTTCTGGCCTCAAATATGATTACTTCACAGTCGAGGGCTGCGGACTGGTTTGCAGCTAACAAACTCTGTATGAATGCCAATAAAACAGCTACTAAAATATTTACATTACGTGAGACGGATGTTGCTGTGTCTGGTGGTCTGGTAAAGTTTTTGGGTGTCACTTTGGACCAAAAGCTAACCTGGGCGCGTCATGTCGAGGTTACCATTGCCAAGTTGTCTAAGATTGCGTTCATGTTGCGAAGCTTGAAGGGTGAAGTCTCTTTTAATGTTTTGAAATAAGCATATTATGGCCTGTTTCACAATGTGGCTTCATATGCTTTGTCAATTTGGGGACACTCTTGTCATGCTAGTCGGGTATTCGCAATCCAAAGACGAGTGGTTCAAATAAAATAAAATAGAGAGGATGTCAGACCTAAATTTAAAGAATGTAAAATAATTACACTCCCGTGTCTCTATATCTACAATTCAATTATGTATGTGAAAAATAATTACAATCTGTACATAAGACATGAGGAAGTTCACAACCACAATACCAGAAACAAAAATGACATTCTTCCTGAATATATGAGGTTGGGGAGAAGCAGAAATTCTGTGAATTATTATGGTCCCACATGCTATAATCATTTGCCAGATAGTTTGAAAACACTGAGCCTTGCAATGTTCAAAAATAGATTAAAAAACTACTTAATACACCAGGCTTTTTACTCCATTGATGAATTCCTCAGCACTGACTTTCTGTTTTGATTAAGTTATTATATACATTTCTATGTTTTTATGTTGTGTTATGCAATATTTTAAACCTTTTTTTTGGTAATGACATGTAATGACAATAAATAAATAAATAAAAAGCAGAAGAAAGCACTTTGGTACTCAAATGTGAGTTCAGCCTATTTACAATGTTCGAAATCAAATCCTAAACAAACCCTTATTTCACTCAAAGTGTCCTATTACAAACATTTGACATTTAAACAAAATGGGGCATTTCCTCGCTATACCCTCGCTGTTCAGCATATAAATTAACCTTTTCCTGGTAGATATATTGGCTAAAGAGGACCAGAGGCTTTTTTCTGTAAGGAATCCTTCAGAACGTTCAACAGCTTCAACGACAACATCTGCAGGATGTTGCTGAGTTTGAACTTTGTGTATTCCTGTAATAATTAGCCTTGTAATCCATGAATCCTTCGAAACAATTTTGAGCTTTCATTACCTATGATCTTTATTCGTTACCTACAGTCTAGCTACAAACTTGAAGGTGCGGCCTCAAAATAAGGATTAAATTTCTGGGATGTTAACTTTGGTTCAAATTTACTTAAAACCGTATAGAATTTGTAAAACAAACTAAAGATAGACATAAACATGAAATTCCTTTTACATGGCTAAACGATTCCTGGAAAAGTTACTCTCGAAAGCAGCAATTACATGACGAATGTGTTTTGGAAATGATTGAATTTACATAATGCCAATTTGCATGAAAACTCTACACCCGCTCTTTTGGTTAAGTGCACATATTACCCCAATTTACTACACACTCAAAACTAGGAGAAGTATATTTTACACAAGCAGGAAAATGCAGCAACTGGTTTGAGCACCAGAGTTTTGGGAAAATACGGTTATATTTTGACACTGTTATACTTATACTATACTCGTATGTATGTAAACGAAGAAGCGAGGTCTGCCGCAAAACAAGCATCTGGTTTGATTTTAATTTGTTTGAAATTTAGTCAAGTTTAAACTGAACAATGTTTATTTGATTATGCTTTATTGGATAAATAATATGGTACATTGCATATTCATGTGTTTCAATTTGGAAGTATGTGGGTTTTAGCCGTCTACAGTTTGTATTAATTTAATTATGTATGTGTAGATATATATTTTTATATTATTTCATGTGTTTAATTCAAAAAGGCCATAACTCAGCAACAGTGCATGGATGAACTTAATTCAATTTTTGGCGATGAAGCTCCATCAAGGACCAATGTTTATCGATGCTATGGTGAATTCAATCGTTGTCGTAGTTCACAGCAGTTAGCAAAAATAAATAAATAAAACGCTGGCAACTATGTTTGTATGAAGAGAGATAGTCGGCTGTCATGAGGTTGTATATTGGGTATATGCCGGAGGTGTAGTACTGCCCATTGTAACAGAGGACACAAGCACTGCCAAGGGTGTCAAGGTTTTAGTTTTTTAAGGTTTATCAGTGCATATTTTTAAGGTTAGGCGTGGACTGTAACAGAGTCTATTGGCCGGTTATAATAATTTTATTTATTTATTTCTGTTCTGAAGTTTGCGTAAATGAGAGGAAAAACAAAACAATATTATTGTTTAGGATTTGGTATATTATTAAAGTGCGAGGTTTGTACAAAATAAAAAAAGTGAAAAATAATTATTTTTTCATCGATATCTATTTGGTGCTCTTCAAAGTAATCCTCTTCAGATATGATACAATTGTGCCAGGGGTTTTTCCCAGTCCTCGAAGAACTTCTGATGTGCGCTTTTTCGTATGTGCTTCCACTCTTTCATAGAAATGTGTTCCTTATCTCTGCAATATTGGAAAAACGCCCTCCTGCCATGTGTCTTTTCAGATTTTGGGAATAGGCCAAAAAATGACCAAAAAGCAACGATGTGTAAGGAGGTACATTATCGTAATGCCAAAGCCATGAATTGTTTTGCCACAAATTGGGCGTCTTCTTCGTATTACTCCAAGGAAATATTTTTTAATGCCGTACGACCTTCGGGCAGTGATCCACACTTGACGTACTTTTTTTTATCTTGGTTCTTCTGGCGGTTTCAATTGGAATGATTGAGCTTGCGGGTTTCGACGTCATAACCACATGCTAATGTTTCGTCATCAGACATAACCCTGTTAAATAAATCTGTATCATCGCTGATGTCATTTAATAGCTGCAGAACGAAGCTCATGCCATGGTTGGAGAACTTATTTTTATTTTCAAGACAAAATTTAATGGATACAAATTTCTGGATACATTTTTTTCGATAGCACAAAAATCGTCTTAAATACGTCTTAATTTTATATTTGAAAAAACAAACTAAAGACACAAAATGGCTGGGCATGGGCCTATCATTATGCCCTGGTTTTGATCACCTCAAGCCTCATTTTCAATCAACATTAAAAAAAGTATACCCCTGCAAAATTGAAGCAAACCTTGTGTTATATAACGAAGATATAAATTGCGAGCAATTTTCAGTTTATTACAGAAAACAGAACGAAACGACCACACTGTAGGAATTTTGTCAGTATTTTCGCTCTCTACGGATTTGGCAACCCAGGTGTTGCAATCTGGCAACTGACAGCTCTATCGTAAAGTTGGACATTTTTGAGGTTATACGTACTCAGAACGTTTTGACATACATTAAAATTTAATTATTCGTATATAAGATAGTGGAGACCACGATTGTATTTTTTTTCTTTCGTAATTAAATTACATTCTACTGCTTCAAATGGATTAGATACTTCTTTAATGAAATATTTCTCCGATTTCCACTTTTAATTATTAATCAATACAACCCGGTAATTTTATTATCTCCCTGTGAGTTACTCGTCGACCATTGGCGGAAAACCCATTTCACTAAACTCAATAAGCTCGTAACTATTTGGTGTAATAATATTGATGTGTGTTTCTGCAGCCAGTCGAGTCGTGCCAAATAAAACAGCAAAAAACATAACAGAAAGAATAGAAAATGCAAAAATACTACTGACGGGTTTTATTCGTCAAAATCTACGGCCTGGGCATTAGAGCCAACAACAACAACAAATGATTGTTAAATTGAGCCACGCACAAAAAACACAATGCAAGCGAAAAAAGCAAAACCTGAACATACAGAGCGGCTATTGAAAATATTATAATGACTTGAACTTGAGCTACCGCGTAAGCAGAGTTTATATACAGAGTGAGTCTGTCGGTTTACTGTATGAAACCTGTAGCTGTATTGATTTTTTGTCAGTGTGGTCGTATTTTGATAAACATTGCAAATATACAGGGTGGCCCAAAAAAAAAAGAATATATCAAAGAGATGTTTTTTTAAATCAAATATCCTATAGTTAAGGAGATATTTTAATAGTGCCTCAAAAATAAATGTTATTTGGTATAGGATGTCCTATCTCTTAGGTGCAGATTCTAATTCTGCATGAATTTCCTCCTTCAAAAATCTTGGATTGGAATTGTCTTCCGATATGTGAAATTGAAATGCATATTTGTGTCGAGCTTCCTCTTTCTTTAAGTTATTATTTACTATTCCATGAAGCCCTATATATTTTGAAGTTACTTAGATTCCTTGTATATCGTGAATTCCTTTTTGTCTCAATATTGCTTTGTTTCTGCAAATGCACAGCATTTTAATAAGTCGTTTCGTATCTTTCCCTACTGCATCTGACTACAGAAGAATTAAGGCAACTAGAAAACTTAAAATTGCCTTTTATTGAAATAGTATGTTAGAAAAGAAACTTGTGTGTCTTTTTCGACAGTTGTTTTTTCCAATCGCTTGACTATTTTCACTGGCTCGATGTCGATGATGAAAGAATGAACGGAAAATGGAGAACGATAGTATACGATAATAATAATAGATATACAATGTGTCCACAAATCAAACACTGTTCAAATTTAAAAATCTCATTTATATTTTATCACAGTAAAATTCGCTGGGTTTGGATTCAAATTTGCAGTTTGTTGAAACAGTTCTAGGGTACGATTTTGAATCTAGCGTTAGTGAACGCTTCTCCTTCTTAGGTAGGTTCAAAATTAGTGGGTCTGCGCCGGACCCTCCACAGTGACCAGTATATAGTCCAACCAGGCAGCTTAGATGAGATCTACTCATATCCAACAACTTCCTGGCCCTTGAACCCTTTCGAGTACCTGTATGGTTTTGCCAAAAGTTCTGAACTTTTGTCGTTATCCAGGTATTAAGTATGTATTTGGCAGTGCTAAACGCTATGCCCGTTGTGGTTTCTGGTCCGACGAATTCTCGTTCAGCCCCTCCTCTTGCCAGAGAGTCGGCCATTTCATTCCCCCTTAAACCAGAATGGCCAGGGATCCAGACCAGAGTCAGGTTATTATTTCTCCCGATATTGGAGAGTCGGTTTTGACAATTCCACACTGTTCTTGATGTGGATCTTGATGAGCTTAGGGCCTTTATAGCCACTTGGCTATCAGATAAAATTTTTATTGACTTTCGCGCACAGTGCTCCTGGTCGAGTTCCTGAGCACCCAGATAGATCAATGGCCAGAACTTTTGCCTGGAATACAGTAACATGGTAACCCAGACATTCAGACATTTTTGTCTTGGGTCTGCTGTCATAGACTCCGGCAACTGTACCTGAGTTTGTCTTTGAGCCATCAGTTAACCAGAAATAGTCCGTACTTTGCAACTCCTCCCACGCAGGACCCATTGATCTCTGCTGGGGAACAGAGTTTTATAAGGCAGATCATAGTTTATTACATCGGAGTTCATTCCCAAAATGCTGTGACACTCAATGCTGACCAGCAGTCTGTTTTCCTCCATATGTGCCTCTACCATTACATCGAGTAGTATGATATAATCTGTATGTAGTTCACCTGGCCTCCTTTTCCAGAACTATATGAAGAGGAGTTAAATCCAGGAGTCCATAGCTGCTGACGGTGTGGTGGATAATGCAAAGTAATAGCCAAACAAGCTTGTCTTTGCAAAGCAGATAGTTTTGCTTGGGTTATTCGATGTAAGGCTTTCGTCCACCAAGCAACTGCTCCATACGGTATTATTGGACTTATGACCATAACGTATATCCAGTAAATTTGTTTGGGTTTCATTCCCCAGGAATTTCCACAGATCCATCGACAAGCCTATAAGGACAGTCTTCCTTTTTGTAGAGCCCTTTCCAGATGAGTATTCCAGTTGAGCGTTTTGTCTAGCACCAATCCTCTGTTTCATATGGTACGATCTTTCCATCGAAAGAAGGTAGTTAGTCCGTCCAGCTTCCTTTTCTTAGGTCGAAGCTCTATATTGCGTACATTGAAGATCGCATGCTTGTCTGGTTTATCTGTTTTCTTCGACAAACGATAGGTCTACTTAAATATGCTCTCAAAGTGATACTCATCATCAAAATGTTCCAATATCACAGGTCCTCCTTCTTTAAAAAGATCAGGAGATATGCCTTCAGAGCCAACTGGTTTGTTGTTTTTAAGTTTTCGAACAGCTTTATTGACTTCTTGCAGAGAAGCTATATATATATTTTCAACTCAATGATCATCTCTATAATCAGGATTTCGGAATGGTTATGGGCTCACCTTTGTCTCCAATCCTGAGTAATATCTTTTTGGAAGATGTTGTGATTTACATTAATACTTTGTATATTTGTTTGAGTTTGATTTGTTATAGTTGTAATTTAAAATAATACTCTATATATAGTTTGATTTGATATAAATATCAGATTGTTAATAGTTTTGAATAGTGAGATTGTCAAAATAAAATAGCTTGACAAAAATAGTCAAAAAATGGCAGTATTTAATAGAAAATATCACAGTTTCAATACAGCCACAACATTTGGTCCTTGAGCATTAGAAACAGTACTTGGAAAGCAGTTTATAAGTTGTTTAATAGTGAAAATTTAAAAAATTATAAAAAAGTGACAAAAATATTCAAGATGAAACTTCACAAAAAATTAATAGTTTAAAATAATATAGAAGAATTAAAAGGATTTTCGAATAGAACAGAATAATATGAAGCCAGAAGTGCTACGAAATCCAACAGCAAACGATCTGAAATGTCTTCACGACAAGTACAACTATTAAAATTGGAAGTAAAGAAAAAGCTAGCAGTTTTGGAAAAAGAACAAGAAAAAGAACGTATAGAACGAGAAAAACAACAAGAAAAAGAACGTACAGAACGAGAAAAACAACAAGAAAAAGAACGTATAGAACGTGAAAAGCTACAACAAAAAGCCCTTTATGAAAAGGAAAAAGAAATTATAGAATTAGAATTACAAATGCAGCTAAGTCAAATAGGTCATCGGTATGTACAGAATTAGATAGAAATATAGTAGAATTAGATAACGATTATCCAGTATTACAAGACAAAATACAAGATATCAATAAATGGTTAACAAATAATGATCGTGAACCTAAGAATGGGGCTGAAACACGTGTAGATTATAATACAGTAGATATTAGAAACAGAAATTAAGAAAATATAGAAAAAATATTATTACGACAGACTAATATCTACTGTATTATAATCTACACGTGTATCAGCCCTATTCTTAGGTTCACGATCATTATTTGTTAACCATTTATTGATATCTTGTATTTTGTCGTGTAATATTGGATAATCGTTATCTAATTCTAATATATTTCTATCTAGTTCTGTACATACCGATGATCCTATTTTACTTAGCTGCATTTGTAGTTCTAATTCTATAATTTCTTTTTCCTTTTCATAAGGTGCCTTTTGTTGTATCTTTTCACATTCTATACGTTGTTTTTCTCGTTCTATACGTTCTTTTTCTTGTTGTTTTTCTTGTTCTATACGTTCTTTTTCCAAAACTGCTAGCTTTTTCTTTGCTTCTAATTTTAATAGTTGTACTTGTCGTGAAGACATTTCGGGTCGTTTGCTGTTGGATTTCGTAGCACTTCTCGCTTCATATTCTTCTGTTCTATTCGAAAATCCTTTTAATTCTTCTATAGAAGACTTCGAGGCAACCCATCAAACCTCAAATTTGGGAGATACGTCGATGATATATTCGCGATTTGGCCACATAATAAAATGAATTAAACAATTCTTTAACTTCTATAAATTCTAAAAAAACAATAATTAAATTCACAATTGAAATATAAGAAAATATCAAATTCCCTTTCCTGGTTATTTCAGTGATTCAAACTAATAATTCTGAGATATAAAGGAAGAAAACACACATAGATAGATAAAATCATCATGCAACTGTTAAAAAGATAATAGCTAAATGTCTAGTAGAAATTACGAAGAAATTCCTCCCTTTTGCCGCTCGATATAAACATATATTAATAGAGATGCTCTCCAAAACTCAGTTATCGTGTAGGCGTATAGATACACTATGAATTTAACTAAATCCTAAAGAGCTTGCGGGTATTACACGTAATGTTTTTGGGGTTGTTTCTTGCAAAATTAATTTATGTTTATTGGTATGGAACAAAAACATTATGCTACACTCATAACATGGCTGAAATCCCTTAGTGTTAGACTAGGAAAGGATCTACTTACTCCAAAACAGACCGTCATTATAAGCGAAACTCCAAATAATGGCTTAAACGTCTCAAGTTATTATGGCGAAACAGATATGACCCCATTAGATGGAATGGATAGTCGAAAGAGGACGCAAAATAATATGGTAGAGTAGGTGATATTTTGTTTTTAGCTTCCAAATTGCTCATCAAAACAAAAATTATGTTGATGAAGGTTTTCTTCCGTTTTATGTACTGTGATATGTGGTCAAATTTACGCAAATCAAAGATAAATCTGCAGGAAGTATTCTGAACATATTGCAATCTTCGCTTTTTAGCTAACTCAATACAGGGATACTAAACAAAATTGCAGTAATTTAAAACAGATAACACTAATGACTCACACAACTTTCTTCGCATTTTGAAATTCAGCAAATATTTGTTTGCATATAATAGCTTCAGGCGCACATACGTTGATTTGAGAATCTGATTTACATGGCCATCAAAACTAAGTTTTTCATCCAAGGTGACCCCAAGTACTCTCATGTTGTCCGCGAACAGTAAGGTGTCATTTGCTAATCGCAAACTTATTCGTTCTTTAAGAGCAGCACGAGTGGTTTCTCGACAGAATAACATCATTTTGGTTTTATTTGCATTTAATTTTTGAATTATGCATTTCAGAAAAATCAGATATTGCAATCAAATCCTCTGATACTTGTTCGTTGACATATTCCGTTTTGGTTTGATCGATGACATATTATAATAATTGGGTATCGTCCGTCCGCAAAAGCACTGACATTGCTAGCATTAACTTGATAAAAAATACTTGCTGTGTATACTATAAAGAGTAGCGGACCCAAAATTGATCCTAGCGGAACGCCAGAAATGACAGGCTTTGCAACCGATGACAAATTCTTGCTGTGCGCCAACTGATATTGCAAGATCGTCATGTGACCTATCAAGAGATTCAGACAACCTTAGGCATTAGTGGGACCAGCATACATTCAATATTGCATAAACATTTGATTGTCAAAAAAATTTGTTCGCGTTGGATCCCACACAATTTGTCAATCGCTCAAAAAAAGGCTCGTGTCGATTGGTCGAAAGAAATGCTCAAAAAATACGATCGCGGTGCTTCGAAACACGACTATGACATCGTGACAGGTGATGAATCGTGGATTTACGCGTATGAGCCTGAAAGTAAACAGCAGTCGACTGTGTGGGTGTTTTAAGATGAGCCAAATCCAACAAAAGTTGTTCGCGTACGAAGCACTTCCAAGCAAATGGTCGTCTGTTTTTTCGAAAAAACTGGACATGTCGCAACGGTACCACTAGAACAACTCAGAACAATTCTGAGTGGTACACAACCATTTGTTTGCCAGTTGTCTTCCAAGACATCAGGAAAACCAACCGCCGAAGACTGTTCGCAGATACAATAATACAATACCGCATGTGATATGCAAGGGCAAATCATTTACATATAATAAGAATAACAGAGGCCCAAGAACACTACTCTGCGGAGTGCCGACATCCAGACTTTCCTGACCCGATACACAATCATTTACCCTAACAGATATCTCACGTTGTTCGAGGTATGACTGAATCCATTTATTTATGGGGAATCTCAGTCCTAAAGACTCAATTTTGCTCACCATAAATGATTTGTCGATAGTGTCGAAAACTTTGGACAAGTCCAACATTAGTGCAACAACAAAGTGACCTCGATCGGTCAATTCGTGGACGTGCTGTACCAACTCAGCAGTACATGTCTCGGAGGACAACCATCGCCGACAATCAGTAATCATGCCCGTAGAAGACAAAAAGACTTCAATCTTATGTGCTATAGCCTTTTCAAATATTTTAGAGATTACGCTTAGTAAAGAAATGGGCCTATAGTTTTCGATACTCGTGTGGTCACCCTTTTTAAAAACTGGCATTATCACTGCTCGCTTCAGCTCGGACGGAACCGTTAACAAGCTCACACAAATGAGGAGCCAGCAGATCAGCACATCGCTTAACCACCCGTACGGGGATGCCGTCCAAGCCAGTAGAATTCTTATCTTTAAAATTTTTTATTATTGATTTTATATCATTTTCATTGATATATAAGTTAAGCAAGAAAATCAACCGTTGTATGGGGACTCCAAGAGTCGCTCTGTATACACCTGTAAACTTCAGTTATTCTAGTTTGTAAAGCTCAATATGGCCGCTCTGTTCACCTTGCTTTATCATTCCAGTAACAAAATGAAATTCGATTTCCGAACTCAATACGGCATGCAATAGTTTGGTTTACCAATCAACCGGAGACCGAACTCGACTATAGTCTCTCGGAGGGTATAGTGAGTTTGTGTGACAAATTTGTACATGTACCAGAAATTTCCAAAACCAAAGACATTTGTGCTCATTGAATATTATCGGAGAGTTGCAAATGTTTGTCTCGGCACGTTGAATGCAATTTAAATCGTGGGCCAAAGTGTACGCTGTCGCTGTCTGTGTGCTGATTGACATTATGGTAAAGGAAATTTGTCGTGTTATTTGGAAATTGGGTCAAATAATAGCGTCTAGTTTACTGGATCTTCACTTTTTTGGTTTTCATTAAACATGGAATGGATATTTATTTATAACTTTCGTAAATTCTAAAGTATTGATCTTTAAAAATATGACTCACTTCACACATACTACGTTCCTTTTATTAATATCACGATTCCAAATATCGTATAAACTGTGACAGCTACCGCACACAAAAGGTAACTGTCAAGCAAGTTATTAGTAAAATAAATGGCACCAAAGTTAGAAACAAATATTTCCAAATTATGACAAACCAACGAATTTCAAAATAGAGAGATGCCGGGGCGGGTGGTCTAGTGGTTAGGCACGCTAGACTGGAGCAAACCGTCCCGGTATGTAGTTGGTTCGAACCCCGGACCAACTGCATTTAGTTGCTCATTAGGCTAAGATATAATGTACACACATTAAATATTACAGAAATAAAAACTGAGCTGGCTGTATGCAACAAAGGTTGCAAGGCCATAAAAGTTGGTATCGCTTAGGCGTTACTAACTTAAAAAAAAAAAATAGAGAGATATGGTAGAATCATAACTGCAACCAACGAATTTCAAATTAGAGAGATATGGTAGTTCTAAAAAATAACCTTCACCACTATTAACGTTATTTTAACATCTGGTTAAACCAACTAATTTCAAAATAGAAAGATACTATAGTCAATTTTAATTTGAAGTTTTTTGTATATTTTTGTTAAGTTTTACAGTATTTTTAGGCATATAATATTAAAATTAAAATACAATATTTGTTATTAAGTTTCTGTGCCGTCATTGGTAGAGCATTCGCCTCGCATGCGAAAGGTTAAGAGTTCGAATCCTAACTCTGGCAATACTTTTTTTTATTTATTTTTTTTTATGTTTTTTTTGAATTTTTTTGTTGAATTTTTATTTTTTTACAACCCTCAATGACTTTTGTCATAGTTAAGACTACCACAAGACGACTATGAAATCCCGCAAAGGATTTCTTGTTTTATACATAAATTCCTTCATGGTTTCGTTACGACAATCCCCTTTCCTATAGTCCGATTTCAGAGCCATCATCTTTGGTAAAGAGATCAAACTCAAGTTTCAAAAGCTTTCGAAGAGAATTTCGGAAGCAAATTAACAAAAGGATAGCGTGTAAAAAGAGTGCGATTTATAATCAGTAAGATCTCAAAACAAGTCAAAAACGATATGGAATTTCTTTAGTGAGATTACAGGTAAAACCAGAAATGCAAACAGTACGATTATAGTCAATAATAATGATAATCATGTGTCAAACCCTTCTGAGGTGTCCACTATTTTCTGTAAAACAAATTGGAGTCGCATTTCATTGGGAACATGTCGACCCATTGCACGGTTGGTCCTGTGAACCATCGTAGCATGTTTTTCAGTCCTGTTACTGACCGAAAGGTATCCAAAATAATCCAAAATATGCCGAATAAGAAATCAACTGGGATGGATAATATACCTCTAAAAATTACTCAAATATTCTCTAGCTGAATTGACAAATATGTCAGTTCAGTATGGTATATTCCCTGAACAACTTAAGCATGCCATCGTTGTTCCAATATTTAAAAAAGGAGATCGCACTTCTGTCGAGAATTATAGACCGATATCGCTCTTGAGTGTATTTTCTAAGATCATGGAGAAGATAGTTTCTGAGAGAATATTTGGTTTCTTAAATGCTGCAAAAATTATAAACAAATGTCAGCATGGATTTCGGCCTGGCTTCTCTACGGAAACTTACACGTTCGATTTCGTCCAGCAGATACATGATTTGACGGATGATGGACACTGTTATTCCATTTGACCAGTGCTTTTGACGTGTTGGATAGGGCTTTTTGTGCAGGAAGATCGATTATTTGGGTTTACGTGGGCCAGTTTACTCCTATTTGAGTAATAGGAAAATGGCCGTAAAAATTGAATCACATATATCAGAACTCCAAGAAGTTAATTTAAGTACTCCGCAGGGTGGCATACTTGGTCCACTACTTTTTTTTTTGTATGTTAACGATCTTCCCGCAAATATCTCTCAGGGCTCGGTGTACATGTACGCTGACAATACCTCCATACTTTTACATGAAAAAAATCCTGAAGCTTTAAAAAATAAAATTGATGCGACTCTGAAGGAATTTCAATCCTGGTGCCAAAAAAATAGACTGATTGTTAATTATGGTAAGACTATCGCCTTACATTTCAATAAGAATAAAAGTCCACTACTTTTCAATATACATTTTGAAAACCTTTTGCCATGGGCTGGATCGGCTAAATTGTTGGGCGTCTATATTGATCCTGAACTTAATTGGATCGAACATGTTAACAACCTTTGTAGTAAACTTAGTAAAAGTCTTTATTCTTTAAAAAGCTTATATGGACAAGCAATCTCTCATCTCAGTATAGTACGCTCTTATACATTCAACAATCTCATCTAACATAGCTATCTGGGGGAGATGCACAGAAATGATTAGTGTTCATTCTACAAAAAAGAGCAATTCGATATTTATTCAACATACCATACAGGGGAACCTGCAGACAGGCTTTTAGAGAGAATGGTATGCTTACTGTAACATGTATTTATTTATACAAATTGCTTGGTTTCATATTTAAACGCAGACACCAAGCACGGACATTATCTTACTCGAGGAAGGGATAATTTATACCCGCCTCGCCCCAAACATGAGTTTTTTAAAAAATCGCGACTGTATACTGGCTATTACTATTTAAACAGTCTTCCTTCAGTTATAAGGTGCTGCCCAACCGAGAACGGTTTTAAAAAATCATTAAAAAAATTTCTAATCAATGGCGCGTTCTACAGCCTACATGAATTTACTGCCTCAGTATAGTTTTATTTTTAGTATATATTTTATTTATTTGTTGTATTGTATCATGTGTCATATATTGTTGTAAGTCTGTTCGTAACTTCGTTTTATATTTTATATTAGTTTATTTGTATTTTGCTGTTGCATATTGTTGATGGACGTAGTTATGATATTTCTGTGATTCGTCTGTTTTCAGCTATTTTATTAACTGATTTTAGATGTCTGACTTGTGTTGTTTTTATCTTTGTTCTTGTATTCACTTATGTTTTGTAATTCAATTGAATTGACTTGCCAATGTACATTGTTTGTATCTGTGATAGCTAATAAAGAATATTATTTAATTATATTAGAAACACAAGCAGCAATTTGATTCACATTACATTGACCTCACAACATAAAGGTTTCTGCACGCTCACTAGCAACAACTATAGGTATAGAAGAACCAAAGTTTCCAATAAATTGAAACATTTTACTTGTTTATCAGCCACATACAGTGATAGAGAAAAGAGCGAAAGAAAAATTTTATTCAGTCCATCGATCACACATGCCTTTTCAAAATATTTTATATCTTTCTTTACGGCAACTTCATTTCTTGATGTTTTGTTTTATTCTCGCAAAATCATATTTTTATAGAATTTTCAAGTTATTGATTCGACTTTATCGAAGCTTAAATAGAGGGTGTCCTAGCAATACTGCACTTTCGTAATGTGTGATAAACGCTTATTTGGCTCATTTTCATAATAGGGAATTTTTTGTTTTCTTCGTGAACGTTTTCTGTTGCCTTAACAGGTTATGAGAGAATTTGTTGAATTTTTCTTATCAGCAAACATCAGTGTTGCCCATTGTTGCTGAATTATAGATGAAAATGCTTTGAGGCACGCTTCATCTGTATAAGAACGTGTATGACAAATAAATAGGCTATTGTCATAGGACACAAGCACTGGCAAGGGTGTCAACTGTCGCACACAGGGAAGAGAGAGACCGAAATAAATAATGTTTTACTATTATTACACGAATAAAAAAAAGAGGGAAATACCTATAGGTATGTAAATTAAGTATGTTAAATAGGTGTATACGATAAAGCCTGTTTCAGATGAAGACGAAATTCAAAATTACAGTGGTATGGTAGAGCAGGTTGAAAATTAAGTATATTTTCACTCGGCATATTACCAACAGAAACTAGATGTCGCCAAACAGATAATTTTACAAGGAAGATGATTGTTGAGTCCACGAGCTTGTGCACCCGTTATGAGCATAGAAACAAAAGTCTTTTAAAAGATTTCACTGCGGCGATGGTATATAGATGTTCGTACGTTCTTGTTAGGACAGCTTTTAGTTAGAACAGCACAAACTGTGTAGATACAAAGGAATCTTAATAAAAATCGTTGGAAATACAACGAAATATTACCGCATTTATCCTTGTCGGTCCATTAGACAGCTGTAAGAAGAAATGTATGAATCGTACAAGAAAACAAAGCAACAACTAAAACGAAACAAACAACAGACATATTTTGTTCAATCTGTGAATAAGAGTTGGGCCTACAAAACGACTGGCAACAAATGACAGTTAGTAGTGAGAGGAAAGGAAAAAAGGAGTGCAAGAAAAGCGAAAGCTGAGGAGAGATATCCGTTTAAAAAATGATGTTACATAAATTCTGAAGCGAAACAAGAAAAAAGTGTGTGCGCGAGCACTAGAAACAGGAAGATAATATGTGTTTACAGGAAAGAAGATGGATTTGTACACATTTTTTAGCAATTTACCGGATATGCTTGATGGAGATAACCTACTTTTGCTTTGCTTGCAAATATCATTATGGAATTGATTGGAGGGATGTATGCTTTGTGAATGTAGTAGCCTAACTTTATTAGTAGTAGATTTTCTTTGATATTTGAGATGCCATTATAATGTTAGCTAAAAAATACATACATTTAACAAAGATTTATACATAAATCTTGTTTTCTTTTAGTGAAAGTCAGAGGGATCTTACGTAGAAAACAGAGACGTATATACTATATGAATGCGTTGTACTCGTATATTAACGTAGAGACACAAAAATTAACCAATGCATCTCGAGGTTTTTAAAAGTTTGCCGGCCCATCAATCAATGTAAACTTCCGACTCTATTATATAGCGGCCAAACAAAAAGTAACAACAACAACAGCATTCGATACAAAGTAACAAACTATGTAAACCATCTAAACTTTTTGACGGATTTGTGTGTTCTATCCCAAAAACCCTTTCCTACAGAGCTTCTGCGAAAGTCTGATCTACTCAATTTCATGGTGGTTAACCACCGGCTGCACCCTTTTAGGGTTTATCCTCAAAATTGTATCTGAAAATAAATCTAATTTATAACGTTTGAAAATGTACAACGTACATTTATTTAAAAAATAAATAAAAATAAACACAATCGAATTCGGGAAAAATGTTATTTAGAAATATGGAAAACACACGCAGTAAATTGTTTAACGTCGTTTTATATTTGTTAGTTGGCATAAGCCCACCAAGCGAGCGATAGGAGTCATGAAATAATGAAAAAAAAAAATGCTTCTCTCTTTTAATACAGGATGGATACTTTGGAATTGTAAACAACAAACTCTTAAATTTCCACATCCAAACTGGAAACTACAAACCAAAATTATAGTTGGTTTGGCTTCACACTATATTTCATTTGTGTCTATCACAACTGAAGAGACCAACGCAGTCGAAACAATGGAATTATCATGTTCTTCAAGAGAAAATGCAAAAGTTAACAAATGGTGTATGGAAAACGTATTGGACTATGTCCAATGTTTCGACTTCGATTCGTATCTTCAGTTGCGGATTACCAGAAAAATTGGATCATTTGTCGCCAAATTTCTGAGCAAAATCAAGAGAAATTCGAATGAAAATTCCAAACTATGGCGATTTTCATCATAAATAGAAGGGCTTTTTCGTGACGGCATCATATAGTGAAACCGGCAATAACCGGGGTCGCGTGAATGCAAAAAGTTAAACCGTTTATAACCGGTTATAATCGGTCATGGCGTGAATTCGACTTATGTTTTAGTTTTCAGGAAATTGTGAACTGTCAAATATCTTTTGTATGTCAATGTAAGTTATACACAAGTTAGTTGTTATTTTTTGCTAAGATTTCGTTAATAATAAAATTGCTGCTTTGCAAAAACAAATTCCAAAAATATTTATCAGATTATAATGCAGGTTTATACCGTAAGATTATTAACCGAATTTTTTATTTTTTCATAACATTCATTCATGACATTATCACAGCTAACATACACATGTTAGCTGTGACATTAGGTATATTTTCTTTGCTGTTTCAGGTTTCACAAGAGTCCGAACCCTTCAGAAAGAGTCGGGATTCTGCGCAAACCAATGATGTGACATGATCACCCACGGCTCATCTCACTTGATTTTTTTGTAAAAGGAACGTGAAACTCAACATTGTCATTAGCTAAATTTTCACGCAACTAGATTTGTTTTGATAGGCTTCGAAACTGTCAGAAACAGTATGGATTCTGCGCATGACACGCGATGTAATTCATTTGCGCAGAATAGAGACTGTTTCTGACGATTTCAGAAGTTTCTGTTGTAAAACATGAACGATTTATGTAAAATAATAATAATTTTAGATCTACATGAAGACTATTGTCTAAGAAACGGAGATTGGTGATGATGAAGTTCAGTTATTAAATAAAGTGAAGTTAACGGTGGCCTCTTCGAACATTTGGTTCTTTCGCTACGCTAGAAGTCGTGGTTGTAAAAATAAGGACACTTTATTGTGTTTACGGCTTTTGTTATTAGTGTAGTTGTTCAATATGCGAAAATATCCTTTTAGCAGTTTCCAAAAGCGAAGAAGTAATGTACAATTATGCAGATGAACTTATTTATCAGGTATTTTAATTATTATTATTAACAAAACTGTTAATTTTTGCCGTCTCTACAATTGGCAATGTCGCGAATATTAACCCTACAGCTGTTCGTATGTTGGTATTTTTTAAACATAGATTAAAAATTCCGAAACAAATTTGTTATAGTTTTCCATGCTTCTCTGAGCACGTGGCTAAAATTTGTGTACTGAGTGATAGTTCACCCTGTATACTATTAGTAGTATCAGTACTTTTTGAACCACTGTATACATTTGCCTAACCCATCTCATAAGAAAACAGCAACAACTGCCAGTCAAAAAATCACAGAAGTCTCAACTCAAAGACACAATATCTTTTGCCTTCAACTGCCAAAGGGTATTTCAATTAAAATTTCACCCCTCCAGCAGGGGATAACTTTTTCTTATTCTTTTGTTTTGTATTGTTCTGTATTTGTGAACAAAGGGGGATATAAGGGCTACTTTGAAACAAATGGGAAATTTCATTTGGGGAAGAGTTTTGTAAATATTTAGGGTTGGATGTTAATAATTTATTGCTTTTCGGGTGGGTTGAGACATAAAATTCTTTCGGTTTATTAACTTGCTACTTAGTTATTTTTGTATGTTGCTGGTTGTGGTTTAATTGAATCAGTCTTTTCAAAAACAGCACGAGTATATCAGTTTGTTGTCTAAGGCCAATTTAATTTCTACTTAATAATGATTATATTCGAGAACACTAATAGTTTTTCCATCAACTAAAGAAGTATAACAACGAATCTATGTATTCAGAATCAAAATAATAATAAATATAACCGTCTAAATAGAGAGCGTAGTAGTAGGTATCTTTGTAAATATCGCATCAACTTCAAACGAAATTTGATACTCCTTGAAAATGAGAGGGTTTGCTCTCCGTGATGTAGTGGTATCTCTTCCAATTTCGCTCATATTTGTCAACACAGAGTTGATATTCTCTATACAAACAAGAAGGGTACGTATATCTCTCTATACTAAATCCAGTTCGACAGATAATATTGATGTTTCGATGTGCTTATCCTCTTTCTCTTTGCTCATATATCTTTTTTTCTCTTTCGATCAATCTTTTGTAACTAAAGTATAATTTGAGTCTTTATACACTAAAGAAGCATGCGGCGAACATTACGTTCAGCTCCAAACTACGTCAAAGCTGGAACCTCTAGTTCTTGCGATGCTTTTCGCGTATTCAAACTAGATATACGGGGTGTACAGCCTGTACCTCGAAAAACGATGGTAAAACTGCTTCATTTACATCCTCGTAAGAACACACCCGTACTCGTTTTCGACTGCTTGGAACATTGGTTTTCTTGATGATAGTTTGGCGATTTTTTACTATCAGAGATACACAACTTGGGGAAACACCGAATTTTACAGCAACATCCATTTATTTGCAGCCTTTATCAACTTCCTCCAAAACTTTAATTTTCTCAGCTAAACTTAAACACACACGCTTGAATATCTTACTTGATTCTTATACAAAAACCAACTGAACCTAAATTTGGGATTGTCGAATCTATTACAATAAAATATTCTACTCCAGGACATTCATGTGTTCAGTACACAGCACAATTGAAAGGGTCCTCAATAAAACTGAATACTATTCGCCACTTTCGCTTCTTAGAAAATTGCTTAAAGTAAACTCACGGAAACCTTATAAAGTCCACCAAATGAGACCTAGCAATTTTCTTGATTACCAAACAATGGCATAAAATTCTTATGAATATTCCAAAGTTCCATTTACAAAGGCCGGTTCATTGCAATTTAAGAAAGGCTGCTTGAGAGTTGGCCATTGAAGCAATCGCACGAGGTTAAGGAGTTCAGAAGTATCGACATCCAGAAAAGCATACGTACACGGAAAGACTCACAACATCTCATTTTGCCTAAAAACGATCAAGAATACTACAAATCCATTCTTGATATTGATCGTAATGAGGATCGTATCTCCAGGACTAATACATCGCAAACCAAAACGCGCGTAGGCCAAATACGTAAAAATTTACCCAAGGTGTAATGGTATTTTAGTAGAATTTATTTGTTGAGTTGTATGGGTTGATTTTTAAGCCTATTTTGTTTAATTTTGAGGAAAAGTTTTTAATTTTTTTACTAACAATATAGAATTTAAAGTACTTACTATGTTACTCTAATGTTTCCTAGTTTTAAGTCACAAAGTTCAATGTATTTTTTCAAAATAAATTTTTGGAGAAATGGTCATTATTTATTTATTGAGAAACTTTTACTTCTCTTCTGCATTGTATCAAAAGTATTTCATTAAAAGCAGCGTGCGATTTTTTTTGAGTTTTTCTGACACCGAAAACTTTAAATGCGTTTATCTCGAAACTGTGCTTGTGTAACATGGAACCTTATAATTCTGAGGCAGCGAAATGAAAATAGGAAACCCGAAAAAGCCAAGATCTCAATAAATGCATAACAATTTATATCTACATAAAAGTCCGGTAAAAATTTTATTATTTAGAGTGCTACTTATTTTAAGGGTTCACTATATGCAGGTCTGTTTACATTAAATTTCCTTAAAATATTCTTAGTCTTGAAAAAATTACACTGTAAAGAGTTTTTCACTATAAACAGTGTCGACTGTATTTTATTGTGCAAAGTGTCAGTGAGTCTTATTACAATTAAGTATTTTTGTATTGTGTTTACACAATAAATACATAATATCATTCTAACAACAAATAATAGTATATTGTGCAACGAACATGAAATGACATATATTTCCTACGAGTATGATCGTTTGCAGCATGAGCCGCAGGCGAGTGCTGCAAATCATACGAGTAGGAAATGGTCATTTCATGTGAGTTTCACACTATACTTTTTCTACGACTGTTTTAATACTTTGGAATAAATTTACCATAATTTTTAGGAAAATATTTGTTTTTCGAAACTTACCCTTGTTAGCATATAAGCCTAAATACGATAAATTAGAGGTATTAAATTGACCAGGTGGTGTTAAACTATATTCACTATCACTGTTTATGTGTTTTGAAATTAGCAAAATACTTAATTATAATTATTATTAATTATAAATACCAAAACTGTCAATTTGGTGTTTGTATTTTCGGCGTTGCTATGGTGATTTTTCATGCCCGCCGCTACTTTTGTCATTACAATTGATTACACAATGAAATTTTATCCGTGCGTAATAATATTAATTTATTAATAGTAATATAAATGATAAACAGCATTACAATGTACTACATTGTCAAATCATGATTGAACATATAATAAAGGCATTTAAAGACAGTCCTAGAAAAAATTATTTTCAAATCACCCTAACCCCTAGAAACAATTATTTACTCCATCCTATAAGGTCAGTTAATTGTACGACAAAAAACTATAAGTTCTACCACATTGTACGATAGTTTTGATTTGCTCATCTGGCAACACTGTTGTTCCATGATTTTCAGCACAGCATCGATATTTTGATTCATGCACGACCATAACGAAATCTTGTAAACTAGTTAATGGTGTGTCATTAGAAAAAATTGACCGACGCAATTTCATGGCCTGACTCATCCTTGTGGAGAATCATTCAATGAACACCTTTTTTTTTACAAGTTCGCACTGAAAACTACTGAACAAGTTTCAAAATGTATGGATATAGTGATGACACAATATGTCAAAACCACCATCGCTTGTAAAATCTAAAAGGTGATCCTTGTCTCAACGAAAAAATTGAGCCACTCTGATTATCGTTTCAGTTGCCTAGTTTGATATGACTCTAGGTGATGAGGTCACAATACAGCCTTTTGCCCCCGTTCTTCAGGAGTTAATGCGCCAATCCGATTTACGTATTGTCATTCTACGGTCATTTTTCTCCCGAAAAGTTTCATTTAAAGCCAATTCGAGTAGTGTATGTTCGTTGTTATATGTACATACAATAGGCATCGGTCAAAAAATAAAATACATAATAAAATGTGGCTCTCGACGGACAAAAGGCGCATATCATTGAAAAAGTGTATGAAAAAAAAAAAAAAACAGGAAAAGTGGGTCTGATTGATAGACAGTGGGTTCGTGGGGCATAGCAGTTGATGGATGACTAAAATTCCCGAATAGGGAATGTTGCTAAATTCCAGCAGTCGTCATTCTGTATCGAAAAATTCAACTATACAGTGTTTTCAGATAATCTACAGGGTTGATTGTTGTTTTTCGGCTTTAAAGCTATAGAAGGAACTTTTATAACGGCGGGATGTTCAATTATCTCGTTGTCATTACTTTTCATTAAGTACTTGATCGCGGAATTAAAACTCCCGCCCCTCGTACTTCTGGACGTTCCTTGTACTATTAACATCTCTTCCACATTCATCTCACCAGCGAGATGCCTTCAAGCGTGTGTAATGAATGTAATTGTGAAAGCTGGTAGATTTTACACAAAATGTAAGCCTTCAAACAAGGGGGAGAATGCCTCGTTGGTTTTATTCTTTTATTAATATTATATGTGCAAGCTTCGTGCGTTTATATACATATTATTAGAATATCTGAAAAGTTTTCGCCAAAATGAAATTCCATATAATAATTTTGTGGGACGTTTTTGGACCTGCAGGCCATTACATGTGAACACATTTCTACATATACTACACGTTATTAGAAAGGATTAAATGAGAGCGAAATTATTAATTCTCAGATGTAAATATCGCTTTACGCTATGAAACATTTTTCATTAAAATCTGTTTAAAATTGTATAAAGGTATGTGTATTTTGCACAAAAACAAATTTCAATTAAAATTATAATTTTTATATTTACTGGTTTGTTTGATTTTATGAATTGCCAAAGGCGATTTAGACAAACATGTATTGTTAGGTCTATGAGGATTTTTGTTGACTCTTGACAGTAGAATAGAGCTTTTTCGCTTAAGAAAGTTTTGTCAGATCGATCAAACACGAGGTCCACTAATAAATAGAAGATCAACCATGGGTTCAAATCTTTCAAAAAACCGCAACCATCAGTATTCAGATCATTTGAATCTTAGGGATGATTCGGTAAGGCGCGCTTTGCATTTAGACCTGCATTTCTATAATGTGTATAATGTGATTTCAACAGGATAGTGCGGCGACCCAGACCAGCATAAGTTCCGAACATTGGAAGAATAGGACTAAGCTATTTTCCAGAAAATCGTCCAAATTGACTGAGCTAGAATAGATCGTCAGTAGAAACTTGGACCACTCTCTCGTTGATTCCAGTTAATTTTCTGGCAACTGTAATATGTCTTTTGGAAACGATTTTATGATAAACACAAAACACACGAATGTTGTCCTAGTCTTAACTTCAAATCTTTGAGAAAGTCGAAACCACGAGCATTCTGATAATTTGAGCTTTAATGACAATTCAGTTAAGGTCACTTTGCATTTAGATCTTCGTATCTATATAGTGTACAGGATAACGTATGTGATTTCAACAGGATAACGCGACAAGCCGCACCATTCATGTATATCAGCGTAATTCCCGAACATTGGAAGAATAGGACGAAGCTATTTGCCAGATAAATCGTCCAAATTGGGTGAGCTATGTTAAAAAGGGCGGGTATCAACTTCCAAGAATGCATACAGTAGTATATTTGGGATAAAGGACACAACTTTGGTCTTCTGCCTACAGTTGATTGATTGATTTGGATCATAACTATTTCAATGTGAAACATCAAGAGCAGAATCCATCGTCAGTAGAAACTAGGACGACTCTCTCGTTGATTATAGTTAATTTTGTGGCAACTGTAATTTGCATTATGATTTTATGATAAATACAAAATGCAGTAACCTGGTGAAAGTTGTCCCAACTTCAATTAGACAGGTTTACGAGAATTATTTATTTATTTAGATTACATCTACCCAGACAAACAGCAGAAACATCCAATTACAGGGCAGGTACATTTCAAAACGATAAAATTAACATAAATACACGTTTCAAAATTATAAATAATACAAATATTACAATCTCAAAAAATAGTCAAAATTAGAATGGTTTAACAACAAATATTTATTTAAAAAACACATCAATATCGTTACTCACCGAGTCACAAACAGAACACATCTCAAACAATGGCGAAAAGAGCAACAAGTTGGTACGTGCGGTAGGCAAGTAAAAGCTAGAACCATACCATGTATGTGGGGCATGAAAAGGTATCATCGAAAGTAGGTCTGGAGAGTCAATGATGCCATTCACGATTTTGAATAGGAACAGGAGTGAGGCATATTCTCTACGCTTATCAAGAGGCACAAAATTAAAACGCCCAGAAGTTCGTCATGGGGAAATCCCATGGTTGGATACACTCCGTCACACTTAAACCACAAATATTTCACAAATCTTCGCTGAATCATCTCTAAGCTATTTGAGTGCAACGCATAACCAGGACTCCACACAACAGACGCATATTCCAATTTCGATCTAACGAAGGAATTATACATAAGAGTTTTAGGTGACACAAAATGCTTTGTATTTCTCATAACAAAACCCAGACTCTTATAGGAAGACGAAACCACATCAATCACATGCTCCACAAAACTAAGTTTAGCGTCAAAGAGCACCCCCAGATCCTTAACCTCATCGCATATTTTAAGCGGAACAGAGTCAATGTTATACACAAATTTTATTGGATTTACCTTACGAGTAAAAGTTACAGAACAACTCTTATCCAAATTAAGGGCAAGCCTGTTTTGAATGCACCAGTCAAGCAGTACATTCAGATCATTCTGCAATTGAAGACAGTCAGAATTTGAGGTAATCAGTGAATAAACCTTAAAATCATCAGCAAAGAGTAGGGAGGGACATTTCACGCCATTAACAATGTCATTAATAAAACACATAAATAAGAGGGGACCCAACACAGAACCCTGCGGCACTCCAGGTGTTGCACGGATAATACCAGGAAAATCCTCGGATTCAGCAGGATGTTAACTCAAATAATCTCCATGCATATTGTTTTAATATACATAGTGCTGACCAAACCCAAATCCACCCCCTATATACTCAATTTTTCAATATTTACAATTTCCTATCTCAAGATGCAGACTGCAGCAAAAAAATCTAATACCATTTTGATCTTTCTTATAAGTAGTAATATATTTCTCAACACAGGCGCATCAATTTTAAATATTAAACCCATTTCGGTGGCAGTACCCACCCACCCTTTTTCACACCCATAAAAATGGCAATATTAAATTCTTCTCTTTCCCAACGTTTCTAGTTCGAGCTGAAACCGGTTGATTCGTATATATGCCAGGCAGAAAACGGTATTTTAAAAGGCCATCAAGGGTGTATGCTGCTGTATGGCATTTCCATTCCCGGTTTCTAATATTAATAAAGTACGAAAAGTCATAATATACATGCACTACACGACTGTGATGTATGCTATATTTTGCGTGGACAGGTCATGACTATATCCGTTGTGCGGCCAATTATGACTACACACAGACAACTGGGTCAATTATTTTTGAAAACAAAATTACTTTTTCTGTTTGCAGTTAATTTTATTTACAACTTTCTGCCTGCTGTACCTACACAGGATTTCCCGAAAAATGTGGCAAATCTGAATCTGATAGGACATGAAAAAATAAGATGACAAGTTTCTATGATTTTTTTTCGTACAGGCCAGGCCTCCCTTTCGGAGATATAGGCCCCTACATGGCACAGTTGAAAATCGGGTTGGGACAAAAAATAAAACTTTAATTTGAATTTTGGGATTTCGATCGAGAAGAGCAATCGGTTTATTCGCTGTTTGGCCGAGGCAAGGAACAAAACAAAGACTGTATGGAATATATTGAGTGAATATACAGGTAGACACGCGAAACAGCGGCGGAACTTGACAATATCTCAGAATGATAAAATAATAATCAATAATCCCACTGAGGTTGCATCGGCCTTCTGTTTGTATTTTTCTACGGTCATTCAAGCTAGATTGACCTCTCATTTTGGCGGAGGCTTTTCAGCATCATGTACTATGTGTCCGCTTAATCCTCGGAGTATGTTTTCTCTCCGGTGTCTTCGCATGATGTGGCTAGAACAATCAATAACTTCCCAAATAAAGGGTCCACTGGTATGGATTGTATTCCTATTAAAATATTTAAACATTCCTTAGATATGCTCTCCCCTGTAATAGCCGAGTTACTAAACATGTCGATACAATGCGGGATATTTCCAGATCAATTAAAAAATGTCCTCATTATCCCTATATATAAAAAGGTAATGAACTAGCGCTGGAGAATATTTGAATTTTCAAAATTTACTAACGTTTTGAGTGAAAGTCAACACGGCTTCAGGGAGGGTTTTTCAACGGAAACCTGTACACTTCAGTTCATTCAGAGAGTGCACGATCTGATGGACGGAGGTTTTTATGTTGTGGCGTTCCTGTTTGACCTGTTGAATGCGTTCGATGTGGTTGACAGAGATTTCCTGTGTACAAAGCTGGAGACTCTTGGGTTACGTGGGTCGATTAACAGATGGATTCGATCATATTTAACAAATAGACGAATAGCGGCTGGGGTTGAGTCGGTAGTGTCAGAGTCGCGGAGCATCGGTTTGGAAACTTCTCAGGGCAGTGCACTTGGACCTTTGCTCTTTCTGCTTTTTATCAATGATCTTTCAGCTAATATCACACACGGTTCCCTTTATCTGTATGCAGATGACACAACCATATTGTTGTCCGACAAGGATTCTGAGATTCTGGAGCGGAAGATCAATGCTACACTTTATGAGTTCCAGGTGCGGTGCAGGAAAAACAAACTGATCATAAACTATGGTAAGACCGTGGCACTGCCCTTCAATAGATATAAATCATCAAATATAGAAATTAAATTCAATCACGTTCTTTTGCCATTATAAAGGTCGGCGAAATTGCTGGGGGTGCTTGTGGATGACAAACTGGACTGGGTAACGCATATCAACGCCGTTTGCAGTAAACTGAATAAGAATCTATACTTACTTCGATCTCTAAGAGGATTCATGGATACCCCATCTCTTATTTCTGTTTATTATGCTTTAATCTATTCAGTGATTGCATACAATATTGTGATTTGGGGTAGAAGTGTTGAAATTGACAGGGTCTTTGTGCTGCAGAAGCGAGCGGTGAGATGCATCTTTAATATCCCGTTTCTAGGAACATGTAGAGATACATTTAAAAAACATAAGTTGCTTACAGTCACTTCAATATATTTGTACAAACTACTGTGTTACACATTCAAAAACAGAAACATCACGCCTACTTGTGGCATTAATCATCAACATTTTACACGTGGACGAGATCGCCTGTTTCTGCCCAGACCCAATCATAAGTTTTATAAGAAATCACCGCATTACTCTGGGCGATATTTTTATAATCTTCTTCCGGAAGACATAAGAGTTTGTCAGACAGAGGGTAAATTTAAAACTAAACTAAAGGCTCTCCTTAATTCTAACACGATCTATAGCCTTCATGAATGGAGACATCGTAGATTGTTTTTTTAGTGTTTTTGTGTTTAATTTATATAACTGCAACGGCATAGGTGTATTCAAATTTTAGATTGTGACGTGTTTGTTTATTGCCTTGTGTTATAAGGAACGAGGTTGAATGTAGCTATGGATCATTTATTGTATTGTGTAGTAAAACTATGACGTGTCTATACAACGTTTGGTATGACTTCTGACAGAATAAAGATATTATTATTATTAATGATTTTCGAACACTTTTATCACTGATGGTTAGTTTTACCCAAAAATAGGACATAGCATTTTGACAACTTCTCTTCCATCACATCTGGTTTTAGAGATATCCTGCAAAATAATGGTATTTGAATCACCCTATGTAAGGTAAATTTGCTACAATACATAAAATATTACAATTTACGGCATAGTGATTGCTTAAAATGTTTCTAACAAATAAAGCGCTAACCAACGTTTTCCAAATTGCACATTTTATGATTGCATTAAAAATTTACGTATCAAAAACTTCATCTCTATCCCTCAACTGCTGCTATCACGTCCCAGTCTTCTATCGCTTTTTCTTATACTCCCAGTGGGTTTTTTTTTATTTAATAATAGGACGAATCTAGTCGTAAAACTTGTACACAAAATTAGGTGCACAACGTATTTATGAAAAAAATAACAGTTTTCCTGCCATAAATTTGCAATGAGAGGGAGAAAAGATATATCGCCATTGCCAGTGTGGCTCTATAACATAGAGACGATTGCTCTACCTGTCATTTAAGTTCTTAAACAACGCGAAGAAAAAAAACAGGAGGAGTAGGAGTATCGTAGCGAAGTGGAGAGTAAAAGTTTATGACTCCCAGGTGGCTACTGTTTGGCTGCTTGATACGTGGTTCGTGAAAACTGTCACTTAAATCGCATTATTTATAGGATGGACATGGTTTTAGCGTATAATTATAAGCGAATATAGGCATTCAATAAGTTCGTAGGAAAAGTAAGAAAAAGCCAAAATTTTGACATAACTCGATTCTATTATTCAACATAATTGCCTTCGAGGGCAATACAACGATTTTCCAACTCTTCAATCCCACTTTTATAGTACGATTTCTCGGGTATGGGACCGCCTCTTCTGATCCATTTGTTACAGGATAACTAGGAACATACTGTTGTTGTGGATATGATCTTCGTCCCAGCTTGCAGTCTACTAAGATTGACAGTAAATCACATTACGGAAGTCATCGAAAATAACAGCGATTTGTAAATATGTAAATTTTAAAAATCGCGACATTTTACTAATAAAACCCAGGAGAAAAGTGTGTGTAAAATTCTTATAATAACTATAACGACAAAAGAAAAGTATGAATCCAAACTTGAGTGTGAATTTCATCATCATTAAAAAAAATGGAAACTGGAACAAAAATAATAAAGTTCTATCTATCTGCTATAATATACTTTCGATATTTTTTTTATCGTTTTCCATGTCATTAAGAATATTAAACTCGATCGTACTCGAAGAGCTTCTTGCTGCTATGTGAAAAGAGTGACAATTTTTTTGTCATAACACAATCTTTTGACGAAAACTTTTCAGTTTTCAATAGATATACCTACACAATCTTAATTTATCCCCATTGGGTTTAGTTTATGTCTTTTGTCATTTCAGTGTGATTTTGCAAACAGAGGCGAGAGAAATGCCGTTACCAGGTTTTTTTCTCATCTCGATATACTTTGTTGCTTCTCGGAGTCTCCGTCATATCCGTTGAAATAATAATGGAGAATATTCCAGGGTTGTATTTAGTAGTATAATAGGGTAGAATCTCTGATAAATCAGCAACCTTTCTGACATGAAACAGTCCTTGAGCTTATAGGAGAATGCAGATAAAAGGTGTGGTGCGTACACAGAAAGCTTATATTATATATATATACGAGTATATACTCTAGAATGATAATCACGTAGTACAAAAATGTAACCAAAAGTGTAGAGCTGTCCATAATGCGCATGATCACCAATATCTTATTTTTCAACAGGACCGGCTTTGATTAAATGTAATATTACTGTTATGTTATAGGTATATTTAAAACTAAATTTTACCATTTGGTAACATTCAAATAAAAAAATGGAATAAAGGAATTTAAGAAATAAAAAATTACATTAAATATCTAAATACTTTATTGTCTAACAGGTACAACCAATAATAATAAATCTAAGCAGAAACGAGAAATAAGTAAAAATTCTAATACTGGAAAATACCTTAAGGACATGAGCATTCTAATTATTTATTTTATTATTATATAATATTTGTTTGTTTATACAACCACCTTAGGCGTCTTACCTCTCTACAGCCTTCAAAGAAGAGGTGCAAGAAACAGTGACTTCACAAATATTTTCCGTGTCCATGTAAACCACTTCCATATCATCCGTACTACTCGCAATAGTATTTTGTCACAAGAGAACTTGTATTCTCAGCAATTTCATGGAGGATTCTATAATTAAGTATATTCCAGTTTAACAACAGAATTCAAACGAACTTTGTATACCTACACAACGTAGGAAATATATTCTTGACATACATATCATGCATTTTTGACAGACTGTTTTTAAGTAAACATTGTCTTGATATCAAACGATTAAGAATTTAACTTCCACTCACATTTACATAATCTCTTCTTTTCAACAAAAGTTTGGGAACTGCATCGGGTACGAGGGTGATCCTCTTGCCGTCTTCTCTACAAATGATATCTTCTGCAGCGAAATGCTTACTGCATATGACATTCCCATCACATACATTTTCTGTACTAGGATCCCAATGCCCGCATCCAAACATCATGTCTTTTTTTTGTCAAGCTAAAAATGAGTATCATCATCATATTGACTCAAACTGAGACTGTTAGAAACCCGAAACAATAACTTACTGAGAATATTTAATACCAGGAATGAGACCTTCATTTTTACAGCACAACACTATACACCTCATTGTTTGTTAAATAAACGAACTAAAACCAAAATAACAAATATTAAAAACAATTCTAATCACAAATAGGTATATCTATCAACAATTAAAATATATCACGGATAAAACCATAACTCAATTATAAAACCTATCTGAATTGTTGTGAAGCCGACTCTGACAGATATTCCCACTACGACAAACGTCATTTGCGAAAACAGACGCTGTTGCGAAATCTCCTAAATTTAATAAGATTTGGAAAAAAATGTTTCGTTCATATTGCTGAAAACTCAACAGTATGCAATTTTACCGATAACATTTAATTATTTGATTTTGTCAAGCAGTTTCGTATGACGCAACATATGGATTTATTTATAAAACAGAGATGTCGCATAAATTCTGTAAGGCGAACGACAAAATAGTTTTAAATATGGCAGCTCTGTACTGAAAATAAGATACTGAGGAGCATGCGTAGATCGTCAAAACTCTGCATACCCGTTACACTTTTTGGTATTCGGCTGGATTTAATTAGCATTCTAGAGTACATACATAATATAAGATTTCTATGGGTACGTACCATCACTACTTCAAGTGTCTTATTAAATAATATTTTTAAGGTTGTTAAGTCAAGCTTGCGCCATCTTTTGTAGGATGTGTTACACCGAATTCGTAGGTACTACAGTGAGTATAAGTCACTGTAGTAGGTACCTAAGCGAAAGTTGAACAAAGCAACATATAAGAATGGTACAACGAAAGGGAACTGTAATATTTAAGAAGGTACTACATTCTACATTGTGGTACTACTTGTAAATTATAATATTAACACAAGATGGCGGAACGTGTACGTATTGTAACATTAAAAAATGTTGTATTTCTCATTTTTGACCAAAGGTCAACCTTTTTCGACACCTGAAGAAGCGGTTGCTGCATTCAGAATGCATGTTTTGGAGATACCACAATCAGAGTGGCAAAATTGCTTCGACACTTGGTTCAAACGCATGCAAAAGTGTATAGATCTTCATGGGGAATATTTTGAAAGACAATAAACTGATTTTCGATGATTAATATTTGTTTTTGTTCTCTAATACCGAAATATAAAAGCCAACCCTCGTATGCTGATGATGATGAATTTAATGAAATTGTATTTTAAATATCTTAACAATTATGTTAAGAAGGTTGAACTTTTGAGTACTAATAACAAATCTGCTATTGGTATAAGACTTAGTTAATTTGAACCTATCAGGCACAACAATTGCAAAAGCTCTATATAAAAAGCTTCCGCAATATCGTCGGCAAACATTTGAAAAATGCGAATTTCTCTGTTTCTATCACACAATTCAAGCTATAAATAAATAACGATTTTAAGGCAATTTCGGATGGCATTTGTAGTGTTACAGCTACACAAACAAATCTCCGGACCCAGTCGCCAAACAAACATCATGAATTGTTTATTGGTTAATCAGACCGGTGTAGGTGGAAGATATTCCACCAGCGATTGAAAATATTCGATCTCAATGAATATAATAATTTAGTATACAAAGAGAAAATACGAAGTGAAAGTTGAATAACATTATATATAGAAGCCAATGAAGTAAACGAACGTCTGTAAGTTGGAAAAAACATTCGCGTCAGGTGGGAATCGAACCTACGTCTCATGCTTTCCGGGCATTTGCTTTTACAGTTAAGCTACTGGTGATACTAGTGCTTAAACGCGATTTTTACACCGATATCCCCTCCAACTCACAATTTAGTATCTACCTAAATAGTTTTAATAGCTAAGTAATCACAAATTAAGATTCAATTTAATTCTAGATACTTTTAGATGGTAGTAGTATCAAAAAATATTCCAATTCGAAATAAACATGAAGTGAAATGTTTATTTTTTTAATTTGCGCACTTTTTATAATATCTATGCTCCATTCACCTTTGTTTGACATGGGCAAATTTCTCATTCAAATGTTAAGAAAATTAACGCTGTCTTGCGGTGTTCCGCAACTGAAGAGGCGAATCGAAGTCGAAACAGTAGAATTATGTCTTCTCCAACAGAAAGTGAAAAACTTTGACTGGCTAGATATTTCCAGTTAGTGTATCAGAAAACGTATTGGACAATGTCCAAAACATGTTTCTGTTGCGTGTGACCAAGGTGTCAATAAAATGAATTTTATTGACGAAAACTGGTTTTGAATTTGGTTTTAAGAACAATTCTACTTTGGTTTTGTTATAGTGACCTAAATTATCTTTAGAAACTTCCGGATATTTTTGATTTAACATATCTAGTGATAAAATTTCTGATGTTTCTTCTGAACTGATTGTGTTACAAATACTATTTATTAGAATATCCCACAGGCCAAATGTCTCAATCCAATCAATTCCAAGAAGATCTAAACCCTTTGTTGATGAAACGAAGCAACTCATTTCTGATGATTTTTGGTTTAAACATACCTAGCATTGGATTCTTCCAAGTAATGCTACTTTTTGCTTTGAAGCAATTGTATGTATGCAATTTGGTCTGTTTGAATGATGACAGGTTTTCCTATTTTAAACCAAGATTATTCATCAATGATAGTGATATATCTGATGCTGAATCAAACTGTAACGTAATGTATTGTTGATTTATTTCCAAATCAATGTATTTTCTGGCTGAAAATGTGATTTGATCAACAAAAATTGTGTTTGATTTTGTGAGTTTATTGTTCATGAAATTCTTCTTGGTCTGACTGTTGTATGGTTTTTTCTTTATGACCGGCTTTACCACAATCTTTACACATGTGTTTAGAAAATATACAAAATTTCTTGAAATGCATACCTCCACATTGCCAACACGGAGTGTTCGATTTTTTACATCATGATGTAACCTTATGAACTTGTGGTGTTGTGTTCTTCTCCTGTACAAGTGCAGTGTCACTTTTCAAACTAGCTATTTTGTGGCATTTGTCAACCTAGGTCTTCTAATGAAATGTCGTCCCGTTCGTATTTGTCAATTTTAGATAGCAAACGTGTTGCGATATCAGTGTAATCCATTGATTTTAAACCTATGATAAACATGAGGCATTTAAATTGATTCTCGTTCAGCTTTTTGTGTTCAAAAGCTTCACATTGTTTGTTTACAATGCCAGCATAGGTAGAAAAATCATCAAGTTCATTTTTACTAAGCTGAAGACACATATATCTTATGCTAAAGAGTGAAGACTGTTTGCCGAACAATTTCTTTAAAATGCTTATTGTGTCTGAAAATTTTATGTCACGTGCATGTTTCGGTAGAATAAAATTGCTATATTTTTCATGAGCAGACGTACTTAAATTTCGAAGCAGAAATCTAACTCTAGCTGAATCATCTAATTTTGAACCATCTATTAAAAATAAATCTTCATGCTTTTTATAATAATAATAATAATAATCTCGAGATAGAAATAAAACGAATGTGGAATACAAAAACTAAAATCTTGCCCGTGGTCCTGGGTGCTACTGGCACTGTATCCTGCTCACTCCAAAAATTCATAGACGAAATACCAGGTAAACACTTCATTTTAGAACTTCAAAAAACAGCAATTCTAGGAACCTCTCATATAGTGCGCAAAATATTATCGTAAAACCAACCACCCTTTGGAAACCTGATAGTTTCTCGGGTGGATAAGGTAAAAACCAGTAGATAAAGCTGAGAAATAATAATAATAATAATAATCTTTATTGACTACGTTTTGTACAAAACAATTGCAGTACGTCAAAATACAAAAACTATATCTACAACAAAAAACATGAAAGTGTAAATAACATAGGTACAAACAAATTAAAAGCGACTAATTGCTAAAATGTACAACTTCCTGGGAATATTCTTCCACAGAATAAAAAGCATGCTTGAGCAAGTATGATTTTATAGTTATTTTGAACATTTCTAAACTATACTCCCCTACGAGGAAGTGCATTATACAACCGAATCTGTAGGGAATTCTTTTTTAGACTTAGTCAATCTCCATCGCCGAGCCCGTACCAAGTCCGCAGATCTCGTACCATACTCATGACAAGTTGAGTTAATACACAAATCGGGCTTACATCTGTGAATCTCAAGCAGTTGATAATATATATATAAAGACGGGAAAGACATTATATTGAGAGATTTGAAAATGGGCTTGCAATGCTCCAGATATCCAGCATTTGCCAGAATGCGAACCACCTTTTTTTGCAGTCTAAATATTTGCATAGCCGATGACGAGTTACCCCAGAGACTCACTCCATAAGAAATATGAGAATGGAACAGTGAGAATATACAATAATCCCCAATAAGTTGGCTGTTCGTCCCCGAGCATGACCACTAGCACTAGAAAATGTAAGTCTCTGGGTCTTATCAATATTTAGTTTCAGCAGATTACTAGTGAACCAGCCATTGGCAATTCCCTCAAGGTGTCCCGCACGACCTTCGAGCTGTGAAACACTGCTCGCATAACACACCAAAGAGGTATCATCAGCATAAAGAGTGACCCTTCCAGGATTCAAATAACTATATAGGTCGTTAATATAAACGACAAAGAGCAACGGACCCAACACAGAGCCCTGGGGCACTCCACTCGTTAATACCCTCACCTCAGACAGCTCCAACCGAAGAGCCACTGTCTGTCCTCTGCCAGTCAGGTACGACCGCAGCAGCTGCAACGAGAGTCCCCGCACACCATATCGAGAAAGCTTGGTCAGAAGAACTTCATGAGACACACAGTCAAAGGCCTTGCTCAGATCACATAAGGTGAGATTAATAAATTCACATCTCTCCAGGCCCTCGACTATGTCAGACACCACACGAGCCACCGCCTGAACTGTCGACCGACCACCCCTGAAACCAAACTGTCCAGGACACAAAAGGTTATTCGCTTCCAAAAAAGAAGTTAGATTTTGTTTTAATATAATCTCAAAAATTTTTCCAAATATAGGAACTATAAAAATCGGTCGACTCAAAGCAAATATGATTCTCTGGATCTGGCACAAATTCCATTCAACTATTATAAAAATCGAGTTTTGTTAAATTTTGTTGTATAAGTAACTTGTCATACATACATGTAGCTATAACCATATTTTTTACAGATCAGTAAGTAGACAGAACAAATCCTCTTAATACTGCTACAACTTTTTACCACTTTTCACAAGTCTATAAAACCAAAATAAAATAACTGCTATCCAATACTATAACAAGTTTCTATAATACGACGAGCGACGGGCAAATTAGTGATGTAAAATCGTTTTTCGCTATTCAATGGTAAATAAATGTCTATTCAGCTGAACCGATTTCGATTTTCAATTGAAAAGTGCCTTTTATGCTTGTCTTTTTTATTTTTTTATTTTTCTTCGTTTGTTAATTTTTTTTTCCTTTTGTTAAATAAAAACGTCTAGGTATGTTCTAGTTTGCGAATGAACTTTTTGAATTCGTCAGCTTACGATGTCTGCGGAAACGGAAGCAGTTAGTCAATTTTCTCTTTTTTTTGCTAAAATCTGATACGCGTTTTTAATTTATTCGTGAGCCATTTATAGCTGTAGATTTTCTCTAATTTCAATGCGATGTAATTAGGCGATTGTTTTATTGAGCAGAAGTTTTCTTTATTCGAGAAGTTAGGTTTGGCGTGAGATTATTTTAATTTTAGGGATATTAAGTGCTTTCGTCCACAAAAATTAAAATACATATTGACACAAATATTAGATGGTTGGCAGCTCCGGCTAAAAAGAATTGAGCGTGGTTCTTCTACCTAAACAAAGTGAGAGATAAAAAACTACAATGGGGCACATTTGCCAACTAACAACTCTAACTCAAAAATTGTGTGAATGTTATCAACACTTTTATGGGAATGAGGACAAAGGGCATTAGTTCTAATTAGAGGCAAAGTAGATCCTCGAAACGTCGCGTTTTCAATAATAGACTTGTTACAACTAAGATTGTTTGTCCTTATTCTCACAAATTTGTCCAGTTACGAGAGTTGCCTTTTATATTTCGGGATTTGGCAACCCTGTGTGCGAACTGATATTGCAAAATCGTCATGTGACCTATCAAGAGATTGAGGAAAGCTTAGGCATTAGTGGGACCAATATACATTCAATATTGCATAAACATTTCACTGTCAATGTTAATTCAATATAGAATGTATGCTGGTCCCACTAATGCCTAAGGTTGTCTCAATCTCTTGATAGGCCACATGACGATCTTGCAATATCAGTTCGCGCACATCATCAATGGTTTTCGGAACAATAACTAATTTTCGACGACCTTCACGAACTTTGTTTTGGAGTGAACTACGACCACGATTGCATTCACCATACCATCGATAAACAATGGTCCTTGATGGAGCTTCATCTCCAAAAATTGAATTAAGTTCATCCATGCACTGTTGCTGAATTAATCCACGTCGAAAGTTGTAAAAAATAATCGCACGAAAATGTTCACGATTTAATTCCATTTTCGGGTCGAGATGAATCTTTTAAGTTACTGTAAACAACACAAATAACGCTCGTCTGTCAAAACTTTCTGAGTACGTATAACCTCAAAAATGTCCAACTTTACGATAGAGCTGCCCGTCGCCAGATTGCAACACCAGGGTTGCCAAATCCCGAAATATAAAAGGCAACCCTCGTATTCTGTATTATTTCATTTGACCTGTAAGAAAGAGGTAGGTACATCATAAGTTTGTATAAAATATCTTGAACTAGCCCCCATAAAATATGTCCAAGTACGCCACTGCATTCATATTTGCCCTATCTATTGAAAGGTCCTTTAGAATTTGTTGCTATTGGTTAATGGAAGTTATTTGAGTAAATTTCGTTAATTTTCGAAAACTAGATAACGGATAAAAAAATTATCTGTGGAAAACTGGTCAATGAAAACTTTCAGAGTTGATGGAGTATCCAAGAAACTAAAATTCACGAAAATAAACATAAAAGCTTTATTAAAAAGTATAAGAATTTTCATAAATCAAAACTTAAAACTTTGGAGTCAGCAGCAATAATAATTTTTTTTGCAAATTCTCTTTCTTTGAAATATTTTTTTATTGCACGTCAACGCACAACGTTTCGGCTCATTAGCCTTCCTCAGGTACATCTCTTTTTAACATCGCATGTTTCTATTGACCATTATTTTGGTGTATACCATTTTTAGTACCTATTTTTGTTTGAATGGATTGTTTGACATATCTATTCAAACAAAAAAATATAATTTTGTCTTAAAATCTGTTTATTCATTTTTAAATATTCTTGTAACAAGAATTATCTTCTCATGTAAATAGGCTTAACTCGCTTTTCGCACAACTGTCTAAATATTGCAACAAATAAAAGGACGATAGATAACAATGGAGGTATTAGGCTTATAAACATTTTCAAAAATACCTGAAATAAACAGAAAAAAAGGATTAACGTCACCCTCTCATTTTGACAATAAACTGTGAAACCAATGTAAACTTAAATTGAATTTTGTTGTTGTTGTGTGATTTTTAATAAAATCAAAGAATTATCAGTAGTAATACCCCTAGGGTCTTGATAATACCGAGATAATTTTGTCATAGAGAATGCCGAAAGCGTGTTGCTTGATGCCGCAGGCCGAGGGCTATCATCCTTGAGCAACTCGCTTGAAGGATTCTCTATGACAAAATTTTTACTATTTATCAAGGCCCGAGAAGTATTCGATAAGAAAACACCATTCAAAAGGTGTTTAAAGTGTACAGATTCTCTAATTTAACTGACATCACTCCTGCCGTTTCCAAGATCCCAATGCTATCCCATTCTTATCTTGAACACTGTATATTATAATTCCATGAATATTTGAATTATAGTTCCCTTAAAGAATTTAGTCTACATTTTATAACGTAATCATATATCATAAACTTTTTTGCTTGACATTATCTCCATCCTATTAATTCATCCATTTTTTATCCACTACTGCAACTGAGGCCCTAAAAACACACAGCATAGAGCTTTCATATATTTCACGCAGCTACAGTTACATTTTGCGGAAATATTCCAGATATTTAAATATCACTATATGTGTATTCCTTTTGCTTGGCCTCTCTGTGTCCCATTTTTGAAAAATGTCTTTGTTTTGTTTGCCGTTATGCTATGCTCTTTTTACTTTATGAAATGCAGCTCAGTTCTTCGTATTCTTCTATTATACAAAGCATCTACATAAATCTGGTTACGAAACTAGAACGACTCTATTGCGTCTTTTGTATTTTATTTTTCTAGATCATGTTTATAAATCCTACTATTTGAATTTCAAAATTACCAGACTGAATATAGGCTGGATGAAGCTGACAGAAACTGGTATTAGCATTTATTCCTTGGAGATAATATTTAGTGATTGTGGATGCGCTGGAATCTTGGTTAAAACTTATAGACGGGAACCTAGAGGGTCGTCAGTATGCAAGAACTGAGTAATTGATTCAAATTCAGGAAGCCAGAACCTGTGTTGAACCATTTCTTTAAACACCCAGCCCATAAGTAGTAGGCTAATCAAATGAGCACGCTCATAATATAATATATCTTTCAAGAGAAAGACAGACTTATCCTTGTCGGCTCATTGACAACGTTGTGATCTGTCCGGTATGCGTTCTGCAGCCAGTGGCGTACTGATCGCTGACTGCTTTTGAAGTATGTATATAATACATATTATATAATTAATAGCATACATTAAAAAGCCAACGTGCCGAGCCTATCCTATCATTTGAGGCGGGGCTTTCCTTGGCGCGCATTTGAATTTGAATTTAACCGCTATTAAACTTATTTTGAAACTGAAATTTAGTCGATATTTAATTGGAATGAGTTTTTCAGTAAAATAATTTAAATATTAATATGTGTAAGGTATTCGCTAAGAAAGTCTGTTGAATTTTCCTTTATAGTAGGTATTTCTTGATATAGCTGAAAAACCTTCATTTCGTATATCGAAAAAACGATACTTAAATTAATATATTTATGTATAATTTGAAGATAATGGAATTTTAAAATCATTTTATGCATTACAAATAGGAAGTCAGGAAATAAAAAAGGCAAATTATTCTCAATAGTTGATTTTTAGCTATATATATATTAAATTATACACAATGATAATAAATAATTACTATGAACATACAAATTAATTATGTTTTTGCAGACTTTATGCAGTTTCTGTATCGCTTTTTAAAAAGTATGAGGTCTATTTGATTGCGAATTCTTTCAGGGGTATGGGCGCTAGAGGTCCACGTATAGAGCCTTCTATTTGGAAGTTTAAAAAAGGTGTTTGAGACAATGAAATCATGTTCCTGGCAGAACTGAACTAGCCGGTCTCCTCTATCATTTGCTGTTCCTAATCCGTATGGTACCGGTAATATCCTCTCGTGGTGTACTTCCTACTTTGGCATTAAAATCGCCCATGATAAAAGTCACCTCACTCTCAAAAATTTAAAGATATTTCAGATACATTTGTAAGTCTGGCAATGCTTGTATTAGGATAAAAAAAGGAAGGGACGAAGTTTGCTAACCCTAAAAACGTAAACAATGTGGTCTCCTGTGTTATTAAGGTCTTTGGTTATTTCTAATATTTCATAGTCAGCTAGAAAAAATAGTAAAAATAATATTTGTTTTAACTACACTGTATCTCAACAAGGAAGGTCCCTTCGGCATAAATTTCTATAACAAGCAGCAATTCTATCACCTCTAGCAATTTGGCCATGTCTTTCTGAAACACCCTGTATAAATATCGTAAATCTGAAAAATATATTCTAACCAGAGAACTTTTAACGCAATATTGCCCTATAAAACTACTAACTATTCTATAGTGGGGTATAAATCATAAAAACATTTACCTATAAAGTATTATATTAGAATAAAGGACTTGCTTGGTAGAAAGTAGTTTGGTAGTAGGAATATTGTAGCTTCTTGTTATGCCAGATCGGCCATAAAACTCATTTAAATGAGATAAAAAGTCAAAAATGTAGTTGAGTAGAGATAGAGAGTCGTAAAACTTTATTGGATGCAACTGACCAAATTTATTTTCCGAGAGCAATAAAATTTATTTGTGGCTATATGGTTATATTCTTTATTATGTTGCATAACTGGACGTATTCCTTCTCTGAATACTACAGGTACCGAATGAATATTTTTATGAAATAGGATGCTTCCTCGCGGATGATTGAGAGTTTATGGATCACATGTATACATTCATTTTTTGTGTACAGGGTCATATTTTGACGAGTTCTTACACATTTCGTCAAGCAATGACTATTTGAACGCGAAACACATTTTATTACGTTCCTACAAGAAATCCCTTGCGGGATTTCCCAGTCGTTTTGTGGTATGGTAGTTTTCTCTATGACAAAAATCATGGAGGGTTATAAAAAAAAATTAAAGAAAATCAAAAAAAAATTAAAAAAAAAAATTAAAAAAAATTTAAAAAAAATCTTAAAAAATAAAAAAAATTGTTTTTAAAAAATAATAAAAAAATTTAGACAAAAAAAATGCAATATTACATAAATAATAAGAGTCTTGAAAGATAAATAGAAACATTTTTGAGTTACCCCGTAGACAACATCTAAGAGCTTATAGTTTCACTTTCAAAGAAATCTTGAATTGAGATCCACAAAAATCAAAAAATTATTCAAAAATATTATTTGTCCTTAACAAAATAATGAAATACATTTTTGACTCACCCCCTATATAAATTTAAAGTGTATGCTAAAAATTTCTATACATTTAAAATTGCTGTGCTGTGGGCTAATTAATGTTCTTTTTGCTGCTTATTAATTAATGTTGTTATATTCTGATAAATCCTAAGCGCATATCCAGATGTTAAGATAACGTTAACCTTAATAGTGGTGTACGTTATTTTTAGGACTACCATCTCTCTATTTTGAAATTCGTTGGTTTGTCAGGTTTCCATTTTTTAAGATTACTATATCTCTCTAACTTATTATGCTGTGGTTGAATAAAGCAGATGAGATTTTTGGATCAGAAAAACTCAACTCGAATTTACGAATGTGTATGTTATTCTTTGATACGATTGTGATTAAAAAAAAACGAAATTGCTTGTCCCATATGTTTTTCTAAGAATATAGTCATGAAAATGACTTTCAAGAAAAAATCGACAAATTCCAATATAGTTGACACCTCTAGTTTCATGTCATAATTTGGTTTTGGTAATATGTTTTTACTAACACGACAGACAAATTGCTTATTATTATTTTCTTTGTTTACATTAAGAGTCTAAAAGTTTTCGGCATTATTTCCATGTTTAAGATCAATTTCTATCAACATGTTGTATATTGTAGTGTTATAAAATGGTTATTCCATATAGTTGTAGTAAATTTAGAAGTTGTCATTGTGCATTTGAAGTAATATTACTGAAAAAGTAAGCAGATTTTCGACGACAAAGACAGCACTATCAGATTTTATACGGATTAAATTATTTTTCTGCCACCCCAGAAAGCTTGTTGGGGCAAATCAAGTAGGGAAATACTCGCAAACGTCATCTACTCAATATTTCATAGGAGCTAGCTATCGACTATTAATTAATTTTGTAATTCCCAAATCCAATTAAATAAAAGTTACGCTAAAATGAAAGACAATTCTGAATAATTCAGAGAGTCGCGATGAACTAAAATCCTCTCATGAATTGGGACAATTGGCATATTATGAAACAGTGCTCAATGAAATTCACTGCACAAAAAATACAAAACTGTTAACAACACCGTGCAGCATCATTAAAAACTGAAACACTTTCACATAAAATAAACCTTTGAAATATTTTACTGAAAATAGCAACAAAATATCTCTATGAGGTCAATATGTCACCGCTATTGAAGCTGTTATACAGGGTTGACCAAGAGATGCTTCTATCTTCAATTGATGATAATTTAAGTCATATTGACGAAATTAACTCTAAAGTGTAATAATAGATCATATTTGGTATTTCAATTAAAATAAACTTGTAATCTTATACCGGGTGTCCAAAAATTGAAACTACTCACTACTCAAATGCATAACTTCTTCTATGGAATAAAACACTTTTCGATGCTCTTTAATGTTTTGTTTAGGTTTTTAGAATGGTTTATGAAATTATTGCACAGGGTGGCTCAAAAATGTTTCAAAAAAATTTTAATTTGAAGATTTTTTAATATTTTTTTAAGTTTCACAGTATTTTCAGTTAGAATGGGACCATAAAATTTTTATACAGGGTGTATGTGTATTGTTCCCATTTAAAAGTTCACCAGTTAGGTAGTTGGAACCTATATTATTACAATTAAAATACAATATTTGTTATCAGGTTTCTGTGGCGTCATTGGTAAGGCGTTCGCTTTGCATGCGAAAGGTTAGGGGTTCGAATCCCAGCTGTGGCAATACTTTTGTTTATTTTTATTTTTGTTATTTTTTTAATTCAAATTCAAAAATTAAAAAAAAATTAATAGAAAAAAAAAAATAAAAAAAAATTAAAAAAAAAATTAAAAGAAAAATTAAAAAAAATTAATAAAAAAAATACAAAAAAAAATTAACAAAAAAATTAATAAAAAAAAAATTAAAAAAAAAATACCATTTTTTCTTATAACCCTCAATGACATTTATCATAGAGAAGACTACCACAAAACGACTGGGAAATCCCAAAGGGATTTCTTGTCATTTTAAACTAAAATTAGAAAGACTATACACCATTTCATGTTTTTAAAATAAACCTTTTAATACTTCCTAAGTATTTGAAAGAAGAAAATGAGGCTAGATCTTCACAAAATTCAATTTATTTAAAAAACCTTAAAGTTTAGGAATTATAAATCTTTTTCTTTTGTAAGGGTCGGTTCGACATGAGTCCCCGGTTTCACTGCAGCCTCATGTGCTTATTGTGAAAAATTATAAACCTTAATGAAACAGACACTTGATTTGATCAGAGGATCTAAGAGTGCAATAATATACATTAAAAAACACAACTTTGATGCTTTTAGGTTATTTGAGACACCCTGTATAATATGAAACCAAAGTTAAAGTAGCCAAAGTAGATGCCCAATAAATGAAACTTTTTGAAGCGTGAATAACCTTGTATACGTTCTTAAATATTCTACATTAAGCCCTACTAATAAACCTTAATCCAGCTGTTAAAATAAAGCGTCAACCATTCTCAAAAAACATCGTTGTTCGTTGAGAAAACAGAATAATAAAAAAGAGCGAAAATGTCAATACGAATTAACCATAATAATCTCTTTTCTCTCCTTTCTTTAGCATTTACATCTTTTGTGGAATGTTATTTTAACATTTTTTGACAAGGGAATTAACGTCACCTTTTCGTAAATGCGTTTTCACTTAAATCCTTCATTTAAATGCCTGTGTATATACACATAAAAAGACTGCCTAATCTGAAAACCTTCATCTAAAATGTTGACTTTTGCTGATTGCATTTTTTTCTTCCTCTCATTTCTATTCTTACACATTCCACTTTCAAGCTCTCGGTAAAAGCTTTTATTTTGCAAGACACCGCCCATTTAAATTGTCAAAACGATGCATTTTAAATAAGACTTAGAACAAAAACAATAGAATATATATAGAGTGGATCTTTTAAAAAAAATATTTTATTAGACGTTCTAAAAACTCAGCTTGGCAAAAGGTTATTTTTTTCTGGGAAAAAATAAAATTGCATTGCTACAATAAAGCTTGATAGTTGTTCAACGTATACGGTAAAAAAAAAATACAAGGAATTTCTGGTTTAGGGTAACAATTGTTTATGAATATTTTCCGTTGTACAACTTTTTTATTTGTGATATTTTTTACTATTTTATTTATGACTGACGGCACTTAAAAGTTATGCTTGTAGGTAACTTTTCAAATTACCTAAGATTTCGTAAGGTTTATTGAGACCATACCAAAAAGAAATATGTCTAAAGGTTTCTCCAAAATAAGATAAAATTTTAAATTATAACGGATGTCCCACCGGGAAGGGATTCGATCGATTAATGCGAAATTGCACTGAGGAAGAATCTGAAAATCTGGTGCAGGACTTGGGTCAACGGAACCAATTCGGCTAAAATGTTTTCAATAATCTAGTACTTCCGTTTATACCGGAAGTGGGTGTCAATTTCCTAATTTTAAATACATCCCTATATAAAATATAATTGTTTTGGATTCTACTTGTAATTCTAAATATAGTTCATTTATAATATGTTATACACTTATGTCCAGCCGTTTTCGAAATATTTAAAATTTTATGTCTAAAATAACGTTTGAAAATTAAAGATTAATTATAATTTAATTTGTTGGGATATACTAGTACTTATAGTCCTACTTTACGTGTCTATGTATTTCTCAAAAATAAGGCCAAGTTTATGAAAGTAGATCTATTCAAAAAATTTATAGTTCTCAAAATATTGACAATTTTACATATTTCTATTCAAATTGAATGTCATACATTACATTGTCGGCTCGTCAAAATAACAATAAGAATCAAGCAAAATATCAGTTACATATTACAACCATGGTGGCAACAAAACAAAAATCAATAACCTAAAAAGCCGTCAACTGAATAAAAATATTCACGAATAAAAAAGTCTTTCAGTTCAAGCTTGAATTTATTTATGTTCATGTCGGCGAACCTGCCAATTTTCAAAATTTTGTTAAAACATTTAATGCCTTAATAAAAGAATACTAAATAGTTTTGAATATTTTTTTAAAGTATTTTTTTATTAAGGTATTAATGGCCATATTCACCGTATGTACTAAAGCCGGCCTAAAATCACAAAATTTTAATGCACCGAAACAATAATTTAATTAAGCTCCACTTAATGTTAAGCTCCAATTTTTCGGCTCTTAAAATTTAAGCCTCTGTTTAACCTAACTTTTTAAAAATAAAAAAACATTTTTTGATTCTTATAAATTCCAAAAATCTAAAAATTACGGAAATTATAGGCTTAGTAAAGCTTGGCTCTTTTTGTTACAGTGCATACAACTGCGGTTAAAACTTGGCTTAATTTTCAAGCGTAGCTTACATAAGCGCCGCTCAACCCTATAACGCAGAATATGGCCATAAATGTTTTTTAACAAAATTTTGAAAATTGGCAGGTTCGCCGACATGACAAAAAATTAAACAACATTTCGGATAAGTTTAAGAACTATGATTTTTTTAATTTTTGAACCCTCTTTCATACCCCTTGCCTACGCTCAATGTTAATCACCACGTATAAATATCCTGTAGTATTTTCGTACCAAATATGGTTAAAATCCGTTACGTGGTTTTTGAGTTATCGCGGATACAAATTTTTTCTGACCCTTCAATAGAATTTTCACGGAAGCCTATGGTACATTAATTTTTGTCGTGTTACATTTTAAATATTTTTTTTTACTCCCTTTTTTACTATTTACGAACGACTATGTAAACATAAATTTTATGCTTCATTTTGTAGGCTATCTTATATCAAAGCAACTAGCCAATTTTTCTGGTATACTTATGAAACGTTTCTTTTTTTCGTTTTTGACCCTTTTTTAGACTATTTTCTAACGCCTGTGTGAACCAATTCTTTTATGGAATATTTTTTAGCTTATATTGTATCACAACTATGAAAAATTATTCGATATTTCGAATAAATTTAGGAAGTATATATTTTTAATGTTTTGACCCCTTTTCCAATATTTACGAACGCCTATGACAGTAAGTTATTTATGACACATTTTATAGGCTATATTCTATCAAAGCTATAAATAACTAGTTAATATTTCTGCTATGTTTAAGAAATACGATTTTTTAAAATCTTTTTTACCCCATTTTACACTATTTTCGAACGCCAATGTGGTCTAACATTTTATGTTCAATATTTTAGGTTATATTCAATTAAATGCGTAAAAAATTATGCAGCATTTCGGAGAACTTTAAGAACTGCGATTTTTTTTAATTGTTGAATTTACGCTCAATGGTTTCTTAAGACTTAATTCAAGACATTAGCAATTGAATCAGCTGCCCTCCACTGAATCGCTCTGTACATCGTTTTGGGACAACCCATGTAGATTTTGCTTTAAGATATCATCACCGTGTACGTTTCCCAAGCTGTTACTAAATAGTATCGCTTAATTAATCCATAGTATGTTACAAATAATTTCTAAAAGCTTCTGCAAAATGAGCTGAATCCTATTCATCCATCGTGATATTAAACCTTTCACATTTTACCTTAACATAATATCCTATCCCCGTTCCCAAATTAAACGCTCTTCTATTTAACCCAGAGAAATACAGACACACAGAGTTAAATAATATCTAATCTAAATCTGCAAAATGATGCCTTTCTACTAAACCTACAAGTTCGGAAAACATTCTGAAAATAAATTGAGACTCATTCATTGGATTTGGTAGTCTAAAAAGGAGGAGGAGGATAGAAGTTTATACTTATTCAGCAACTTTTGCGCTCTATGCTCAGGTCTCTAAAAGACATTAATTAGCTGAAAAGGCTTTGAGATACAGCAGAAATGTTTGATATTAACAGGGCAGGCTTGGAGTTTGATTTACCCAACCAAAGTTGTATAATAAACTGTTTCATAAATTCATGTGTAAAATAACGTGGAATAAAACTTCGTCACATCCACCAAATTGTTTTAATTAAAATCAGAATCCTACTCTAGACATGTTTCGACCTAAGCTAAGGTCATCATCAGTATAACTTCAAAAGGAATAGAAGGGAACACAGGCATGGGAGTATACGGGCCTAATTGCAGGCTCTCTGAATCTCTCGGGAGAAGTCCCACTATACTCCAAGCAGAGATCAACGCTATTAATCGTTGTGCTCGAGAATACCTGCAGAGAGGCATCCCGGACCGGCAGATCAATATTATGTCAGACAGTCAAGCTGCGTTAAAAGCACTTTCACGTCAAAGCTAACATGGGAATGCAAACAGACCCTATAACAACTGGCAGCTCAGGGGAAAAAAATTACTCTGACATGAGTGCCAGGACATGAAGGCATAGAGGGAAACGAAGCAGCGGACCAACTCGCAAAAGAGGTCGCAAACAACCCGTTCTGCGGCCCGGAACCCATCTTTCTTCTTCTTCTCTAGGTGCCTTGCCCTACACGGACGTTGGCTATCATCAAAGCTATTTGCACCTTGTTAACTGCTCTCCTGAATAAGGTACATGTGTTTACTCCAAACCACTCGCGCAAGTTCTTAAGCCAAGAATGTCTTCTTCTCCCTGGTCCTCTTTTACCTTCCACTTTACCCTGGAGTATGTTCTGTAAGACTCTGTATTTCGTATTTCTCATGATGTGGCCAAGATATTCTAGTTTGCGTATTTTTATTTCATACATGATTTCCCTGTCTTTGCCAAGTCTTTCCAGAACTGTGATGTTGCGCACTTTATCAGTCCAGTGTATTCTCAGTAATCGTCTATAACACCACATTTCAAATGCCTCGATTTTTTTGGCAGAGCACGTGGTAAGTGTCCAAGCTTCCGATCCATATAGAAGAACCGAGAACACACAGCATCGGAGCAAACGCAGTCTTAGGTTCAGGCTGAAGTTTTTGCAACTCAAAACTTTGCTCATTTTCCTGAATGCAGTTCTTGCCTGTTCTATTCTGGCTCTTATTTCAACGGAGTTATCAGCTTTGCAAACAATGGTGGATCCTAGGTACTTATAACTGTCAACCTGTTGTAGACGTATTACATTGGCTGTCAGGTTGGTCTTAGGGCTATTCTTTCTGCTTATTACCATCACCTTTGTCTTTTTGACATTTAGTCTTAATCCTGCCTCCAGACTTCTTTGATTTATGCTATCTATCAAAGACTGCAGTTCAACCTCACTAGTTGCTAAGCAAATTATTTATCACCTGTCCGTTCACAATAATGCCTTCAGTTTTTTCGTCAAGGGCCTCGTTAAAAATCTTCTCAGAGTATAAATTGAAGAGAATCGGTGATAATATGCAGCCCTGTCTTACGCCCTTTTTATCTCTATGTCTTCACTGCTGCTATTTCCTACTTTGATGGATGCTGTTTGTTCCCAGTACAGGTTCTCAATAATTCGTATGTCTCTGCTGTCAAGACCAATATTTGTCAGAATAGTAATAAGCTTTTCGTGTTTCACGCAATCGAATGCCTTCTCGTAGTCGATAAAGCATGCGTATACGTCCACTGAGATATCTAGGCATCTTTGCACTAGCACATGCATCCCCATCAGAGCTTCCCTTGTGCCAAGGCCGTTGCGAAATCCGAATTGCGTCTCACCGATCTGCTCTTCGCATTTCTTATAGATTCTCGCATGGATGATCTTCAAGAACACTTTCAGTGTGTGACTCATTAGTGCAATCGTCCTGTAGTCGTTATGAGACTTGGGGCTGCTTTTCTTTGGAAGGGGGATAATAGTAGATCCCATCTTTGGCCTTCCAAAAAGCCATATGAAGGAAGAACTTCGGAGATGGGAAAAGGAACAAGTTAAGTCCTACTGGAGAAACACTCCAGGCCTAAGACAATCAAAACCTTCAGAGGCCAACGCAGGGAAGCTTATCCAACTGGAGAGAAGCGACCTACGGCGAATTACAGGCCTTTTTACGGGACACCAAACAGTGAAGTAGCATCTCAAAAAGATGGGCCTAACCGAGGACGACACTTGTCGGTTTTGCGAAGACGCAACAGAGACAACAGAACACGTGCTCTGTGAATGTATGAAACTTTTCTGCAGGGGGGAACCCTAACACCCGACGAGGCAAGGAATTTAGCCCCCAGAGAAATCATCAACTTCATGAAAAGTGTGGGACAGCTCATAGATTAGAGTCATTCACAAAAGATCTTCTGCAGGTCGAAGTGAGGGCAGGCCAAACCGCCTAAACGACTCCGATAAAACAATCTACAATCTATAACAATGTCATGATGATAAAGTGTTGGAAATATTCCTGATACTCTCCTGCGTAATACGGAAACATTCCAACGGAAGAATGCCCAGCAGCATTACTTTAGAGGTCTTGTCACATTAGGGGACATGCGTTTTGTATGAGGAAAACATCAGCCACTTTGATCAGAGTTGCTTAGTTGCATTCTCTCTTTTCAGCATCTCTTTCTGTCTCATCGCGATATAGAAAACAATTTAGTTGATTGCGTGGTCAATCTGCCATGTCTTTAATTAGAAGGAGAGTTGCTGGACAAATTTTCTCTTTTATTTTGCACCGAAACAAACGTGTGTAAATGTCGTTAAAAGGAAAGAATCGTATAGAGATTGTAGAAATTGTTAAATAGATAGATATAGATGGGGAGAGATGTATATGTGTGTAATGAGAGGCATTGTGCCAGATTCCAGACCGAAGACAATAGGATTGTGATAAAGATAGGTATAGGAATGTTTAGATTCCTTTGGGAAGCTTGAATTAGATTTAAATTTGAATGTACAAAATATTTCAGATTAGTTTATTTAGTAAATTGTAGAAAAGAAGCCAAAATAATAATAATAATAATAAATTTATTTGTAGTTCAACATAACATAAAATTCAAATTCTACAATACATACATTTATAATGCATAAACACAAAGGAACTACAAAATGGGTTAGATGGCAGTTAAAAACTGATATAGAAATCTAACCCCAAAAATCAATTACAAATTCTAAAAAAAAATACCACTGTACAAATAATTAGGGAAATATAAAGGGTGTCTCGTGTAGCGCAATCAAAAATAACCAAAAATAACTAGAAACAATCACTATCAAATACCCATGTTTATAACGATTAACATAAAACGTTCATTAAATTTTTTTTTGAACGAACCAATATTCAAATGTTTTAGGTTATGCGGTAGGTTATTATAGATATTATAGATCTGAAATGAAAAGGATCGTTCAAATATTGCAGTTCTGTGGGAGGGAGGGGAAAGAAGATTTCTAAATCTGATATTAATTTTATAAAAAAAATCAACTATTTTGCGTACAAGAACTTGGCGTAGAAGATCTGAAATATAAAACATGTACGTATAAATAGTGCCTCCAAAGAGAAGAAAAAGGAACAAAACCCGATACCTACTTCAAAAAAATTAGCTGATGTCTAAAACAAAAAGCTCAAAAAATTATTAGTTTTACACTTAAATATGGAGAGCTATTCGTGCCCAGGGCAATAGTTTATTTTCATCAAAAAGCAATCCTTTATCAAAACTCGAAATGGAGGATGATCTGTGATGGTGCTGCCGGTGTACTGTAACAGCTGACGACTTAAGCTCTTAAATTATTGCAACGTTAATCGAGGAAGATCGTAGGTTTAAAGCATGAAAATGATGGAGAATGGGAATATTTAGAATAATAATTTTTACTTAAAGCCACTGAATGTTAGCGTGGTTTTGGACTTTATAGAACAGAACCTAGCGCTAACGGACATAGACGAGGGAATACTTATAAACGGACAACGATTGAACAATATAAGATACGCTGCTGATACTGTCATTTTTGCAGACAGTCTTGAAGGTCTGCAGACACTTGTCTCCAGGGTGGCAGAAGTAAGTAGCAGGTTTGGGCTTGATTTTAACATCAAAAAAACCAAATACATGGTTATAAGCAAAAATAGGATACCACCTGGTCAATTACTAGTTAACCAACAACCTATAACACGAATCACCAACTTTTGTTATTTGTTAACTTAAATGAACAGTGGGACCAATCGACGGAAATTAAGATAAGGATCGAGAAGGCAAGATCAGCCACGATATAAAAATGGAGATAAAAGTTTGTTTACTAGAATGCTACGTGTTCTCCGTTCTTTTATATGGCGTGGAGACATGGACCTTAACTGAAGCGTCACTGGGAAGACTCGAGGCATTCGAAATGTGGTGCTATAGACGCATGTTGAGGATTTCCTGGACAGACAGACTCACCAACGAAGAAGTTCTACATAGAATGGGTAAAGAGCGCGAACTAGTCGTAACCATAAAACGTCGCAAACTGGAATACCTGGGCCATATAATGCGTAATGAACAACGGTATGACCTGCTTCGGACAATACTTCAGGGTAAAGTGCATGGGAAAAGAGGTCCAGGACGAAGAAGAATATCCTGGCTGCATAACCTGCGAAAATGGTTTAACTTAACCACTACTGGACTTTTCAGGGCAGCAGTCAACAAAGTAAGAATAGCCATGTTAGTGTCGAACATCCGTAACGGATAGGCACCATAAGAAGAAGAACAGAAAAAATTAGAGGAACGGAGGGTTTTTCTATTTTTAATGCTTTTTCCAAAATGCTTCTTGTTATTAGGTATAAAAAGGATTATTTTTTGTTCGCATCAATTTTCCGTTATTTTTTTATTATGTCCCAATAAAAGTTAAGATTTCTTAGGCAATATTTAAAAAACGCAACTATACTATAAGAAGAAGAAAATAATAAAATATTATGAAGAAAGAAATGTTTCAGTAGGTATTTCGTATAAAGCTCAATAATATTTTACAATATCTCCTATTTATAGTCTATACTCCCGAGTTTTTGTTACTGTATTTTGGACAATTATTGTCATTTATTGTAGCAATTACTTGTTACGACTTCGTCAAAGAAAAATATTTAAAAAAAAGACACATGGTCGATGGTACGTACCTTTAACGAGTAGAGAGCAGTTAAAATATTAAGTCGTGTATGTATGTCAGAGAAAGTTGACTGAATTTCCTTTCTGAGGGCTTTAAAGTTTTCTAGCAAAACGTATATATATTATGACAAATGATCCTTCGAACAACATGGCTATGCGTTAAAATATAGGCTAAAACATTGATGAAGTTGACTTACATGCTTTGATAAAGATCGCTCCGGGCTGAGTTTGGCCTCATAATTAATGAAATTATCTTCTAGTCGTATACAAACACTCAATTGTTCATTGCTTGAAAATCAGGATAATATCTTCATTTTACAGGCTTAAAAGCTAAAAATGGTCATACTGTGATTTACATCAGGCACTCTTAAACAATAATTTAACTAAAATTATTCCCACAGACTTGGCCTAGAATCAAGGAACATTATTTCTTATACAAAACCCCAAAACCTAATTAATACCTTTTGGTATATACACAAGATTTATTTACAATTTTTACCTAAATCTTGTATTATATTATTAAAAGGATAATATGTAAGTCATGAATCACTTTTGGTACCTGCTCTAATAGTAGGCCTTCCTGTACCCTGTACATACGAGGTACACTCAAAATTAGTAACTACTGACTGTTACCATTCTGCATTCTTTCCCCCTGCCAAGAGTTACTAGCACTTTCTAAAAAGATAAATAAAGAATGGATTACTCAGGAAATTTTATTTCTGATGGACCAACGAAGGAAATACAAGAACAACGAAACAAGATATAGGGAGACCCAGAAAAAGATAAGAACAAAAATAAGGGTAGCAAAAGAACGTTTCTATGAAGAAAAATGCAAGGAAATAGAAGAGCTACAACGCAGATTTGACTTGTAGAACCTACATAAGAAGATAAAAGAATTGGCAGGTCTCAGAAAAGGAAAGATTACTACAATCCTCTTAGATAAAAATGGGAAAACACTATCAAACACAGAAGACAAACTGAAGAGATGGCAGGAATATATAAAAGACCTTTTCGACGATGTGAGAAATATCACATCCGTAGCTATGGTAGGACTGGAAGACACAGGTCCCGAAATCACGAAGGACGAAGTCACCCACACACTAAACAACTTGAGCAACGGTAAATCTCCTGGCCCCGACGGAATTCCTATCGACATTCTTAAGATCATAAGTGATCAAGATATGGATGTCGTGTTGAGACTCTTGAACAGCGTCTATGAGTCTGGAAAACTACCAAAGGAATGGCTCTCATCAGTCTTCATATGTTTACCGAAAAAATCGGGTGCAAAAGAGTGCAGTGACCACCGTACCATAAGCCTCATGTCCCACACTTTGAAACTACTGTTAAAAATTATACTCAACCGCATCCATCAGAAACTCGATCTGGATATAAGTGACAGTCAGTTTGGCTTTCGCAAAGGATTAGGTACAAGAGAAGCACTATTCGCATTCAACGTAATAGTGCAGCGATGCCTAGATGTTAATCAGGACGTATATGCCTGCTTCATCGACTATAATAAGGCGTTTGACAGGGTCCGCCACGACCAGTTGATGGAAATATTACAATGCAAAAACCTAGACCACCAAGACCTGCAAATCATCTCAAATCCCTATTACAACCAAAATGCCATCGTCAAAGTAAATCAACAAAATTCTGGCACCATCTCAATAAAGAGAGGTGTACGTCAAGGTTGTGTTCTGTCACCTATTTTGTTTAATGCCTGCTCTGAAGAGATTCTAAAAAGGGCAATGGAAAATGACAGTGCAGGAATAAAAGTAAATGGAGTGCCTATAGTTGTTCTAAGATACGCTGATGATACCGTAATTTTAACGGAAAACCTGGAAGATCTACAAAGAATCATGGACAAACTTGTTCGATATAGCGAAGAATACGGCCTTACACTCAACGTAAACAAAACAAAGTTCATGAAAATAACAAAGAAGGCCCAGACTAACAACGAACAGATAATCGTCAAAGGTGAACCCATCGAACAGGTAGAGAAGTATACTTATCTTGGAACAACAGTTACTTGTAATAACGACTACACGAAAGAAATAAAAGCACGCATAGAAATAGCAAGGTCCAATTTCAATAGCATGAAAAGAGTTTTGTGCAATAGAGGTCTAAGCCTAAAACTGAGACTGAGACTAGTTAGATGTTATGTTTTTGCCACTCTGCTTTATGGCGTCGAGGCATGGACTCTGAACGCAGAAATAACCAAAAGACTAGAAGCTTTTGAAATGTGGGTGTACAGAAGAGTACTGAAGGTGTCATGGGTCGATCGGATAACTAACTTAGAAATACTTGAGCGACTAAACATAAAAAGAGAGTTGTTAATAACAATTAAAAGCAGAAAACTGCAGTATCTCGGCCATGTGACTCGTGGACCAAGATACGCCTTACTTCAATTGATAATGCAGGGAAGGATCCAAGGTACAAGAAGAGTGGGTAGAAGAAGGATATCCTGGTTGAGAAACTTGAGAGAGTGGTTTGGATGTTCCTCGATAGAGCTTTTTAGAGCAGCTGCATCCAAAATAAGAATTGCCATGATGATCGCCAATCTTCGTCGCGGAGATGGCACCTGGAGAGAGAGAGACTGTTACCAAATAAAAATCGGCAAATGCATGAATGACTTTTGAGTTTTGTCCACATAAAAATCAAAACAGAAATGTTAAAAAGCCTGGCATAAAACAGGCACACAACCACCCAAAAACTTTAAGGTGACAAAATCAGAAGAAAAAACTCATGGTGACCATTTTGTGGGAGCCAGAAGGAATCGTATTGATTAATTATAACAGTGTTTCTATAACTGCAATCAGAGACAACAGAAGAGGAAAATTGACGAAAATTGTATGCACGACAATGCTCCAGTATACAAGAATCATGTTGCGCTCGCTGCCCTGCATAAACTAGACTTATAAATCTTTCATCTATAGGTCAGACTTGGTCCCAACATGAAAAAAGGAAGAAATTTAGGAGAAATGGGGAAGTAAAGGAAGTTTCGACGTATTTTTTGGTGTGAAGTGACATTTAATTGCAACTTTGAGTTGTTTGCCAATGGCAACTTGATCCAAGCATGTCTACGACAAACTTAAATGGGTGTTTTTCTGACAACTTTAGGAATGTTCCTTAATCACTGATGAAGCTGGAAGATTCGAAACATATTTCGTTTCAATTTTAGTAACATTGAGTAATATATTAAACTTATTTCGTACCTCTAAAATATATAATATAATTGATCGTACCTTGTAAATTGGCCATTTATATTTGCTTTACCTTTTTTAAAGTGCATTCGTCTCTAATGTCCGCTATTCGGCTGTGCTCAATCATAGGCCACATAAAAAAATTATACCAAATAACAGAGCGATGATATAGAGCTATATATTTACCACTAAAAAGGCACCAATTTTTTTTTAATGTTATTATACCAACGATCGGTATTTAATGACAAAATAATCATTCGCTATTTGTAATTATACAGCACTTATTATAGGTACTTAACTTGTGTGTGGGGTGCTCTTAGCTATTATTTAGCGTTTTAGCTTTACATTCTCTAACAATTTTGTTAGACTCATGTCTATAATTTACAAATTCACTACCTAATGAAATGCATCGTTCGCTTAGTGTATTTCTCCGTCTACCAGGGAGGTACCGAAAATAGTCAATTTGGTGTTTGTATTTTCGGCGTTACTATGGTGATTTTTCATGACCGCCGCTACTTTTGTCATTACCAGAAAATTTTATCCATTATCATTGTAATGATAAACAGCATTACAATTTACTACATTGTCAAATCATGATTGAACATATAATAAAGGCATTTAAAAACAGTCTTAGAAAAAAATGATTATAAATCATTGAAAATAGCTCTTTTCAGGAATTAAGTGAGTAGGATATTAAAATTAATAAAAGCTGTCCATAAAAAGTCTAAAATAATGCCTTTATCATAATATAGCATCTATCTAAATACCAAACCCAGCATCTTAGGAATATTTATGTTTTTTATATAATATTTCTCATTCCAGCCAGGGGACCATTTTTATACTGAATCACATAATATACCTACTATACCTAATGTGTTTTAAAAAAAGAGAATAACAAAATATAAACCACCGCCGACCTTTTTTTGTCTATGAACTGTTACATCTATTCTCTATATAGAGAAAAGGATAATTCTGACGTGCCTGCCGGGCCTAAAACGATATATGGTAAGATACGGAATAGAAATATTTATTTATTTTTTTGTTTGTGAAAGGTCGTCGTTGGGACATCGAAGACACAATAATATCATACAATGATATGGGAAAGATGGTTTAGGCCAAATAACAAATGCTTAACCTTCTAACTGAAAGGGAAAAATGGTTTGAAGGCCAGGGTTGAATTATGTTTTAATCATGACAGGACATTTTAAGCGCAAATAGACAGTGTAAATGATTTCTGATTTCTAAAATTGTATTCCGAATAAATGTCAGGAAGAAGCTCGTTCCTATTTTGCAATAAAGGGTTGTAAATAATAAAATCATTTTTGTCGTAAGCTAAAATCAATTTTTTCCCACAATGTGACTTAATAATTTTATATGATCATGTGTTCACGGTCCAAAGTTTTCTGAATTGTGATTTCACCACTGATGATGAGATTTTTCAATCTCGAAACATGTATGTGATTTTCCTGACGATTTAATTATATGAAGTACGTCTTGTGGAGTAGACTACTACGTAAAATTTGTTGTCAACCTAATTGACGACCTACAGAGCTTCAAATTCGTAATAAATATAATTAGTAAATTCGAGACAAATAGTAGATGAGAAGTGTAGATACATCCACAAAAAATACGATCCGTTTATGGGTTGGAGATCTATAATTGGACCGTCTTTTTTTTTTTTTTAACATTGTAACACATTATTGTACTCAGAACGACAGCAGTTGCAAACATAACTTAGATAGCTAGCAAATTGCTAACCATAAATCAAAACTAACGTTTTTTGACTTTCTTTTAAAAATTTATGGAAAACCTGTATAAAAATGCGACTACAGCAAGAATAATCTGATTTAGTTAGAAATGGTTTAACTGAAATTGAAATCACTAAAATTATCAAATTCAAATATATAACCATCACCTGAACATTTTTGGAAGGCACATCAAAATTCAGTGCTCCTCAATCCACTAGTTTGTAAAATAATTTCCTTGGAACAGAAAGCATCCACCTCCTGCCTGTGTTTTGTCAACTAGGAATACGATCTTTATTTGTTTTTGATTGAGTTACTACAGTTTTCGTCGAACGAATATGTTAAATATTAAAAGATATCACCAGTTTTGCATATAAAATTTTGGGAAACAAATTTAAAAGTTGAAAAAATAAATATATCTGAAAATCAAACTTAAGTTATTTCGTGATTTTAATAGTCGGAATCCTTTTCCTTGACGTAACTTGAAAGTCTCATTCTGTGGTCCTCGTTACTGATCTCCCGTGTTTTTTTTTAATCTTCTTTAGATTTTAAGGAGGAATAAAAATTGTGATACATTGTGGGAATTGCGTTCGACTTCGTTAACCGTGAGGCTCTTTGGAGGATATTGAAGCTCAACGCATGTCCCCAGAAATTCATCCGGATACTTCGACTCCTTCACAATAATATGAAAGGAGAATTTCTCAACAGCAGCGGACCGGGAGAGCCCTTTCCAATAACAACTGGCGTAAAACAGGGGTTTGTCACTATTGTAAAAAATGTAAAATTGCCAATATTTTGAAAACTATCAGGTTTTGGATAGACATCCTTTCATAAACTTGCCCTTATTTTTGATGCAAAAAAATAAAAAAAATATAAAATGGGGGGTTGCCATTTAAAAATGTTGATTTATGACACTTTTTTCAAATCCCTGTATTAATATTTACTAAAAAAATATAATATGTCGGCGGCTAAAGTAGGTCTATATCTTCTAGGATATTCTAACAAATTAAATTATTAAAGCTTCCATATAATAAAAAATTGTTATTATTCTCTATTCTGAAAACGTAATTTTTGACATAAAATTTCCAATATTTCGAAAACGGCTGGCGATAGGTATAACATATTATGCATGAAATATGTTTAGAATTATAAAGAGAATCCAAAAAAAATATAATTTACATAGGATTGCATTTGAAATAAGGAAGTTGACACCCATTTCCGGTATAACCAGAAGTGCTAGATTCTTGAAAACATTTTAGCCGAATTGGTTCCGTCGATCTAAGTACTATACCAGATTTTCAGATTGTTCCACAAGTGTAGTTTCTCCATAATCGATCGAATCCCTTCCCGGTGGGACACCCGGTATAACAATTTCGAAGAGTCCAAGTTTTTTTAGTACATGTAAAAGAGAAATAAACAAGAATGCTAAGTTTCCGGTGGGTGTTCTCGTATAACGTTCTCTTATTTGTAATAAATTTTGTAAACAGTATCAATATATAATTCATTTAGCATATTCTGCAAAGGTTGCTCCTCGTATAGCAGGCCAAAAATTAATAATTTTGCGGATTGAACTGAGACAATAAAATTATAATTTATTATATCGAAACCCTATCAGGTTTCGGGATAAATGAAATTCCAATTAACTCTAATTTGTAGTTGTTTCTTATGTGATTGTGTGTCAGATTAACAGTTTGACTGGTGTCATGTTGTATAACATATGTTTCATGTTTTTATTTTATTTTTTATTGATCTCATTTTGGACAACACGAAATATTAGTTTCTTCTCGATTTTAGCCTGAAGAAGTGCATATATTGGCACGAAACGTTCCAATAGAGACTACACCAAGTTAATTGAAACTTCATTTATCCCGAAACCCGATAATTCGATATAATAAATTAACAGTTAGGGATAAGAATAACTTTGGGGAGTAGACTTGTGATATTTAAATAAAAAATATATTTTTAGTTAATATTTTTCTTATTTATTCCAGGACTGCAAGGATGATGGCGAGAACCAAGCAGGAGGCCGCCTGTTGCACCTGCTGGAAAACTCAAAAGTGACCAATATTGCTGTGATCGTAACAAGATGGTATTACTAGTCTTTTAATTAACGAATTTAATGTAGGTATTTATGAAAGTTGATATATTTTTAGGTATGGTTGAATTCATATTGGGCCAAACCGATTTAAGCATTACAACAATGCCGCGAGGTGGTTTTATAAAGTAATTTTTTTATTATTATTGTATATTTTCATTTTGTATTATATGTAGGTATTTAAGTTCAGTTCAATTGTTTTTATTTTGTATATAATATGTAGATATATTACTGGTATTGTATTCTATTATATTTATTAAAGTTTTGTATGCTTTTTCTTATTATAATTTGTTTTTATAAATTTGATGCAGATTAAAATAAGTTGGTAACTGATAATTTTAGCAATAAGTAGGGCAAAATTTTATTTGGGAAAAAAACTTGCTACTTTTCCTCAAAAATATGTACTATTTCTGTGAACTAAGGTTTTTGTTTTTTTGACCTGGTGAAACATGATAAACTAATGAACATCTTAAGGTCATGTAACATAGACGATAAGGATTTAAGGATTATTTCAAACCTCTATCAGGAACAAAAGGCCAAAATTAGAATAAAAAAGAAAAAATCTGGAAAAATTAATATCGAGAAGGGAGTAAGACAGGGATGTATTCTGTCACCCATACTATTTAACGTTTACTCGGAGGAGATATTTAAAAAAGCTCTGGAAGACACCTCAGATGGCATAATTATAAATGGACAATGTATCAACAACCTGCGATATGCTGATGACACGGTCATTCTGGCAGATAGTGCTGAAGCACTACAACATCTAATGGAGAGGATAACGGCAGCCAGCGAAGAATTTGGAATGAAACAAAATACACAGAAAACAAAAACGATGATCATCAGCGAACACCAGAACAGAACGGTGAAGATCAAGGTTAACGGAAAAGATCTGGAAAAAGTAACAAGAATAACTTACCTTGGAAGCAATCTTGATGAAACTTGGGACCACTCACTAGAGATAAGAACACGTCTAGAAAAAGCACGTACAGTATTTTACAAAATGCAAAAAGTCCTATGTAGTCGCCAGCTGAATCTTTCATTGAGAGCTCGAATACTTAAGTGCTATGTTTTCTCTACTTTACTCTACGGTGTTGAAGCCTGGACAAAGACAGAGGCAACACAAAAAAGAATCCAAGCATTTGAACTCTGGTGTTACCGAAAAATGCTCAGAATATCCTACATGAGTCATACGACAAACGAGGAAGTCTTGCGGAGAATGAACAAAGAAAGAGAGCTCATGATCCTCATAAAGAAACGAAAAACACAATATTTTGGCCAAATCATGAGAAATGAAAAATACGAATTGCTCCAACTTATAATTGAAGGCAAAATCAATAGCAAAAGGGGACCAGGAAGAAGACGCAACTCATGGCTTAAAAACCTACGACAATGGACAAATATGACCTCCATAGAACTGTTCAGGACAGCTACAAATAACATCAGGTGGGCAAATATAATAGCCAACGTCCTTAAGGATAAGGCACCATAAGAAGAAGAAGGTTTTTGCGGACTAAGGTCTAACTATCAATAAAATAAAATTATAATTACGTACGCCTAATGAAAAAATTCATGCAAATTTTAAAAAGCACACAAAATATAACAATAACTGTAATCAGTTGGTAGTTCATCCTGTAATAATGAGAAATACTATTTTCTACATTTGATTATGCCAATAAACATTTAAAAATGTACCCACCACATCAGGCATTCATATCCCCGGAAAGTGCTGCTCTCTACGTGAGTAAACCTACACCATAAAGCTCCTAGAATCGCATGCGCTCGAAACCAATCTCTCTTCACCACTAACTCTGTTGTATATACTGCAGTGTGTGAAAGTTCGACACAACTAGTAACAGTTTAGACATCCACGCGCGAGCATTACGTTATTACAACTTGCAGAGTCACTGCTTTCACGCGAAGTATAATATCGAACTTATAACTATGAAAAAATAACAACATCCAACAATATGTTTAACTTTTAAATATTAGTAGTGTAAAATTATTCATTCGACGGCACTAAAATGAAGAAATATTTATTTAATTTAATTTGTGTTTTATCAACTTCAATTCTTCTTTTCCAAACTGTAACTTCAACTTCAAGTTCGGAGCAATGCTCGTGGCTACCAGACAACAACGATGTGTCTTCTTCAAAGTTAGCTGTCAACTGCAAAGTACGAGTTCTCGACGAGTCCAATGCAAACATCAGTACTTTACCAGCGGAAGTAACTTCGCGACTCAAAATCAGTTGTAGTGATGTGTTGTATTTCGAAAGTACTTTACCTGTTCAAGCATTACGTCGGTTGCATGAACTCGAGGAACTCCGCGTAACTCACTGTAAAGTTTTAGCTATTGAATCTGGAACATTTGTTGGATCGTATAATTTGAAAAAATTACATTTGAACACGTTTAATTTTGAGTGGAGTGGTAGTAGTAAAAGTTTAGAGTTAGACAGTGGAAGTTTCCGAGGGCTAAAAGAGTTGCAAATCTTGGATTTGGCTGATAATAATATACGTGGTTTACCGGAAGATGTGTTTTGTTCGTTGATTAATCTTCAAACATTAAACTTAACGCGAAATCGTATTCGTAACGCTGGCCGAATCGGGATTAACGTGGCAGATTGTAGCAGCAGTAGTGAATTGTTAAATTTAGATTTATCGTATAACGATCTAAGGGAACTAGACGAAACTTCTGGATTCTCACGGTTGCGACGTTTACAGTTACTAAACTTGCAATACAACAATATCAGTGTAATTTCTGGTGAAGCTTTAACTGGTTTAGTGTCGTTAAAATTCCTTAACTTAGCTAATAATAAAATCACAAGTTTACCGCAAGGCTTATTTGCTGGTTCGCCAGACTTAAAAGAAATACATTTACAAAACAATTTACTTTACGCATTGGCTAAAGGATTGTTTCATCGGTTGGAACAGCTGTTAGTGTTAGATTTATCAGGGAACCAGTTAACGAGTAATCATATCGACAGTGGAACTTTCATCGGACTTATACGGTTAATAGTTCTAAATTTATCCCATAACGCCATCACCCGAATTGATGGAAAAACTTTTAAAGATCTATTTTTCCTACAAATCTTGGATCTCCGCAATAACTCCATCGGTTTAGTTGAGGACGACTCCTTTTTACCATTATACAACTTACACACGTTAAACCTAGCTGAAAACAGGTTAAATACTATCGGCTCAGGGTTATTTAACGGACTATTCGTTTTAAGTAAGCTAACTTTAAATAACAACCTAATAGTTAACATCGATAATCGGGCATTCCAGAACTGTTCCTCACTAAAGGAACTTGATCTAAGCTCCAATGCTTTATCAGAAGTTCCGGATGCAGTTCATGAACTCACGTTTCTGAAAACTTTAGACCTGGGTGAAAATCAAATAACAGAGTTCCGGAACGGTACCTTTAAGAACTTGAATCAGTTAACTGGACTGAGATTGATTGACAATAACATTGGAAACTTGACGCGAGGTATGTTATGGGATTTACCGAGTCTGCAAGTGTTGAACCTGGCAAAGAACAAGATCCAAAGTATTGAACGTGGTACTTTCGAACGTAATACACAAATCGAGGCTATAAGGTTGGATGAGAACTTTTTAACCGATATTAATGGGATTTTCGCGACTTTAGCAACGTTGTTATGGTTAAATTTATCCGAAAATCATTTAGTGTGGTTTGATTATGCTTTTATACCAAGTAATTTAACTTGGTTGGATATTCATGGTAATTTTATCGAACATTTAGGTAATTACTATAAGATTCAAGATGAAATTCGTGTAAAGAACTTAGACGCCAGCCACAATCGGATAACGGAAATATCAGGAATGTCAATTCCTAATAGTGTCGAGTTATTGTTTATAAATAATAATTTTATCAAACTAGTGCGACCTAATACGTTCCTAGACAAACGTAACTTAGTGCGAGTGGACATGTACGCTAACGATTTAGTTAATTTAGATTTAAACGCTTTACGAATATCTCCAGTACCAAACAATCGATCTCTACCGGAAGTTTACCTCGGCGGTAACCCATTTCAATGCGACTGCACCATGGAGTGGCTCCAACTCATCAATAACATGTCAGCATCACGGCAATACCCCAAAGTCATGGATCTAGCGAATGTCGATTGCAAACTGACTCACACCCATCGCGGTATGACTCATATGCCACTGAATCGCGCTCGTCCCAGTGACTTTTTGTGCACGTACGAAACTCACTGCTTCGCTCTATGTCATTGCTGTGACTTTGATGCCTGTGATTGCGAAATGACTTGCCCGAACAACTGTACCTGCTACCATGATCAAACGTGGAACACTAATGTAGTGGATTGTTCCGGGCAGATGCGAGATGGAATTCCCAGTAAAATCCCGATGGATGCTACGGAAGTTTATTTGGATGGCAACGAAATTAAAGAATTGCTTAATCACGCGTTTATCGGCAGGAAAAATATGAGAGTACTTTATGTCAATAACAGTTTTGTGGAGACTATAGAAAACAGTACATTTAACGGCTTAAACGCTTTGAGAATTTTACATTTGGAAGACAATAAATTACGTGAGTTACACGGATATGAGTTTGAGAATCTGTCAAATTTGAAGGAACTTTACTTACAGAACAATCAAATAGCTCATATCGGTAATAAGACACTCGATCCCTTAATATCGCTGGAAATCCTGCGACTGGATGGCAATAAACTGATCATTTTCCCGGTCTGGCAACTATCGTCAAACTCGCGTTTAACAGAAATCATGTTAGGGAACAATCACTGGTCGTGCCGTTGTAAATTCCTGCAAGGACTCACTACTTGGGTGGCCGAGAATGCTGCTAAAGTCATTGATAGTGCGAACATGTTGTGTTACATCCCTGATACGAATCCACCGCAACGCAGGGAACTTGACTTTAATAGTACCGTGTGTAGTGATTTTTACGCTGGAAGTTCCGTGATAGACAGTATGTTGGTTTCCGACTATTGGCCGATGGTTGTAGTGACTTTATGCGTAGTGATTTTATTGTTGCTAACAATTGTTCTATGGTTTGTATTTCGTGATCCTGTACGGTTGTGGCTTTACTCGCGTTACGGTGTGCGATTGTGCAATTTTCGCGATAACACTGCAAAGCAGTTCGAAGATCGTGATAAGCTTTACGATGGCTTCGTATGTTACAGTCCTAAAGACGAGGAATGGGTGATCCAGGCGTTGGCTCCAGAACTAGAACCGAAATTTCAGTTATGCCTCCATTACCGCGATCTTCCGCATACTGCATATATCCAACATGCCGCTCCAGCAGTTATTGAAGCCGCCGAGGCTAGTCGAAGGGTAATAATAGTTTTAACGCGGAATTTCCTCCAGACTGAATGGTCGCGGTTCGAGCTACGTCAAGCGATTCATGAAGCGTTGAAGGGTCGGATATTTAAATTAGTGATACTCGAAGAAGGTCCGCTACCTGAAGCGGAACTAGATCTCGAACTCATGCCGTATCTAAAGACTGCAGAGCGAATTCGGTGGGGTGAGAAGCGGTTTTGGGAAAAATTACGGTATGCATTACCTACAGTTGAAGCACGCGGTAAAATTAATGCAAATTATCGACGAAATATAAACAATTATACGATAGATTCGCGAGTGGTAGTGACGCATAATGGGACGCATCATCATCACCAACAAAATCATCATACGTATCCTGAGAAGATAAGGTCGCAGGGGCCGCCTTCCCCGGGTATGCAAATGCTACCGCCCGCTTATTCGGCGGGTATGCCACCAGAGTTGGACGACGCGAATTACTCGTCTGCAACGACGGCGACGCCGTCTCCAAGACCGTCAAGGTAAGCCCCACAAAATCAAAATTAGTAACTTTAGATTAATTTTTTTTGGACTGAAAAAAACTTTTACATATTTAAATCGGTAATAAAAATCTTAAGAAATTTTGTATTTTAAATTGTACACTCCATATATTATTATCTATTTAATTTACAGCTTCTATTCTTCAATCAATTTTTGACGCATTTAAAGATAATTCAAAATGTTTCTTGTTTTTCATCTAAAGGAAGATAATGTCAATGGTCGTGTCGACAGAAATTCAACTTTTTAACATTTAATTTTCTCAGATTTAGAACAGTTATCGTTTCGACTCTATTTCACGTTTTCATCAGGACTACATAAAACAACACGAGAAGACAGAAAATTAAAAAAAGTAATAAAGCATTGTCAGCTGTTAAAAAGCTTACCTAAAATTCCTGAAACTAAATACAATGAAAATCCAAACTAGCCCAAAGATACTTTTTTTATATTATCAGTCATATTGTTAGAAATTTTTTACTTAATAGATTGTTAGGGTACAGGTCGATACAAATAAAATTGTCACGTAATTAACAATAGAAAGTACATATTTATTGGGTACTAAGGTTGTAGTTTTATAAAATCTGAAAAGAAAACAATCTTTGTGAGAACAAAACATTTTATTGCATTTTAAAATATTCTCTTGACATTTTTTTCACTCTCCCGGCTGTATATAGGGTATGAAGGTGTCATCTAGTTGAGGCGAGTGGCCATTTTGAAGAATTGTCCGACCGAATCCGAAAATAGGTCTTAAGGCCGGCGGTGTGACGCCAAGGACGTACTTAAAATTATTATTATCGAAATTTTAATTCTCAAAAATATTCTACCAGGTCGACATAATTTTTAAACATAAATTCAACAACTAAAATCGGATACTTGTTAATTGCGCTGAAAATCGGATTAAAATATCATCAAATTCTCTTTCAAAAAAAATTTATTAGTCAATTTGCTATAGGTAGAGATTTTTTGGCGAACATTAAAAGCATTTCCTTATGCCACTTTTTCGTTTGGCCTAAAATTGATAATTTTTTTGGTTGCCTAATTAGTAAATTAGTTTTTATTTGAAGAAAAAGAAACCCTTATTGATTATCCAGATTTTTCTTTCAAAATTGTGTGGCTAATTGAAAATTTAAAAACTTAGCTTTGTAATAAAATCCTTAAATTTTTTATTTATTTTTTTTATATATTTTTTTTATATATTTTTTTTTTCAATGACAAATAGAAGTCGAATCACCACAAAAATAAATTTAATAGTAATTTATAAATATTATCCAAATATGTTTCGCAACCTACACTAATCTCATCATCAGTGGCCAAAAGAGAAATTAAAAAAATTTCGAGGTGATTTAAATTAATTTTTTACAAAATGTTTTAACCATCATGATCTACAAAAAGAAACGTAAATAAATAACTTTAATGTTTTGAATTTATGTTCCTGTTTTAATGTGTTTTGTTTTTTCCTTTTATATAATTTTCAATTAAGTAATTGTTTTTTGATAATATTTTAAATGTATGCGTTCCTTCTTGATATACATATAATTTGTATTTTGCAGCACTCTGAGGATGATCTAATATAGATCGAAACGTTAGTGACATTTAAAACTGAGTTTTATTGTTTACGATCTACAACTCAAATAAAGAAAACTTACTTAAATAAATAATGTTTGTCTTTTCTTAATTTTAGTTTAATATTTTTGTTAAAACAACATTAATTCGACTTTTATATGTCATTGAAAATATATACAACTCCACTTAAGAAAGGACTATTTATTCAAAACAAATCCTTTCATTCTAGTATAATATGTTCAATTTGTAAAAAAACTGTACTACTAATTTTATTGTGCTGCGAAAAAATACTAACTTTAATATAAAAAGGTTGTCTTTTTGAAAAGTTAACATTTAATTTTTTTTATTTTGCCATTTTGCACTCCTTGATGGACAATCTGTATATATTATTTATCTTTTATGCTAAATGTTGGTTTCGGTGTTTCTATATTTGCTTTGAGAGTTTGGTCTCTTTTTCAAGCCCTTTGCGGGCGCCATTATGCTTTGATTGTAAATTTCCGAATGTTTAGTTCGTAGTTCTGTTAGCAAAAGAAAAATGGTTTAGTTTATTTTGACAATTTTTTAATAAACGAAATAAATTATCCATCATCAAAGCGGAGTGTCAGTTTCAAATAAAAGAAAACAAATAAAAACTTTCAAAGTCAACTCCACAAAAAACTTTTAATTTAGTTATGTAAAGGAAACTAGTTTCGGCTCAACAAGCCATCATCAGTCCATTCTTACAAAAACATCTGTGTAGAAAAAATATCAAACATGAATATTAATAACATTACACGAAAACAAACACCTGTGTTGAGTAAATAAATAAACAAAAAATATTTAGATGTTTTTGTAAGAATGGACTGATGATGGCTTGTTGAGCCGAAACTAATTTCCTTTACATAACTACATGAAAAGTTTTTTTGTGGAGTTGACTTTGAAAGTTTTTGTTTGTTTTCTTTTATTTAAATTTTTTAATACCCTTAACTCTAATAAATTTATAAATTAATTAATTAAATTTCTATTTTTTTTTTCAGACGGTGTGCAGCTCAAGAACCACGGCCTATCAGTGATCACATATACTCCAGCATAGACTCCGACTACAGTACGCTGGAGCGAGGCGGTTCGGGGCGGAGAGGTCCACCTTGGCGCCCCCATATTATAATGCAAACGGATGGCGTCAATAACGGCGGCCAAGCCTACCTTGTGTGATAATTTAAACTATAAATTTATAGAAAATAGGTAAACATAGTATAATATATTATAATGACTGACTAGGTATATGTACATTTTTTAAATACTTTAAAATTAGTTTTTTTTTTAATTTTTTACTTTAGAAAATATTTTTCTATAGATTACCATGTTTTACCAATCAGCATTTTAAACTGCGAGAAAACTAAACTGTCTATAACTTTCATCAAGTGCCCCACCCCCTCAAAAAATACAATAAAATTGTAGCCAACAACTCTAGGAATCATATTTTTATATTTTTCCTATTTAAAAATTATTTATACTGATAGTTGATTTGCTTATTTTAAAAATTGTTCTTGTTTTACCGAATATATTTTTTTTCACAAATAATCAATTTCAATTTAAAAAAAAGATTTCTACAAGCCTAATAATTTCATGATGCAGAATAACTAAAAAAAACATTGTAAAAAATATATATAAACATTCATAAATAATTAATGAATGAAAATTATTGTAATGTATATATTTTTTGTAAATACCACACATCGTTATTTTTAAAGGTAATATTGAAAATTTGTTTTAATTTTTTCTTCACTGCCAGAAAAAATGTCTCAAAATGTTCATATCAGATCATGATGTCAATAGATGCTAATTAATAATTCCTGTCAAAATCCTTCCTCTGATATGCGTTCAATCCTGGTATATCTTCAAATCATGTCTATTAAAATCGGGTTGAATTTATATTGACTTAAACACAAATGTTTTTATAACATTTAAGTGTAAATATGAACCAGTTATCAATAATAATTATTATACTTATATCAAATCACAAATAATAACCAATTTACTAGTTTTAAATCAAATTTTCAATAATTATTACAAATTGCCTTGTTATATTGGAATATATTTATTTATAACTATACAGAGTGGCCCAAGTTTATAGTGAAAGTATTGGAGATCTGTGAAATAAATTTAAAAAAATATATTAAAGGTATAGAATAATGTTATTATTAAAAGTAATTTTTTTTTTTACAAAATTGGTCCAAATATAACAAGCAATTTACGATACTATATTTTCTTGTTAATTATTAAAATATATTCCTACATTTTTTCCTTTTTAATGTAAATAATAAAAATTTGTAAATAGTTGATAATATTTATTTGTTTATATATATATATATATAAATATTAAAAATAATTAATAAGATTTATCGATATTATCTGTGTATATTTTTTACGTGAACATAACAACAAAAACGAATTACTACTACGTGTATAAATGATAATTAAATTTAAAAATAAATTAATAAAAAATATAAAATAAAAAGATCAATTGTCAAATTTATGATATTTTGTTTTATTTATTAGTACCCTCCCAAAATTTCTAAAAAATATATAAGTGTTTTTAAAAGGATTGTTAAGACCAAATTACGGTTACTAAAAAATATTAAAAAAAGATAATTAATTAAAAAAATTAAAGTGATAAATTCTAATATATTTTTCACATAATATACCTTCGTAGACAAGTATGAAGAGAAGAAATCAATTGGGCATTAAGGGTGGACAGGTAGCATATCTCAGGAAATAATAGTCGTACGACAATGGGGAAAAAATTCTTTTAGGGAAATTGATCATGGGAAATCGCTGGAAATAGTTTTTTAGTTGCTAACTATACCACTAGGGGGTGTAATAGATACAGTAATGCGAAAAATGCATTTTTATTGAAAATTTCGCAATATAAGTTAAAAAAACAATACTACCACAGTAATGCTACTGAGATTCGGCATCCTTTTGGTGTATCACTTTTTATTGTGCGGCTTGAAATAAAGGCAGCAGGGAATGACGAAATTTTACCTATGATAATGTCTATAACTTTGGTTTGGCTTAGCCGAATTTATCAATCTAATTTTTGTTTAAGAACTGAAGCCTTGCTGATGAAGAAAAAAAATATTTCAAATCATAATTGTTTTTGGTCGATTTCGAGATATGCTACCTGTCTACCCTTAATGGAATACCCGGTACATATACAACGTATTTAACAAATGCGTTTAACCAGGTCATTTTTTTGAATTATTTGATTTTTACAAATATATGATTTGTGGAGGTGACGATGTTTGTTTTGCTTTGTATTAAAAGAAAAATATTTCAGGTGAGTTTTAAAAAACAAATAAAAGACCCAGAATCTAGGAAATAATGCATTTCCAAACCAATATTTACTTGTGGCGTATTTTTAAACACTTTGTATATTAGGAAAATTATACCTAAGAAAATATTAAAAATTGGACAGCGGGGGCAAATCCATTTACGATATTTTAAGATAGAGACGCTTCTGATAATACTAGAAATATAGGTGTCAACTTGAGTAAATGGAACACTCTATACAGTGTGTCTACACACAAATAGGCGGCATATAGAGAACTACTGTATTACATAAAAATTTTAGGATCATAAAAAGTAGTGCTTGATTTAAGACTAAGACCTATTATACGAGGTTTGTTAAAAATATGATTTTTGATCAAGAGTAAAGTATACAGGGTGTTTTATAAATGTTAGAAAAGTTGTCTTTTCAAAATTCTCCAAACCGTAAAAAAAGTAACGCATTTCGCACATTTCAGCGGTTGAAAAAAATTTAATAATTTTTTTATCAAGTATAGGCTTTAAATATTCAAACAAAAGTTAGCTCCTGTCAAAAGAACAACTATTTTGTTGCTTGTTTATTAAAATAAACAAAAATAAAAAAATGCAAGACAAATAGCTCAAAATCCTCAGTTTGGAGTCGAAGTTCTGTTTACCGATGAAGCATATTTCAATTTTCACAATAACCACATATAAGCTGAAGAAAATCCACATGAAATTGTAGAAAGCCATCATCAGCAAAACTTTCCGTCAATGTTTGGACTGGCTTCGTCGGTGATCATTTGATAGGCCCACATTTTTTGCCGAACTGCTCTCAAAAGAATTATATTTGGTTAACCCGGCATTTGACATGTGGGGTGTGACACACCCCAGTACCTCGAAACACATACATAACTTTCTTAAAAATTTGTTGCTCGCGTCTACGCGGCGTCCAATAGCTTTTGAGTATACGAGTATATTAATATTCACTATACGCACAAACAGCAGTTCTCTCTTGAATCTGAACGAAAGAATATCGCTTCATAGTGGAATGGGGTATGCGATACCCCATGTGTCGGTTCTTGTGATTTTTTTTGCGCTTTAAATCTTTTATTTGGACAATGAAAAAAAGCAAAAGCAGTTATTTTAAGAATATTTTAAGTGAATTCTTATGGTTTTTTAATTTTGGTATCATTGTTAGGCAAGATACTCTCCGGAAGCTTGGGGAAGACGCTTTTTAGGGAAAACAATAACGGTAAAAATATACTCAGAAGAGTTTTTATAAAGGAATTGGGTATGCAATTGGTTAAAGAACATCAAATGCAAAGAATGCAAAATCCTAGGCTTATACGTGAATTGCACACCACAATTTGCACAGGTTTAGGCGATACTTCTGACCCAAAATCTAAAAGACCTAAACTAAATCATGCAGGAAGACTAAAGGTATGTCCCAGAATTTGAGATAGAAAGACCCGATACATTTGTGAAGCTTGCAGTGCTTATATATGCATGGAGCAGTCATTATTATACTGCAAAAAATGTGCAGATTTGGCCAAATTCAATAATTCATAATTTTTTCCATTTTTTAAAAAAAATTTCTGTAGTTTTAAAATGGGAATTTTGTAATAATATTTAGATTAAAAGTACGACTTCTTCTATTAGATTAAGATTTTTCTATGGAATTACATTTTTTGTTTAAAATTATGGGGGTTATATTGTTGATATGGTAGATACCTTTGTAAAAATAAGAGATTTTTTTAAAGTCTTGTGTTTGATTCTCGAAAAATATCATAATGAATAATAATAATAATATACAAAAAGTCTCAAATAGCAATAGACTAGTTCCAAAACATTGTTGTACAAGTGGGGTTTGTCATACCCCATGTGTCGGATCGTGCAAAAAAAAATACGCATGTCACACGCAGGGTTAAAATTCTTTCGTATATGAGGAAGCACTGCTCGTTATTCTAAAAATATTCTCCAATATATTTCACCTTCAAGCAATGACAGAAATGCGGAGATCAAACAAAAAATCTTTAATAAAAATCTGGCAATTTGCAGTACAGTAGTCAATTATCTCCAAGGCGCTAACGCCGTTAACCAATTAACATTAATGTTTGTGCTAAGAATAACAAACATACTTAAAAAATTGTTATCATCCATTGCAAATATGTCACAATTTGCCTCAGTAACTGAAAGACAAGGTGATTAGAGCGAAGGTGTAGTGAAATTTTTAGATATTTACTTGGCAGCAGCAAATTTATTATTTTTGTCTCTCTCTCTTATATACTCTTTGCTTTCCTTTGATGTTTGTCTCTATGGCTCATTAAGTTAGAGCGGTGGAAGGCGAAACAGCATTTTCTTACATACACGGCAGAGGCAACGGTACATGCCTATATATTATATTTATTTGCAGTGAGTTGGAAGTTTTTTGAAGTTTAATTAGTTCTTTGTATGACTTAGGTAGTTTTGACGAAGCGACATTTTAATAAATCGTGTAATATGAGGATGATGAACAAGGAACGAGGTTGGTTCTACAGGGTACAGGTAAAATCGATATCCTACCATCACACTTCTATTTATAGGGGAAAAATCTTACGAATGATTATTTTTTTCAGGTATCTACACATTTTTTAGCTCTCCATATAGTAAATAAGTGCGACAAACTTCAGGAGGTAATTCTGCATGAAAAAATAATGATATAAACACATTTTTTACTAAATATAGTAACCAATCAAATTACTTAATTTTAAGTCATGTGTCAAATTTCATCCAATCACCTCTGGATTACAGCGATAATACCCTACATGTGGTGTTTTAATTTTGTGGTGGTTTAGTGATGGTAGCTGTATGTAAGGGTTAAAAACATTGTTATGGGGCTTGTATATGGAGTAGTAGTCGTGTTCATTATTGTGACTTCACTACTAAAAAAGAGAGGTATACAGTGATTGGTAGGAAGGAAATTTTGGGTTATGTAGAAATAGGCGTTGACATCTGAAGGTTAGGTGTTAGATATTTTTGGTATGTTTTAATTGAGGTTAGGATATTAATTTTAAAATTTTTTATAAAAGGTAATAAAATAATAATGTACCGAATTTTTAAGGGGATTTAAACTGTATTATTTTGGTCTGGGATATTATTAAAAGTTAAAGAATTGAAGAATGGGATACAATCGAACTCTAATTGATCGTTAACACAGTTGTAGCTGAGGTCACGTTTGTGTAAATTAATTTCGAGGGATTCAAGTACGTTAAGTAATGTGCTTTTGGAACAGGTGTGAAGTATTTTGGTATTAGTGTCTATATTGAAAGAATGATGTTGATTGATAACATGGTTGGCGAAAGAAGAGTTACTATTGATATCATCTTGGTTTTCTTGTGTTGCTTTATCAATAATTTTGAGGTGTTCTTTTATTCTAGTTTCGAAATTACGACCCGTTTGTCCGATATATACTGTGTTACAATTAACAAAACCACACTGTAAGAGATAGACACCTGATTTATTTAGCCAATGGGTACTGGACTTGCTATTGTCTAAGAATTTGCCAATAGTGTGGTTGGTTTTGAAACAGATTTGTATGTTGTACATGGCAAATAGTTTTTTGATGGAGTACATGACTTAAAAAAATTTATTGATATATGCTACGCCTCTGTACTAATTTACTCGATGTAGGTAGGGAATGCACTTAATGTAAGTCAAGCATTTATATCCTGGCATAAATAAAATGGCACATATCTTACACTACGTAGGTAAATGTTATTTCTCGATAGTTCTAGTAGGTATAGAAGATCTAAGTACACCTCATAAAATGTGTGTATATGATAGTGACGTCCTCCTACAGAATTAATATTCTTTGTACCTTATGTCTGTCTAATAATTTACTAGTTTATTGGGTATGTACGAGAGTATCGTTTTATATACCCAAGTACCGTTTTCGTTTGGTCGATACACTATATTACCTGAATATGTGTATTTTTATAATACATTTATTAAAGATCTAATCTACATTGCGGTACAGAACGTCCAAAAAGTAGGAAAGTAACTGTATAAAACAAGGATTCTATAATAATTCATTTCGTCTGAGTATTGGTCAGCGTCTAGAGCTCCTCAGTGCTATAATTTGTAACCAATCTTATTTCTTTTGTTCATTATTGAAATTGTTTGTCCCAAACTAATATTTACAGATGACTTACAACTTAAGTTATTTAATCTGACCACATTCCTGCAGGATGCAATTCCGGCTGTCAGTCGGAGTTTCCAAGTGGACGAAATCTATATCGATTTTTCCAAAGCGTTCGACATGATTGATCACTTTTTGATTCAGCAAAAGATGAACGACATTGGCTTCAGCAGAATACAATGGATTTAGTTCAAGCCCAACATCCACACAAAACAGTGACACGTTGTGGATACATTTGTTTTTCGACAATCACATGTGGGTGTTCTCAGAACCCCAAAAGCGGCAGTTTTGGCGACTAACAAGGTGAAAATGTGCTTCCTCGCTTAGGATGATTTTGCTCGAAAAATCAGCATCCATTTGTTGATGCTGAATAATCCATTCTGCAAATTCTATTCGCTGTGCATGGTCATTAGGCTTCAGTTGTCGTGTGAATTGAATTTCGCAAGCATGTAGACACAGATCTTTAGTGAGTATACGCTGTAGAGAGAATAAGATTTTATATATGCTCAAACTAATTTGACATTGTTAGTTCCTATATTTCCTATTATGTTTCATTTTAAAAAACAAATCCGTGACCACATTAACATGTAATATAAATCTCACCAACACCTCCACTAGTCGTCTTTATCAGACACCGCCGTGGACCCTTATGTCACCTAACACAAACACATCCCTCTTGCGTCACAATAAACAAGAAACCCCCCAATCTGTCATTTCTCAAGACTTCGCTAGCATTCTAGCCTCAGGAAGTTTCGATAGAATCCTTTACTCGGATGGATCAAACACAGATGAAGGGGTGGCCTGTTCCGTTGTAACCTCCCACCACCTAGTAGTCAGACACCGTCTTCCAAAATTCGCCTCTATCCACACGGCGGAACTATACGGCATCAAGTCGGCTTTGGAGTCCTTATCGGAGCAATACGAGAAAGTTGCTATATGTACCGATTCCATCTCCTCCATCGAATCGATCAAGGAGATATACTCTCAACATCCCCTAGTGCAATCCATTCACCATTCCTTCCATATCCTAAATGAAAGAAATACGGTCATCGTCATAATATGGGTTCCATCACACATCGGCATCGCTGGGAATGAACTGGCTGATCAACTTGCCAAAGAAACAACTGCACTTAGCCTCAATGAAACCCACGTTCAGCTAGCCAATGACTTGAAATGCCTGTTCTCAAGACGAACAAACACGAAATGGCAGGAGATATGGAGTGTTTCATTTACCAAGCTCGCCGAAATCGAAAAGAGCATCTGCCACCACAAGTTACATATCTCAAACCGAAAAGACAAGTCCATCATTCGACGACTAAGAATAGGCCACACTCGAGCAACACATAAATACCTCTTAACCAGGGAAACACCACCAACATGCGACTTTTGTCACGCTGCTCTAACAGTAAAACACATCCTATCAGAATGCCAAGAACTCCAAGCTACACGTGACCAGTCAAACATAAGGGAGAACTCCAAAAAGACCTCAGCTGCTCCAACGTAAGCAACAACATCATACAGTTTCTGAAAACCTCTGGATTGTACAACAAAATATAATTAGATATTCTTCTTAACTGTTAAATGTCTTCTGTTCATGTATATATATGTATGTAATTGTATTATCATATTAATAGAACTTAGTGTCAATGGCCTTCGATGCCGAGACACTTAATTTTTTTTCTTTCTTTTCAATAAAAAAAAAAAAAACAAATTAATTCCAACAAAATGAGTTCTTCTGTAATTAAAAATTCACGCGAAAGACTAATTTTGCTATTATTTCTGCGAAAGTCCAATAGTTGGACGGACAACCGGTACAGATGATTGAATATATTTATTTTCTTCGTATTTCCTGCGTGCGTATATGCGATTGAGTTAGTAGGCATAAGGGAGCGCCAATAAAAACGTTTTTTATAATTATTATTAACAGTAAGTCTATAGATTTATTTCATTTATTTAGTTACTTAGTCTTATGTATGGTTATCGATATAAAACGGTATGCGGGTCAAAAGTAAAACAGTTCCTGGTTGCTACGTACTAGTTTTCTTCTAGTTTTTCTGATGAAGAGACAAGTACAATTTTAAATAAAGATTATGGAAAACCTTGTAGATTAGAATGTGAATCTTTGCTTGATGTACGTTTACAAACCTACTTTTAATATCAATAGTTTTTGAGGCAATTACTGTTAACAATAGTCTATACACCACCAGTGGCGGCTATAGGAGTCGAATTTGAGGGGGGCGCATCCCCAAAGGTCAAATCTTAAACTATATTGAATATGCTTGAAAAAAAAAAAGGTAAATTTTCACGTATGAGGAAAAACTAAAATTAAAAGGAAATACGTTTGTTATTTTTTTTATAGATACCTATATTAAAAGAAACTAAACAATTCTAAATTGGAAAATGGAAACAAAAAAAATAAAACAAAACTGAAACAACTCGTATATCACACAAAAACAAAATACATAAAACAAAAATAAAATAAAAGCATATACATAAGTGTTCATACGAAATAAAATCATAAAAGGTAAATTGTAAAATCTAATCTTCTTTTTTGATTGGCAAATCGGTTAATTATACTTACAATGTTTATTTCAATATTTCTATGAACATAAAATAAAGCTATTATGACTTTTAATTAATCAAGCTTCTTTCTGCCGTTGCTACAGAAATGGTCAACGTACAATTTTCGTTAAAAATGCGCCGATATCGTATTTTAATTGTTCGCCAAGTTCTGTGTCCATGTATTTTGATTTTTTTGTTGAACTAGAAGCAACTGCAACATCGGTTTGTTGAGAACGAAGCCGAAAAGGACAAATATGCCGCTCTTAGAATCCGCATTAATAGACCAAGGGCAGTCAGACCTGTTAAAAATATTACCGGGTGCTGCATTCAAAAATATTTATGCTATTTATATAGGGATGAATTCACTGTCATTTTCTAAATATTTAATTATTTGTAAAACCACGGATCGATCGTTGGGAGGGGCGCGCACCCCCTGCGCCCTCTCTTTAAAGCCGCCACTGTACACCACAAATTTAGTTATAATAAGCCGCAAATTAAATACTCCTAGAACAATGCTTTTGGGTAAATTCTGCCTCAAATTTATACAAGAAGTTTTCTGTTTACTATTTCAAATTTATTTTTGTCTCATATGTTTATAGTTTCCTTATTATTTTTATAAACAGAAACCCTTTTAACTCACGCCAGCCATTTTATGCATACACCATCCGTCCTCTCTATAAATCAAATTGATTTTTCCGCTTACACTGCTAACTAGAAAAACAACAATTGATAGCGGAAAAGTGCGCTTAAGAGCAGACTACTATATCAACACTTTCAAACTGAGTATAAAGCAAAAAACATGTGTCTACATTCCCAAGTAGATCCCGCAAGCACTTATATGACAAGATTTTCAACTTAGGGCGTGCTGTGTGGCGAATTTACTTTTACACTATTTTCTCTGCATTTTATTTTTTATCCAAAAAAACTCTGTGTGATGATGTGTCTCCTGTCTCCCCTTTATTCTCATCCATATACTTAAGATCCTGCTTTTAGCATAGGAATTATGGTTAAGATATTAAGTGAAATCACTTAAAATACAATTATTATTTATTTGAAACTGACACTCCACTTTGATGATGGATAATTTATTTCGTTTAAAATACAATTGAATCAAAATATTTCACACATTTGGACCAATTTACTTTCCAAAAGTTATTATAACTTTTAGTGCCTTACGAAGAACTCTAGCTGTTTCAAAACGGAATTCGTTGGCTGTAACTGTTGGTAAAGAACTGACGCCACTTTCTACCTTTGCAATAATATTCTTTTGGAATATGTCCTGGAGCAAGAAAGATGCTTGATATCCGGTTCGGGGCTTTTTGGGGTTATAAGTTGTTCAAATTTACGAATATGGCGATATTTTACTGAAGTTTTCTCGAGTTGAGCTTTGTCGTTGTTTAAAATAAATGCAGGCATTTCTCATTTTTTAATCGTCAAAATTTCCCAGGCATTAAGCAGGTATATTATAGGCATGCATGGATCTTTAAAATCTGGAATTTTGCTATTTTGGTCTAGGAAACATATTTGCACTTGTCCACTGTAAAAAAAAATGGGACATACTGTTTAGTTTGTAAATTTAAATTTTTTTATGAAATTTCGTATAAGTTTGTAAATGTAACATTTTTGGTTATTTACACTTTTTTACGAAATTTCGTAAAAAGTTTGTAAATTTACACTTTTTTGCAAAAGTTTGTAAATTTATACCTACTTCACACAAAAAAGTGTGACTGACTATTAAATTATACTTTTTTGCGAAATTTCTTAAAAGTTTTTAAATTTCCACTTTTTTCCGAAAGTTTGTATATTCATACTTGTTTAAAAAAAATGTTGGTTATTCACACTTTCTTTACGAAATTTCGTAAAAAGTTTGAAAATTTACACTTCACATAAAAAGTGTGTAACTAAAACTTTTTTGCGAAATTTCGTAAAAGTTTTTAAGAAATTTTGTAAAAAGTTTTTAACTTTACACTTTTTTTCGAAAGTTTGTAAATTTATACTTTTTTAAGAAAAATTTTGGTTATTCATACTTTGTTTACGAAATTTCGTTAAAAGTTTGTAAATTTACACTTTTTTGCGAAAGTTTGTAAATGTATACTTTTTTAAGAAAAATTTTGGATATTCACACTTTGTTTACGAAATTTCGTTAAAAGTTTGTAAATTTACACTTTTTTGCTAAAGGTTGTAAATTGACCCTTTTTGGTTATTTACACTTTTTTAAGAAATTTCGTAAAAACTTTGTAAATTTACACTTTTGCGACATTTCTTAAGATTTTAAATTTACACTTTTTGGCAAAAGTTTGTAAATTTAAAATTTTTTAAGAAAAATGTTGATTAACACTTTTTTTACGAAATTTCGTAAAAAGTTTGTAAATTTACACCTCACACAAATACGTGTGACTAACTAAACTTTACACTTTTTTGCGAAATTTCGTAAAATTTTTTAAATTCACAGTTTGTAATTTACACTTTTTTAAAAATTTTTGGTTATTCACACTTTTTTTACGAAATTTCGTAAAAAGTTTGTATATTTACAATTCACACAAAAAAGTGTGAATAACTAAAATTTACACTTTTCTGCGAAATTTCGTAAAAAGTTTGCAAATTTACAAAAATGTTGGTTTATCACATTTTTGTACAAAATGTTGTAAAAAGTTTGTAAATTTACACTTTACACAAAAAAGTGTGAGTAACTAAAATTTACTCTTTTCTGGGAAATTTCTTAAAAAGTTTGCAAATTTACACTTTTTTGCGAAATGTAGAAAAGTGCAAATTTAGCTTATTCACACTCTTTTTACGAAATTTCGTAAAAAGTTTGTAAATTTACATTTTTTTACGAAATTTCGCACAAAAAGTTATATAGGTATAGGTAAATTATAAACATGCATGGATCTTTAAAATCTGAAATTTTGCTAGGTACCTATTTTGGTCTCGGAAACATATTTCCTGTTGTCCACTGTAACAATAAATGGGACATACTGTATAGGATTTTCTAATGCAATGCCAGTAACATGTCGGCAAAAACTATTCCTATCATTACCAATTGCGACTTGAACACCCGTGAACACCCGCATGGCGACAAAACGTGCGAGGGTCTACGCACCAATTAGAATCATTCAGGCGGCGTCTAACCACCTATTTCGCGCGGTATTGCTAATTTTTCAGAATATCGTAATTTCTTTTCTCTATTTTAATATTCAGTGGTACAAATGTTCATCATCATCATAATCAATCAACTCTTTCTTGTATCCACTGCTGGATGTAGGTCTCCCTTAATTCTCTCCATGTATCGCGATCCTGCGCTGCCTGCATCCAGTTTCTCTGACAACGCTTCAGGTCATCGGTCCATCTTGTTGGAGGGCGGCCCCTATTTCGATAGGCTTGCCGCCTCGGTTTCCACTCCAATATTCTATTGCATCTACCACCCTTGTTCTTCGTCGTATTTCGTGATTTGGGACTCTATTTCTGAGAGATATGCCCAACATTGAGCGATCCATCGCCCTCTGTGCCACACGGATTTTGTGTATAGTTCTTCTGGTCAGCGTTAATGTCTCAGCTCCGTAGGTCACCACGGGCAATATGCATTGATTAAAAGTCTTTCTCTTAAGACACATTGGAAGGTCTGATTTGAATACATAGTTCAATTTTCTGAAGGCCACCCAGGTTAGTCTTATGCGGCGATTAAGTTCTGTAGTTTGGTTGTCTTTACCTTTGCAAATCTCATGCCCCAAATATTTGTATGTCGTAGTTTGGTCTATTTCATTTCCAGCCACAGTTATATTTTCGCTTAGCACGAGGTTTGTCATGATTTGTGTTTTGGCCATATTCATCCTTAGTCCGACCTCCAGGGAGGAATGGTAGAACCTGTCCAATAGAATTTTGGCTTCGTCCATTTGGTCAGCTATCAATACCATATCGTCAGCGAATCTCAGGTGGCGAAGGGTTTCTCCATATATATTTATACCCTTCTCATCCAGGTTTGCCCTTTTACATCTATACTCTAGCAGTGTAGTAAACAGCTTTGGCGATATGGTGTCTCCCTGTCGTACACCACGTCGTATGGGGAATTTATTTGTTTGTTGGTCTCCGATTTTCACACTAGCTGTAGCATTTTTGTATATATGTTTGTTATTAAATAAAAATAAAACAAACAACCACTTAAAAATGCTGAGCTTTTTTCATTATTATTATTATTTTTAATTGTAAAAAATCGATTTTCAAGTTAATACTACTTATTTTCTAGAACTAGTGATTTTTTGTAGTCAAATTTGGCAATATACTCGTAGGATTTTTTTGTCTGCATTCCTTTCGTTGTCACAGATTCGTTTGCCAAGCAATACAAGTATAACCCTGTATAGTATTATAAAAGCAACTTCACTTTTGTAATACCCCAAAATGTAAGAAAGCATCATGCACGTTTCAGTCATTAAGCAGCGGCACTGTTCAAAGGGCGATAGCACAGACGACAATTTACCGTAAAAATTAACAAAAAAAAAAAAACAAACTGAAAAACATTGTCTAACATTCAAAATTAGCATATAAATATTAAACAACAAACTCCGGCAGGTATCATGGAGGTGTATTTGGCCGCTAAATTAATTTCCGCTCCTACGAGGGAAATGATCAGTGAAAATTTAATTTGTTTAACGTAAGATTAAGTGCGTTTAATGACCCATGGAGGGTAATTGAAAAATATGTACCAACTTTTTTACCAGTCATGCCAGAAATATTTTTGTTTCACTCTACAATGTAAACACAATGTTGCTTAAGGAAGTATATTTGTGTATTTAGGCAGGATTATTGACGTTATGCGACCCAAACTTTAGGAGGTGATTTTGCATGAAAAAATAATGACAGATTGCTATGTAAATGTATGTTTGCAAATGCTTAGTTTCCGAGCCACAGTGAGTTAAAGTTTTTGCTCTGAAACCGGTAGACATGAGTGTGCGGAAATTAAAATAAAAATAAATGCAGCATCGGATTAGTCCATCCCTCTTATTCCAAACTTCATTCCATCTAAATATTGTCTCATTCATTTCATTTTTATTAAAAACCAGTTTCAAAAGAGATGTGCCTTGATGAGGCAATTTACATCAGAGAGTTAGGTGTCAACCGAGCATAAACTGTTACCCGTGCTAATTGTCTAAATTGGCTCTTATTATATATTACGTTATTAGACAAGCACCAGGACGGCTGTAGAAGAGATATTTTATTAGGTATATACCTTTTCGTTATACTTTGTAGTAGTGTAGAGCATATACCGAGTGAACCAACTAATTTGTGTTGCGATTTACTTCTCAGCTGAGAAAAGAACATTTGCAATGATTATTGTTGAATATGCCTCATCAAGACTGACGCATAAATCTCCTAATACCTTGGACCTTGCCTCTAACACAACAAAACTTGACATTGAAGGTGTCTTAGAGATTCTCTACCAGCCTGTCCCACAACATATTCGAGTTAACAGACACAGACTTCAGAACATCGAAAGTTTCTCTTACCTCGACAGCATTATCGCTGTGAACGTAAATATCGATGATGAAATTCAGCATCGTATAAGATGGGCAAGCGCATCTTTTGGCTGGCTGAGTCTTTGATAATCATAACATCGACGTTCGAAGTTGCAAGTGTATAATGTTATTGTAGTTCCTATACCCTTACGTATAGCTGTGAGTCTTGGATCACTTATCCAAGGCATTTGAAAGCCCTAGAGAAGTACCATCAACGATGTCATAGAAGAATTCTTGGAATCAAATGGCAGAACCGACGAACAAACATCAGCGTTCTGGAGGAAGCTGAATCAACTAGCATTAAGGCGATGATTGTGACGCACCAACTGCGATGGACTGGCCACGTAATACGCATGCCAACGGAACGCCTTTCAAAGAGAATTTTTTATTCACAGCTTAAAGTCGTGTCACGAAATCAGGGAGGGCGGCAAAAGAGGCACAACGATGTTCTTAAGTCGAAGAAGTGTGGCTTAGATGTAAACAACAACTGAGAGCAATTAGCGAACGATCGACCCAGATGAAGGCGCACCATTTACATGAGGATGCAAAGAGACAGCATCGAAAGAAGAGAGCACACCTACAACAGTGGGTAAATGGTGATGATTGGATGTGTCAATTTTGTGACAAGGTTTGCTTGTGTTGGAATAATTCTCGTTAGCGAACGAATGCTGATAACCATGAGAGTAGCAAGATTCCGTGATCATCCGCTAAGTTGAAATAATGTTTTTGGTCGAAAGGTTGTGGTTTGAACTTTTTCATCTTAGGCGAATACGAATATCGACATTCAGTGTTATGTCTATTGTTTTCAAGACCATATTGATGAAGCTATCACTCTTCCCCGGTCATAATAATCAAATAGAAATTCAACAACAACAGGAAGCTGAAAAACAACACAACAAACACGACTAGAAGAAAAAGAAATCAAATGAAAACGGATCGAAGTTGAGAGAGAAAAATGTGGTAAAAAACATGAAGAGAAGAACAGATACAAATACGTACATGAAGTCGAGAAAAAAGAAGAGAGCCCACCAGGCGAAGGTGAGAAATTGGAAGAGAGAAGAAAATTATAATGAACTGAATGAAAAAACGGACTGAAGACAAAAAAGAATTAATGTAGAATCTTAATACCACTAACAAAATATCAAGAGTGTTCGTCACATATTATGAGCATTCTTCACGTCCATGTTTTTGAATAAAATAAGTAAAACTAAAAACACAAAAAAAAATTATAAAATTAGAGAGAAATTTAGAATACGAGTAATGACAATAAATTACAATTTTAGTTACATAAATTAGTCATCGGCATGCGTAAGTTGTCTTAAAATTAGTCTCTTTATTCTGGCTATTCCTTGGATTTTAGATGCTACTAGAGAATGACAGCAAACGCAGCACCCACTTTTGTAACACAGAAGTTATTTCTCAGACAAGAGCTAGTGTCACAGCAGAGAAGGCTCTATTCGCAGCTGGTTTCAAGTATTCAAAACTTTTCTTAAAGACGAATCATGTGAAGATGTGATGGAAGATCCAACAAGGACAATAATTAGTGTCATTCCTAAATTGTTTGAGAACATTGTCACAGATTATCTCACTCCAAAATTTGGTATTACTATCGTGGACCAAGAATATGGTTTTCGAATTGGCAAGTAAACAGAAGTCAGCTTTTTAACCAAGCTTTAGTCTGTGGAAGAATTATAATTCGACTGCCATTTCTTGATAGTGTTTCTGTTTTTGAAGACTTAGGTACAAAAATCGGACTTTAATCCGGCAAATAACACTCACAATATTTGAATAACGATTATTAAAACTTCAACTCTTAGTAGTTTCACCCAGTACGTATGTAGGTATATTCATCCGCCTTCCGTCTTTTTAGCATGATGTCATTTCTAGAGCAAGCAAGCAGTAAGTAAATTGAAAAAGTTTAAATTGCTATTCTTGATGACGACTTGACAATTTTTTCTGCTTCATTTTCGGAGTCGTATATAATTAGAACAGATTCTGTTATTAGCATCACCAGTTCACCTTATAACTATAGGACTTTAATTTTAATTATTCTCGATTGCACTTTCTGACAATCAGATTTGAGATCATTAGACGTTATTATTATTAAACACTGTTGTTTCTGTTCTTTTTTTTTTTTGAATAAACTAAAAAACGCTAGAACACGTCGAATTTATTTTTTAAAGGACAAATCAGGGACGACCTTTTTCCCTGAATTTTAAATTGAAAAAACTGCCCACCACGCCCAGAGTTAGTTTAACCAGATCAAAACGAGTGTGCCGATTCAGAAGAATCAAGGAGACAAACGTTGTTCGATCAACATTTCCAACCAGGGAGTCAAACAGCTTCCGAGGAAGGGTCTGGCGATAGTACCGCCGATCTTATGCTCCATCTTAAGATTCAAGAGCTTCCCAAATTAATAAAAGGACGCGGAGATCTGTGAGTACAGCCACACAAGGATCTGCAACATTACAGACCCAGAAGCTTGCTGAATTGCTTGGAGAAGGTGACAGAGCAACAAATCCTCTAAAGAATGAGGAAAAGCACCGAAGAGTGTTTTGGCCTACAAAATGATTTACCTTATTAGTAAATTGTTTTTCGGAGTCGTTTAGGCGGTTTGGCCTCCCCTTACTTCGACCTGCAGAAGATCTTTTGTGAATGACTAATCTATGAATTGCCCAGCTGTCCCACACTTTTCATAAAGTTGATGATTTCTCTGGGGGCTAAATTCCTTGCCTCGTCGGGTGTTAGGGTCACCCCTCCAAGGTGTTTTAGCTATTTGCAGAAAAGTGCCATGCATTCGCAGAGCATGTGTTCTGTTGTCTCTGTTGCGTCTTCGCAAAACCGACAAGTGTCGTCCTCGGTTAGGCCCATCTTTTTGAGATGGTACTTCACTGGGTGGTGTCTCGCAAAAAGGCCTGTAACTCGCCTAAGGTCGCTTCTCTCCAGTTGGATAAGCTTCCCTGCGTTGGCCTCTGAAGGTTTGATAAACTTTTTTGATTGTCTTAGGTCTGGAGTGTTTCTCCAGTAGGACTTAAGTTGTTCCTTTTCCCATCTCCGAAGTTTTTCCTTCATATGGCTTTTTGGAAGGCCAAAGATGGGTTCCGGGCCGCAGAACAGAGCGTTTGCGCCCTCTTTTGCAAGTATTCATTTTTGAAATGAGATGATCCAGCACTAGTGACCATAGAAGAGGGGACAATACACCGCCTTGTGGGCATCCCCTAGCCGCTGTCACTGTTACAGACACTTCTCCTATTTCAGCCGTAATGACACGGTCTTTCAAAATTCCGGAATCCATTTCACCAGTGAGGAGTCGACACTCCTCTCTTCTAGTGCTCTACTGATGGATTCATGTGAGGCATTGTCAAAAGCACCCTCTATATCGATAAAGGCACATAAGGATACTTCTTTTGCCTTAAATGACTTCTCGATGGCTTTTACTAAGCAGTGCAGGGCATTAATCGTAGATTTTCCCGCTTGGTAGGCGAATTGCCTTTTGTGAAGCGGTTTCCTATTTAAAGTTTCGCTTCTTAGGTATTCGTCTATTATCTTTTCCATAGTTTTCAGTAGGAAGGAGGTTAGACTAATAGGCCTGTAGGAGTTAGGGTCATCCTGTGGACGGCGTCCTGTTTTCGGTATAAAGGCTACTCTAGTTTCCCTCCAAGCTTTGGGAATATGGCCGAGGATAAGGCTTGTTTTGAAAAGCCTTTGCAACGATGGTTGCATTATTTCCAGACCTTTCTGGAGGAGGGCCGGATAAATTCGGTCCATACCTGGTGATTTGAAAGGCTGGAAACTGTTTATCACCCATTCTATGCGATTTTTTGTGAATATTTTCCCCGTTCCGGTAGCTGCTGGATTTCGTTCACAGATTCGCGACCCTGGAAAGTGAGTTTGTAATAAGACTCTAAGACTTTCCGACCGATCATTAGTAAATTGGCCATTTGGATCTTTGAGTAATCCTTCGATAGGACTTTCTGCAGTCGCTGTGCGGGGGCAAGTTCATTGACCCTTCATAAAACTGTCTCCAAGATTTCCTCTTCGCTTTCCGTAGTTCTTTATGGTATTCCTTAAGGATTCTCTTATACTCCTCTCGGTTTCCAGACTGCCTTGCTCGGTTTTCAGCTTACTTTATTAGTATTACCAAACTGAGGCGACTCTATATACACAGTTTTAAATTTGCAAATTATCTTTGATCACGTCAATACGCAGTTTTAAAATATTTCTGTCTCCACCCATAACATTTATGTGGTTGTAGGTATGGTTTATAGGAAAATGCCGATATGGTTGACATTTTTCACGAAGTCGTGTGTTTAAAGTATGGCGTGACAAATTTCATGTAAAAACGAGTAAAATATTTATCACACCTTTTCGGTAGATGGAGGACTGTAAACCGAATAGGGCGTTACAAGGCAGCTATGTTATGTTCGTGCAATGCAGTTTTTAATGGCCTCTGTCTGGATACCTTTACTAACTTAGTAAATAGGTATACAACACAATATTATAACCTAATATAGAAGAATTTTTTATTTGAAAAAGTACAGGGAATTCAAAATGCAAAAATAAAGTTACGTACAAATATTATAGACAAGTTTTTCTCAAGGACATTCCTAATATTCAGGCGACCTCGTAGCCCGTATGATAGTTTTTATTTACGTTTTCTTTGGTTTCGCTTGGTTTATATGAAATTATAGACCACAAGTTTTTAGTTAGTCGACACAGCTTTCTGAACGCTATATCCCTTTCGGTCTTGAATGCGGCCAAGAAATGGTTTGGTGCGAACGGGTTAAGGCTTAATGAGGACAAGTGCAATGTTCTGAAGCTGTCTTCTAATTTCTCCCATGTCAGTGGTGACACTGTCAAAGTGCTTGGAGTCTATTTGGATGACAATCTTAACTGGTACTTCCACATCGAACACCTGAGTTGCAAGCGTCCAGTGCTTTATTTTTGCTTAGACAGCTTGCGTGTTACTTAATTTTTCATGCTTTTAGAACGGCTTTCTTTGGGGTTTTCCATTCACACTTGGCTTACGCCATCGGGCTTTGGGGTTGAGAATTTTCAGATTGCAAAAGAAGCCTGTCAGAATACTGGTTGGCGCTGGGACTTGACTTTTCGGAGTAAACCACGCTATAATGTCATTGCCGTGTGTTTTGTCTATCATACCTTATTCAATTCGGGATTCATTGCGGCCTCACTCTAGTAATCATACCTAATACAGTACCCGGGTCTGCTGACTTGTTGATCATTCCAAAATATAGACAAAATCTAAAAATAACTCTCTTAACTACAAATTTTATAATAAGGTACAGAAGCAGATTGTTGTATATTGTCGTATACAGGGTGGTCCAACGAAAAGTTTGCACCTAGCTTTTCTCTTTTTTTTGTAGTCGAATGCGAAAATGCTCGGACACGTCGATTTTGCTTTTGAGGGGGACACATTTTAAACATATTTTTCGATCTGCGCCTTTAACCCCCTAGCGGGGGTGAGTAACAACCCTAAAATTTTAAATGGAAAGAGGGGTCTAATGACATATCATTTGAAAGGACACAAAATTGTCTTTCTAATGATACCCTATTTGTCGAATTTTACTAAAACAGTTAATACGAAAACGACTTTAAAGACATTAAGCCGATAATTTTGGTATTAATGAGAAATACAAATAAGTTTTAATTATTACGACTGAAAACAACTACAATCATTTCTAAATTATTTACTTTGAAGAAAAACGGGATTTCAAAAACACTATCTTATTTATCAGAACTAAATTCCTCACTAATCGTTTGCGTTTTTTGTTGAAATAAAAACTGCAGATACGTGTAGGAAAAGAATTTACACCGTTTATTTTAGTCTTTTCATTGATTCAGTTTGGTTGCTTCTCAAGTTATTTTACTTTTACCGTACAAAATGATTTATTCCATTCTAGAACGAGTTGAAATTGTTAAACTTTATTTTCAAAATAATAGTAGTGCTAGACTTACGGCTCGCTTATTTAATGAGAGACATCCCGATAAAAATGTGAATGATGTGTACGTTGGCAAGTTAGTTAAAAAGTTTGTAGATACCGGATCTGTCTGTAATGTAAAACACCAGCCGCAGAAACCGATCAGAAATGAAGCTGTGGAAGTCGCTGTTTTAGGGCATGTTGAAATGGATCATAGTCAAAGTACCCGTCAACTAGCTGAAGCCTCAGGTGTCTCCCGTTCGTCCATAATACGAATTTTAAAAGCGTACAAATTTCATCCGTACAAAATCAAATTAGTACAGGAACTAAATGAGGATGATCCTGATAGAAGGCTGCAATTTTGTGAAGCAATGAGCCAGCGTTTAATTGAAGATCCGCAATTATTATTTAACATTTGTTTTTCCGACGAATGCACATTTTATTTGAATGGAGCTGTAAATAGGCACAATTGCCGTTACTGGGATGACAGTAACCCACATTTATTCCGTGAGGTTCATACCCAGTATCCTCAAAAAATAAACGTCTGGTGTGGCATATTAGGAAATCATATTATAGGACCACTTTTTATTCCTGGAAATTTAACTGGTGAAGTGTACCTAAACATGCTTGAAGACACAATTGATCCTTTAATAACACAAATAATAGAAGATGACCAAAATCATACTGCTGATCGGCTTTATTTCCAGCAAGATGGAGCACCTCCGCACTATGTGGCTCCTGTAAGACAGTTCTTAGATGACCGGTTCCCTGGACGGTGGATTGGAAGGAGGGGCCCAATTGAATGGCCTGCCAGGGTTTATCGCCTTTAGACTTTTTTCTTTGGGGGCACTTAAAAAATAAATGTTTTGCCACGAAGCCCGAGTCCATAGAAGATCTTCGCCAACGCATTACAGAAGAGTGCAGAAACATAACACCTGATATGCTACAAAATGTTAGAAATAGATTTGAACAAAATCTGTATTATTGTATGGAATCAAATGGGTCACATTTTCAACATTTGTTAATGTAACGTTTTAATAAATCAATTTAACAGCTTGTTTACTTTTTTTACAAAGCAATGTTAAAACTAACAAACATTGGAATGTACTAACGATTGCAGGTGTTTTCACTCGCAATAATTAAAACTTATTTGTATTTCTCATTAATACCAAAATTATCGGCTTAATGTCTTTAAAGTCGTTTTCGTATTAACTGTTTTAGTAAAATTCGACAAATAGGGTATCATTAGAAAGACAATTTTGTGTCCTTTCAAATGATATGTCATTAGACCCCTCTTTCCATTTAAAATTTTAGGGTTGTTACTCACCCCCGCTAGGGGGTTAAAGGCGCAGATCGAAAAATATGTTTAAAATGTGTCCCCCTCAAAAGCAAAATCGACGTGTCCGAGCATTTTCGCATTCGACTACAAAAAAAAGAGAAAAGCTAGGTGCAAACTTTTCGTTGGACCACCCTGTATATTTTTGTATAATTTATATTTGTATTGTATTGCAAATATTATATTTATATTGACAAACTGTATTTTTCGTATATTGTAATAAACTATCTATCTAAACTATCATTATTGAGAGCAGCAGAAAAATTTTGCTCAGTTGACATCCAAAGATTTTTTAACATTCAAGCTGCTAGTGATACCGTGTTAAACTTTAAAGAAGTTCAGATCAGCAAAACTACGCATATGCGAATAGATGCCAGACATCCAGCAATGTTGTTATGTAAAGATAGTTTTTCTGAGTTTATAGATTTAAAAGAAATTCCAATATTAAAAAAAGGTAAATTTATTCAAGATTTACAGAATAACACCGGAAGAATTGCCTCATGAAAGTCACATAAGTGTCAATAAAAAAAAAAACGTTTAGAAGCTATTATTCCTTTTTTGGAGAATTAGGAACATAAAGATTTTTTCTTGGCCCTATAGTTTTGATTCAAGTTATGTATTCAGAGTAACTCGAAATATATCGTTGGGTTACTGCTAACTCCACTTTTTGTCTATTCTGACTTAACCACCCCATTATACTAGAAAATGCTAAAGAAATGTGATAAACCGTTAACTGTAGAAGAACTCAATTTTGATTTAGAGGACTGTCAGAATTAATCACGAAAAATAAATAAATAAAAAAGACACCAGTAGGGAAAAAATCGTTGACTGAAAATAAAATATTTAAAATTCCAACCAGACGTTATAAGGACATCAATATTATTGGTAAAGGTCGCCCTATTAATCTGGGTGAGGTTGAATTAAAAAAACCATACTCAAAACTTCGGCCTATCAGCAATCAGCAAAAACAGATGTGCTGAAGCTGTGCAAATCAGGAGTCATCCCGGATGAGTTTCATCCGTCTAAGAACGTTGAAAACGACTGATTTTGTTCTGTCAAAACCAGGCAAGTGATTTTGTGTTTGAATCTGACAAGTTTTTTCTTTAGTAGTGCTTGTTTGCTTTGATATTCGTCAGTTATGAAATCATTTTTGTGATGAAATGATTTTTAATTTTTAATTAAATTAAACAATGATTTCTGAGTTAGCTTGTTCTGGCAATAACTCAACCATTTGTTCTATTTTTTTGTAATGCAACATATGCAAAAATGAGGTATTCATCAATGGAGTAAAAAGCCTGGTCAATTAAGTAGTTCTTTAATCTATTTTTGAAAATTGCAAGGCTCAGTGTTTTCAAACTAGCTGGCAAATGATTATAGCATGTGGGATCATAATAACTTACAGAATTTCTGCCTCTACCCAACCTCGTATATTCAGGAAGAATGTCATTTTTGTTTCTAATATTGTGAACTTCATCATGCTTTATGTACAGAATGTAATTATTTTTCACATACATAATTGAATTGTATATTATAGAGACACGGGAGTGTAATTATTTTACATTCTTTAAATTTAGGTCTGACATCCTCTAAACTTTAAATCTGTCATTATTCGAACCACTCGTCTCTGGATTGCGAATACCCGACTCGCATGACAAAAGTGCCCCAAATTGACAAAGCATCTGAAGCCACACTGTGAAAAAGGCCGATTGCAAACCATTAAAAGAGACTTCACCCTTCAAGCTTCGCAACATGAACACAATCTTAGACAACTTGGCAATGGTAACCTCGACATGACCCGCCCAGGTTAGCTTTCGGTCCAAAGTGACACCCAAAAACTTTACCAGACCATCAGAAACAGCAACAACCGTCTCACGTAATGTAAATATTTTAGCAGCTGTTTTATTGGCATTGACACAGAGTTTGTTAGCTGCAAACCAGTCAGCAGCTCTCGACTGTGAATTAATCATACTTGAGCCAGAACATCACTCGACAGTTCAACATCGACAATAGTTGAATTGTCCGCAAACAATGTCAGGTCAGGGCATTGCAGATGTAGCGGTAAATCATTAATGAAAATCAAAAACAATAGAGGTCCGAGCACCGAGCCCTGTGGAACTCCACAAGAGCTCAAAAAGGGTTGAGAAGACTTTGACTCAAACATCGTTACAACATTCGTACCAGTGACATAGGAACTCAGTAAACGAACCGAATTCGCACTCATACCGTATCGCTCCAGTTTACCCAACAAGATATCGTGTGAGACGCAATCAAACGCCTTTGTTAAATCAAGAAAAGAAGCCCCCACAAGCCTTCTACTCTCAAAAGCTGTTATAACGCCATTTATAAAATTTTCTATTGCTGAAACGATGTTACGTTTCGGTCTAAATCCAAATTGTTTCGGAGAAAATATTATTATTTCTTTCAAAATAGTTGGCTAATTGTTTAAAGAATACATTTTCAAAGATTTTGCCTAGAACAGGCACTATGGAAATAGGGCGATAGTTGTTCAATTCATCTGGAGATCCTTTTTTGAATAACGGTATAATTTTGCTAAATTTCAGACAACTCGGAAACATACCGGATGAGATCGCCAAATTAATCAATATTGTCAATGGTATAATTATTATATCCTTAATATATTTAATGATTACGATATTCAAATCAAAAGTGTCTTTCAAGCTTTATGATATCTCTCATCTCTATAAAAGATATTTCATTAAACTCAAAATTATTATTATTACTACCGCCAGTGGGGACCTGTTTAAAATATCGGTTTTTCTTTATTAAAATGTAATTATTTAACTCTCTACTGGTACCGGTCCTATCTTACAAAGCCAATGTTTTTAATAATTAACAACAATCATAGTTTAGCAACTAATTAAAAACAACAAAAATAATAAAAAAGTCGTTATAGGTATTTTATGTTTGCTAATTTTCTAATTGCAAATTTTTATTTTCAATTGTACCGTAATATTATGCATATATTGCGTAATATACTTGTATAGAAAAACATAAAAGAAAGAATTTTAGTCTATTACAAAAATCTATTCACAGTTGTTGCTTCTTCTGGGTGCTCGCTTCCTCTTTCCAATAATAGATAAAATTGAAAATTGAAATCCCGTTTTTCACAGTATTACACAGTATAAAGAATAAATTGAAAAATAAATTAAGCAATTTATTTTCACGATATATTACGTGAGGTCAATCGATATGTACCTACGAGTAGTGCTATAACCTATGTGCACAGTATATCTATCTCTTCGAGTACATCAAAGAAACTCTTCGAGAGTTTAGAGTACGAAGGCGGTTTAAAAGGTTTTTATAAACGGAAGTGAAAAACGCATTAGGTAAAATTTTTCCTATAATGAACCCACCCTATATAAATGGATTGAAAAGTAACTAAAAAAAATATATGGTTACATCTGTTCCACAACTGAATGCTATATTTGTTTTGAATATCAAATGCCAAACATGTTTCGTAATATTAATGTTCTATCTTCAGTAGCTCAATATTAATATAATCTTTGCAGATAGTTCTAAGATTTATACCAGTCATCCATTGAAATACTTTTATTTTTTTGTATTATTTATTTTTTTATATATTTTTTTTTGCTATGTAAAATTTTAAAATTTTTATTTGATTATTTCTATTTTGCTTTCTAATTTTATTTAGAAATTTTTGTTGTAAACGGTTAACAGTGAAGTATGAATGGCCATGGTGCTTGACTTAATATTAAATTTTTTTAGTTACATTGTTTTATAAATTTACGTTTCCCGTTATCCAAAGATCTGAAGGCCTGTTATGTAGGATTATAAAGCTCTTTTTATACTTCATTTAATGACATCTATTATACAGGGTGATTCATTATGGTTGCAACAAACGAAAACTGGAGATTCCTGAAAATAATTCAAGCCATTTTTGCCATTGAACCCATGTCCGCAAATGCTTCGTTATCGAGATACAGGGTGTACAAATTTAGTCGTCAAATTAACTTTCACTTAGTTCATTTCTCAAAAACTAGCTATCCGATTTTGACAAAATTACATGCATTTGAGGACAGATAACCTAAAATATTCTGAAATATTTTGGCTACTAAATTTGGACACCCTGTATCTCGATAACGAAGCATTTGCAGACATAGGTTCAATGGCAAAAAATGCTTAAATCACTTTCAGCAATCTCCAGTTTTCGTTTGTTGCAACCATAATGAATCACCCTGTATATAGAATCAACAAAATTGACTATTGCAATTTTCAAAAAACCCAATTTTTAGTACCTCTGTAGATATTTTGAATGTCGATACAGTGTCTCATTGGGCTAGGATTAGCGCAACTTTTTTCCCACTTTATCAAAATTGTATATTTTTCCGTTACAGAAATACCCAGCATGTAATAACTTTTATCTGGGACACATGGTATAATGAACACTTGAGATCTGAAAACAGGAAAAAGTCGCTGGGGGCTAAATCTCCAGATTTAGCCCCCAGCGACTTTTTCCTGATTTCAGATCTCAAGAGAATGCTTCATCATCATCATCATCACTCAGCTATAGTAGTCCACTGCTGAACATAAGCCTCTCGTTTATTTTGCAACTCTGCTCTATCTTGAGCCATTGGTATCCAATTACCACAGATTCTTTTGATGTCATCGGTCCATCGTGTGGGGGGGCGCCCTCTACTACGATAAGCTTCGTGCCTCGGGCGCCACTCCAATAGTTTTTTAGACCATCTTCCGTCAGTTCTTCTAGCTACGTGGCCGGCCCAGTTCCACTTTAAAGTTGTTATTTTTTCGATTACATCTATAACACCTGTTCTTTGGCGAATAATCTCGTTTGGTATTCGGTCTCTGAGGGAAATACCCAGAATAGCCCTCTCCATCGCCCGTTGGATGACACGCAGTTCCTTTGCTGACTTTTTTGTAAGCGTCAATGTTTCGGCTCCGTATATCATCACTGGCAATACGCACTGATTGTATACTTTTCGTTTTAGACTGATGGGAATATCCGACTTGAAAACATACTTTAATCTTCCAAAAGATGTCCACCCCAAGCCTACTCTCCGGAGAAGTTCGCACGTCTGGTTGTCCCGTCCTATTTGGATGTCATGACCCAAATATTTGTAGGCGGTGACCTGTTCAATAGATTTGCTTCCAACAGTTATGTTTTCACTGGGGACTAGGTTTGTCATGACTTGCGTCTTTGCAAAGTTAATTCTTAGGCCAACTTCCCTTTAAGCATTGTATAATTTTTCCAACATCATGGACGCTTGATCTATACGGTCGGTGATAAGGACGAAGGGATGAGAATGCTTGCTGGAAAGAAATTTAAGTCCAATAATGAAGTATCGCTGAAACTGTCGCCTATTTTGACGAGAAAGAAAAATCGTACTATAAAAGTGGCATCGAAAAGTGGAAAATTCAAATATTCGTTGTATTGCCCTCGAGGTCTTAATAATAATTCAACTCGGCATGCAAGAAAACCAACATCTAGGTGTCCATATAAACCTAATGCATCTGTTTCACGTGAATGTAAAATTTAAATGCTGTTTTTTCTTTAGAGGACAATTTAAAAAGCAGTTGTCTTTTTTATAGCTTAATTATCTCAGCAACGAAGAAAGCTAAATGAATTCCTACTAGTCATAGGCGTAGACGACATTACAAGTGTTTGAATAGAAGCAGGACAATCATTTAAAATAATTTTTTGTAGGCAAGTGACCATAATATATTACTTCAGTGGCGTATTTATGATTTAGCACTGAGGGGTCGATACTTACAATGAAATCCTAAACTTTACTTTTCCAACAGAAACAAGCTCATGGCCTGAACTTACGAGACCGAGAGCCGAATTTTCGATACTTAATTTAAATAGATCTCTGAGGGGTACAGACCCACTTGCCCCCCTCCCATCTTAAATAACTGAATGTCCAACTGGAGACGCATCTTGCGCCAATTTCTTGTGCTTCATTTCAAATGTTAAATTAAAAATATTTTTTTTTTAACAATTTTTCTTTTATTTGTTAAAGTAATCCATTGCAGAAAGGAGTATCAAGGATTGCAGTAAAATAAAATCACGTCTACTCCACAAAAAGTTATATACATATACGTTCAAATCATAACCATAATGTCAAACATGTTTCGAGGTTCATCTCATCGTCAGTGACAAAAACTCACAGAAGTCCTCATAATAAGCTTAATTCAAACATCTATATATCTAAAAGATATTTCAATAATAGAAATTAATTCACAATCATGCATGAAAGAGTGACTTACCAATAAGTGAAAAATTTTTTGAAAGAAAACATTATATAACTAAATTAACAACTAATTAAAAATTTAAGTCATAAATTTTGAATTGCATTAAAGCAAAATTTCTTTTTATATATCATATTATAATAATTATTAGAAGATTGAAGAACAAAAGCAAAATTTTTCTTTTATTAATTTTTTTTATTATGGGTCACCGGAAATGGGTATCAACTTCCTTATTTCAAATACGACCCTATATAAATTATATTTTTTTTGGATTCTCCTTGTAATTCTAAAGATTTTTCATGCATATTATGTTATACTTATCTCTAGCCGTTTTCGAAATATTTGGAAAATTACGTTATCAGAATAGAGAATAACAATTTTTTATTATATGGAAGCTTTTATAATTTAATTTTAATTTATTTATTTATTTTAAAAAAGAGTAAAAAATCAAATTGAAAATTTTTGCATCAAAAATGCGGGCAAGTTTATGAAAGAATGTCTATTTCGAAAATTGATAGTGTCAAAATATTGACAATGTTACATTTTTCTAATACAATAGTGATATGATTTTGAAATTTAATTGATTTTAGTTGGCCATGATGATTTATTTAGAGGATTTTGGATTAAGTTTTTTTTCAAAAGCAGAAATAATTATAATTTTCCCTATATTTCCACCATAGGACGCTATTGGATATTTAAATACCTCACAAACGAACACAGCCTATACGAAGCTGTTGCATAACTATCATTTCTTAAAACATAAAAATACCTCTTTATAGATGCAAGACATATATTAATCAACCAGAATATCCAAACATATCAACATCAAACCGTGAAGTAAAAACATCTTCAATCTTTATTAAGACCACTAAACGTTACAGGCAAACAAAACAAAAGACACAACAACGAGAATAAAAACACAAACCCGTCATCGTCATCGGTAGTAGATAGAATATGTACGCACGGGGCATCGCATCCGTTTAAAAATAACTTTTTGTTTTCGCTTTTAAAGAAAATTCCACTTTTCTCTCGTTCGTTCTGGGTGTTGGAAGTTGGAGACAAAAAGATTGACATAAGCCGCTTGTACAAACACGCGCTCGCTGGCAAGTCGCTTGAAATATATGCGCCTGACAAATTGGACGTTTTGATGTTATTTTTGAATAAATATAAATGTAGGTATTTACAGAGGCAAAAAAAAAATAACAGAATGATAGAAATAGAACCAATATTATTATATTTCGTGGGTTCATAAATTTGATGGTTTTATAGAGGGTTCTCAAATATTACCGAACTTAAAAAAGAAAGTTACTACTTTCTTTATTTAAACTCTGGGGCTGACACACATACTCTCATTGGCCAACCCTGTACCTATATATGATTAAGACTACTTTGCAACCCGATCCTTCCCCAAAAGATGATGATGACAACGATATAGAATATATCCACGGATGCTACAAATGCTAACAAACAAAGCTATTTAACTAAGTTAACAGCGTATAGTATACCATCGATATACAAAGAAATGAAATAAACTAACTTGTACGAATTAAAAAGATTCCGTGACACAAGTGGGATATTTGAACCCACATCTCCCGATTGCCGGTCAGGTGTTTTGACCATTTAAACTATCGAGGACATATGGACCAAAAATTGACAGAGACGAAAAAAAGTTGATCTTGATGTCCGTATTTTACTTCTTTTACTTAATTATTAGCTTTACATTAAGTACCTTATTTTTTGTGTAGTAATGGTCAGTATCAAAAAAAAGTTGTCTTGGGAGTGAAGTAGTCCCCAACGAAGAGTTTTTATAGTGCAATGCTATGGAAATAGTTACTGCTCTTATCGCTCTGTAGTAGAGTATTCCACCGCAAATTTCCTGGCGTTTCGTTTCGAAAGTTGCTGTTCACAAATTGGCGAGAAAATTTGAACGAAAAGAAGCAGTTTTTGATATTAAAAAAAAATTAAAAGAAAGAATATAATAGGGACAATGCCAGTACAGTTTTGGTATTGGAATCTGTAAACGAAAATCCATTGCTTTCATTAAAATACAGGGCTAAGAATTTAGAGGTGGCGACAAAAACTACCATTCAAAAAGTTTTCAAACAAAATTTATCCTTTCAATTCTCATTTCAACCAAACTTTGGAGGCATATCTATCTATCGAAGCAAAAAGGCTAGACAATCCCGAATTCAGAATTCACGCAAGACGTCAGTACTGCAAAAAGGCAATGTGTGGTGTGCTATTTCATATTACGGTATCATTGGGCCTTATTTTTTCGAAGGTACTTGGAACAGAGCAAGCAATTTGCAACTACAAGATACATTCTTTTGTGATCATCTAGAAGAGCTGCCCCTGGATTACCGCAACGGAATGTATTTTCAAGACGATGGCCCTGTACATTGCACTGAAGAGGTGTCAGATGGATAGGAAGGAATGGACGAGTTTTATGGCTCCCAAGAAGTGCCAAACTGCCATTAGCCGATTTTTTCCTTTGAGACCGTGTATGTTTTTGAACTATGATTATGTTTATTTCTGTTTGTTAATTTTATGTTTATGCCTTTTTGAGACTTTGAGATTTTTTTCATAGTACTTAGTTCGTATTGTTTCGACAAGCAAAATTTTATCAACAATAACTTTTTTTCGTATCTTTCAATTTCTGATCCATTTGTCCTCTTGTTATCCGCATCCGTGGACAAACTGTATAGTCGATTTTCGAGACAAAATCCAAAGTCGCTGTAAATTAAGTACCTAATTAAGAATTAGCAAGTTTGAAGATACGATTTAGGTACTTCACTAGGATTGTAAAACCTTAAACGTCTCATAAGGTAAGTGTGAGCCACCTAATCTCACTCAATGAAAATAGTGAGTTTTCGAAAAGTTTTGGAAGAATAAGCTTCTTTTTGCCAAGTAAAAACTGAATGAATGAACTAGTTTCTTCGCCTGTTGTACACAACAAAGGTGCTCAGAACAACTAACTGCTCTCTCCAACAAGGCTCAGGGACCAAGAGCATATATCGCCGTTGAATAAATTGTTCAGGAGATGGCATAAATTAAAGAACAATAACTTTTCGAACAACACTGGTTATTTCCGTTAATTCTCAACAATAATATCCTTTAAATTATGGGTCATAAAATTCTATTATCACACCCCATATTTCCATTTGAAATATGTACCCTACACATAGATTCAAAGACAGAAAGTAACAATTTTCATGAGAGGCGTATAATACAATTATATTAAATTCTCTTCGTGAGAAGAGATGCTAGGCATAAATAAAACCTGGCTGTATAAAGGAATTGTAATATAAAGAAGCGAGAGCGAAAGCTACTAGGTACCTATCCAAAGCTAGTAGTTGGTTAGAGAGTGGCTCGTGTGGTTAATATTTTTACGTGTTAGATGGAATTTAAGTCAGATATGACTTGTTTATTGGGCTATTATCATAAATATTATTTTTAGAGGCTATGCCTTGTCGGCTTATGAAGATGGAATATCAACATTAAGAAAAATGAGTCTTGAGAAAACAGTACAGTGCTTTTTAATACTAATAATTAACTTCAAATTCACGAATTTTAGTACAATAAAACAATAATGAAATAAGATTCGTTATGTATGGAGTCTTCTTAATTGGACACTTTCGATAGAGGAGCTCAAATTTTGTGAAATACTGTACGGCACATCGATATCTTCAGCTGTTGACAAGTTACAGGGTCGTTTTCAATTTTGTCCTTTTTCTAACCACTCTCGTAACTTCTCTATTTATGAATATTTTTTTTTCTACAAACACATTCTTAAGACACTTTTTAAAAGGAATTCAATGGTGTTTTTTGATCTTTTTTTCATAAAAAAATAATTTTGGTCCTATGCATTCTAGGTTTCCAAAATTCACCCAAAATAATAAAAAAATATTAAAAATAAACTAAAAGAAAAGTAGCAAGAGTTATTGGTTCCCAAACAAGAATGGGATAGCATTGGAATCTTTGGAAACGGTAGGAGTATGGAGTTTTCAACAGTAAACTAACTTTAGCCGTTTTCGAGAATTGAAAAAAAAAACGATTTTTTATGATTTTAGTTTTTATTTGTTTGTGACATTATTTTTACAGATGAAAAAAATTAAAAGCACTTTCTCATTGTTACTTTTTAAATAGAGTAAGATAGCGTTTACAAGTTTTCTCTGCGACGTTTCGTTTTTGAAAATCATCATCAAATTGTTTTTAAGTCTGGCCTTGGATTTTTTATTGATACATTTAAAGTAGTTTTCAATTTAAAAATAGGTGGTATATTACACGTAATGGTTTAAAGAATTTTTGAGTGTTTCTAGCTGTTATTTAAAGTAATTCAAGAAAATTCGCCAGTTTGGCACTTATTTTGAGGAATGTTTTTGCCAAACCTACTACTCTGCATTCAGTCAGTTAAGTACCAAACTATGGCGATTTTTCTTGATAATTTTAAATAACAGCTAAAAACACTGAAAAAAAAAACCATTATGATATACCACGTATTTTTGAATTGAAAGTAATTTTAACAATAAACAATCTAGGGCCGTATTGAGAAAAACCAAGTTGATGATTGTATTTCAAAAATGAAACGTCGTAGTGACAGTTTGTAAACGCTATCTTATTCTCCTCAAAAAGTACCAATGAGAAAGTGTTTTTCATGTTTTTATATCCGTAAAAATAATGTCAGAAATAAATAAAAACTAAAATCGCAAAAAATCGTTTTTCCAAAAATTCTTAAAAACGCCTAAAGTTAGTTTAGTTTTCAAAACACCATTTAAAAGGTGTTTAAATTGTACAACTTTAACTGACATTGTAACTCCTACCGTTTCCCATTCATATTTTGGACACAGTGTATATTTGGATAGTGAATTTCTTTTGGAACATAATATATATGCGGCATCCAAACTAAATCCAAAAACACCATTGGATTCTTTTTAAAAAAAACTTCTCAGGAATGTGTTTGCTGAAACAAAAAATATTCATAGATAGAGAAGTTACAGGAGCAGATCAGACATGCACAAAATCGTACCTCAGAAAACAGTCGAAGTCTGAGTATCACTGAGGTACTCCCACACCTTCATGTTCTTCCTCAACGTATTGGCCGTCCTGTATACTAATCAGCGTTACATGTTGTTCGACCCTCTAAAGGGATTGTGGCTACTTGTGCTGTAGAGGCAGATGTATTCCATACAGGCCTTGTCCGAACCCATAAAACAGCTCGTGTGGATTGGTGTAAGGAAATGCGAAATAAATTTCACGTAGGAACATATTATACAACATCGATACACAAATAAGGCGATCGTTGTTGTTGAATTCATCTGGAGATGCTTTATGCTTTCTTGAATCATCATTATCTTCTTAGATTTTGTGAAGGCATATCCCTCGTAGAATAAAAATGAATGTTGTTTTCTTATATCGATTAAAGCTACAATAACGACGCTATAATATGTAATAATGACCTTGACATATTCCAATTATTAAGTTCAGCTTGGACTAAACCAATAAATCGAACGTGTTTGATTCCATTATAATTACGATCAACTATAATGTAGTACAAACAGTTACATTGTCTTTAATGGTATTGAATAATTGATATTGATGACAATTTTTCAACGCTTTATTATTTAGCATTTGCTTGTTTAGAAAGGATTTGTCTAGGCTCATAGCTTCGCTTCAATGTAAATATCTAACTGAAAATGTGGTAGAAATCGAAGGCTGTTTTTGATCATAATTTTTTGAATTACTTACTTAGAATTTGTAAATTGGATCGAATCTCCAGCCCATTTCCAGATAAATGATGAGATAATAATAATGTTAAAATGGAATAGTTGCCGGATGCTTCGCACGAAAGTTGAAGAAAAAGATTACGGTTAAAATATACACCCACCGGAAAAAAAACGGCCACTAAAAACTCCCCAATTTCAAAGTTGGCGAACCGCTCATTTTGATTTTGATGATTTTTTTAAACTTGTAGATTGATTTTGCAGTAACGATGCTATGTCAGCCATTTTTATTCAGATTTGAACAATGAGAAGAAGTTTCTGTCCCGAAATTTAGAACAACCTGTGGAGCGCAACAGCTATAACAGCTATTATCAACTAGAATCACCTTGAACCCTTACCTTTTCTGAGCATTTTGTTTTTTTTAATCACGACCTGTTTCGTCGTCCATGCCTCGACGCCATAAAGCAGAGTGGCAAAAACATAACATCTAGTCTCAGTTTTAGGCTTAGACCTCTATTGCACAAAACTCTTTTCATGCTATTGAAATTGGACCTTGCTATTTCTATGCGTGCTATTACTTCTTTCGTGTAGTCGTTATTACAATTAACTGTTGTTCCAAGATAAGTATACTTCTCTACCTGTTCGATGGGTTCACCTTTGACGATTATCTGTTCGTTGTTAGTCTGGGCCTTCTTTGTTATTTTCATGAACTTTGTTTTGTTTACGTTGAGTGTAAGGCTGTATTCTTCGCTATATCGAACAAGTTTGTCCATGATTCTTTGTAGATCTTCCAGGTTTTCCGTTAAAATTACGGTATCATCAGCGTATCTTAGAACAACTATAGGCACTCCATTTACTTTTATTCCTGCACTGTCATTTTCCATTGCCCTTTTTAGAATCTCTTAGAGTAGGCATTAAACAAAATAAGTGACAGAACACAACCTTGACGTACACCTCTCTTTATTGAGATGGTGCCAAAATTTTGTTGATCTACTTTGACGATGGCATTTTGGTTGTAATAGAGATTTGAGATGATTTGCAGGTCTTGATGGTCTAGGTTTTTACATAATAATATTTCCATCAACTGGTCGTGGCGGACCCTGTCAAACGCCTTATTATAGTCGATGAAGCAGGCATATACGTCCTGATTAACATCTGTTGTTTTCAGTATCTAATAATTGGTAATCACCATTTTTTTTATAAAAATCTTTGTACCTACTGCCTCACAATCCTCACGGGCCGCTACTATTCATATACAAATACGCGGTTTTGTCCTTAAATATTTCTAGAGCAAATGTCGATTCTGGTGTTTCCAGGCTAAATTTTAAAATCCTCAAAGTCAGAACCGCCAGTTATCCTTTAAGAATTTGCAGAGTGCCTGAACACGACAGTAGATGCATTGAATCTTAAACCTTAATTGTGTGAGACATTTTATTACAATATTAAATCCTACAATAATTGATGCGTTTCTTGATAAAAACAACTTCTCTTTATAAATGTTTTATAAACAAATATTTTCCTACCTTATATGAATTAACATGTTCCGATTTCCAAATTTGCTCATTTAACAAAGTGTCCGAGTTGAGCCCGAAACAGAAATGAGTTATTTGCGTGTTCCGCATTGGGTGGGGTCAAGGATAGGTACAAAGTTTTGTTTTTTTTTTTCAGATCTGATTAGCTTTGGACTAGAGAACTTAATTATAACTGGTGATACAGATTGTTAGGAAAACTCACGAACGAAATAATAAGTGTGGTATAATAATAATTGACTCGATGAAAAATCCCACGTAAAGGGAAAAAATTTTGGTAATGGAATATTTATAACGATGACCTTTAAATGCTTGAGATAATAATATAAGAATCGATGTTAGGGTAGTATTGAATTTTATTTTAAGAGGATAATTAATTTATCACTTCTATTCTATATAATAATAATAATAATAATAATAATAAAGTCTTTTACAATGGGAGACTTCCTCACTTAACCCCTTAGTTAACAGAAGACTAAGGAATGAAGAGCACGTCGTTCATTCATCCTCAGCCACCCAATTTCACGAAGCTTAGCACTCACGCCACGCTCACCCCTCCTAATTCCTCGTATGAGTCGAACACAGGCATTTTGCATTAACTGGATTCTTTTTTGGTCAATATCATTCAGGCATGGGCCATATATAGTATCGGCAAAATTAAAATGTGAAAGTACCAGTGAATCACACAAAAGTTTCTTAGTGCATTCACTAAGCAACCTTCTTCTGCTATACAGTAATTTTAAGTTCATGAAAGCACGCCTAATGCATTGGCTTACATGTTGACTAAATCTTAAATGCGTGTCCAATATCAAGCTCTAATTTCTCGCGAACTTTGCACATTTAAGTTGCACGTTATCCACGCTCAACTTAAACGAATCCGTATAGCGATTTCTGTGTGAACTTCTACCAAAATGTAATAGTTCCGACTTAGTAGGATTTATTTGAAGGCAATGGGCATAAGATATTTCCACAAGCTAAGCCAAGTCAAGATTCATATTATCGATGTTTTCTTCTAACTTCTCTGGCATAAAAGAGCAGTACAGTTGAGTGTCATCCGCATAAATATCTTGAATTTAATTCACATTACGCGTTCTATTTTAGTATCCAACTTGGCTCTAACACTTCATTAATATTATGTCACTTCTGTTTATTCTAGTTATACGTAGCTTTCTGAATCATATTATTGTTATTAAGTTTTAAGCCAGTCAAAAAGAAAATGCAAACGTTTCATAATACATTAGAGTGTAATTTGTTAGAAATGCATTACAACTTCTGCGTGCATAATTCGGTTTCCCAGTGGCAGCAGGAAGAAAAGGCACTCGTAGTATATCTAGTGAATCCTATGACAGCAAAGATGTTAAATGGGCCAAGATTTTTATATTTACCATCGGAAACACATTATGTGTATTTGATTTTTCTCGTTGTGTTAGCAAATTTTTGGACTGACATATTTAGTTGGAACCGTTATTTCATTTAATTAAGTTCTTATTAAAAAATTGATTTGGCTTATTGAACAAATTTTTTTCTCAGGAATTATTTCAACCCTAACCTAAATTTAAATTACGTGATTATCACTGTTTCATTACTAATAATTTCGTGGTTTAATAGCTTTTTTAGTCCCGAGGTCGATAAATAGGCATGTTTTGAAGTAAATAATAAAAGTGGTATTTTCAAAAGTAACTAACTTTAGCCGTTTTCGAGATTTTTGAAAAAATGTTTTTTTGCTATTTTAGATTTTATTTATTTCTGACATTATTTTTACAAATATAAAAAAAAAATTAAAAGAACTTGGTACTTTTTGAGGAGAATAAGAGAGTGTTTAGAAATTTTCACTACGACGTTTCGTTTTTGAAAAACCATCAACAACTTAGTTTTTTCAATACGGCCCTGGACTTTTTATTGCCAAATTTAAAGCCATTTTCAATTCAAAAATAGATATAGATAATAGATAAAAATAGATGAACAATCTTTTAATGTTTTTAGCTGTTATTTAAAATTATTTAAGAAAAATCGCCATAGTTTGGCACTTATATACAGGGTGTCCGGAAAAAGGAGGTCAATCCGTTAAACACAGATTCCGTGAGCAAAAATAATATGAGTTTTAAGATGTCATTTATCATTTTAACCCTCCATGTTCGATATACAGGGCGTCAAAGTTGAAAATTTAAAACCAATATTTTTAAATAATTCTAGTATTTATTGAGCTTCAGCATAAAGAGCTACTTTTTTCCAAAAAAGAACACAAAAAACAATTCCTTAATAGCCGAAATACGGGATGTTCAGTCCCCATTGACCCCCCAAGTTTTTATCACATAAGCCAATGACTTTTGAACTAAGTTTTTATAGGTTACTATGTATTTTTGATTATTTTTTAACTCTTATAAAATTTGGATAAAATCATTTGTTTTTGAGATATTTTGAAAAGTATTGGCTGTTGTTGTCTACGCGGCTCATGGTATTTTCACTACTAAATCAAGCATATTTAATAGAAAATAATAATAATAATAGAAATTAATCAAATTACCATTACCGTGCATCAAATTAAGTACAGTTTTCGAAAAGGTAATAAAACTAAACACTACGAACACGAAATCGTTTATTATTTTTAACTTAATTTGAAGCATCATAGTCAAATATTAATTATTTAAACATATTATTTTAAAAATACGAAAAAGTAACTAAATAAACATTAGAAAAACTACCTGTCTAAAGAAATTGCTCGATATGACCCACATTCTTTTCAATGCATATGCGAGCTCTTTTTAGTAAAGAAAATCTTAGTCTTTGAAAAATATGAGGCTTCAACCTAAAGTCTTCCCCAGCTTATAAGATTCTTTCTATTAAATGATTTTCACTCAAAATCGGAACCTTATAAACAAAATCTTTCATACAACCCCAGACTGAATAGTCCAAGGGAGTAAGATCTGGAGATCGGGGTGGCCATTTAACAGGAGCATCTTGGCCTCGCCCAATCCAGCGTTGGGGAAAGTTTTCATGTAAGTATCCTTACATTCCTAGCAAAATGTGCTGGTGCACCATCAAGTTGAAACCAAATATTTTGTCTGATTAAGAGAGGCAAATCGTCAAGGAAATCGGGCAGTATGTTTTGAAGAAATGTTAAAAATAAATCACCAGTCAAATTCCCTGGTAAAATTACAGGACCCAAAAAGAAATTATCCACGACACCATTACACACGTTGACTTTAGAGTTTATACTTGATGATGTGTCTCTACTACGGCATGAGGATTTTCTTCTGCCCAGATATGTGTATTATGGATATTTGTGACCCCGTTTCTAGTAAAGGTAGCTTCGTCTGTAAACAAAATATTTTTGATGAAGTGTATATCTCTGTCATGCATTTCGCATATCCACCTACATAGCCTAGATCTCAGCTCAAGGTCTTGAGGCAGCAGATACTGTAGTTCTTGAATGTGGTAGGGGTAAAGCTGCTGTCTTTTTAAAATCTGGTGTACTTCAGATTTCCCAATATTTTCAACCTGTCGGTCAAGAACTTGGTTGTCTCCTCGATGCTTGTTAAAATACTCTCCTCCTTTTCCGGTTGAATTAGACGGGGTGATAAAACATTGCTTAAGTAGGTATCCAAGGTAACACCAGAGTTGCTTGATATTTCAATATTATTAGATTAGCCAGAGCCGCCGAGGCATCAAACAAGAGCCAATACTTTTCCAAATATCTCAAAAACAAATGATTTTATCCAAATTTTATAAGAGTTAAAAAATAATCACAAATACATAGTAACCTATAAATACTTAGTTTAAAATTCATTGGTGTACGTAATAAAAACTTGGGGGGGGGGGGGGGGGGGTCAATATATACTGAACATCCCCTATTTTGGCTATTAAGACATTGTTTTTTGTGTTGTTTTTTTGGAAAGAAGTAGCTCTTTGTGCTGAAGCAATACACTAAATTTGAATCATCATCCTGTATGTATTATAAGGTAACACAATTAAACAAAGGATTGTATCATGATGAAATGGAGTCAAATTTATTATGTGGATGTTAATCTACCGATATAAAATTGTAAAGAATGTTTGTCAAGATTTGGTGAGTCCGTTCGATTTATATTATTGGTTCTATGAACTTTGTGTATTAAGACATAGTGATCGCGTGGTGTTTTTTCGTTTAGAATAAGTATAACTTTCATATTTGCATGTCTGAAGAGTTAATATACGTCCCGGGTCTTTAATTGTGTAATTTCTATTAAATATTGAATTTTGTTAGATCCCATTGTATGTATGTCTTACCCAGAACCGTTAGAAAACTATGGCGATTTTTCTTGAATAATTATAAATATCAGCTAAAAACACTGAAAACTTGTTTAAACCATTACGTGTGATAAACCACCTATTTTTGAATTGAAAATGGCTTTAAAGTAACAAAGTAATATTCCAAAAGCTTGTCCAATTTTATCTTATTTTTTTCAATACACCATTTTTGGCTTTATGTTAAAATAAGCTGGTGCTTCGATGGACGATTAGCTCTTCATCTCCATACAAAAATGAATGGTACGACGGCCACTATTTGTATATAGTTTGAGCCTAATAATATATTCTTAACAGAGCAATTTTTCATTTCAAGTTGCTTTATTGTTTTTCAAAATATTCGCATTTATGATTAATATTTTGCATGCGCTCGAACCGTTTGTCATAACGTTTTTTACAATAATTAAAACATAAATTTAATGCTGTTTTGCCCCTAGAGTAAATTAAATTGCTACTCTATTTATATTAATTTACATCGGTGGTTACGTTTTAGAGTAGAGTGTAAGGGAGTAAAATGTTGTTATCGCCACTTTAGATACACACGGGGATGACCCAGCCTGTATAAAATGTGTCACGAACCTATGGTTCCCTAAATTTTGAAATCGTTTTGTAAAAAAATACATCCAAGTCATCAGCTTTAATCTCAATGGACAAGATTATCCTGGATAATAAATGTTGACAAAACATCTCACGCCGTCTATGGCTTTAATTAAAAACCGTGTTCTATATCACGTAGAAGGTACCCTAACACTATTTTCACACCCCTCTTAGCTGATTATATGCATTTTCTTACAATATTAGGGAACATGTAATTTTCGTTGTTGTTCCTTCCTAGTTTCTAGACTCCATCTACCACACACTAATACCTAAGTGCATAATATTTAAGCTGAGCGCATTCCGTGAAATGTGAAAATCCGCAACTGTAATAAATATCACATTAGTGTCGTGTTATATTATTATTATTATTATTATTACATTACAATGTTGTACTAGTGCTATGCTCCGCACCGTGTGGGAATAACGAAATGACTTACTTACAGAGATGTTTGGCTCGTGTAACACAACTAAGGACAGTGTTTAAATTAAAATCCACTTTAATACATTCCTGACATGATCAGTATGATATTTAATTTTCAATTATTTAGACCATATTTTTGTCAGATTCTGACTGCAGTTTAAAGTTATTTGTTTCGGAGGTATATCTGAAGCAGATTGAAAAAACATATTATGACAAATAGTTCGAAATCATGCATGTCATAAAGACGACTATTTAAAAAATAATAAAACTACTTTTAATAAACATTTACTGGTGTTTGATCATTAGGTTCAAAATATAGATAATGGTCAATGGTCCTCATAAGTTGAATTTTAATTTTTTGTGCTGATTTTTGAATTTTGAATGAATTTGTGATCTCCCATCGCTGAGATTCATTGAGTATGAGGGCTAAGTTAACGACGTTTTTTTTTGTACTTAGCATCGGCTGCATCGCTTATTTAAAGAATCCACGAGTAGGACCTTCATGACAATGGAGACAAGGAATGTATTATAGTTTGGTTCTACGTCTGTAAAACTTGAAAGTTTACCTAATATTTATTAAAATCCTCCCTCGGACTAGCTATGGGTAAAAAATTTTTAGCCAAAATAATTATTATGGATCCCTAAATGCAAACTTGGCAACTAATTTAATTTAAAATTATTTCTGGTATTTTTAGGTGAATATTCATTAAACCACTGACTAGTCCTTTATACACAGAAAAAAAATATATTGTATATTCAATTACAGACTTATTTTTGGATTCTTTTCTTTTGAGTTAAATACAACTATTATCTAAGCATTTTCTCATCATTAAGATAATGATTGATTTGATTTTGTGGAAATAATAGGCAAATTATTGAAATCTAAATAAACGTACATTTACTTGGAAAATACAACTGGTTGCGTTAATGCTAAGGGGAATATTTCAATCAACGGTAGGTTATCACTATATTTTTATTAGATCCTAATATTATTGCAATCATATATGTCGCTTATTAAATATCATAAAGAGAATTGAAACAATATTAAATGCTCTTTTTAAACTAATAAAAAGATATTATTCTCTCAAAGCTCTTCTATTTGTTTTGCTCAGTTTATATTTCCGGCAATAATATGAGTTATTAAGTTCATGTATAATGAATTCATTGAATTATAGTGTACCTCGAATTCAATGATTCTTATTGTTGGTGTGGACCTTATTGCCATGCATCGGTACAATTTCAAGCTGTATCGAGGCAAGCGCGTGGTGGTAGGGATATATCATAGTGCCTCGGTTTTGTACTTCCCCTGTCGGCCGGGCTGATCTCAGATCTCACTACTTAACGCTAAAGTTGCTATAGCCTGTCTTCGGGCAGTGTTGTTTTGTTACTGTTGTTTGAGGGCACCTATTTATACATAATGGAAGATCTTTTGAAAAGTTGGGATTTGGAGCAATTAATACCTGTGTTTAATGGTAAGTTAGTAAGTTATCTTACGTCGAAAGTGAACGCAAACTATTAATTTCTCGATTAATTTGATTGCAAAACGCCAAGAGTAAAAAATTTCTAAATTTAGTGGATAAAACGGAAATATGTACATTTTCAGAAAATTGCATTTCATTGAATAATATAAACGATTTATCTACCGAAATGATAGCTGAATTAGTACCTAAAATAGGAACTAGGATAATTTTTATAAAATCGTTAAAAAATTACAAAAAAAAAAACATCGGAAATGATGGCAAACTTGTAATATTTTCATTCATCGGGTATGCAATACATTGATAATAATTACGGAAAAATATTTCAGACGCCTGGAGATATAGAAGAAAAATACAATCACAAATAAACAAAGCATTGAAGAGAAAAATACATCAGCATGTACAACCGTATCTTCTAGTACAAGGACCAATAAACAAAATTGAAAATAGTTATATCGTAATTGACAAGTTACATTTTCATATACGACATCAGTTTTAAAAGGTTTAGATATATTGTTCAAGTGTTTTTTATAATGTATAATAATAAATAACAATTTTCTTTCAATAATACTGCTTTAAGCTAATCAACTTCGCAATAGATATAATTATTATTGACTCAATAATAATACACTACAAGATATAATTAAATTAAGAAAAGTTAGAAATGGTACCAAACAGCTTAAAGCTTGCATTAAAAGAATGTAATTTCCAAGTAATAAAAAGTACCCTTGTAACCAATGAAACGCTATTGTTGTATGGACATTAAATCTTATCGTTTGTAATAAAATCGAGATTCAATTTAATTATATGTATGAATTACAATCAAGGAATCACTATAAGTGAATTGTTCAATGGCATCCAATAATAAGTCAATGTCTTCTTATTATTTTCCAATAATAAGCGTTCGCTTGATTGAAATTTAACTATGTCCGAGGAATACTTAGTATAGCATATCATTGAATGAAATGGTGAATTTTTGAAAACACAATAGTGTTTTTTCCGTGTATAAATAATTAAATAAATTTGCTCATGAGTGCGATCTGCATAATATTAATGCTTATTAGCTTCCAGGTTTATTACTTAACTTAAAGTATAATAAGTACTGGGTCAATGACTTGTTTTAATATTATAAAACAACCAAACGAAACGTAAAATAAAAAAAAAATGAAAACGTAGGTACATAGATAAGTACATGCATAAATTGCTTATTAAGTGCTCATGTAAAATTTATATGCGTTCGCGACGTGCCTTTAATAACAAGTATGGTATTTAAGATTTCTGAATAGGTTGCTATAATACTATAACATGTTGTATAATATGTTTCAGTTTAACTGCTTATTTTACTACTATCTAGTAACTAGTGATTGAGAGACTTTTACCTATAAAAAAGATCACTAACAATTTTAATGAGTAGCTGTACAAAAAATATTCCAACAATACGTGATCAAGATTGTAAACACCAGAAAATGAATTTTATATTTTAAAACACAAAATTTAATTATATTGGGTCTGCCAGATAACTTTTTTTTTTTGAAAATGCTATAAAAGAAAAACTGCTGAATATTTTCTCAAATTTCTTTTTTTATTTGAAAGTACAATCCTTCCGGTTAATAATGACAAATAATTTCATTCAAATGGCTGGCCATGCAGTAGCCTACACGATCGGTCCAATTTTTAAGCACATTATCGATTGTGTGCAGCTGTATTTCACCAATGGCTTGCTCATTTTCGAAGAAAAATGGCCCAATTATGCCTCCGGACCAAAATCAATTTTGCCATAGTTTTCATCGATTTGTGGATTGTCTTGGTGAAACAACATTTTTTCCTTTTGCAAATGTGGCCGTTTCTTTGCGATTTCAGCCCTCAATCGATCGAAAAGTTCACAGTAACAGTCGCTGTTGATGGTGGTTCCTTTTTGGAGATAGTCGATGAATATATTGCTGTCCACTCAGCTGACTGTCTTTTGGATTCTGGTGTGTAATAGTAGCCCAGTAAACACACATACGGTTTTTAAACGTAAAATCAACGTTTCATTGGTTGATTAAACGTGTACGTTTAAAAAATAACCGTTTTATTTTGGTACAAAATAACACCGTTTTAATTCAACGTTTTTAAAATCTACTTTAAGAAAACTTTTAGGTTAATATCACGTTATTTTGAACGTTAAATTTATTATATTGCAATACATTTTTTTTTAACATACTGTCTAACCATATTCAGCTATTCACAAGTTTTTTTAACGTTTTAATAGTAGGTCTAATAAAATTAACGTTTTTTATGCGTTAAAACCAACGCATAATAAATTAATCTTAAGTAATAGAAATAAAAAACGTCTTATTGTCGTATTTTCCTAGCGAAAATATAACAGTCATTATCTTTATGTTAAAATAACGTACTAAGCGGATCGCATGTTTGACGTTTATCAATACGGGTTTTAAACGTTTCGCGAAACCAATAAAACGTGTTGGAACAAACCTTTTACTAGTGTACTCCACTTTCCAAATTCGACAGCGTAAGTGACTGTAACTGTCAGAACCAATACGATGTTTTCTCACCTTTTAAAAAACGCCGAACAGTGAGAAAAACGTGTTAGAAAAAACCTACCTACATTGGTCATTTTTAATAGTGTAAAAAATGTATTTTTTAAACGTTATTTTTACTAATAAAAATGTGGTTTGTTAAATCGCGGGGAGGAATCCCAGTGGTTCTGATGATCAGACGATCACTAACTCCATTTGATTACCTATTTTTTTGCATTAAACTAAACGAATATAATCCCCCTTTTACAATAGTAGCGCGGTTAGTTTCATCAACAATCTCTTAAATATAAACAATAGATATTGTTTGTGGATATCATATTAAAGTGCAAACATAATTAAAATACGGATCAAAATACGAATTACTGATACTGGCATTCATCCACTCAAATTCAGTTTATTAAATTACAGGTGATCTTCAACATGCAAAAGCAGACATGTTTCAATTCTATAAGGAGTCATCTTCAGTTCTAATAACTTAAAACTGTTCACATTTCAATATGCTTGTTATAAGTTGGTCAGGAATATTGTGGTCTTACACCTTAATACAGAACCTGGGTGGAAAAAACGTTTTATTTTCAATTATACCTATTATTAAAATAAAACTAATTAATTCGAATTTGTTTTACGTTTTTTCACCATAATTAAGAAAAAGTAAGTAAATATTTGATAGAACTTGTTAATAAATATTTAGCATTATAACGATGAATTGCGTTTTATTGAAGTATCAAAACCCACAGTAGGCCTCTACTTTTATAAATTAACAAAATAGGTTAAATATAAAGTGAAGTATCTAGCTTAATATCTCTAGCTTGTAAAGAACATTGAAGAAACGTCTACTTGTATTTTTAAAACAATATATTTATTAACGTAATATTGACGTATATTGTAAGGATTTTTTAAAGTTTGTTTAGTGCAGCATGTAAAAATTTGAATGAATCGTTTAAAAAATCAGGTGGGTAATTATTTTTTAGGTAAATGCTCGCAAACGTCAACTTTAAGTTTTAGGTGCAGTTTTATTGAAACTTTCATGTATACAACTGCACCTAAAAATTTAAAGTTGACGATTTCTTCAAACTTTTACATGCTGCACTAAACAAACTTTAAAAAATCCTTACCTTAGTGCAGCATGTAAAAGTTTATCTTTAAAAAATCCTTGCAATATACGTTAATAAATGTATTGTTTTAAAAATACAAGTACACGTTTATTCAATGTTCTTTAGAAACCTTGTTTAAAAATAAATATCTAACAATAATATTCGTGTATATATCGTTTATTTTCTACGTGTATTCGACGTATTCTGGAAACGTTTTAAAAATATTATTCTCAACGTAGTTTTGACGTGTTTTGAATACCACACAAAGTTGTTATTTATTCATCAATATAAAACGTTTTTGTTTACACGTTATATGTAACGTTTAATACCGTGACATTTTTGAGTAGTTTCTACGTAATAAAAACACGATTTTAATAAAACGTTATTAGTAAATTCTAATAACGCCATCCTATGACCGTTTTGTATGACCTAATATTATAAGTTTGGGAAAGTTTTGGGGCGACACAATATCCAATATCAATCTTCGTAAATGTATGCACTTAATTAATACAGAAGCATAAATAAAACAAATATTTAGAAATTTGTTGCTACACAAGAACGAATACAACAGCAATTTGATTTCCGAAAAATGTGTCCCATCTTATGTTTTTCAAAACACGTTCTCCACAAACACATTACTACAGATGTTTCATGTAGCTTTAAATTTAATATTGTAGAATGTCAAATGGCCAGTGCACACATTTGTTCTTCTACTTATAGAATCATTAATCTTTTCTCGAAAAAGCCACCACATATGACATTGCCGCTAACATGATTTACGTCTTGCCATCATATATTTTATACTTGAGCGTTTTTCTGTAATATAAACCGTTTGTTGGGTCGACAAAAAGATGTAAAAAGAGAACGACATTTGGAGTGGAGAAAAAATATGGGAAACATCGAATTGGTAATGAGACATATCCAATTAAAATAATTATGTGAGTGATTGATGTTAGTATGTTTTAATAAAAATTTGCGAAAATGTTTTTGCTCATTTCGACACATTCTATTATGAGGGGCTTGGCAGTTTCGTCTTGCTCCCTGTCAGATTCTTCTATAGGTCTAATTTGGCCATGTGTTTCCGTATGTATAGACATCCCTGCAAGTCTACGCGATTGGTTATATCCGAATAGGCTCCGAATTTAGAATGACTCAAGCCAGATATTTTTGTAACTGTCATTTCTAAACTACAGAATGCCTTATTGGCTTCCTCGTTGCCTTTGATTTCCGAACATCCTCGTACTCAAATCAGAGAAACTCGGTTGTTCTTCCATGTCGTATTTAACCTTCTTCGTCTCCAGTGTTTTGCTTATACTAACCTTACTTGAACGTAGGAATTTCTAGCTGAAGACTCCAGTAAATGAAGATTTCACCCTGAAATGACATTAATTGGAATTTTAGACTTTTATTTCGGAAATTGGCTACCGGTCATCAATCCTGGAAACGCTTCTCTAGACGTATTTGTTGCACTTTTTGGTAAATTTCAATTCCACATTTGCAAGAGGCTTCATCCTTTTGATTTTATTAGAATGATGACTTGAAGGTTCAAGGCTCGTGATGCATGTAATGTAATTTGTTTTAAAGGATGTACCATGCCCCGATAAAAAAAGACTTTGTCGCACTTTTGCCTGATGGCATAATTAAATTGAAATCGTTTCCAGTCATAGTGGAATAATCACCTGCACGAGCGAATTTACTAAAATTATCAATTTCCAATTTGTAATCTCGAATAGAATATTATGTAATAAAAGATAGGAAAAGAGCAATCACGACAACTTCCAATAGTCATTATCCAAACTATTTTTTATTAGACCAAGCACTTTTTGTTTATTATGGAAATGTATCAAATAAATAGTATTTCTACCGGAAGGCAATAATAGCACACGATATAAATCTATAAAACTGAGGACATATTTATTAATATTTCCTGTAGAGAAAATGGTTGTTATTATTTTATAACAATAAATGGGAACTGAAGCATATCGAAAAAAGTGTTAATTACGGTGAAAAAGAGCAGTCGCAAGTGTAATTTTATATTTATTAGATTAGTACGGTACGTACGGTAAAATTAAACAAAAAATTATAGAATCAGATCGATAAAATAATTTACTTGAATTCATGAAATATTAGATTTCGTACACGTTTTTCCAAGCCACTGGAAGTTATCTAAAATGGTTCATTCTCTCAGGAGCTGAGTGATCCCAAATAATTGAAAAACTAATAAAATTACACTTTACATAAACAGATCATGTGGATCTTTAGATTGTACTACCAGATTGCCAATTTGACCAGGGTTCAGCTGCTCCAATTGTGTTACTGAGGGGTGATGGCTTATGTTTTGCTGCTACATATACCGGGCCGGGCAGTACATTCGCCTCGGTCTCTCATAGCCTAACAAAATTGAAATCGCAAATTTTGTTTACGTGGGTGTACTAGGAGCATTTACCAAAAAAGTTTTTAAATATACCGGGTGTCCCAGAAAAGTGTGGCATATCAAAGTTATATTTTTTAAATGGAACACCCAGTATTTTTTAGATTGAAGACTTTGGATAAAATAAAGTAAAGTAATTGTTATGATCCCTATACCTAAATCTACCCGTTTAGCCAATTTTTGCGTTTTTTGCAAAAAATATGGTGATTTTGAAAAACATTCTGTGCGTTTAATTTTTTAACTAAACGATAAATAAGTTAAAATAATTATTTATTGGGAAACGGTGACAGTTAGGTATAGGGAAGCCTAATACCATTTGATAGAGAACATTAATTTGTATCGACAGGTACTATGAAATATAGGGTGTGCTATTTAAAATAAAAAAGTTATTTAAATAAATATGATTGATAAGAACAATAAAAAATTGTGACCACCCTGTACAATATTTACAATTGGGCTATACACCGACCTAATGTATGCCCTATCCACTTGCCATTTTAAAATTTTAGACGGTTTAGGTAAAAAAATAAACGCACAGAATATTTTTCAAAATGACCCTATTTTTGGCAAAAAAAACGCAAAAATTGGCCGAATGGGCAGATTTAGGTATAGGGATCATAACAATAACTTCCAAAGAAAATCCTTTATTCATAGCTTAAAGTCGAAATTTATTTATTGAGCTCTATCTGTAGTGTTTTTTGTACTAACTTTCCAAAACAACTTACATGCTCTCATATTTTGCATAAGCAACTAAATACCTTGAGAATACAGTCTATTAATGTCTCCGGTTTATTAAAGAAATAATAATTACTAATTAATTTATTTAATTTATTAAATTTGTCTAGCCTAAGTAATAAAATAATCTAATAGGTACCTACCTAATTTGCATATTATCTCTTTTAGATACTTAATCAGAAATAATATATTAAACCCAATGGAAATAGAAGAAGAAAAAAACGTCAGCCATGTAGTACTTTGATTACAAACGCAAGGTGCTAAGAATTAAATTTGAAGAAGCTCTGATACTATGCTGACTTGTATTGCGTTTTGTTGTAATTTTAATCGTGATAAGATAGGCTTATATTCCTATCTGGAAATGTTATTAGAGACATAATTATCTATCTTATGCTTTGAAGTTTGTTTCTTCTTTGGTTACCAGTTTTTTTAACAGTAAAATAAAAAAATACACCTGCCGAATAAAAATATACACAAATATATTTTCCGATATTGTGAATTTTATTGAAATTGTGAGACACCAACTGAGTAAAATAGTTTCCATAATATTTACATTACCGTAAACTCTCGTACTCAATTTAATGAACGATCCATTTGCCATAGCAAATTTTCCAGTCTGCTTCAGTTCCCTACTAAAATGGCTTTTCAATGAATCTACGGCCTCTTCTTCTCCAGATCAAAATCCTTATCCATGCAATTTATTCTTGATATTGGTGAACAAAAAGAAATTATTCACAAAATTCAAAGAATCCACTTTTCAATGTAGTCGATCTAAGCCTAGATGACCAACCAAACTCTTCCCAAAATGTATTAGTGTTCAAAATAATGTTCTTGATCGTGTTTATTTATTTTTTCTTTTTGTAAAATGATAATTTGAATGTGTATTTATTTTTCTTACATTTTTCTGTCTTATTAAAAATAGCTCCGTGCTGTTTAATTCTGAACATAATTAGGTAGGTTCAAAATGAACTGCGACCATCCAGGGTCTATTATTGTGACTCAGGCATACTTAAGGCAGTGTTTTTAAGATTCTTGTGCCACTGAAGATGTCAGCGCTGTGCTGATGAAACATGCCTGGCCAATTAAAGAACCCCTAGACTCGTTTGATTTACGTTGGTTGCTTGATGTAAATAGTGGCAGTCGTACCAGACCTGGGTAGTATTCGAATACTCGGTATTCTGAATCCTATCGAGAATACTATTCGAATATATTTCTGTATTTGATATTTAGTATTCGGCTGAATATTTTTTTGATCAGTACTCAGAATTCTGGATTCTGAATACCGTTTTTGGATCTTAGTATTTGAATGTTTTTTATTAAACAATAAAACTCAAACACGTTAAGTTCAGCTACATTTAATTGTATTAATCTATGTGTGAACGGTTTCGGTCTCAAAGACCATCGTCAGATACAAAAAAACGCAACATAGGATGCAGGATGCAGACCTTGATCTGTGTCTATCATGATTTTGGAAAGATTAAGTTAAATTAAAGATCTTATAGTCATTGTGGCATACGACAGAGACAGAATGAATTTCCTTCTCAAATAATAAATACCTATAAATTTTCTGCATAATATTATGTGGTAAATAATAAACTATGCCAATTAACGATAGCATTTAATTAATTTAAATTGCGAATTGTTGTTACTGGTTTAATCATTGGAATTGTAGGCGATAAGAGAAAAACGAACACACACTCGCATATTATTATTACGACAATGAATTAAACATTAGCAAAAAATGAAAACAACAAAAATTAATTATTCCAATTATAGAGCTCGCGGCGCAAAGTTTGTTCACCTATTTCCCTATGGAATTATGTATCAATCTACTTTACTAACTGTATTAAATTCTGTTGCGAGATTGTTGTTTGTTATGGATTTATGTATTATGCATCAAGTTCATTAAGAACTTCTCTTAATAAGCAGATATCAGAAAGTGCAGAGAAATCATTCATTTTATAATTTTTTCCTTATTATAATCTGACATTGAAAAGTTTCTTTGTTGGAATATTATTATAATTAGAGACATCGGCTGGTTTAAATGGAGATGAGTCAGAATTCGTATTGTTATTATAAGGTACGAGAGTCGCATTTTGCCGACTTATTAAGACGGATCTGTGATGATACCTTCGTTCGACTTGAATTGTTCACCTATACGTTTGGAAGAAAATAAGTACAATGAATAAAGTGGATCTTGCACTGATCTGAAGTTTAATTCCATAGATTGTAGATTGTTTTTCGGAGTCGTTTAGGCGGATTGGCCTCCCCTCACTTTGACCTGCAGAAGATCTTTTGTGAATGACTCTAATCTATGAATTGCCCAGCTGTCCCACACTTTTCATAAAGCTAATGATTTCTCTGGGGGCTAAATTCCTTGCCTCGTCGGGTGTTAGGGACATCCCTCCAAGGTGTTTTAGCCTTTTGCAGAAAAGTGCCATGCCTTCACAAAGCACGTGTTCTGTTGTCTCTGTTGCGTCTTCGCAAAACCGAAAAGTGTCGTCCTCGGTAAGGCCCATCTTTTTGAGATGGTACTTCACTGGGTGGTGTCTCGTAAAAATGCCTGTAATTCGCCTTAGGTCGCTTCTCTCCAGTTGGATAAGCTTCCCTGCGTTGGCCTCTGAAGTTTTGACAAACCTTTTTTATTGTCTTAGGCCTGGAGTGTTTCTTCTTCTGGATTTTCCTGTACTGGAATCTACCCGTTTAATCGCAATATTTTTGATGAAGCGGATTTTGCCCCATCCAACGTTACCGACAGACCTTTGGACCATGAGCCTGAAATAGAGCGTTCAATAAATCATAAGACTGCCCATGAACAGGCTACCGAGACCGAAACTTTGTTTGAAGTTATTCTTGGCAACGATATGAATATAAGTAATAGTGCCGGATACTATATTAATGAGCCCAGTTGTTCTAAAGCAACCCAATTTTGACTCAGAAATGTCGACCTTCATATTGAAAAAGAAAAGTAGATATTAACTGATACTCCCGAAAAACTAGAAATTGAGGAACGAAGCTCTAAAAAAAAAGTTTATCTAAAACAACTTTCAGAAATAAAACTTATTGTAAAGAAAAACAAAAGAAAGAAGATCCTGACAAAAATCGAAAACCAAAAAAATTTGTTTGGAGTCAGACGACGAGGAAACATTTGGCTTAGTTTGTTGTGAAGTCTATTCTTCAAGTGTAGAAGATTGGTTACAATGTCGTGTATGCAAGCAGTTGGCTCATTGGAGTTGCACAAACAAAAATCCCTTTTATGTTTGCGTCAATTGTGAATCCGACGATGAGCTAGAATAATTGTGCATAATTAACTTTTTTCTTATTTTTGAACATAAAGCTTATGTTTTGAATTTTTTTTGTTAGCTTAAAATTTCATTTGTTGTTTTTTAATAAAGTTTTTTTTTAATTATTTATTTATTCTTGATCTGTGCGGCGCTGGTACAATCGGCACCAATATAGTGTCACTTGTAACATGCGTTCCTTTGATATATATGGACCCGTAAACAGAACTCGGGCCTAAAAATAATAGTTTCAAAATAATAGGTAAAAGAAAAGATTTTGTTTAACAGCATAAACAAGATTGAACTATTTTTATGCATATATTCTTACCAAGAAAAATATATTTTGAATTTTTGTTACAATTGATATCAGTCTCTCCTACGTAAGACATTCCAAGAACAAACGAGTGAAAGTTTTTTTAAAAGATACACCACACTGGACAATTTGATATAGCCATGTTAATCGTGGGTCCATAAAAACACCAAGATACTTAGTATTAGTATAAGCAAATTTATCCCTGTCATCTGGTGCCCATAATTTGAAAATTTATTACCCCTAAGTTTATTATCATAATAATAATTGTTTATAATATTTAGACCCATTCCTAATGTATTTTAAAATATCAAATAATGTTGTATAGACAAATTAATAGAAATTTGCTATTTTATCACTTGTGTTAGATGTTAATTTGCTTGGTAACTTGATAGAACACCTTTTAGCACATTTAGGTAGAAGGTACTGTATAATGAATAGAAACACAGTCGAAGGGTAATAGTTAGTACATCTGGTCCAAGATAAGAATGGGATAGCATTGGAATCTTGGACATGGTAGGCTAATTTAGAGAAAAGTTGTATAATTCAAACACTTTTGAGACGGTGTTTTCAAAATTAAACTAACTTTAGCCGTTTTCGAGAATTTTTGAAAAACAATTTTTTGCGATTTTTGTTTTTATTTATTTCTGACATATCTTATTTAACATATTCCATTTAGCTCTATCAACGTTAAACTTGAAACACATTAATATCAATTGGAGTTGCACAATTCTGTCTAGCATAGTAGGTATTACTGCAGCAATACATTAGTGTGTGAAACAAAGATGGAAAGTGAAGCAGTGCCTCTACATGCGTTTTTAGATATACAGCAAATTGAGTGATAGCAACAAAACATCCACGTCTGTCTTATATCCCTTCATTTACTACTTAGTGTTCTCTCGCTTTGACATATTGATCATACATTATATTTGATCTTTGTTCAATTCACCTTTCTGTTTTATTTTGCTTTCTTATGTTTTGATTATAATATTATTATAGGTAGTACCTACTTATTTTGTAAATTATTATTTCTTTCTGGTTTTTCTTTATAATAATCGTAATAAATTAAGGGACACTAGGGGCAGGCAATAAATAGTAGTAATTTTTTGTGCTAGTGTAGTTATAGTGAATGGTTAATAATATGGAAAATATGGATGTTCTAGGTCCAGGCTGTAGTGCACCAACGCCGACAGTAGTACAAGTAAACGTACATTTAGAAATGCGAAATTCTGGGGATATAATCAATTATTTAATATATCGGCGGGCATTTCCAAAGCGATACGACGATAAAGTATACGTCGTTCAATAATTAGCGAGGTCTATTCCAGATTTAAGTAAATATTTAATAAATATTGGCACCGCGGGAAAAACAAGGGGTTTTAATAATGATTAATACAAAAAGTTTGATTGGTTAGCTGAGAGCGCGGAGTTAAAAAAATGATTTTGTTGACCTTGTGTCATGTTTTCAGTATCTAATAATACTTAGTCTAAAAATGGGTATTCTGATATAAAAAATTTAGCTCGTAGTCTGGCTATTCACGACAAAAGTGCTGCACATATTGCATGTAAATGTAAATTACTTACCATGAAAAAACAAGAACAAAACATAGGTTCCGTTATTGATATTGTTGGTAATCAACATTTTTTTTATAAAAATCGTTGTACTGTCTCACAGCCCTCAGGACTCACGGGCCGCCACTGATCTGATTCTCCTCAAAAAGTAACAATGAGAAAGTGCTTATAGTTTTTTTATATCTGTAAAAATAATGTCACAAATAAATAAAAACTAAAATCGCAAAGCATTGTTTTTCCAAAAATTCTCGTAAGTTGCTAAAGTTAGTTTACTTTTGAAAACACCATTTAAAAGGTGTTTAAATTGCACAACTTTTCTCTAATTTAACCGAGATTGTAACTCTGACCTTTTCCAAGATTCCAATGCTATCCCATTCTTATCTTGGACACAGATAAATATGACAGTTCCATGACAGTTTAGGGTCACGAACGACACCCAAGAACCCAACCATGTCAACATGTCTTATCTAGATTCATGCTCAAACCGTTGGCTGCAAATCAGTGACCAACATCTCTCATCACGCTGTCATGGTATGTGACGAAGTACTGAATCCTCGAACCGCTCCGGAAAATTATGCTCGAATCACCCATCGGCTCCCTGAGGCGCTTAATGTAGATTAGGAAAATAAGTAGTCTCCAAACAGAACCCTGCGGGACCTTGTAATTAATTTGTAATGTTACAGAAAGCTCCCCATTGATGTGAAATCCGCTAACTGAGATAAGACCTCACGAACTTTATGAAATTATCGGGGAAACTGTATCTATGTATATGTATGATCATCCAGAACACATAATTTTGTTTATTCTTGTTTTTCTTTGGGTTTCTGGTTCTTGAAAACAACTTTTTTTTTTTAATTTTTAGCGAAAAATTACATTTCGCTTGTCTAACTTTATTAAGTAACCGTTTCGGCGATGGTGTGTGGCCTTCTTCAGGCCACTCTATTATTTTTTTTCCCTTTTACTGTTTGTCAAAAATTCAGCATATTATACAGAGTGTTCGAAAAAGACGCGGCTATAGTTATGTCTGCGACGCCACTAAGAAAGGGCATGGAGAAAATATATAAACTGTTTCTGGTATTTCAAGAAAATCCTATCGTTATGCATTATGAAATAATAAATAGGTAAACAGTTAATGTGCACCATATTGTTGTGTGTTCTTTTTTGTATTAACTGGATATCAAAAATTGTAATATCTATTGCAGAACACACCATATCACAAAGGTGTGAAATGCAACATGATTTTGTATTCAAAACGGTGTTTCGTCCAATGGAGCGTAAATTAGGTCTCTTGTAATAGAGTATGTAGGCTCACTGTTTATGTTAACATTAAATAACCAAAAGAAGTAATCGTATATTATACTATGCTACTTGGAGCATGCAGTTTGCTAAAAGCAAACTATTAAATTCTAAGATAAAAAATTAAAATTGTTTTTAACTGTTTCTTACTTATACTGCACTATTAGGCAAAATATGTAATAAATTTACGCTAAATTGCGTTTTAAATTAACTCTGTAAATTTTACAACTTTAGTTCGCGATTACACGACGCCAATTCACATTCGTCTAGTCTTCGATTTAAAGCATAAAGGCAAATGGTGAGTCCTTGTTCTACAGATCCTCATCCAAAATCCTTCAAATTAAGACATCATTACGGATTATTACTAATTTCCTGATCAATTAAAATTCTTCTTTTACAGCTAAGTGGCTATAAAGGCTCTAAGATCATCGAGAACTACATCAAGAACAGTATGTGGAATTGTCAAAACGATACTACTATTACAACTGCTCAAAAGTAGTACCATTTTGATTTATACCGAACACATTTCTCAGCAAAAATTTGGGCAGGATTTTTATTGCTTCAAAAGAACACTGGAGTCTCAAAAAAAAATTGTCATGTACCTTCAAACAAAAAGCTGTAAAGAAGTGATATCAGGAAAGCAAGGGACTCACTTTATAGGAAAGCAGTCCTTCCAATCCATATATCATAATAATTTTTGTGAAGTCAGTTTCAAACTAACCAGGAATAATGTGCAGGATTTCGTTATATCTGAAAAAATAATTGAATCTTTATAGTTAGAGGTACATCTTCCAATAATTCAGCATTATCAATCGTTACTGGCAAATAAAATAGAATCCAAAATAAAATATCCTACAACAGCCATCCCGAGATTAACGCTAAATTCATTCATTCGACTGACTGGACTAATTTGAATACGAAGTCGAAATATTTGTTCTTGAAACGGGATTTTCACTGCTCAGCAATTGACAGCAATATTTTGATTTTTTATGTGATCAACCAAATCTCCTCTTTTTCCACGTAAGAACTAAAATTTTACTAAATTTGACAGTTGTTTTTGATTGGATCAGTAAAAAATCAAACTTAGTTTAAAATTGCCTAACGTTGAATATTTTAAAACAGAGTTTTGCTGAACATAGAAGTCAAATTCATTGAACTAAAAGTCACAAAAACTTAGCATGAAATTTTGTCGTTCGTTTCGCAGATCCAAGGGTCATCAGTGATAGTAGCAGGTCCTGTTTATTATTCATATTCACAAAAAACCATCAGCAGGAGCGTTCTTGGCTTAAAGGGTTTACGGACCCATGTTTGAAATTCTTTTTTAAAATTGACTGCTCTATCACCTCTATTAATCTGTCATAATATCGGGTTTGCCAATTAGAGGTTTCATTTTGAATTGCCCACTATTTTGCTAGTTATCTGTCATTTTTTTATCAGATGACAAGTAAAAACTATGCCATTAATAAAAATGCAACGAAATTATTAAAATTAAATTAAAAATAATTGTGAAAATTTTGCTGAAAGAGTTCGATAAGTTACACGTGTTTTGTGTCGGCCAGCTATCGTTAAAAAATTTGAGCTGTTGGGACAACTCAAGTTAGTGATCTGAAGAACCGAACTTGTGTTTGTCGTGCTTCTGTAGCTGGATGTGTGAACAAGAACCCAGGTTTGTCTCTTCCACGTCGTTCTCTAGAAATATGCATTTCGCAAACGATCTTCCACCGAATTTTCCATAAAGATCTGGGTCTTAAAGGTTATATAGTTCAGTTAACTGAAGAACACAAGACCTTAAGGCCGCCAACCATCAACAGCATCGTGTTTGTGCCAATTGGGTGTTGGAATTTCACAAGAAAATCATGATGAGGCACATTTTCATCTTGCGCTATAAGACCATGATTAACGAATTTTGCTTGCCAGAAGTTTGGATGAACACAAAGTTTACTTCCAACAAGACGGCGCTACGTTCCACACAAATCACGAGACCATTGGTCTTTTCCTGACAGGGTTATTTCTCGATTTGGTGATTACAATTGGCCTGCAAGATCATGCGTGATTTAACACCATTGGACTTGTTTCTTTGGGGTACGTGAAAGATGCTCCCCAGCCAAGTCAAACACTCAAAGATATTCGTACCGTTATTGATGAAATAGAGACACAAATGTAAGACAATGCCATGGAAAATTTCTTCAAAAGGGGTTGTTTTTTATTATTAATAGCAAACCTTTCTCTATCGAATGAAATAGAAATCAAATTACATTTTACAAATAAGTGTTTTTCTTAAAAAAACATTAGCTAAACTTAATTGCATTAGAGCAAGTTTGCGATTATGTTTACTTAAGAATTAAATGTTCCTGGAATCCAATTTTCGCATGGTAAAAAATGTTCCGTTTCTGCGAAGCAGTCTTCAAACCATCACAAAGCCAAGGTACAAACTTTTGGCAAGCAAAACCATGACCGAACTGCAACCTTGGAACGTAAGATTGTCCAATATCAAGAAGATAAACAACCCCATGTCATGAGCTGCTGAATGAAATTGCTGCTTTTCTCAAATTGAAGAAACAAGAAAAAAGATGAATGCCAATAATAAAAAAATAAATAATGTACACCATAAATAAATCCAATATAATTAAATCTCGAACTAACTGCGCCATACATTACAAATAACCAGATTTATTGTGTCATTTCCCCAACGACTTTTAATAATTAATACCATGCAACAAATTATCTTTTGAAAAGATACTCTCACTATGATTATGGCGAGTAATAAATTTCTGCAAATATGATTTTAACATTAGAAAATTAAAAATAATCCTGCATTTCCATTTCAACTGGAGCGCAAACAACAATAATAATAATAATAATCCCATTTATTAATGTTTTACGTTTGCCAGTTTCATCTTCTTTCACATGAATTGATGTAGTTATTCGCTTCATATATCCAATTATCTGAATGTGCCTGAGAGAATGCTACTTTTACAGATGTCAAACATGTTTAAAAAGCACTGCAAACTTCTATGTGTGTACAGGCGGCAACATATTATATTCATTTATAGGGTTCGATCAAAAGATTTACTTTCAAACACCCGCAATGGGTTATTTTAATATTCTTGCTGTAATATTTAGTGTGTTATTACTTATATTTCAATTATTGTATCATATGGCACAAGATTTCTAAATAGGGAGGGCACTGCACTTTCTGTAGTTATTTACACGTCAACGACTGAGATTTAAAAAATGGGTGAATGTACAAGTTTCAATTTGAATGCCAAAAGTAGAGGGATCTTTTAGTTTTTTATTTATTTATTTCTTAGTTCCACCGAATGATAACAATACAACATGTTACATTATGGGATTGTCAAACATAATAACTAATAGATACATATTATTAATCCGTTGTATTGTTCAAAAATTCATCCACAGAATAAAAACATTTATCCACAAAATAATTTCTCAACTCCAGCTTAAATCTCCTAAATGTTAGGTTTTTAAATTTGTTAATTTTCAGAATCTTATTATAACACTTTACGCCGATATAGTTAGGATTTTTCTGACCAATACTTAATCTAGAAAATGGCAAAACCACGTTATTTTTGCTTCTAGTGCCATAATTGTGAATAACTTCTCTTTCAAGCAACAATTCACTTTGTTTTTTTATATGAATTATGAGTGCGTACATGTAGAGGCAAGGAAAAGTCATTATTTTCAAATTCACAAAATGTTCCCTACATGATGCTGTCTGAGGAATTTTTTGTAATGCTCTTATAACCTTTTTTTGGGACCCGAATACTCTAGTCCCCAAAATATGATTCCATATGCCAAAGTAGACTGGACTAAGCCGAAGTATATCAATTTCAGAATACTGGTTGGTACAGTACCTCTAATATTCTTTATCAGAAACACACAGCTACTGACTTTTGGTAGTATGGTGTCAACATGTATGTCCCAAATCAGTTTGCTGTCTGTATACACTCCCAGAAATGTGGTATTACTCACATTTTTTATAGACTCACCTCCTATACGTATCAGATAACTCTTATTGCTGGTGTTGTCTGCTATAGATATAGGCAGAGCAACCTTTTTAATGCATTAAGGGTAAGTCCGTTATGCACACACCACCGATACATTGCCCCAGTCACCACGTTGGCAGCCTGAACTAACCCTGCTTCATCCTTGGCTGAAACAAAAACACTAGTATCGTCTGCATAAAGAATGGGATATCCAAAAATACACAGGACTTCAGAGATATCGTCAATCAAAACATTGAACAAGGTAGGTGAGAGACAAGAGCCCTGCGGCACCCCACTGCTCACGATCTCGGACCCCGAACGGACACCCGCAATTTCAACCACCTGTGTACGCTGTGTATCCATGAGGCCGATGTGCCTCTTATACCAACAGCATTCAGTTTCAGAAACAAAAGATCATGGCTTACGGAATCAAACGCCTTGCTTAAATCAAAGAAAAGGCCAAGAGCTATTTCCTTATTATTGAGTGACTGGTATGGGTTGTCCAAAGCCTGATTAAGAGCTGTTTCTGTTGATCGACCGATCCTGAATCCATTCTGGTTGCAAGAGAGGATCTTAAATTTTTCGAGATAATTATTAAGTCTCATGTTATGTTCTTAGAGAATAGAAAATGTTAGGGAAGCTTTAATATAAAGCGAAACGTTAACCATAGTGATTCAATTTCCTATGTCTGTTTAATTTTTTCATCACCAAATTATGCTAATCGCCTATAGTTTATATAGGCTGTCCACGAACAAACAATAAATATTGATAGGAACATACAAAAACTTGAAAAAAAATTCATATATGAAATGCTTGCAAAGAAAGCTATCGATCTTCAAAGATAGCACCCCAAAAGTGGGTTTTGGTCAATAAGCCATCCCTATAGGTCCTAATAATTGCTACTTTCTATTGTTGGTGGTCATTGGATATTACTATAGAGGTCCTGAGTGGGAGCAGGTGCTTCAAAAAAATTTGACCCAACGTTTTTGAAAAATTTACTGTATTTGAAATTGTAGTGGCGTCGTTCAGGTCTTTAGCCATTCGACCTACAATGCCTCTAACCTAGAATTCGCCCAGTTGACACAAACTTTTCATAAAGTTGCTGATCTCTCTGGGGTTGCGAAAGTCACTCTTTCAATGTATTTCAGTCTTTTGCAGAATAGTGTCATGCAATCGCAGAACACGTTTGAATTAGTTTCTGTTTGTTTTATTGCATTGTCCTCACTCATAATTTTGATATGGTATTCCATAAGCATTGCTTTCAATTCCGAGGGCCCAATGACACCCTCTGTATATTAGTAGAGGTGGCTTTTTTGACATTGTTTGATCGAACATTATTAGGTTATATCCAACTTCGTAAGGGTCCAAATAAGGCTGGGTTATCAGGGATTTTTCAACGTTTTAGTGATGCGGTTATAATGGGGTTTCCAATAAGAGTGATATGATTTCTTTAAAAAAAACACACTTATTGTTAAGGAAATTCAAAAGTTTTTTATTGAATGTGAAGCACAATCAATACAATTAAGTTCTAAATAAAACGTTATTCAAATGGCCTCCACGACTTCTTCTGCAGGAACGAATTCGATGAACCCAATTTACGAGCACTTTTTCCACTAAATCAAGTCGTATGTCATGAATGGCACGTTCAATATTGACTTGTAAAGCTTGAAGAGAGTCTGGTTTATTCGAAAGACCAATGACTTCAAATAACCCCACAAGAAATAGTCTAATGGTGTTAAATCACAACTTCTTGGAGGCCATTCAATATCACAATTTTTTGAAATAATCGAATCTCCCAACTTTTCTCGCAATAATTCAATTGTTGCATTTGCTGTGTGGCACGTAGCCCCGTCTTGCTGGAACCAAATGCTGTCAAGATCAACTTCTTCCAAAATCGGCCATTAAAAGTTGGTTATCATCGATCTATACCGCTCTCCATTTACAGTAACGGTGTTACCAGCATCATTTCGAAAGACGTACGGACCGATGATTCCACCAGACTAAAAACCACACCAAACTGTTAGGTGAATGTAATGGTTTTTCATGAATAATTTGTGGATTGTCTTCGCACCAGAATCGACAGTTTTCTTTATTTACCGCACCACTCAGATTAAAGTGTGCCCCGTCGGAGATGATTTTCTTAAAAAAATCGTTATCGTTTTCAAGTTGTTCCAAGGCAAAATCAGCAAATTCACGACGTTTACGGTGGTCCAATGGCTTCAGTTCTTAAGTGAGAACAATTTTATACGGATGCAAACGCAAATCTTTTCTCAAAATCCGCCAGGTTGTGCTTTGAGACAGTCCCAATTGTTGAGAACGTCTTGGATTCGCCAAATTGCGGTCTTCAGCAATATTTGCATTACTTTGTCTTATTGGCACTTGAACATTATGTAAAGAAAATGTACGCTCAAAATGTTCAACAATTCGTCGAATAGAAAAGATTTCATCACTCGCCCGCACTGAACATTTCTTTACGCATCAGCACCGCATGTTTTTGTTTTTTTTTTAGTGAAAATGGATATCTATCACTAATTGGAGGTAAGTTTTTTTTATTACAGATCAAACTAGGATGCTTAAGTGATATTTTCTTGTTATATAGTTCAGTTAGGTGCAATTATAGTATAAATATCGGTTTGAATTTTGCTTACGTTCTACGTTACGGCCATTTTTATTTTGTTCTTTTAAAAGGACAGTAGTAATTAGCACTACCATACTGTTATTTTTAGGAGACCGTTAAAATTGCATGAGTTAATTGAAGAACTTGAGGCAGATGATCTTCCAACGCCTCCTGATGGGATAATTCTTTTTCCCCTAGACAATGCAAACGATAATGTAACTGATTGTGATTCCAGAGATGAGAATGACACTACGATCAATAATTTAACAAGCCAGCTGAGAAATTATGTAGAGGTAATTTTTGATACTCAAGCCGAGCGTGCAGAAGAGTCTGATTCCGATGAAGATAACGTCCCTCTTGCTACCGTACGCATACCGAAAAATAATGCTCCGATTATTCACGTAAAACTCGCATCTGCAAAGTGGTTTGTCGGTGATCTTTACCAGCATCCTAAAGATGTATATTGGAGGCCACAAATAGGACCTAAACAAAATCTTCCTCCGTTACAACTATTTAGTTTATTTTTTGATGACGACCTAATCGACATGATACTTACAATATACTAATAAATATGCGGCACAGAAAAACTTGATTAGTGATGTGACAGCTAATGTAATTAGGTGTTTTGTGGGGGTGCTTACTCTAAGTGGCTACGTAGTTTTACCAAAAAGAGATATGTATGTATGAAAACTTATATTTGCATTCACATTACAATTTTTTTTTTTAATTAAACCATATACCTACACATAATCTTTATGGAAGCATGAATACAATATTTAACATACAAATTAAAAAAACAGTTTTATTTTAATTTGGATGGGACCTCGTAGATGCTACCGAACGATATTTTATTTCTATAAGCAACATACATATAATAGTATATTATGTTATGTTATATTCGATGTCTAACGAACTAACTACCATAATTCCAGTTTATAAATAATTACCATTAATAAACCTTCTGGCTTGAATATCGTAGTGTGTTATTTTTTGTACTTATTATTTTTGCCTTGAATATAATACCGTATTGAAGTTAAATGACCCCGTGGACTCACTGAGTATTAAGTGCTCAAAAGTTTATAAACATATTAAATGCCTATTATGCATGTATTTTCTGTTAATAGTTTATGAATTGTTAAAATTGAACAAAAAATCATGTCTTTTTTAATGCAAATGCAGTGATTTTTTTTTTATGAGTATATAAAACGTAATTACAATTTAAAACTGAATCGTATAAAATAAATTCTCCCACATCAACAACAGTTTAAACAAATGCATCGTTTGGAAAAATTTAGCTTGAACAGAACTTCCCGTTTCTTTCATTTTAATTTTTGAGTTTCTAGCATTAAGTAAGAGTTTGTGCTCCAAAAGAGAATTATGCGTTTAATTTGCCTTATAACTTTTCATGTAGAGGAATATTTCCAGAAAAACGAGTGCTGACTGTTTGTTCTATTTATCTCTTGAAATTATTGACAAATGGTTCTTTGCACAGTTACATGACATGTAGGCGTGATCATCTGCTTCGACCCAGATCTAACCATGAATCATATAAAAAGTCACCTCAATACTCCGGTATTTATTTTTTTAACATGCTGCCGTGCCGCTTGAGGGAATTTCAATCGGAGAAAATATTTAAGCGCAAATTGAAAGATTTTTTAATATCGGGGACATTCTACACGCTGCGGGAATTTACCGAGTTATGTGTTCGCCTGTGATATCTATTTCTATATATTTTTTAAATTTGTTTATTGTCTTTTCAATTTATTTAATATTTTTCAGATGTAGGTATGTGTTGCTTTTGTCTGTATTTTTTGTTCATTTGTATATATCTTTTGCCTTTTGACTTGCCAATTGTACAATATTTGTTATTTGTGATGGCTGAATAAAGAATTTGAATTTGAATTAAGTTAAGTAAATTTTTCAATCATTTCGAGATTATGAGTCACTTCCACTGGCTGTTTCATACAGAGCAAGCCTTAAAACAATAAGAACAGGCGTATCCTGCATTTTATTCAAAACATAATTCAGATGTTCTTAAGTAGGATAAATAAAATTGTTACTTTGAAGGTTTACAGCCACTTCCAAGCTTTGTATTTACGTTTTGGTTAGAAACATCATCAGCAGTCACTCGCTAACGAATATGAATTATTCCAGCTCAGGGACTTCTCTAAACTCTAAAATAGCTAAACAGACCGATCCTCGAGCCGCAAACCTTGTCACAAAATTGACACACCCATTTACCGGCTGTTGTAGGTGCGCTGCCCCATCGATGTATTCTCTAATTTTTCGATGTTGCCTCTTTGCATCCTCATGTCGTCGACGCTGCTCTTCAAAAAATTGATGTGTTTCCGGCAAGCACCCTTCCGAAAGTGGGAGAAGATGATTGGACAAAATTCTTGCAAGAACCTCTCCAGCGATGGTTTCCACATACGGACCTATCCCCGTGTATTGTCTCCTCTTCTATGGCCACTAGTGCTGGATGGAAAATGGATAGGGCAGGCTTTACTCTGCAAAGCCACGCCGACGACATTGTTCTCACAGTTAAGGGAAAACACACATCGGTTATATCCAACCGCATGCAAATTTGCATTAAACAAAATTAAAAACTGGTACGACGCTGAGGGATTGAATATAAATCCGAAAAAAACAGTGTTTGTGGTGGTTTCACGAGAAAGAGAAAGGTGGACATTATTAACCCCACTCTCAGCGGTGAGCAAATTTGCCTTTCGGATAACGTCAAATACCTGGGAGTAATCCTGGATAAACGACTAATCTGGAATCAGCATATAGAGAAAACCATATAGAAAGCCACAGCGGCCATATGGACGTGTCACAGGCTACAGGACTACAAGGGCATCTGAAAGTTCGTGAGATGTCAAAGCACCTGTCCTTTTGCTGACAGGATGTAAACAATTCCACCGAAAACGATTGACATACGCGACTACACGTTGTGAAGTAGAAAAGGAAGAATACCTTTCTAGCACTGACTCTAGAAAATTGGATTTCACTTGAGTTACTGCGGCAATAATTTTTCTTTCTTCCTCTATAACAGAGGAATGCGAACTATGCAAAATTCCGGTAGGCTCCGCTGACCCGGACAAAACTAGGAAAGGCGGTCCTGTCTACCATAATGAACATTGTAATAAATCACTTGGCAACAAACCACGTGATCCCACGTCTGCGGGATTTTCATGCGAAGGTACGTAATGCCAGAGTTCCGAAGGAACTCTCTCCTGAACATAGGCGACTCGGTTGCAGACAAATGTCTTCCACCGATGCGGTTCAGCCATGGTCCAGGCAAGTGTAACTTGTGAATCAGACCAACATGCAACACGAGAAAAGAGAATGCGGTTCGAGAAAACATGTTGTACATAAGCGACTAAGCGAGCCGCTAAAACTGCTGCGCATAATTCTAATCGAGGTAGCGAAATCTTTTTTAAAGGGGCTACCTTCGATTTAGCACATACAAGATAGGTTCGCGGTGACCCAGAAATATGCGGAAATACAAAATAAACAACGGCACAATATCCTCTCTCACTGGCATCTCCGAAACCGTGGAGTTCACCATGAGAAAAATCATCTGGTGCAAGCACCTTTGGATTTAGGAAGAAACCCGTCGGACGCTTTGCCACGCAAACATGATTTTGAAATCCCATTTAAAGTGATCATTGCAGACCGTCAAAATTGGCTAAATGGAGAACTACGATTCCCAGAAAACACATCCGTCTGGTATACGGACGGTTCAAAAGGAATAGAAGGGAACACAGGCATGGGAGTATACGGGCCAAATTGCAGGCTCTCTCAATCTCTCGGGAAAAGCCCCACTATATTCCAAGCAGAGATCAACGCTATTAATCGTTGTGCTCAAGAATGCCTGCAGAGAGGCATCCCAGAACGGCAGATCAATATTATGCCAGACAGTCAAGCAGCGTTAAACGCACTGAGGTCTTACACCTTCACGTCAAAGCTAGCATAGGAATGCAAACAGACCCTAAAGCAACTGGCAGCTCAGGGGAAAAAGACTACTCTGACATGGGTGCCAGGATATGAAGGCATAGAGGGGAACGAAGTGGCGGACCAACTTGCAAAAGAGGGCGCAAACGCTCCGTTCTGCGGCCCGGAACCCATCTTTGGCCTTCCAAAAAGCCATATGAAGGAAAAACTTCGGAGATGGGAAAAGGAACAACTTAAGTCCTACTGGAGAAACACTCCAGGCTTGAGACAATCAAAAAGGTTTATCAAACTTTCAGAGGCCAACGCAGGGAAGCTTATCCAACTAGAGAGAAGCGTTCTAAGGCGAATTACAGGCCTTTTTACGGGACACCATCGAGTGAAGTACCATCTCAAAAAGATTGGCCTAACCGAGGACGACACTTGTCGGTATTGCGAAGACGCAACAGAGACAGCAGAACACGTGCTCTGTGAATGCATGGCACTTTTCTGCAAAAGTCTAAAACACCTTGGAGGGGTGACCCTAACACCCGACGAGGCAAGGAATTTAGTCCCTAGAGAAATCATCAACTCTATGAAAAGTGTGGGACAGCTGGGCAATTCATAGATTAGAGTCATTCACAGCAGGTTGAAGTGAGGGGAGGCCAAACCTCCTAAACGACTCCAATAAAACAATCTAGAACAATTATCCCCGTTCTTAAATATAGTGAAAATTGAGGCATCTCACATTTGAGCAGGCATATTTTTCACCGTGCCTGGTGAAAATAACGTTAAAATCTGAGACTCACAGCTGAAGCTGCTCAAAAGGCATAATATGCATAAATTCCAGTAAATTTTTCAAAAGCTTTAGCCCGTTATAACCAAAAATAACAACAATAACATGACCTAATTTAACAACAATACCCATTTAACATACCCGAAATTTCAAAAAGAATTAAAATAAAAAAATCCAAGCATACCTAACTACTGTAAAACTATTTCGTACTGATAATATAGCCATCACTATATACATGACGATATAATAAAACATTTTAAAACACTTTGCAATTTCCCAAAAGTGTGTCAAAAAGTAATAAATTGAGTATTCTGCTTGTAGAAATTAAAAAAATATAGAGCATACTGTTACGGTTTCTAATTTCACAATACACAATACCCATGTTGTCTGTCACCAGGAAAATTTACAACTTAATTATAACAAATGGTGTTTCTATTGAAAAATGTTGAGAATAATTCTGAATGGTAGCCAAGCCCCGAGAAATAATAATAAGATTATAAATATATTTAGGTGCTTTAACCTAGTTCCTAATAAAAATATTCGTCAACACCTCTTTTATTACTGAGGCGGACTTTATTGCGTTCATGTCAAAAATAATGTAAAAAAGGCGCACTTTCTAATTTTTGGAAAGATTTCTTGGCACTGAAACTACTGTTTAATATAGAAACGGAAAATTATTGTTCGGCAGTATCGTAAAAGTGAATTTATTTTTGTGGTTTGTTGAAAGATGCTTACAGAGTGAGAAATGAAAACGAGGTAAGCAGGAACGCGATAAACTAAATAGTAAAAATGACATTCGGTGGATTTATGTATCTATTTTATTAGGAAGAAGCTGAGATTGAGAAAACGTTAGCATACCGACGATAATTTTTTACTAAATATAGTAACCACTCAAATTAGTTAATTTTAACTCATGTGTCAAATTTCATCCAATCACCTCTGGATTACAGCGATAATGTGGTGTTTTCAGTTTGGTGTTTTTTTTTATTAAAAATTAATTAAACGTCAAACTGACAACTGGTTTAAAAATGTCGCGAAGATTTGGTATTATATCTAATAATATACCAAAAATGCAATCAAATCAAAAAAATATGTATGGAAAATATTTCTCGAGTTTTGTGCGACCAGAGAATACGAACTGAATGCTGGAACGAGTTTGCATAATTTGGCTAATATATTGAAAGATTATGCGGTAAATACGAGAAAAGCTGACGGAACTGAATATAAAGAAGCAACTGTAAAAACAATTTGGAATACTACGAGTAGGCTACTCCAGGAAAAATACTTCAAAGACTTCAAAATTGTATTCGACCCGTTTACCAGTGTGATATTCAAAAATGCGCGAGATGCAAGAAATGCAGAACTTAAAAGATTACAGCAGGATCCAAACAAACGAAAATGCAGTTCATCAAATTTGAGTTCAAGTGATTTGGCTAGAATCATTGGATTATGGGATGAATGTACACCAGAAGGTTTACAAACATTTTTTTACCATATGGTAGCTGTTGGGTTAGCTTGACGAGGTGGTGAACCAGCTGATTGCCTTGTAGTTTATTTCACGATTGAGAAAAATAATGATGGAACGCCAACCAACAGAATTGAATACAATCCAATATTCAGTAAAACTTGCCAAGGAGGATCGAAAAGTTGTACAAATAGCAAGTGGCTTGTTCCAAATATTGCAAACGAAAGTGCATGCCCTGTTCGGTTATTCCATAAATGATTGTCCAAAAGGGGGAAAAATATTACTTCCAGTCGCCTATTCTTGAGACCAAATCGTTTCTGGAAATCCGAAAGTGACTCATGGTTTGACAATATACCGGTAGGCAAGAACACAATTAATATGCGGACCAAATCATCAGCGCAAGCTATTGGGTTGGACACTAATTGTAAAAAGATATCCAATCATTTGGCAAATAAAGGAATTCCTGAAGAGCAATTAATAAAAATAACAGGACATAGCAGCTCTAATTCAATTATACCGTAGTTAAATATTAACCAAGAACGCCATGGTGAAATAATCAACACCATGCGAGGAATTTCTTCAACAGTGGAAATGAACAATCCGTCAACTTCAGCAAACTCTTCTTCCAATTTAACATTTACCAATTGTGCTTTTCACAACTGTAGTTTTAAATAAAAATTAATAATATTTGTTTGATTAGAACTAATACATTTTGTATTGAAAATTATTAAACGTCAGATTGACAGTCAAATTTTTGATATCTACAAAGTAAAAAATTATCTTATCGAATACTCCTCGGGCCTCCATAATTACTCAAAATTTCGTCATAGAGAATCCTTCAAGCGAGTTGCTCAAGGATAATAGCCCTTGGCCTGCGGCCTTGAGTTATTATCAAGCAACACGATTTCGGCATTCTCTATGACAAAATTAAAATCTTCTCATAAGTTTGGTGTTTTCGGCAGATAAATAACTCAAAATTTCACACTAATGTAATGTCTAAATTTCCTATATACATAGCATAGACAATTATTGTCATTACTTAACTAAATAATTAAATAATAAACACACAAACAAATAAACACTGACATACAAAACAAAAACAGTTACCTATACTTACAAAAATATAAATTAAATTAAAAACACACATACAATTTTAATTTACAGTAAATTGAATTGTGAAACAAACAAAAACAAGAAACATTTAATTGCAGACAACACGAGGTTCTTAAATTCCTCAACCGTATAAAAATCCCCGAGAATAGCAACTTCTTAATTGCTCTTTTGAATTTATTTAAACTAATTATTGATTTAATGTGGCTAAGCAAAATATTATACCCACATACATCGGAGATCTTTTGTATAGTTCTAGAGTATGATATTACCTCTTCTGGTATTATAATTGTGCTGATCACTATTTCTCGGCAATCCTGCTTTAACTCTAAATATAGACAATAAACTTTTATAAATAAATAGTAGAGCAACTACTGTTAACAGTTTTTTGGTTTTAAAAACCTCCCTACAAGAATGGCGATATGGATTCTCAAAAATTCATCGGGCAACAAAATCTCTACTAATATTTTGAGACTGTCCCCAAATAACCAGATTGTAGGACAGAACTGCATGAAACACTCAAAATTTCGAGAAGGCTAAGGGAACCTTTTAATAGAGTACAATCCTGTTCTCAATTGAAGTAGCTAGCAGTTTCATTTGCCCTACAAGACTATCTAATAAGTTTTTTGTATCTAATAACCGTTTATTGCTTCCTTTTTGGAAAATCGGCCAGTGATTGAAGAATGTGCCTCTAAATGAATTAGAAACATGAAAGAAAAAAAGTGGTACTGGATACAGACAATGAAAAAAATTACCAACCACTGCCTTAGAGCTGGAGCGGTTCCCAAATTATGCAAAAGTGGCATTTTCCAACCATATGCTTGGTCGCTTTACGCAACACACAACTGGGCTGGAAGACAATTAGACAATCACAAACAATCGAAATTCAAAGCCAAAATTGTGTGTCAACTTAACAATGTTCTTCAGTATAAACAAAAAATGTAAAGTTTGCTATTAGAGAAAACATTTTCAGCCGCTAATTCTTCAAGACATTTTTCGAGATTATAAATTCAGTTAGTGCACCCGCCGTTTCATTATGTTCATAATACTACTCGTACCTACTTATAAGCTGGTCTTGTTCTGCATGCGTAGGGGAACGCTATTCGCTTCCTTTTTCGAACTGGAGCTGTCATTGATATCATAACATTTTATTGCCCATTGTTCTTTAAAGACCCTTCTATGCGCGTGTTTATAATATACCCATACAATCATAATGTGGCTGGACTGTTTTGCCCATATCATAACCCCGGCGGTAAACACCATTATATAAAAATAAAATATACGCATCAGACTAATTAAAAATGCCTGTGAGGAGATATAAAATTTAACACAGACATAGGAGAGAAAGAAGCAGAAGAATCAGATGCTTGTATAAGGTTTTTGACTTCCTGTCGCGATTGTAAATATTTTTTTTCTGAACCACATTATTTTTGATTAGTTATACAGGGTGGTCCAACTTTTACCTGCATGAATTTCAGAATCGATAGATAATCGACAAATAATGTGAGTTTGGTTAATAAACTATGTGCGAAAAATGCTTCGTTACAAAGTTACAGGGTGTTGAAATTTAAGAAAAAAAATCGAATTTTATTAATATCTTTATAACCAATTGAGATATTTCAATGAAATTTGGCAGGTGTGGAGAGATAATATAGCTTCATTTTTTCATGTAATAATATTATTTTTATTTCCACCAGTGGCGTGCGCACGGCTACCAATTGCGACATTTTTAATGAAAAAACAGATACGCCACTTGTTTATCTCAAAATTAAAATTATATCTGCAATTCTTGTTCAATTTAAAAGAAAAAACTACTCTTGGCTTTTTTTTGTATGACGCAAAATTTTCGAGTAAAAAAATAAAAATCGTCTTAATTAAATGTATTGAAAACTAACATCTCAATAAAAGATTAAATTGTAACGCATTTTACAGCCTGCAGGAATTTTAGACCATGTTACAGACATTGTAGATGCATATTCTGTGGCTGCTGATTTTGATGGCATAATAATATGGGGGATTTGTCACAATAAATCCTTAATGTTTCAGGAATTTAACAGGAGGATTTGGTTGGTCAGGTCGTCGTCATCTAATGAGTTTCTCTTCAAGCATTTCGAATGAATCTTGAATGAATTTTTTTTTCAGCAAACTCCATCAACAAATTTTTCAAATAACCTTGTTATATTACCAACTTTATATTAATTGCAATTCCTAAGATTTTGTTGAGTATTTTTTTTTTCTGTTAATTTAATTCTGGAAAACGTTGTTTCGTTATCAGGCTGTAAATATTTCCAAGTAGAAGAAGTAGACTCCCACAGTGATATTCTTGTTTTGTATTTCAATATTAATTACTGCGCACGAAACAAAATATTTTCGTCTGTATTAAATTATGTAAATAATATTATGATGTTTTTTTGAAAATAAAATATTTTTAAAACACAGTGTGTCAGCAACAGTCGGCTCATAAGATATATTTCCCTCTTTCTCGTTACTAAAAATGTCAGTCAGTTTATTCACAGTATGCTTAGCTCTACGGTTTGTTTTGTTCTGAGAAAGAGAGAAGACAAAGATGCGCACCTGCTTATCGAAGTTAACATGAGAACAAGCAATAAACTGGACGATTTGACATTTTCTCATTTCTTATCTTGTTTAAATTATTCTTTTTCATTTTTTTTTCAAATTCTGATTTATGGGAAATCATATGTTCGGAACATGTTGGTACAAATGTTTAGGCAATGTTACGATATAAATATTTTGTGCCACACACATCTACAAGGTACAAATAAAGGAAATTTTCTTCCATACATTCAGAGTGCTACGCCGGCGCCGTTCTAATTTTGAATTGGAACCGTCTTGTTATGGTTCTACAGGGTGTTTCTCTCTCAAACTAGACGCTTTCTTATGGGAACTTATGTTTCTGTCTCAAACACCAACAACTGACCTGCATCCTCTAGGTGCAAACATAATTCCGCTACATTTAACAGGGGGCTTTTCTTGAGTTCAGTTTTTTGTCCATAACTTTTTTGTTCTTCAAGTTAATTTACGTCTGAAAAAAAAATCAAGTAGGTAAGTGAACAAATTTGACTGTTGCAAAAAATTTGCAGGCTCTTGTGCTGATTCTTTTATTTATCAATGATCTTGCCTCCTCCGGAAAAACTGATTTTTTGTTATGTTTGCTGATAACATAACGACGCTAGTTTCTTTAAAGAAATAAATAAAAGCTAAGATAGATAGGCTATACAGGTTCCCGACCATTTTCCCTTTTTTCTTGCTTTTTTTACTCACAGAGAATGGCAACGCCGCAACTTAAGGATAAATTCTCGCAAATTTGGGGGAAAAGAGCTCAATTTAGCTGCAATTTCCCATAATTTACCACCGAAAATCCATACAGGGTTGCCAAATTTGTCCCACTTTACGAAAACCCAGGGGAGAAATCCAATTTTGAATTTGCTCAATTTTTGTTCCCAAGTGGGGGTGGTGTTGGCATTTGACGTTGACGTATGGTGTTTGCTGATAACATAACGGCGCTAGTTTCTTTTAAGAAATGGATAAAAGCTAAGATAGATACGCTATACGAGTTTCCGACCATTTTCCCTTTTTTCTTCCTTTTTTTACCCACAGAGAATGGCAACGCCGCAATTTAAGGATAAATGCTCGGAAATTTGGGGGAAAAGAGCTGAATTTAGCTGGAATTTCCCATAATTTACCACCGAAAACCCATACAGCATTGCCAAATTAGTCCCATTTTACGAAAACCCAGCGGAGAAATCCCATTTTCAATTCGCTGAATTTTTGTTCCCAAGTGGGGGTGGTGTTGGCATTTGACGTTGACGTGTGGTGTTTGCTGATAACATAACGGCGCTAGTTTCTTTTAAGAAATTGATAAAAGCTAAGGTAGATATGCTATACTGGTTCCCGACCATTTTTCCTTTTTTTTTCCACAGAGAATAGCAACGCCGCAATTTGAGGGTAAATTCTCGCAAATTTGGTGGAAAAGAGCTCAATTTAGCTGCAAATTCTCATAGTTTACCACCGAAAACCCATACAGCGTTGCCAAATTTTTGTTCCCAAGTGATGGTGGTGTTTGGCATTTGACGTTGACGTACGGAGCTTGAGATTTGACGTATAGAGTTGACATATACTTACCCCCACCAGTTGGGAAGCCAAATTTTAGCAAATTTCTCTCTGGTTTTCATTTGCAGCCTAATTGAGCTCGTTTGCCCCCAAATTTGCGAGAATTTACCCTCACATTGCGATGTTGCCATTTTCTGTGGGAAACAAAAGTACTTAAAGAAAAAAGGGAAAATGGTCCGGAACCCGTATAGCGGTTTTACTAGCTAACTTTGCTTATTTTGTATCGCCTTGTACGCATACAAGGCCAATTCAACTTTTTGTTTGGTGGCGGATTTTTCTGTCTGCTTTAAAATGTTGTGCGTCTGGAATTGGACGGACGAGGCACGAGTTGTTGATCATTAACCTTCCTGAAAATAGGCAAGTCGATAATTAATAAATTCTTTGAAATGACTAGATTTGTTTGTATTTCAGCCTGCGGTATAGGTAAATGCTAGTAATTTTGTTCGCTCTGTTTTGTATTGGAACAACTGTGCTGAACTTATCCCGATATTCCTTAAATGTCGCCAATTTGTACCCACACAATATTAATAATAACATAAAAATGTATGAGTAGATTTCATATAGAAAAATTTACGACTGCCAACAATATAAATCTTACACAAGCTCTATGTTGGCTGTGCGAGAGACTCTCCCGACCGGTCGGTCAGCCATAAATCATTTTTCATTACCGCTTAATAAAAAGTCATTGCGAATATAAATTTTTTGCTGTGGTACTGAAATGACCGCAAAGAATTTATGCTGGGTTGGTATAAGTATATGTATGTGTATGTGTAGGCGCTGTAGTATGTCGACACATATACAAAACAAGAGAATGAAGGCTTAAATAAACCCCCCCTGTGGAGAGGTATGTTAAACTTGTATACCACCCTATTTTAAAGATTCGTCTTCAGACCAAGGATTTTTGGCATAGAAATAGATTTGCAGTTCAGTTTAAGTCCAGTAGCTTGTTGCCTAAACAAAACTCGGTTGTGTAAACCTCTGAACCATTGATTTTTTTAAAGATTTTCTATAATTTTTATGACACTTCACTTTGCTCTATAGTTTTAGGTCTTTACATATTTGAATGTTTACTATTCTACTATAAGAATCAGAATGTTTTCATACATTTGGAACTGTAATTATGGACCTTCCTATACATATAATAGTAACTAAGTATTAGTTGAATTGAAACTATTTAGAATCGTAGCACGCTAAATTTGCTGCAAAGTCGAATCGGAATGTTTTCTGGTACGCTAAAATGATACAATTATTTTGGGATTTCCATGAATGGTTTTCTTAATTTAATTTTAACCCCAAACCTTAGGCCTAAACATTATTAAAGTCTTCGAAATATGAAAATTTTGACAATTTTTTAGAGCTTGCAAACGTTATTCTTGACATGAAAATTTTGATATGCCAAAAACCCTTAAACTTAGGTACTTGTAAAAAATTAAAGTGAATTTGAACGGGATAGAGAATGCTGTGACTATGACCTTCGTCCTAGAAAAGCTGAAAATTGTTAAGAAATTTGTTCTTGACGATGCTCGCATAACGTAAACAATCAAAAATACGAGTATATGACCTGCGTAACAAAACAGAATTTTAATAGCACCATAAACGTCAAAATTTAGCCGCGATCGCGGAAGAATACACACAGACAGACAGACTTCCATCTGGAAATGGCCTGAATCGTCTCAGTGAACTTCAAAATGGTTATATTCGTCTTTATCTCAATTTTTTTTAGCGCGTTCTCAATACTTTTCCTGTGCGGGAACGTAAAATGTTATCAACGACGACGCTATCTGATTACTTTAACTGCCAAAGCTACATTGCATGATGGTTTTCCGCAAGAAAAGTCCAGTGCTGGAGCAACATTCCACATGTGTTTTTGACTAGATTATTACCAGACATGAAACGTGGGTTCCTCGTGATAATCTTGAGATCTCAAAAGCCGTCCATCCAGTGATATAAAGAAAGAGCAGAGCCACTTACTGAGGAGATTCAAAGTCACATCGTCGTCGGCCAGGAAACTCATGGCCACATAGTGTTCTATGAGCTTCAAAGTGAATAATGAAAATTGAGGGCAAAAAAAAATTGTTTCGTATGTATTATCCTTAAACGTTGATCTTCAAATTTCTTTTATTCTGCTTGTCATGGGCTGAGGTTCATAATCATGCACAAAAATTTTTTTGAACTATTTTTTAACTAGAAATTTGAACCAAAAACGCAGAATAAAAGCAACAAAATAATTTGATGGTGGCTGCTATTTAAGAATGTGGCCTTTTCAATTTAAAAAGATCAGGAAATATAAATTAAAGGCTAAAGCAAGCTGCATCAAATAACTGTATAATCGATCAGCAGCACCTTTGGCGTAGAACACTATAACTAAACTAAAACACGTTTTACCACTTTACCAAAACAATTTTTTATGCTCGATGCGCGTTTCGCGTACAATGTTATCATCCTCAAGAATAAAAAAAGTGTGTTGAGGTGGTAAAACGTGTTTTAGATTAATCAAATAAGTGTATTTATGTAGTCGAGGATTTTTTCAGACTTTTCTGCTTTTTCTTTCATGCTTATACCGCCCGCCAATCATACGTATTGAAATTAACAAGAAGGTCAATTTCAAACCATATTATGAAAATCATAGGGTCCACAACTTTTTCAATCTAATTCGCCCCTCTCTATCCGCATAAAACTATGTAATCGATTATCTGTCTACAGATAGAGTGAAACTTACACCTACTTAGTCATCTTTCAACGACAAAAGGTAAAGAAAACAAACGATCTAAAAATAAAACTTGCATGTATCTTGTTATAGTGAAAAAACCAAAAGAAAATATTTCAGTTAAAATTAGTTTGGTAGAACTAAAAGAAAATTAATATAATATTTATACCATTAATTAAAAAACATTTTTTTATGTGTCATGTATAGTGGAAAATTATCATTTATTTTCATTAATAAAAGCGAAGCTATTTTTTTTGTTTCCCCTTGGAATTGCTTCTACCTACGATACCACAACTCATCATATTTTCACACCTATAAATCTCCAGAACAATATAAATTCCTGCTGCTTCGTTAAATTGTGGCAGGAAAGTTTCCATGTCTTTTCAACGACAGTTAGAACATACACACGTACAGGAACATTCATTTAAGATTCTGCGATCCCCGCTAAATTAAATTTAGAAAGAACAAGACATAAGATATTTGACTATCAAAATTACTATTTTCCGAACTACATGCATGTTCTCTTCTTCTTCAGGATGACCAACACAGCTTTAAGCCGTTTTGTTAACTGTTATAAGTATGAAAAATAAATGTCACTTGAATTGCATTAACTACTGAATGCCAGAAAGTTCGTAACATAAATATTTGCACTACATAAAATAATAAATGATTAATAGTTGGGTACTCATCCTGTGGGCACTATCTCCGCAGTCAGCTACCAATCCGCCAGGTAATCCATGATCCTGATCTACCAAGTTCGCCCACTGATCCTCGCTAGCTTTCATTAAGTCCGTAACCAATCCTACTTGCTTTACAAATCACCCAAAGTCTAGTCCCATTCCAGAATTATGATAAATATGCCTCATCGAAAAAGTATAATTGATAAAGTCAAATCGTAAGATTCTTATCGAAAGAGTAAAACTCTCTTCCAACTTAATTTTTTCACTTTTTATATCACTGCTTTCCAGTACTATAGGATGCTATCATACAGGACCTAATCAAGACCTAAGAAACTATCCTTAATGACTGTTCCGAAGAATGTCGTTTGGCATGCAAATAGCCCTTCATAATATCAGTGTCCTGCGTAAATTTCACGACCCCGTTATTAGGAAAACAGATTTCAATTTTTTGGGGCCTTGCTTTGGTATAGCACGCTATCATATAGGACCTAATCAAGACCTAAGAAACTATCCTTAATGGCCGTTCCGAAAAATGTCGTTTGGCATGCAAATAGCCCTTCATAATATCATTGTCCTGCGTAAATTTCACGACCCCATTATTAAGAAAACAGATTTCAATTTTTTGGGGCCTTGGTTTGGTATAGGACGCTATCACACAGGACCTAATGAAGACCTAAGAAACTATCCTTAATGACTGTTCCGAAGAATGTCGTTTGGCATGCAAATAGCCCTTCATAATATCATTGTCCTGCGTGAATTTCACGACCCCATAATTAGAAAAACAGATTTCAATTTTTGGGGTCCTTGGTTTGGTATAGGACGCTATCATACAGGACCTAATCAAGACCTAAGAAACTATCCTTAATGACCATTCCGAAGAATGTCGTTTGGCATGCAAATAGCCCTTCATAATATCATTGTCCTGCGTAAATTTCACGACCCCATTATTAGGAAAACAGATTTCAATTTTTTGGGGCCTTGGTTTGGTATAGGACGCTATCATACAGGACCTAATCAAGACCTAAGAAACTATCCTTATTGACCGTTGCGAAAAATGTCGTTTGGCATCACAATACGCTGAATCCTATAACCTAAATATCTCAATAATAATAACAGACACGAACAGGTCTTTTTTATGGAACTTAGATCGACTTTTGGCTAAAACTCTTCTGATTAATTGGCTATGTTCAAATTTGACCCATTATTTGAAGGATCCTGTAGGCAATATTCCTTACTGTATAAAGCGGCATAGCCCTACTAAAGTGGTAAAGTAACACGAAAGGCAAACGAGACAACGAAAATTCTAAAGCTGTTCCGAGTCCTTGTTAATTATAACTAAGGATGAATAATTAAGCACCAGGAGAATTTACACGTCTGTCTTAGACATCTTGTTTTTCGCCTTCGAAAAAGCTTTAAAAGCACTGCGTCTATTATAATACCTCACGGTCTTCTGTCCCTTTCCTTCGAAGCGTTACTGTTACTTTGGTCCCGTGTTATGGCCATGCCTCCTTGGGCCCATTATGAAACAGTCGCAGGAGGTAATCTTATTTGATGTTGAAATTGAGATGCACGACTCGTATAATATGATTTTATTCTGCAAAAGTAAAAGTTGGAGAGAATTCCTTTGAAAAGATAAAGGTTTTATAGAATTTTTAATTTATTTTTCACATACTGAAGACATATAGGAATTATTTGACATAAGGTGGCAGGTCAGCTTCTCGTTATCATTATAAAATGGCACTCGTTCTGGCAGACATTTGAGCAAAGTAATACAGTCGAACAAAAGGTTGTTGTTTACTGAGCGAGAGCCAGAAAGTGACCATGGAATTCTGTAAACTTGGGTTTCTCTTATAATGATGAAAATGGGATATTTCGATTGTTACAGCCACTGTTTGGATGCTGATCACTAGGTAAACCTTCAAAATGCTCGGAATTCATAGTTCAGGATTAGCTTGAAAGCTTAAATTAAGCTAAATTGATTTAAATTAAATTATAAATAATTCAAACTTATTAACTTCTACATATTTTCATGTTGCTTTGTCCAGCTTTGCAGATTTCGGGCACAATATGTTTGTACAGAGAATTCGGTTGCAATTGCAATTTTGATACAAACCCATACCAACCACAATTGTTAATAGAACTTAACTTGCCATTCTCATATTGGGTGACACAGAAATGAAAAAAGGAATCTAAATAGCCTAAAATATACTGGGTGTTCCATTTAAAAAATACATAATTTTATAATATATAATTTCTTTTATAATTTTGTGTTAATATTTTAGGTATTTAATAAAGTAAATTTTGATGCATAACTAGAATGCTGATAAATAAGATTTGATCGTTCATCGATTGTTTTACTTACTAACTGCTTCTTGGGGCACCCTACAGGACAAATATTATGTATGTGTGAATATTTGTAATTGGCTCTTGGCAAAGAAAGTTTTTTGTACTCTCTGAGACATTAAAATTGAACTAGATGTAAAATGTATTAAAATTTGCCTTCATAAAACTACAAAATGATCAAACGTTGTAGGAATTGAGTTGATTGAAATCTATTTTATTATACAGCCAGCATCTGGTTGAATAACGAAATGCAGTTTCCAAAAAAAAATTACAGTCAGCTAGATCGAGAGGCAACCGCAATTTATTCTACATTTATATTTATTGGGAGACATTTTACACTTGTTTTCGATAATAAACCTTTGATGACCATATTGAACCGAATCCGGTTCTGTCAGCAACAAGGATCACACAAACGCAGATTATTTATCATGAAATCCTTTACACCTATCAGAAAATGCAAACATGATTGACCATGATGCCTTTTCCAGAACAACACCATAGTAAATCAGATTTCTACAACAAACACTCGATGCACAATAGTAGAACAATTAAAAGAGTTAAAGGCGAAGCTTTTAAAAGGAAAATATTCTCGATCCAGAATTTTCTATCCAAGGAGGAAAAATTTTCAAGAATACTAGAGTAATTATACCAAAATTTCAGGATGAACCAAGGATTACACAGTACTCATATAGGCATTGTGCTCGATAGATAAAGAGAAATTCGTCAACAGCACCTCTCCATCACCCAGCACCAGCAAATAATTTGCAGCGGTTCAATGTGAACCGCTGCCAACCCAACCATTTTTGAATCATTACTTTTTTATAGTGGCAGATGCAAAGAGTAAATGGCCAGGAATGTACCAACAACTCCTGGAACAATTCATCATCTACGAGAGATTCAGCTGGATGAACATTTTCCAGGGTGGAGCGAGATATTTCTTCCTTTTATATGTGTAAAAAGTTCATTCATCCAGCATCTCGCGATAATTTGAAAAGGGTATGGATGGCAGAACAAAAAGCTGACGCATACAAAAAAACGACAAGAAGAACTTCGTCAACAACATGAAAAAGAACAGGAATGTCAAGCAATGCTCATGAAGTAGAACAAAGACAAACTCTCAGTAAGTTTCATGTATGAGCCAACTCCAGGAGCTAAAAAAGAACGTGAAAAAGAGGACAACGAACCAGAATACAGATTCGAATGGCAACGTAAATACAGCGCACCTCGTGAGAGTTATTGTATGCAAGGTCGTTGGAAAATTCCGCTGTAATCGATGAAAAGTCGTTAGTAAATCAGATGCTTGAAGATGGGATGGCACTAAACAAACGTGATATAGAGCCTAATAGGGAGGACTTGTTGTTGAGTGAAGATGGTGAAGAGAATCCTGATGCTGCGTTTTGATGTCTTTGAGTAAAATGCAGAAGAAGGCACTTTTAAAGAAATTGGAAGAAATTGAAAGGAATCAAATAAAAAACGGAAAGGCTAGGAAAAAAAAACCATATGAAAACAGTAGTTGTTGAGTTTAGCACAAACCGTCTCGACATGGGCCTGAAAATTGAGGTGCTTATCTATCTTAACACCAAGAAAATTTACGCAATCATTAAGGGGGACATTGTGACTATCAAAGTCAAATAAAAAGCCAGAGGAGTTCCTTTACCGGCTATGAAATTCAATTACTTGAGTCTTCATTGATTTAATCATTAATTTTTTGCAGCACACCAAGTAGACATCTATTTGTGGATCAACATCAGCAATAACCGCTGTGGTGTCATCGGCATATAAAAAGATAAGATTTTAGCACTATTGACATGTTCCGGAAGATCGTTATTGTACAGGGAACAAGCTAAGGGCCCCAATATACTTCCCTGTGGTGTACCCAAGTTAAGATCAAACTTCTTGTTGTTGTGTATTACTCGTATAGTTTTCCAAAGTATCTAGATTGATATGATGTACAAAAACAATGAATTTGTTTGTAATTCTTAGATCATTCGTATCAAATTCTATATTTCTCATCTCACACGCATCTCTTGTACGTATAAGTTGTCTAGCATGGAATACCTACCTATACAAGTTCAAACTCCCTGGGATATTGATGAACACAAAGCCGGCATATATATATCCATATTACAACATAGCCAGTGTGTATAGGTAAAATCTCTGCGGGACATTGGCTCTACTACTCTTATAATGACGGCCGAATAGTAGTCAGTTGTTTACCTTATGCTTACCCTTCCACAAAGGTTGTAGTTGTTATAATATACCATAAGCATAATCATGTTTATAATACTATGAGTTATGAATTATGCTGGTTGGGTATTAAATTATTATGATAAGTTGTAGTTGAACGACATTGTCTGTTTATTTAAACAGTAATAGAGTGGATATACTACTGGGTACATGCTAAGATAATGGGCTTGACAGATGCAGCTTGAGAACTCATTAAAGGGGAATATGTGATTAATAGATGCCTATCGAATGCCTGAAAAAATAAATAAAAGGGATTTTCGATTTATTTATTTGAGAATAATAATAATGGCCCCATATCAAATTTATAATATGTGGTATCAAGGTAATATTTAAAACAGTTTTTGTCAATTTTTCCTAATATTAGATTTTGACCATGGGAAAACTAACAGCAGTTTTATGGGTAAATAGGTTTATTAATATTCAATGAGACTTTTGGAAGGGGGCCTTTAAGCCTCATCCGTAACTTGGTAGGTATATTTAAATATTTTCGTGTGATTTAGCAGCCTTCAATCAACCCCTTTTAATATCCCTAATTGCTATTTAGCTATGGACGACAGTTTTGTGTAGGTATACATTTTCAAAGTTATAACGTGAGATTTTACCCCATTCCTACAAAATCAGTAGAGGGTGCTGATTTGTTTTTATTAAGCAAAAGGCAGCTGACAAAGTGTTAGTTATAAGAATAATTTATATAATTTTTTTTTCACAAATTCATCAGATGAAGGCAGGAATTTTGCTTACGCATAACCATAATTATAAAGCAACATCTAATGTAGAATTTAAGTGATTCTAATTTTGTTCCTAGAATTTTTCTTGAAAAAGATAATTTAGTCTGTTTTTTTATTGTACCTACTTGTTTTTGAAGACTATTTTTTGACAGTTCTAGCAGCCATTCAAACACAAAGAGGTAATTTTATATATTTTAGATGAAGGTTGGATAAACTATACTCCTTTGTTGAAGTTCAAGGATTTTTAGGAATTTAAAGTCAGCTTCAAATAATAATAATCGAAATTAATCCAAGCATTAGTCGATATTGGGGACGTTGGTAAAATAACCACAGGTTTCTTGGGGTAACACATTTTGACTTTGTCAAGGAGAGTAATTTTATCCTTTTCCTTTTAATAAAAATAATAGTATTGAATCAAAAATTTAAGACACACTTTTAGTTAATATTGCCGACATTTCGGTAAATTTTTTACCATCCTCATGAGAAACTGTAAATATGAAAAATACACTTAATTTCAGGATTTTCATTTCAACGCGGTCGTACCAGAACAAATGATGCAGAGCCAGAAAATGTTAAAAAAAAATCACAAATTGGTTATGAACGATCGTAAATTGAAGTTGCCAAGGTGTTAACTCTTAAATATTGTGAAAGTTATATGTGCACTGATGATAGTTGATTGAGATTTATAGGTTGGGTTGATGATGTTGGCAATGCCAACCAAAAAATAAAATTTCTAGCCCTGTGGTCTTATAAACATAAACTAACAATAAATGCTACAAAAACACAAGTCTTTTTGGTAAAAATATACAATATGTAATAGATTGTATGCAAAATAGGCAAGCTCAGATATTTTGGCATTGTGTTAGACTCTGAGTTGCGCTTCAAGGCTCATATCATATGCCTCCTTGAAGTTGCTTTATCCACATAGACAAGTACTCTCTGTTGAACTTAGAGGTAGAGTTATTGAAAATATGGTTTTGAGTAATGTTAATTTTTGTGGAGTTGTTTATGCTAAGCATTGATAAAAATGGTATACAGCGCGTTCAAATATCGTGTTTGCGGTACATTTTTGGGCTCTCTTTGTGCGCGACAGGCAGTTTTATTTGATAGAATTGTTAGAAATAGACAACCCCTATATCTGTACAATAAAATTAAGTTCCGATCGAATGGACTATTAGAATGTACGATTAGAATGTACGATAGAACGTAGAAATTTGGAGAGGTACCGTTTTGAAAACAAAAAAACCGCCAATATTTTATCAATGTGTTCAGTTAGAATAAGAACATATCTCCGTTTCTAATAATTATGTCGATTTAAAAATTTTGTATCAATTAGAGATTAGTTTCATTTAATTCCAGCTAAGATTCTTTGAGTTATGAGTCTTGGTAAATATATAGGTAATGTATAGAAGTATTTTATTTATTTGTAGATAATTTAGTGCTTTAGCTATTTATTATATCCTAGAACCAGTTAGCCTACCTACCAGAGCGTGCTAAATCATAACAGTCGCTCCTCAGTGTGTGTTCGCCAAACTGCAACTACTGCAATGATTATTTTACAATAATCAGCCTACACTATGAGATAATTTTAAATTTGAAATTGTCGATAGACACCAAAGCAATGGTAAGCATTGCATGTCTACTAATAATAAGCTGTGTTTTTTGTAAGACATTTTTGTTTTAAATTCATAATTGGTGAAGATTTTTCCCCAATTTCTACGCCACTAGAAAAAGTACGGTTTTAAGATACCCATTTCAACCACCGATGTTTTCTACACAAAAAAGATACTCTTGGTTATAAGCTCGAAAGTGGACCGTTTCCGAGGAAAATCAACAAATTGTTGAAAAACGTGGTCAATTTTTTTAAATAAATTTAATTTTTTCTACTAATTAAACGTTAACTTTATAATTGCAAAATTAAAAAAAAAAATTATAGAAAAGTTGTGTTTTCAAAATTTCCCAACCCGTAAAAAAGTCGAAGAATTGCTGCGTGCATTGAAGCTAACGGCAGACATTTCCAACGTTTAATTTAATTGTGTATGATTTGTTATTGTTTTTTTTTTCTAATTTTGCAATTATGAAGTTTTCGTTTGGTTTTGTTACTTATTCTAACGTTTAAATAAATCTCGTTTAATTAGTAGAAAAAATTAAATTGACTTCAAAAAATTGACCATGTTTTTCAACAAATTGATTTTCTTCGACAACGGTCAACTTTAGAGCTTATAACTAAGAGTATCTTTTTTTGTGTAGAAAACATTGGCGGTTCAAATGGGTATCTTAAAACTGTACTTTTTGCAGTGGCGTAGAAATTGGGGAGAAAAACACCCACTACTAGGGTGGAGCGAAAATTTCAACTTTCGAAATTTAATTGTGGCTAGCGCGCAAAAGTTGTCTTTTATTATAGCAAAAAACATATTCAAAGCGCAATTAAATCGGCCAACTTTTGGAGGTTCCCCAAAGGCTAAGAAACTTGTTAATAATAAGCATATAAGTTATTACATTTTCCACTCTCTGCGTTCATTAAATTAATTCATTAAAAAAGGTTGAAAAGTAGGAAGACCGATGCTGTTTCCACTAAAGTGAAAGAATTTCAACACAATGGCAATGGTACCCTTTTTGCTATAACTGCGTGTAAATCTGCCTATTTGAGTTTATGCAATAGCAATGTCAAAGTGCCTCTTAAAGAGAGTGTTTTCACTAGACCAGAGAACCGAACGTAAAATGGCAATTAGTTCAGTTGATGATGTAATTGAAACTAAGAAAATTGAAAAAAAAACTAGCCACAAAAATCAAAAGATGCGTCTAAAATATTAAAAGAAAAAACTCAACCCAAAAGTATCATACAAAAGGTTGTATTGTCAGAATCTGACCTTTCTGATAAAGACTCAGATGCAAAAGACCGTACGGATAACTTTACTCCCAGAATCCAACTCCGTCAACATCACAATCAATAGAAACGATGGGACAAAAGAGAATTTAATTACCAAAATTAGAAAAAGCCTGTGACAGAACAGGTGTTTCTGATAGAGCAGCGGCAATAATAGCTTCAGCTGTTTTAGAAGATCTTAAATTAATTACTCCAAGCGATTCGACAAAAATAATTGACAGAAATTTTTTTTTTTGCAAATTCGCTTCACCCTACCCACTACCCCTTCAAAATCTTCACCAATTATAAATTTAACACTAGGTTATTATGAGTAGACAATGCTTACAAAAGCTGTTTCCTGAACGATAAACGGTTCCGGAGATATTCGCAAAAAAAACGGATTTTTTTTCAAGTTCAACCGAAAATGGTGTATTTTTTCATATTTTTGGACGAGCTCTCACATCCTAAAGTCCTGCGCATATATTATGAAACACCCTGTATAATATACTCGTATTTTAGTTGGTATAATATAAAATTGTTCCTATATATCTTATTTTTGCTTCGACATACCTACATTCTGTATATACTTAGAGTTTCAAAGTTTTGAATTATGTCATGAATAAACATCCACGATGTTTTTCTTGTGTTGGAATAAACGACAAAATCAGTCTTTTCATATATTATTTACAGTCACGAACAGCGCAACTATTTGTATAAGACCTACTAAAAACTTATACTTTGATGTTCTACTTATATAGGGAAAAAAGTTTATTTTGTTGTACTAGTTTTAAAAATTAAACAGTTAGTAGAATGAGAAAACTAAGATTGAAAATATGTACCGTTATTTAAAATTCGTAGACTATACATAGGTATAATCGTAGATATCTGGAATTGATATAGCTACATTTAGGGCATTCGATAAAGAAAGATAAGATTAAGAAATTGTCTGAAATTTAGCAAGATTATACCGTTATTCAAAAAAGGATCTCCAGATGAATTAAACAACTAACGTTCTATTTCTATAGTGCCTGTTCTAGGCAAAATTTTTGAAAAGATACTCTTTAAACAATTAGCCAACTATTTTGAAAGAAATAATTTATTTTCTCCGAAACAATTTGGATTTAGACCGAAACTTAACACCGTTTCAGCTATAGAAAACTTTATAAATAGCGTTATAACCGCTTTTGAGAGTAGAAGGCTTGTATGGGCTTCTTTTCTTGATTTAAAAGAGGCGTTTGATTGCGTCTCACACGATATCTTGTTGGGTAAACTGGAGCGATACGGTATGAGTGCGAATTCGATTCGTTTGTTGAGTTCCTATCTCACTGGTAGGAATGTTGTAACGATGTTTGAGTCAAAGTATTCTCTTGTTGAGCTCTTGTAAAGTCCCACAGGGCTCGGTGCTCGGACCTCTATTGGTTTTGATTTTCATTAATGATTTACCGCTACATCTGCCATGCTCTGACCTGACATGGTTTGCAGACGATTCAACTATTGTCGATGTTGAACTGTCGAGTGATGTTCTAGCCTCAAGTATGATTAATTCACAGTCGAGGGCTGCGGACTGGTTTGCAGCTAACAAACTCTGTATGAATGCCAATAAAACAACTTCTAAAATATTTACATTACGTGAGACGGATGTTGCTGTTTCTGATGGTCTGGTAAAGTTTTTGGGTGTCACTTTGGACCAAAAGCTAACCTGGGCGGGTCATGTCGAGGATACCATTGCCAAGTTGTCTAAGGTTGTGTTCATGTTGCGAAGCTTGAAGGGTGAAGTCTCTTTTAATGTTTTGAAATCAGCATATTATGGCCTTTTTCACAGTGTGGCTTCATATGCTTTGCCAATTTGGGGACACTCTTGTCATGCTAGTCGGGTATTCGCAATCCAAAGACGAGTGGTGCGAATAATGACAGATTCAAAGTTTAGAGAGGATGTCGGACCTAAATTTAAAGAATGTAAAATAATTACACTCCCGTGTCTCTATATCTACAATTCAATTATGTATGTGAAAAATAATTACAATCTGTACATAAGGCATGATGAAGTTCACAACCACAATACCAGAAACAAAAATGACATTCTTCCTGAATATGGTTGGGTAGAAGCAGAAATTCTGTGAATTATTATGGTCCCACATGCTATAATCATTTGCCAGATAGTTTGAAAACACTGAGCCTTGCAATGTTCAAAAATAGATTAAAAAACTACTTCATTGACCAGGCTTTTTACTCCATTGATGAATTCCTCAGCACTGACTTTCTGTTTTGATTAAGTTATATACATTTCTATGTTTTTATGTTGTGTTATGTAATATTTTAATATTTAATATGACTTGTGTAAACCTTTTTTGGTAATGACATGCAATGACAATAAATAAATAAATAAAGAATACCTATGTTCGAAATAATAGAACGTTTGCAAATTTCTATATTATCCGTTGTAGGGACGATGGTTTATTTATTTTTAAAATATTGTTGAAATGGGTTCCCAATCATCTAAAATAGGCATCAATGAAAACTATAAAGCTTTTAAAACTCCCTTTATCTAACTATGTGGTTAACAATATCGATTTTCGTGTTTCTGCTGATGTCACCGCTATACAGTGGCGTAGTAACTTTTTTTTCATATACAAAAAAAAAAAAGTATAATATCTAATGATGAAAATGAAGTGCGATGATTAGAAACATCAATGAAACTTGTAAAACTCCTGCAATCAAATGCACTTTAAGAATTTGCCACATAAGGACATCTGAAAGAGAGGAGTAGATGGACAGGTAACATGATTCTTTTGTTATTAAATAAAATGAAATAAACTGCTACAAATGAATAAATGATAATACGAAAACAAGTTTCTTGTTTTTAGAATCGAAGCCACACTGCCTTCACTCTTTGGACACAAAATTTCGGTTAGTTTCACGACTGATATTTATGTACTTTTTGTTTTTGAAAATACTCCAACGCGTTCAAAATTGAGGGTGTTTTTTTATAGAGGTATAGAAATTTGAAATGGAATAAAACAAAGATGAATTTTTTAAATTGACATAAAATTTACTTTAATCGAAAGATAATCTTTTGGCATTATAATTTAAATATGAGCTCTCGCATATGTCCGTCACGGCTGGCTCGGACGTAGTCTAATCTGGAGGTCCAATTTTCGATGACTTTTTCCAACATTATTTGTGTCCGTATATCGGCAATAACGCGGCGAACGTTGTACTCCAAGTGGTCAATCGTTTCGGGCTTATCGTCCTATCCCCAGAGAAAATAATTTAGCGGCGTTAAATCGCACGATCTTGGAGGTCAATTCACGGGTCCGAAACGTAAAACTCTGCCGTTACCAAACGTTTCCTTCAATAAATCAATTGTGTGACATGTTGCGCCGTCTGATTGTTCCATTCATGAACAAAAAAAGTCAGTAATCATGGCTCTATAGCGGCCACCATTGACTGTAATATTCTGACCGGCTTCGTTTTTAAAGAAGTACGGACCAATGATTCCACCAGCCGATCAAGCACACCAAACAGTCAGTTTTTCTGGACGTAACGGTGTCTCAACATACACTTGAGGATTACCATCACTCCAAATATGTTTATTGACGTATCCATTCAAGCGAAAGTGAGCTACATCGTTATACAACACTTGATTATGAAAATCGTGATCAACGGCAATCTGGTTTTGGGCTCATTCACCGAATCTACGCCTTGCTAGGTGATCGTGTGGCTGCAATTGTGGCACGAGTTGCATTTTGTAAGCACGCAAACCAAGATCTTTCCGTAAAATTTTCCATAAAGTGGATGAATTAATTGCTCTGATGGACGATTATGTTTACCGTAAAATGGACGTAGTGCGCGATACGTACGTGATTTTCAAAATAAATTTGCACAATTTGGAAGCGTTGTTCAGGCGTCAGTCTATTCATGCTGAGTTGGAGTACCTAAAACTCTCATAACAAATATTGAAGCAATAAAAGTGTATTAACAAAAGCAAAAGCATTGTGGTTTTACTTAGTTGTCACAAAAACACCAAAATCGTTAGGAAGAATTAAATTTTTAATCAAGTTCTCAAACTTACCTTATAACCAACCCTGTATATAATTTTTTCACAAAAATTAAAATGTGACAGAACCAACGAGTCGCACAGGACCTTCTTTAGTTTCGTATTTAGAACTTTTCTTTGAGCATATTTATATTAATTTTAGACTTGAAATCGCCTTCCGAACACACTCTGTTATATGCTTTGTAAACCTCAAATCTTTATCAAGTGAGAGTCCCAAATTCCTTGCATTACTTTCTAGTTTTATTTGTACATTATCAATTATGATATTTAACTGATTTTCGAGTCGCTCTCTAAGTTGAGGTTTATAAAACAGAACCGCCTGAGATTTATCAAGATTTATAGTCAAGCAATGGTCGACTGAAGCCTTTTTTAGATGCTCTATATCCGCATTAATTTTGTTATTGGATTCAGTGATTTTATCCGAAGCAAATGTGATATACAGCTGTGTATCGTCTGCATAATAATGAACCTGACTATGTTTTAAATATGTTATAAGCTGTGATGTATATATTGAAAACAAAATTGAACCAAGTATTGATCCTTGTGGTACGCCATAAATAATTTCGAAATTAAAAAAAGAACTGAAAATATTAATTGAAATTATTACGATTTATTCGTAGTTGACTTAGGAGGTCCATACAGATGAACGTTGACGTTAACAGAAAAAAAATAATGAAAATATCACGTCTTTAAATCAAGTATTTGCCCTACGTCTATGAGCTTACTTACATGACCAAACATCTTGATGCACTTTAGATGTAACAAAACTACCGGACCCAATGTCCTTTAATAATATAATCCTTTTCTCCTCATGCTTGCCCAGTCTTCCATCTCTGATCTTATCTACACTTTTAGGCGGGTGTTATTGACATTAGTTTTCTTTTTCCCTCGTCTTATCTTTTTATTTTCTTACATTTATTCGGATCGTCATCATCATGCAGCACTCACGGTTGTTACTTTACAAGGTGTTCTGCAGATTATTGATTATCGGTCGAGATAAGACAACTTACAGGCTTTTAAAGACTATTTTTTGAGAAAAGACATATTATTAGTTGCTCTGGCAGAGTAGCAAGCTGTCGTAATGTGGTTGCTTTTATTTTGTGTTTATACATGCTTATTAGAGAAATCAGCTCACTTTACAGGGTGAACCTCCAAAGTTTATAGACAAGCTGTCTTTAATGTGAGATCAAAAAGGTTTCTAGAACAGATTTCGGGAATTATAACCATTAATTTGATGACAAAATGTAGGACCTACCTAATATAAGGAAGGAAATAGTTATAGTGACAGTTAGGCCAATAGTAGAACTGAAGCTGAAGCTAGGAGCAAATACTTTGCGTTAGGGCACATTGCGTATTATTATTTTTATAAGTGAAGCTTTGTGTCACCAATGATAAGTAGGGTTTTGCGTCCATAGCTATTTTTGTGCACCTACTTATGGTTTTGCTCCTTTGGTTTTTAAATTTAATACGCATTTAATTATAACAACGTTTCGTGCAATACGTGCATATCATCAGGCTAAAAAACATAAAACCTCAATAAACTAAAAGTTGTAGAAATAAAAATAAACATTCAACAAAAGGACGATGGCCAAACAGACTAACATAACAGTTTAAAATTAGATTACAATGACATTTTCTATGGTAGGTATTAGACTCTGTGTCTAATAATAATAATTTATTTCAAAAAGTAAAACAAATAAAAACAACAATTAATCTTTTGAAATCAAAAGGAAACCCTCTAAAATCATAAAATGACTTGTGCGTTGGTGTATCCTTTTCTTCGCAAAAAATCTCTCGCTCTCAAAACAACATCCAGTTTCTTCCCAAACCATTACAAATTATCACTAGTAAAAAAAAAGTTCTGCACTAAAGTAATGCATTACACAACCCGCTGCATATTGGTTTCCTTTTAATTATTCGCAAATTATTATTGCATTGTTTATAATTGCAAATTGTGTTATACTTATGTGCATGTGATTTGGACTGTGGTGTTGGAGGTCGGACTGGAGAAAGTGCTGACCAGCAAGCATACGATACGATCAAAGCCGCAACGTGAGTACACGAGGCTTATTCTATCATGTAGGTTTTTAAGGCTTACGTTCTATACTTATTACTAGATTCTGCCCAGGTCCACTAGTGGAATCTCTCACGAGCATCTATAAAATTAAGCAAATACAATAATTTGTGTGATTATCCACTTTAAGGGTAAATGATTTGATTTGATCTTGATTATAATAATGTATTTTTTTTCTTTTCTATTATTTGCATTTTTATACAGATATCTTATTGTCCTGTTATTTACATCTTTGTGAATGTTTGGTGGGTTTGTAATTTTATTCTTTGCCTTCCTACTAATTTTGACAACATAATGTAGAGTAGAATTATTGTGTTACGTAGGTATGTATTTTAACATATTTTGTTAAACAGATTTTAGAACAACATTAAAACAAATAAAAAGCAAGAAAACAGATAAGCAGGAATGCATCCCCAAAACGACCAGATAGTCAGACTGCCGAAGCCATGGACAAATCATCCACCATGAACTCAGCAGTGGAATAAAAACACCACTCCAAGAAAATACCCCTCACAACATTCCCGAATTTCCCGCCCGCCAAGGAGAGCTTTAATATTCGACAGGAGATGATTATAAAGGTCGATCTGAGGAGAATTAGCAGAAAACCTGTACTGCCTAATGCATTGATCTCTTAATAGTTCCGCGGTCCTAGTCGGGTAATCATGAAAGGTGGAACCTGTAGAAAAAAGATCCCTGCCGATAAATGTACATACAGGGTAATGACATTACGACCAGAGATTTAAATAACGGCCGACAATGATCTCTCCGGCCAGCCCGAGCAACAATTCGGATTGCCTTCTTTTGTAATCGGAAGACCCGTATCGCTGACGAAGAGTTTCTCCACAAGCCCACTCCATAATTAATGTAAGAATGAAACAAAGCCAAGTATGCTGTAAGTAACGAACTCTTACGTAGTGTCTTTTGTAATTATCTCAGGACGGAAATACTGCTTGAGAGCCTACCACACAACCTGTTAAAATCGAAGGCTTTGCAAAGGTTACGCAATGACAGTGCAACATGCTGTTTCCTTTCCAAACCATAAACTATCTCCACGACAATTTTTTACAGCCTGTATTTCTAAAGCCAAAGTTCTGAAGTTATTCCAATTATTTTAGAAAGGTAAAAAAAAATGGTGTGTAATTTTTGGTAAATAAATGTTGATTTTTATCGTGAAATATTTGAAAAAAGTCAGTAGCGTATACTTTTTTGACAATAATATTGGTTACGATGCCTCTTGCACTCAATAAATTTAATTTAGTATTAATAATCCATCAGATGCCTCTCTAATTGGTTTCAAAAACACTTAGGTACGTAATGAAGATATTACAGCGTCTTCATCATCAAAATTTCTCATTTCCTGCAAAAAGATAACAAGACAAGTTGCATTAACTGTCAAAAGATTATACAAACATAATTACAACGAGATGATAAATATGTACTTATAGAATTCAAATTCAAAAGTTCAGGCTATAAGAATAATAATTATAATTCCTCTTCTTCATCTGAGATAGGTAGGTATGCCATAGCGTGGAATAAAATCAAAATAGGTACATAGATAAACCATCGTATATACACAACATACATAAACGTTATATATGCAGGTGTTCCTTTTGCAATTATTTCAACTAAATAACTTTGTAATATAATTTCCTATAAAACGTTTTGCTGGAGCGAAACTACAACTAACTTCTCTCTGCCTACCAGTTTTATTTCTTATGATTATTTATTCGCGTCTTGAAATGATATGAATTTATCCAGAGCGAACATAAGTTTAGATTGCTGCGGCGGATATCCGTAATTAATGTGTAGAAAAAACCACATTTTCCACGCATGGTAGACAATTATTATTCTGCAAGGTAGGAATTAAAGAAATTTTAAAGGCAACTATGCACAAAGAGTCACCGGGCATGTATTTATTTAATGAGAATGATTTATCGTGATCTACTACTGTTTGTAACATTTATTTTTGCTTAATTAAATAAAGCCCCTAGGTTGAGTGATATTAATAATAACTTTAACTTTATTGTCATGAAATAATAACAAAGTTTTTGTAGATAAAGCCATATTTAAAAGTCAAAATATTCCCCATGAAGATCTATACACTTTTTCATGCGTTTGAACCAATTGTCGAAGCACTTTTGCCACTCTGATTGAAGTATCTCCAAAACATGCTTTCTGAATGCAGCAACCGCTTCTTCAGGTGTCGAAAAACATTGATCTCTCAGTTTGTTTTTTACGTACGGGAATAGAAAGAAGTCATTCGGTGCCAAGTCAGGACTATACGGCGGATGACTCATCAAATCGATGTTTTGGGTGCTCAAAAATGCAGTTGTTTGAGCCGATGAGTGAGAGCTCGCTTTGTCGTGGTGAAGAGTGATCCGTCTTCGGCGGTTGCTTTTCCTGCTTTCTTGGAAGACAACTGGCAAACAAATGGTTGTGTACCACTCAGAATTGAATGTTCTGCGATGTTCTAATGGTACGGTTGCGACATATCCAGTTTTTCCGAAAAAACAGGCGTGCGCGAACAACTTTTGTAGGATTTGGCTCATCTTGAAACACCCATACAGTCGACTGCTGTTTACTTTGGGGCTCATACGCGTAAATCCACGACTCATCACCTGTCGTAGACGTGTTTCGAAGCACCGAGATCGTGTTTTTTGAGCATTTCTTTCGACCAATCGACACGAGCCTTTTTTTGAACGATTGACAAATTGTGTGGGATCCACCGCGAACAAATTTTTTTGACAGTCAAATGTTTATGCAATATTGAATGTATGCCGGTCCCAATAATGCCTAAGGTTGTCTCAATCTCTTGGTTGGTCACATTTGTCTTTTGTTGTTTAAATACTAGTGCCATTGATTAACACCTGTACTCGGAGGGGGTCTTCCGGGAAGCATTGGAAGATGCGGAGATCGGTATTAAAGTCAACGGAGTGTGGATTAATAACATACGGTATGCTGATGACACAGTGCTCATCACTGATAACATGCAAGACTTACAAAGACTGATAAACACAGTCGGTCAACATAGCAGATTGATGGGTCTAAACATAAACACTAAAAAGACGAAGTTTATGATAATATCAAGGAACCTAAATGCGTTTGAAGACTCACAGTTAACATTCAACGCAAATTTAAATACTTGGGCATGTGGTTATCTGAAGACTGGACCTCTGATATCGAGGTCAAGAGTCCGACAAGCATTCCTAAGACTGAGGAGAGTGTTTAGTTGCTCGGACTTCGATCTTGGTCTGAGCTTGAGATTCTTAATGTGCTATATGTGGTCAGTACTTCTCTACAGGATGGAAGGTTGGACCCTTAAACAACAACAACATTAACAAATTGGAAGCGTTCGAGATGTGGCTTTACCGCAGAATGCTCAAGATACCGTGGACGGCAAGAATAACAAACGTAGAAGTTCTGTCCAACATCAACAAAGAACGTGAACTGTTAACCACCATAAAAAAGAGAAAGACTTCATATCTGGGGCACGTCATGAGGAACTAGAAGTATGAGTATTTACAGTTGTTGATCGAGGGTAAGGTAGAGGGCCGTAGAGGGATAGGAAGGAAGAAATTGTCATGGTTGCGGAACATAAGACAGTGGACAGGAATAAATGACATACAGACCCTAATTCACACCGCAAGAGATAGAGAGGAGATGGAAAATGTGATCGCAAACATCCATTAGTGGATAGCATCCGAAGAAGAAGAAGATTGATTAAAAAGTGTATCTATTTAATTATTTAATAATAATAGTAATAATATTTTGACTAGTACAAATAATTTTGTATTTTATTTGTATTTGATTATGTATTGGATTTCGTAGAGTAGTGAATGAGGCATAATTTTTAAAAATAAAAAAAATAAGATTTACCTTACGAAACCCGTATTGTAATGTGTTCATTTTTACCTTGAGAATTTTCTACTTTTCATCTAAGGCGCTTAACCTTGACAATCTAAAAAAAAAAACACCTGCGGCACCTTTTTCTTCACAATCATTTTTTACTTAGTGCCTACCTAATAAAATTACCCACGAGCCGCCACTGGATGGAGCTCAGAAACTCCAAGAGAAGAATCATTTCCCAACTAAAGGAGCAACCAAATTGCATTTTGCTTTGAATATAAGACCCAGGATTCTTCCACAATATTCTTTAAACGATAAAACACGTCCTTGGCAAATGCTAGACCGCCCATTATGAATATGGTTTTTTGGGAAATATGAATCTCCATCAATTATTAGAAACCAGTAAAAAACAATAATTGAATGCGATATTATTGCACAGTTCGGCTGACTTTGATTTCTTTGGCTGACTTTGATTTCTTTGGCTGACTTTGATTTCTTTGGCTAAAGAAATCAAAGTAAAAACGGCTCATTTGAGATAGAAAAGGGATGAGATAAAGAGAATGGCCCGACGCGATTATTGTCAAAACTATAGACTACCTATTTTGTGGACTGTCTGGATCTGGAGTTTGTGGAAGGTGTCACCATCGTAGTTTGTCCTCAGTGACTATTTAATTGGCAGAATGCCAGTCAAAGTTGATGCGTTGATCGTTCTCTTCATCTGGCCAAGCCTTCAAGCGTCCCTTGGAGATTATATGTTTCTGGGAACATTTCAAAATTTGCCCGAATTAATCTTCAGACGATTCATTCAAAATCCTAAGTGATTTTGACAACTTAAATAGTCTAGAAACTGTAGAATAAAAACACAAAAAGCAACTTGTAACATAAAGTACAAACATTTATATTTCTCGATATCGGAGCTATTAGAAGATACCTGCTGTCTGGGCTCATATTTCAGCCGGTTTTTTCTTACACAGGAAGCAGAACAAACACTAAACTGGTTTAGATTTTTTAATTTTAATTGGACTAATTTACTTCTTTCTCTTCTTCCTTTATCGTCTCTACCAAAGATAATAATGACACCTAAATATAGTGAGAGTCAAGCACCCTTTTATTTCCATAAATAAGCTAAATTGAAGGTTTAGGTATATAAATATTTATCAGTAAATATAATTAAAACGTTTTTTGGTTGATTCTTTTTTATTAGAAAGTGATTATTAATTTGAAAAAATTGAAATGTCTCTACGGACAGTGTGAAATTGTGCAACGTAGTGTAAAGTGAAACGATTTGAATTAAAGAAGCTTACTAAAAGAAGAAATCGTATTCAACAACGAAATGTTAAAACTATAGATGCATTTTGCGCCAGGTAATGCTGTGTTGAATAATTCTGGTTTAAGCACATGCTTTTTGATTTGAAATTTTCTATAAATATGTGCAGGTGCTAGCAGGGCTCTCTCTCTCTAGGTGCCATCTCCGCGACGAAGATTGGCGATCATCATGGCAATTCTTATTTTGGATGCAGCTGCTCTAAAAAGCTCTATCGAGGAACATCCAAACCACTCTCTCAAGTTTCTCAACCAGGATATTCTTCTTCTACCCACGCTTCTTGTACCTTGGATCCTTCCCTGCATTATCAATTGAAGTAAGGCGTATCTTGGTCCACGAGTCACATGGCCGAGATACTGCAGTTGTCTGCTTTTAATTGTTATTAACAACTCTCTTTCTATGTTTAGTCGCTCAAGTATTTCTAAGTTAGTTATCCGATCGACCCATGACACCTTCAGTACTCTTCTGTACACCCACATTTCAAAAGCTTCTAGCCTTTTGGTTATTTCTGCGTTCAGAGTCCATGCCTCGACGCCATAAAGCAGAGTGGCAAAAACATAACATCTAACTAGTCTCAATCTCAGTTTTAGGCTTAGACCTCTATTGCACAAAACTCTTTTCATGCTATTGAAATTGGACCTTGCTATTTCTATGCGTGCTTTTATTTCTTTCGTGTAGTCGTTATTACAAGTAACTGTTGTTCCAAGATAAGTATACTTCTCTACCTGTTCGATGGGTTCACCTTTGACGATTATCTGTTCGTTGTTAGTCTGGGCCTTCTTTGTTATTTTCATGAACTTTGTTTTGTTTACGTTGAGTGGCCGTATTCTTCGCTATATCGAACAAGTTTGTCCATGATTCTTTGTAGATCTTCCAGGTTTTCCGTTAAAATTACGGTATCATCAGCGTATCTTAGAACAGGGCTCTAGTCATCCCTTTAATTTATATCAGCTATATTACACTATTGACAAACTGTTCCAAAGTATGCCACTTTCTTGCCTGTTACATTTTTAATAAAATATACAGACAGAAATAATTAAAAATATCCAAATGACTAATATTACAATTTGATAATAATTTTTGGAATTATTTTTCTTGCTTCATAACAAAGAATAATATTAATGAAAATAGTCAAAACGCCACGTACGCAAAAAAATGTCCCACAAAGCAAAATAAGGGCGCGCCATCATTTATTTTAGGTCTCAGTTTCAGCTACTACTTCATCATTGGACTTAAATTTCTTTCCTTTTCGAACGATTACAGTTTGTAGAATATGAAGACTTTAAGTCTTTTGTTTTTCCTTCCAGCTCGGGGGTTATACAGAGCTCCAATCTCGGTCCTTCGTTGTTCAATATTTTCATTAATGACCTAGTTGAGTCTTTGCCTTACGGTTTTACAATCTCTTACCTCCGGAAGTCAGATCCAAGCCCGCTTTGAAGAGTTTTAAGGTATCTGTAAAGGAATACATGCGTGGCAAGACTCGAGAGGAGTTTCAGACTCTTATCGGTTTTCTTTGATTCTGTGAATCATATTGGGATTTTTTTTCTTTATATACTCAAGTCATTTCAGTCTTAGCCTTTTTCGTTGTGTAGTATGTGGTGATTTTTTTTTTGTATTTTTTAATAAGGTGTATTAGAAGCCAGATGTGCTGGTACTGCGGCCTGGTAAATATCCCTGCGTCTGCATCATTTGTGCTGGTACGACCACGTTTAAATTCAGCAGCCACTTCTCTACCATTTGTCTCGATGGAGTTCGGATAATGTTTATCCAACCATTGTTTGGCTTCTACTGTATTTTTTTGCATTAAAAAGCAATACTATACTAAACAAAAATCATATGGCAAAAATTCTAGTAACGCGAATTTATTGAATGACCTAATATTCTTGTCCAAGCCAATTCTCATTTGGCGTTTTGTGCTAGGAAGGACCCTCTGTTCTGCACTAATTCTTTAGAAGAGCAACCACATGTCGGTAAATCAGACGGAACAAACTACCTACCTAATCTTCTTTTCTACTCATAATCATCCAAGATAATGCAGTAGAATTCAGATATTGTAATACTGATTTTCATACACTTAGAGCTATAAGTTCTAATCGCGGTATCGTCCATTTTTTAATTAGTGGAACGCAAGAGACTTTACCTGGACTACTTGTACACTCACTTCCGAATTATCTTCAGCTTTCAAAAATATAGCTGAAGCATAGAAATCTTACTTATCACAAAAAATATACAAATTTAAATATATTGTGCGTGTAGACTTAGAAAAGGATTCTGGAATAGCTCTTCAAAAAAGGTTAGCTGCTGTGCGACACAGTTAGCGGCATGAAATCTCTCAACTTTGGAGTACAACACCATCAATAAGTTGCCAGCAACTCCGTATACAGTACTGGGAAGCCTATAATAGACGTATGACTACGATTATGTGCAAGTTGCACGCTTTCCCCGTATTTTAAAATCAATAAATATCAAATAATGAAGTTTGCATTGTATAAATAATTATTAATGGCGTTCTACTTCAAAGTTGAAAGATTTCTTGGCGCAAACGGTGTCGCTTTGGAATTTTCGTACTTGCCACTCTGTGACTCAGCACTAGAGGAAATGAAACAATTATAAGCGTAAAGACATTTTAGGACCCCCTGCATTGTGGAAAATTGGTGTAAAGCGCATTGATAAGTATGCATTTTAGCTTTGTATTTGTCAAATATTCGTACATTAACAGCTTTGTAGGTACTAATGGAATAATTAGAAAATAACTGGGTCAGCATATTGCAATTTCTTTTACATTTCCGAAAATCTTTGCTATACAGATTGTCTTTGTAGCCGTTTAGAAAAATCACAGTATACGAGAGCCACTTACAATATTCTTACAAACGATAACTAGACGGTGCTCTTGACATTTGTTAATGCGAAATGTGTGATAATTTTTACGATTTCAAAAAAAGCAACTCCAAAAGGAGGTAATGAACTTCTACCTATCAGAGAAGACAGAGAACAATTGGTTTGTAGACAATCCCACAAAAGCTGTTCACAAACGAAGCATTTCCAAGATAAGTACGCATGTTTCTTTGGCTGTTCGCGTCGCAACAATACCATTTAGAACATCCAAGACCAGTTGACGCTGAATGGTAGGATGAGGCTCCATCAAGGACCAGTGTTTATCGATGGTATAGTGAATTCAATCGTGGTCGTACATTTTCAATGCCCATCATCAAATATCTAGTATGACATTTTGTATAGAAAGAAGTTTCTGTAAAATCAAATTGTTAGAGTAAAACTTTATCACATTCATAAACAAAACAAAAAAATGCTCTTAACTTTATTTTAAATCCAAGAAGAGGTTTGAAAATTAATTTCTTAATTAGTTAGGTGAGCCAGTCACGTATTTCAAGTAAAACAGCACCCAATATGTTAATGAGACCTAATAAATCCACGTTGTTAAAATATTTTCAAGCTATTTCTGACCTAATTTCTAGTCGGAAAACGGTTTATTCCTTCTGTGCAATTGATGCCAAAATAATCTTCTGAGAAACTTACAACCAAACTCTATACACGATAAGGTACGGTTACGCTTGTTTAAATTATAATATCTCCTCAAAGTGTGGCGGCAGATGGTTCACAATTTCATTTTTATGATTTTATTGGGCCCAAATTAAGTGCAATAAATTTTTTGTGTACGGTAGCAGATTGCGGGTGTATTTTTGAAATATGGGCCAATAAAACTTTTAGAAGAGCCATTGGCTTTTTTATGTTGTATGCCTTCTCATTTTAAGGGCTTTTGTTTAATGTGTATAGCTATACCTATAGTTCACTATTGTAAATTTGTTTTGTATGGGGTAGTAAAATTTATTGAGTTGACACAATTTGTGTACAAATTCCTACCTATTGGATCTTCAGTACAATAAATCAAAACAAATCAGAACAATAGTAATATTCGAAATCAAACGACGTTTTCTCCACCAAATTTCTTTTATATATGTTCAAATCGTAGGTGATATAGGAGACATGTTTCGGAAACTTATTCAATCATCAGTGGCATATCATTTAGAAATTTACATGCATGTAGTGACCAGGGCGTGGTCGTCAGGGGTGGGCTTTGAAACCTTGCTTTTATATTGAACGACTTGGCAAGTTATCCTGAGCCAAATAAATAAGATAAATAAATTAGAGAGGTTAGTACGTTGACTAAATGACTACACAGGACTGATTCACCAGTAACTGGAGCTAAAAGACCTAAACGACTCCACTAAAATCTACAACTGTTTGAAACTAAATGTTGAGAAAATAGAAAAATAATATTTTCAGTGAATACTCGAGTTGCTTTGAAAAAATTCTTTCACACTCTTGATGACTGGCTCACATAGGCGCAGCATATACTGGGTTTGAATAAAAATCTCTTATGAATTTGTTAGTCCTGCGCAGGCTTGAGTCCAGCCTGGATATATTTCTGCAGTTTCATGTTCACCTTTCTTTTGTTTTCCCGAGTTTTCTTACCCAACGTTACATCAAAGATGTAGAATGGGGAGCCCAATTGTCAGTAGTAATACCCCTAGAGTCTTGATAATACCGAGATAATTTTGTCATAGAGAATGCCGAAAGCGTGTTGCTTGATAAAAGCCCAAGGCCGCAGGCCGAGGCCTATTATCCTTGAGCAAACCGCTTGAAGGATTTTCTATGACAAAATTTTGAGTATTTATCAAAGCCCGAGGAGTATTCGATAAGATAATTTTTTACTTTGTAGATATCAAAAATTTGATTGTCAATCTGACGTTTAATAATTTTCAGTACAAAATGTATTAGTTTTAATCAAACAAATATTATTCATTTTTATTTAAAACTACAGTTGTGAAAAGTACAATTGGTAAATGTTAAATTGGGAGAAGAGTTTGCTGAAGTTGACGGATTGTTAATTTTCACTGTTGAAGAAATTCCTCGCATGGTGTTGATTATTTCACCATGGCGTTCTTGGTTAATATTCAAGTACGGTTTAATTGAATTAGAGCTGCTATGTCCTGTTATTTTTATTACTTGCTGTTCAGGAATTCCTTTATTTGCCAAATGGCTAACTGCAGTTGATCTGTTCGAATGATTGAATATCTTTTTACACTTAGCGTCCAAACCAATAGCTTGCGCGTATGATTTGGTCCACATATTATTACCGGTATATTGTCAAACCATGTGTCACTTTCGGATTTCCAGAAACGATTTGGTCTCAAGAATAGGCGACTGGAAGTAATATTGTTCCCCCTTTTGGACAATAATTTATGGAATAACCGAACAGGACATGCACTTTCGTTTGCAATATTTGGAACAAGCCACTTACTATTTGTAGAACTTTTCGATCCTCCTTGGCATGTTTTACTGAAAATTGGATTGTATTCAATTCTGTTGGTTGGCGTTCCATCATTATTTTTCTCAATCGTGAAATAATCTATAAGGCAATAAGCTGGTTCACCACCTCGCCAAGCTAACTCAACAGCTACAATATGGTAAACATTTTTTTGTAAACCTTCTGGTGTACATTCATCCCATAATCCAATGATTCTAGCCAAATCACTTGAACTCAAATTTGATGAACTGCATTGTCGTTTGTTTGGATCCTGCTGTAATCTTTTACGTCTTGCATTTCTTGCATCTCGCGCATTTTTGAATATCATACTGGTAAACGGGTCGAATACAATTTTGAAGTCATTGAAGTATTTTTCCTGGAGTAGCCTACTTGTAGTATTCCAAATTGTTTTTACAGTTGCTTCTTTATATTCAGTTCCGTCAGCTTTTCTCATATTTACCGCACAATCTTTCAATATATTAGCCAAATTATGCAAACTCGTTTCAGCATTCAGTTCGTATTCTCTGGTCGCACAAAACTCGAGAAATATTTTCCATACATATTTTTTTGATTTTATTGTATTTTTTGGTATATTATTATTAGATATAATATCATTAATTGCATCGTTAGATGCAATACCAAATCTTCGCGACATTTTTAAACCAGTTGTCAGTATGACGTTTAATGAATTTTTAATAAAAAAAAAACACCAAACTGGAAACACCACATGTAGGGTATTATCGCTGTAATCCAGAGGGGATTGGATGAGATTTGACACATGACTTAAAATTAAGTAATTTGATAGGTTACTATATTTAGTAAAAAATTATCTGTGTAATGTATTGCCGAAACAGTAAAATCGTGTTAGATTTTAAAGTGCGTATTAATTTACGAAGTTTGTTTTAATTTTAGATTTTTGTAAATGTCATTCATCAAAACAGATCATTCATCATAACAGATCGGAGTGAATGAAGATTATTATTACTGTCCATTCCGTCTGAACTTGTGATCTCCGATATCTTGCACATAATGGGTCACTCAATAAGCTCGTAAGACAAGAAAATCAATTGATCAAATAGTTAATGAGTTTATAAGAGTAGTTTATCAACTCTCTTTAAAAATATATAACAGTTTAGTATTAAAATTTCAAGTTTACATCAGACAAAAAAATTAATTGATCAAATAGCTAATGAATTTATAAGCGTAGTTTATCAACTCTCTTTAAAAATATCATTGCATTTTTGACAAAAATGAATTAAGTACTCCAAGCAAGTTGCTTTAAGCTAACATCCTTTACAATGATTATTCTGTAATTTAAATGATTCATTATAAAACAATAATCTACATTCCTCATCGGAAGAAAGCGAATTTTCAGTTTTATGAGATTCAAATTAAAATATTAAAGAAAAATAAATTGTTACCTTAAAAACTAATTTGTGTATCACTGATTGATTCAATCAATCAATTCAAATACAAATTATTTTTATCGGTCAACATTGCACGCTTCCTCTCCACTTCCGACTCCAATCAGTTTCTATTCTTACTTATTTGATTTAAAAAGATCCTTTCAGGCGTTATAGAAATACTCACCAAACACCACTTGATTTTTACTTCTTTATCTGTAGCAGTCGATTTCTTTTTTCTATATTATTTTTCTTTACTTACACTCGAATGTCGCGACCGTAAGTTAGAATTTCCTATTTTCTGAATAGTCACGTTGAGGTCCTTTTTCTCTAGCCGAAATGTCCAACACATGCAAGAGCGACGTGTAGAAAATGCTAAAGGAAATTTTTCTCGTTTTTTCCTTTCTTTTATTTTTTATTATTATTCTTTTTTGTCTGCTATACGGGTTACCAGTCACCAAATAACTTATACCTATACGAATGAAAAACGCTAAATCATTGCTTTAGAAAATAAGGGAAAGCCATACGTCTTACTCTAATATAGATTTATCTGAGGCAACATTTACAAATAAAGGGCGATTAGCTGAATATTATTTTCTATACATCACTTGGGTACATTTTTATTGTCGATTTGGTTTTTTAGGTAAGTTGAGGACTGTGACTTTTGAGAGGTGATTAAAACATTTTATTGACACAACAGTTACAAAAGTTGACTCTACAAGGGTGCATTAACATGTTCACAGTCCAATGACCCTCATGTGGTTCAGACGCCTTTCCTGATACGTCCATGAACCACATATGGATTACATAGCAGTGTATACGTTATGATCTATTATTCACTGGAACGTAGGAAGAGAACTGCAGTTTTTATATTGGAACATTAGAGTAAATACCAAAAAAAAATTATTTGGGTGGGATATAAAATAAAAAAGTTATGAACCCTTCATGTTTTAACTTAACAATTTAAACATAATGCCTGGTTATAGAGCTTGCACACTGTGTTCACCTTCTTAGTCATTTTGAGAGCTTCAGTGGCTGATATATCACCAAAGCCCCCATGGAATCGCTTCCGGTATATTTTATTGTCGTTTCCTCGTGGTAATTAATTCTTCTAGTTTATGAGTGTTATCTTTCTTGCGATTAACGCTAACACGATCATTCTTGTTGTTGTTTCTCGCATGTTTTGTTCTTGTGGCCATCATTTTGTCGATTCGTGTCGTCAATGTCAACAAAATTATCGAGGTCATCCGCTACGCGACTGCTTTCACTACTATTTTCGATTTCATCATGATAGTCAGGATCTTTCATGCTCTCATGTCTGATAAATTCTCCGCATAATATTCCAAATCTGTTTTACTAAGTTTTTTGTTGGACCTTTTTGCCAAACATCTGCACATGTATCAAAGCAAATTTCGGATATGTACGAGGCACAAACAAAGTATAGAAACAAGAATGGAACATTGTTAACATCAACATTTAAAACTTCTGTTTCCTCAAGAGTCCATAACTATTAGGATTCTTCGCAAATCAGAATGTCTTGTAATTGCGTGGTGCTGTATTTGTCATTAGTAGGAACCTAGGTAGGTGCAATGCAGGTGTGCATCAATGGGTGAACAGAAGCTAAAAAACACTAATTTTTAGCGTATAAAGTAACCTTATTCTGAAATACAAACTTACGATACACTGGGTATTATTATATCATAAAATACAACTACGCATAATATAAGATTACAGGAGAAATTCCATTTCAAAAATAAGACAATATACCACATAACTATAAAAAAAATACAATAAGTTAATCGAAACAAAACATACCTTGCTTGATCTTTTGGAAATGTGAAAAATGATAAGTTACAGTTATAACTCTTGTTCGCACAGCCTTTCGCTGAACACACTGCGCCACACTTAGGTTTATTCATGTTAACGGAAAAACGATAAGAATGTAAATTTCGCAATCACACAATATCTAACTTGCAATCGAAAATCTCAGATTAACGCTGCCAATGAATATCCGTTCGGTCGCAACGCTAAACTAGACTAAATTGCGTGTGACGCCTCTGTCTAAACTCAGTACGTCATCGAATCCCTCTGCGCGAATGAGGTGCGCAAACTAGCCGCGCCCACCAGACTTTATATTCTCTCCCTTAGTTGTTCTCTGCTGAGATCAACAGCATTGTAGATACAAGGACTCGAGACTGAGCCAGACGTCATCATAGTAAGGTGGAGCGTGTAGAATGGTGTGCTTGTAGCCCATATACGTGACTATGAATTTTACGTTGTTTTAGAATCTCGAGTTAGAAAAAATTATGTGCGATTTATATATTTTTTATTTACACTTAGTCTACATTGACAAAAACAATTAGCAAAGGAAGTGTACATTAATCTTTGCTACTATTAAATAAATGTATACAATGCCATTGAAGATGGAATAATAATTTTGTTCCGAAACATGTCTTGGCTAAATTTCTCTATCAGCAGAATTTTGTGAAACAGACGTAGTTTCAATTACAAAAACTTCTTATAATAATTGTAATATTATTATATATGTTTTCCTTTAACTGCATTTAGTATGTGCTAAAATAAAAATGGGAATAAAATAAGACAAAAACACAAACAGATGAAACAAAAAGTCTTTTACAGACTGAGAGGATGTCTCTATTTTCAGTTGAGAAATTATACAGAAAAAACTCTCTTCTACTGTTATATAACAACATAAGACACTCAGATCGTAGAGTAGAGTTGTTTAGTAAGTAGACCGTAAACAAAAAGCTTTTTCTCGGCGTGGCCTGGTGGCGCGGTTTCGAATGACAAATTGCATATACCAGCCTGACATCCGATACTACTTGGATGTGTTTTACCAGTTAGAAAGGCAGTATACGAGGATACATAAATAAGAAAGAACAAGTCTCATTTAACACATATACCGCACCATTTCTCAAAATATGAAAAAGAGCTGAAGCCTCTTTGGATGTATTCGGAGTGCGGTCAGCATTGATTGGAACTGCAGATGCTAATTATCTATCGTTAGAGCAGGACCGCGATAGAAGATTCGAGTTCAATGGAATTAAGGATGATATTTATACACTAACAACTATAGACTTGAAGTTGTAACGTACCAAATCGCATTGGGGATATAATTTGTAATGGTGATGGCTCAAATGTTGTTGTGAATACTTCAGAGCAATCTATTTAATATCAAGAAACAGATAAACCAAGTTTTGAATGTTCAAATTCAATCATCAAACAAGATTAATATTACCCTGATGAGATAAACCCTGTACAAATAACAATAATTTTAAAATACGTCTTTTATGACTGCCTACACACTGGCTGCTTAGTTTTGCGTAAAATTTTTGGACTTTGAGGTAATAATACGAAAAATCAGTTGTTAATAACGCCCATTTTGTAATAGGTTGATTAAGAATATCGGTATAGTAACTAGTTGTTATTTTAATCTGGAAATTGTTGAATATACTGGCGAACATTGTCAATAACCACCCACTGTGATAAAAAATATCGTCATTTTTGTTTATAAATTTTCATTAGCAATGCATGTTCCATAAGCAACATGGGGTAAATATAATTTTTTTTGGAATCCATAATAGTTTGCATATATACATGCACTTACCTAAACCTGAAAAACCATCAACTTTTATATTTAAGTATTCATTAAATTCCATGAGATGGCCGGAGATGATAAAAATTAAAAATCAATATAAACATACATATACCTAAGCATAGAGGTATACCAATATCGTATAATGATTATAAGGTTCGGTATTTAATTATATGTCTGTAAAAATAACTATAATTAACTATCGATGTTATATACCCAGTGTTATATGCAAAAATTCATGAACAGTGGAGAGTTGGTTTAATTATATTGTGTAACCAAGCAATGTATGTAAGGTTACTTTACGAACCAACACAAATTTGCCCTCTTCAACTTTAAAATCTGTCGAAAAACACAATAGTAACGCTGCGCTGGTTTCACAATTTAGTAATTATTAATAATTATTCTGATGTCATGTAGAAAGGACAGAGCCAGTCAAGCGATTAAACATTGAGATTGGTTTGATTTCATTATAAGGCTCTGATCAGTTAAAATTATAAAATTACAAAGTTCTATCCCAAGTGCATATTCATCCCTGATAACTTCTCAGGACCAATGGGATTTCCACGTTTTAAACTAATAAGAAAGATCAGTGAAACCAGAACTATTCAGAAAGACTCACAAAATTCTCAGGAGATTTCTAGCTGAATTTTTTATTGTTACATTTCACAAAAAAAAAATAATAAATATCATTCACACTAAGATAATCTCATATCTCTACAGCAGATGACATGAATAACATAAACAAGAAAAATAAATAAAAAAGATTGAGATTTTCGCATACAGCAGGAACGACGATGTATTATAGGCGCCTATATAGAATCTTTCCTTTCCTGCGTTTGCTCTTTCATATGATAGCTATATAGCGTAATTTTGCTACAGAAAGATCCAAAATGGGTCGAAAATCCTTCCCGCTATCTGCAGGAAATGAAAAGTGTTATTATTATTATAGAAAAGGCATTTTACGCGTATTTTAAATTGATACAGATTGTCCTGGATAGAGTTTTATTTATTTGATTAAATGTCTTACGTTTTTGAAACAAATTTTTTGGTATAACCTTCAGATCCTGAAACATTAAGATCATCCCTCGGATCAGCCTGAATCCTGTCATTGATTTAATAGAACAGAATTGACTGTCCTGCGTTGTTCTAGTGGCACGGTTGCGACATGTTCAGTTTTTCCGAAAAAACAGGCGACCATTTGCTTGGCAGTGCTTCGTGCGCGAACAACTTTTGTAGGATTTGGCTCATCTTGAAACACCCATACAGTCGACTGCTGTTTACTTTCGGGCTCATACGCGTAAATCCACGAGTCATCACCTGTCACGATTGTCATAGACGAGTTTCGAAGCACCACGATCGTATTTTTTGAGCATTTCTTTCGACCAATCGACCCGAGGCTTTTTTTGAGCGATTGACAAATTGTGTGGGATCCAACGCGAACAATTTTTTTTGACAGTCAAATGTTTATGCAATATTGAATGTATGGTGGTCCCACTAATGCCTAAAGTTGTCTACTATTACACCCCAGAGTCCAAAAGACAGTCAGCTGAGTGGACACCAATCGACGAACCGCATTCAAAGCGGGCAAAGACGCAACAGGCGGCCGGTAAGGTGATGGGGGCTGTATTTTGGAATGCGAGTGGAATAATATTCCTGGACTACCTCCAAAAAGGAACCACCATCAACAGCCAGAACAGACAGTACAAACCTTCTTAACATCTTTTTGAACCAGAAAACTTTATTTCCCCATACACTGGCTTAGCTCATAGAATTTATTTCTACTTTTGCCTGTTTATGATGCTTTTGCTCGACGAAGAATTTGCCCAAGTTATTTTTCCAGTGTTCTGCCATTGGATCTTAGTTCCCTAAACCAAAAATGCTCTCCCGATAAAACGCACTATATTTGTTCAGCATTGATGAGATTCCTGAGGCACATCAATCTAAAGGGTATATTTCTCGACCGGCTCTAACACGGAGCTGATGTCAGCGTAATTTCCGAACTTGGATAAAGAAATGTGTTTATTTATAAAAAAGCGAAGCGCAACTTTGTTTTTCACACTATACTGGTCGCTCTGGATGACTTCTTCTGCAGATGACCCCTTTGTATCTTTTCTGGACGTTGCAGATAGACTGTAGACCATATTCCGCCACTTCTGTCCCAGATCCCGCAGATCCGTGACTATGAGTCCGCCTCTTTCTCCATTAATGGGGTGAATCTGATAAGCAAACCTTCATGAAAGCGTACCGTACCGAAATCCAGACGTGCTACATAATAGGGCTTGCGAAAGTTCTCATATACTAATAATTATTCAATACCTACTGTTATTTTTGCTGTTATTTTGGTTTAGTGATGATGAGAAAATATTATTAGCTCTATATGCAGCTAGCAGTAGTAGTTGTATTGTAAATTAACTAGAAATTTCGTATGATATTCTCGATACTGTTACAACTACTATTATTCCCATGTATCTATTTACTTTTCGTTACATATTTCCCACTACACACACTAGACTAGTAATTAGCTACCGAGCTCTATTTATTTTCCAACTCTATTTGCTCCAACCCGTTTTGTTCCCGATGAAAATAGCGTACAGATGTGTTGTCTGTAATGGTAAAATTACACCCTACTAACTAACATTTTGTCATTTAGATAAGGATACAACAAAGTTTTGTGCTGCGTTTGTCGATGAAACATCAATAAAGCTTATTTAGCCCAATTAGGTAATAACGAAAATGAGCTTAAAACTGTATCTATCATTTGGATAGAATAATAATAATTATAGTGTGCTTTTAGTGGAATGATAAATATAGTTTGGAAACGTAATTCTTGTTGCAACTGTTAATAATTTGTCGTAAAATAACCGTGTTTTATGCCAGAGCCAAAGGGGTAGTCGTAAAAGTCCTCTATTTAGAACTTTTAGAAAATGTAAAATGTTTAACACAACTGGATCAAAAAAGAGCCACAGTTCTAACTTTAATACATATGTCTAAGGCTTTTGATAAGGTTAATCATCAACTACTGTGTGCAAAGTTAAAGTATTACGGAGTTGAGGACACTGGCATAGAATTTTTTAAATCATATCTATCAAACCGACATCAATTGGTTAGAACAAATTCAGGAACGTCTCAAATTGCCTCTGTCAAATCTGGACTACCGCAAGGTGCAATTCTGGCGCCAATTTTGTTTTTGATATATACCATTGATATTGCAAAGTGCATTTAATATTCAACTGTATACTCATACGCATTTTGCATAATTTTGAACCAAATGATTATGATGAAGCTAATTATAATATAAATGAGGATCTACAACAATTAAGTTCATACTGTAATAATCATAATATGACAATAAATGCAGACAAAACTAAGGTATTACTGTATGCACCGAAAATTCTCTATCAAGATCTGAAAATGTATTTGCATGTCGATATAAACGATCTTAACATCCCTTTGTCTGATGAAGCCAAAAATTTAGGAATTGAATAGACATACGTGCGCCAAAATGTTCGATTACTCTCTGGAAGGGTTCGAGAAAGAGGGCAAATCATATATAAAGCCAACGTAATAGTCGACGAAAATCAGTCAATAGTTGAGAACAGTTATTATTTTAAGTGTAAATAAATTAGTTCTAATTAAAGCCCATTGTCATTAAACTTTTTTATTTGTCGATTTAGAAGAAAAAGTCATTCTTTATAAAAACGTCTGCTTGTGTCAAAACTACAATTTCGAGTACGAAATTTACGATACACTGGTTTTGTATTTGTTTTATTTTTTAAGTTGTCAATAAGATATTCATTTTTGTATTGTTCTGTGTTCTCAGTACTTCTTCAGTTAATTTTGTTTCAATTGTTTATGGGCCCAGACCCGTTACAAGACTGTTAATTTTTTGTGGAAAGCGGTTAAAAAGACTATTTTTTTCCTATTAAACTGTTATTTTTGACAAGACTCTGTGCCGTAAATGGTCTTAGTGGCATGGAAGATAAAGCCTTCTTGTGTTGTTGCTGCCAGCTATTTAAGTTCATTTATATTACTTCAATCAAATAAATATGAAAAGCTTCTCTTTATGTGAAATATTGATACAACCTTGAGTAAAATTATTTTCTACCAAATATAATGTTTACCGAAAAATATAGAGATACACACAGGCACATATAGCGAACTCGAAAGAAGTGAGTTCGTGCTTAACACCTTAACCATCATATCTTGTGTGGGTTTTAATGAATTTTCTGCTTAGTGAGGCGTACAGGAAGAGGAGCCAAACCAAGCCGCAAGGCAACAAGTTTATATTAACCGTATACATAGGTAGGATACCTATTATATTTTTGGGCAATCCGCCAAAAACTATAGAGGAAATGAATTATTTATGAAATATTCGCAAATATTACAATGGTAGTGTGTTGCATGGATAATCTGAAAATGGTTTAGACGAAAATTGCAGATTGTGCAAGTGGTGCATGACAGCAGCTTTATTTTTGACTCATTCAAAAGTTTTCCATCTATATCTAAGATAACCATATTTTTGAAAAAAATCCAATGAAATCACAATAGCATTTTTCATATTTATTTGTATGATGTTTGCATCAAAACTAATGATTTGATCTAATATTCTTATAAATAATATCATCATCATCATCACTCAGCTATAGTAGTCCACTGCTGAACATAAGCCTCTCGTTTATTTTGCCACTCTGCTATATCTTGAGCCATTTGTATCCAATTGCCACAGAATCTTTTGATGTCATCGGTCCATCGTGTGGGGGGGCGCCCTCTGCTACGATAAGCTTCGTGCCTCGGGCGCCACTCCAATAGTTTTTTAGACCATCTTCCGTCAGTTCTTCTAGCTACGTGGCCGGCCCAGTTCCACTTTAAAGTTATTATTTTTTCGATTACATCTATAACACCTGTTCTTTGGCGAATAATCTCGTTTGGTATTCGGTCTCTGAGGGAAATACCCAGAATAGCCCTCTCCATTGCCCGTTGGGTGACACGCAGTTTCTTTGCTGACTTTTTTGTAAGCGTCAATGTTTCGGCTCCGTATGTCATCACTGGTAATACGCACTGACTGTATACTATTCGTTTTAGACTGATTGGAATATCCGACTTGAAAACATACATTAATCTTCCAAAAGATGTCCACCCCAAGCCTACTCTCCGGAGAAGTTCGCACGTCTGGTTGTCCCGTCCTATTCGGATCTCATGACCCGAATATTTGTAGGCGGTGACCTGTTCAATAGATTTGCTTCCAACAGTTATGTTTTCACTAGGGACTAGGACTTGCGTCTTTGCAAAGTTAATTCTTAGGCCAACTTCCCTTGAAGCATTGTATAATTTTTCCAACATCATGGACGCTTGATCTATACGGTCGGTGATAAGGACGATATCGTCTGCAAATCTTAAGTTATTTAATCTGTCACAGGCATATTCGAGCAGTATGGTGAACAGCTTTGGAGAGAGGGTATCTCCTTGACGTACACCTTGTTCTATTCGGAATGTTCTTGTGTTTTTATGTAATCTTACACACGCCGTTGCTTTCTCATATATACCCTTAATCAGTGCAATGTACTTGTAATCAATTCTGCAGTCTGTTAATGATTTGAGCATATGTTATTGGCTGATTGAGTTAAAAGCTTTTTCATAGTCTACGAAAACAAGGATCAGAGGTTTATTATATTCTGTTGATTTATATGATTTTATAAGGGTCTTGATTGTATGTAAATGGTCATTTGTACCGTACCCTTTTCGAAATCCTGCCTGTTATTTCGGCTGGTAAAAATCTAATTTTGGAGTTAGGCGTTTAGCAATGATCTTCATAAATAGTTTATTCAAGTGAAATAGGAGACTAATGGGTCTGTAATTTGCTAGATTACCAATGTTCCCCTTCTTGTGCATTATTACTATAGTGGCGTTGTTCCACTTTGAAGGTGTCACTCCTTGATGTAGACATTCATAGGGCTTTAATAACTATGTGTCTACCTTCCTTTACTGCCTCTATAACAATTTCGTCTGGTGACTTATTATTCTTCATCTCAGACACCGCCCTTCTTACTTCACAGTAGGTTATGTCTGGTACATCTTCAGAGCCCTGGTTCAGTATTCTTGGAATAGGTACCTCTTCTTCATCTGGTTTTCTATAAAGTCCTTCATAGAAGTCTTCGACAATTTTTACCATTTTATCCTTGTTGGTAGTCACTTGCCCTGCCTTATTTTCTAGTTTGCAGATTTTGTCTTTTCCCACTTTTAAATTTCTGCGTAAAACTTTAAGACTCTTGTTGTTTTCAATCACTGTATTTATTTTCTCTGCATTAAATTTTCTGGTATCTTTTCTTATAGACTTTGATATTTCTTTATTTAGTTGTCTTAGTTCCTCGTTGTTTGTGGTGTATTTGTTCTTTAGTTCTCTTCTTTTCGTTAGTAGCTGTTTTGTGCCTCTAGACAGTTTTTCTTGTTTTTCTCTTCTCTTTGGTTCATATCTTTTACGTGTCTCTTGCAATGCTGTACATATTTTTTCATTTAAGTTCTCAACGTCGGTTCCCAGATTTTCAATACCGTCTAAGTCATTTTTAGAGCCTCTGTGTATTCATCGGAGTTATCTCTGGGATTCCATCCTAGGTATCGTACTTTCGATATCAGCTTAGATCTTTCTCTCTTTATCAGAAGAATAGAAATCAATATAAAGAGAGATAAATAACTATGCAGATCAGTTAAGTAGAGGCAGAATCGCAATCCACCCTGAAGATTGTGCTTCGGTTGTGGCTTGGATGGAAAGCTTCCTCAAGTTTTTTTCGGGTCATAACCGTAAACCCTCGACGCTCGTAATAAGTATCTTAAGCGATTTCGAATATGAATACGATGTCTAAATGATTTGTTAAGTAAATTCCTATGTAAGAATGCCAAAACAGCGCACATTAGGTCAAATATATTCCACAATAAGGGGAAAAAGTAAATACTCCTGAGCTTTCAAAAACACAAATGTATGTTCACTCACCTTTCGAAAATTTGAATAAATTGCTTCTAAAATGAATTTTAAATCAACAGATTTATTATACAAAAAATTGGTAATTTCTTTGTGATATATTTCGATGGTAAAACTGTGTATCGTTTTCCAACAACTTATTAGGTATGTAAACCTGATTAACCTTTCAGGGATATTTAAATAATAAACTCTTAGTGCCGAAATAACAATATACGACCATAATAACGATAATAAAAAGCAACGTTAATTACCTTCTCCGGTAGATTTGGATGCAATGTCACGTACCAGACGTATATCCCATAAAATTTCCTACACTCTCAATCGTATACATTTTATAAATAAATGGGAATATAAAAATTGAATAATATGCAGACCTACAAGGTACCCTCGGCCCGAAGACCTATTGAGTATTCAAAAATTAAACCGACAAATGTCGAAGACTGTTCTGTGCAGCAATTAAAGCTGAATAAAAGAATGTATAGAAATAAATTATAAAGGAAAAATAGAAACCATTGGAAAATCAATCAATTCCAATAACTCTAAGAATTGAATTGAAGTGTTTTTACAAAAGTTTGCCTACGGCACTTTTTACAAACTGAAGGCTTGTTCTACTTAAAATCGTAGGTAATTCCTCAGACAATTTTATGTGTAAGTTTTTGTAATTGCTAAGGGCAATGCAAATTGCTTATCGAGCTTTTTTTGTTGTTACTTGAAGGCTTAAGGAGTGATCCTAGATAGACATAACATGACTGGAAGAGCAGCACAAAAAAGACGATATCCAAATCGACAGCAGCAAGATTGACATCTCACAGGCTGTTCGGAAAGACTTGGCAGCTAAAGCCAAATATGGCAAACGGTGATAGAGCATATAAATTAAGCCTAAATATATACAGAAGCAAACTAAAAAGTCATATGGAAATCCTGAATAAAGATTTTCATTACGTATTTCGGTCACTTTAAGACAGCTCTACTTGACCTGAAAAAACAATATTTTTAGGATAGCTTTCATAGTCAAAATGACTGTGACAAAAAGAAAGATGAGTGGATTTCTAATTATTCTGATTTCAATTTTCCACTTTTTTTACTGAACCCCGTACATGATTCATGCAGCGTGGATATGGCTTGTCAACCTGTTATAACAAACAACAAAAATACGGTTGAAAAAAACGAAAACTAAAAGAGAGAAAAAATGCTAATGGCAAACAGATGTTAACGATTTTGACTGAATGTTTTGTTCGTGTTGAGTTACATTTTTTTTCATACAATTTTTATATACAATTGATTCCATTAGATATATTGATTCCCTAAAAGCATAGTAATGTCCAGCCTTGATTTCAATGAAAAATTATAAATAAAAACTGCAAGATACATTTTTCAGTGTAGGTACTTCATATTTTCATTATGTAATAATATATTCGAATATATGCTGACATATTTTAGCTGATATGCCGCTTTTTCTTCTTCCAGCATATAATGAGTTTTGACATGCCAAATCTTTCACAAGTTTAAAAACAAAACAAAAGCCGCCGTCGACCAGGCCATATTACAGCCGAAAAACGTTCGTCACAAAATTAAAAACGGATCCATTTAAACAAAATTCAATCTCACACTGAATTAAATTTGAGTAGGTACCTATTTTTATTTCAGCACATATAAACGTTTTTAAAATATCCATGATTTATAATTTTATCGCCTTGTTCGGACTGTAAAAGAACACCGCATATTTTTGATGAATGTCCATCAAACAGTTCCAAATATAATTTAACAAAACACGTAATTCATATTAGATGATACAGTGAAGTAATTTCCACTGGTTTATTGATTGAAAAAAGAGCCACGTTTCGGTGTTTCAGACCGTCCAAGCTTTGCTGGCGTGGGCGCGATCCTTGACCAAGACCCACAGCTAAAATCGCATAGCGTCAGGCAGGATGCTGGAAGAAGACCACCTCTACTAATCCAAAGTTAACCGAACGTGTTGTTTAAGAAATTGTGTCTTGTTAAAAGTAACCTCACTGGAGATTGACAAGAGGTGCATTTTCCTCCATGAATGAGAATGGTGTAGTAGTTATTATTTTCCTTAACGGTTTGTTGAAAAAATAAGAGCCCAAGCACTCTAAATTTGCTCACAAACATTTACCTTCCTTCCTGCACGTGCTCTTGTACTTTCCTCGGTCTCCCAGATGACATAGTTGTGCTTGTTTTGAATTTGTGTTTGATTTTTCCTCTTTGTGAACTGCTGCACAATCTGCAACTGGTATTGCACAAAAATTTCAAGCAGTAGGTGTGGGTAGGCTGCAATCGTCTTGAGCCAACAATGTCCAAACCAGTTACTCCTGTAGTCAAACACCATAAATTCGGACAAAACTGTTTATAGTTTTCGAGGCAAAAATTTTGTATTTTTAAATTTGGAAGAATAGGAAAATCTCCAAACGCAAAATCAAGCGAACAGTCTGACCTAATTGCATTGAACAAATTTTCATTCATGCTATACAATGCCACTTTAAATTTGCGATCTTCGATACATATTCTTTTTTATTTTCGGAAAATTAAATATCAACCACAATAGAAATTGTATGTCATCGTGATTGTGGTAAAACGTTAATAGCTGCTGGCTTCGAACAAAAGAAATGCTAACAAATGACCTAAATTTCGCAACAACACAATGTAGCTCAAATGTTTATAACCCAAGAGTTAGTGAGTGCTCTTTTTATGCTGACTATGAGAAATCGGACATATTTAACTCAATGAAAAGAGACAGACAAATCCTTAATGTTCCGCTGCACCATTTTACTTTTTATTGCCATTGGTACATCCACCAGAAATGTGTGTTACAAAAAGTTACAATACAGAAATACTGACCCAATCAGGTCCAATCCAAACGTTTAGTTGATCTTCACAACGATCTTCATGCCATGAAAGAATGTATTAAACAGTTCGTGCTCGATCGTTACATTGTAGTTTATGATCACTGGTGATCATGACAGAAGAAAGTGTGACATAACGAAAGCTTCTTTCAGTGAAGTACCATCTCAAAAAGATGGGCCTAACCGAGGACGACACTTGTCGGTTTTGCGAAGACGCAACAGAGACAACAGAGCACGTGCTCTGTGCATGCATGGCACTTTTCTGCAAAAGGCTTAAACGCGTTGGAGGGGTGACCCGACGACGTAGAGAATTTAGCCCCCAGAGAAATCATCAACTTCATGAAAACTGTGGGACAGCTGAACAATTCATAGATTAAGTCATTCACAAAAGATCTTCTGCAGGTCGAAGTGAGGGGAGGCCAAACCGCCTAAACGACTCCGATAAAACAATCTACATGACACTTGATATCCACTTTTATATCAAGTGAACGAGAGGCTGCAAGAACATTCATCATAAGAGATGATAAAGTCGTGATGTGTCTCCTTATCATATTTTCGATATTACGAACTTTAACCTTTAGTAGCAATTTTTAGGATAACGTAATTTGAAAATCCATACCAGCTCTTGCTCTACATGGTCGCATTCACCAGCTGTCTTTGCACTTGCACTAGAACTCGATCCTGCAATGGCATTTACATAATAACGTCTATCGATCAGTTTCCATTCCGGCTATATATTGATAGGTACCTGCATTATAACACATAAGTTGCATAGGAGAAGAAATGGAGCGTATATACACACTTAGCTATACATACCAATAATAATACTTCTACCTACAAGGACCTAACTGTATTTTATACTTAATACTGTTAAAATAAGTGGCTCGCTGCGCCTGATGCCTGGTGCTCGCTCGCACACTTAAGAAGTCGTAGTGGAAGGTACGTCGTAATAATTGTGTAAAAGAACTTAGGTTTATATCAGTGCGAAGAAAGTACTGTTAGATATTTTGTATTGCTAATAAGCCGATGACATTGGACAGCAACACGCAAGATGCATAGCAGGATTTTATTTAAATAGTTGTTAACTAAATGGTGTAGAATTTCTCACAGTTTGATTAATTTTTCTGGATTTTCATTGGTTAAATCACAACTGGATATTACCTTTCAGGTCTTTAAAAATAATACTGAATCCACATACACAAAGGAACCTGCAAGTGTTCAAATAAAAATAAATGTGTTAGCCGCACTAACAATAGACACATGCACCTGCTGATAGAAACGAAGAAGCTAGGTGGTTGCACATTTAAAGATTTCCTAACCGTATATTGAACAAGATCCAAGTATTTCTAGTCGAACAATTGCTGATGCTTTCAGTAGTAATACCCCTAGGGTCTTGATAATACCGAGATAATTTTGTCATAGAGAATGCCGAAAGCGTGTTGCTATGATCCTTGAGCAACTCGCTTGAAGGATTCTCTATGACAAAATTTTGAGTATTTATCAAGGCCCGAGAAGTATTCGATAAGATAATTTTTTACTTTGTAGATATCGAAAATTTGATTGTCAATCTGACGTTTAATAATTTTCAGTACAAAATGTATTAGTTTTAATCAAACAAATATTATTCATTTTTATTTAAAACTACAGTTGTGCAAAGTACAATTGGTAAATGTTAAATTGGAAGAAGAGTTTGCTGAAGTTGACGGATTGTTAATTTCCACTGTTGAGGAAATTCCTCGCATGTTGTTGATTATTTCACCATGGCGTTCTTGGTTAATATTCAAGTACGGTTTAATTGAATTAGAGCTGCTATGTCCTGTTATTTTTATTAATTGCTGTTCAGGAATTCCTTTATTTTCCAAATGGCTAACTGCAGTTGATCTGTTCGAATGATTGGATATCTTTTTATATCTTCTTTCGACATCGACCATTTCATGTCCGTGTCTTCCCCTGAACTATTATTCCTAGACCACAATATTCAGCCACAGTTCCTCCTACTTGTAATTTCTTCTGTATGACAGCTTTTGGGTTGAATTTTCGATTTGATCTATCGTATTTGAAACGATGCCCACGAATCCAAACGACCACAGCGGACCAAACCCGTGTTACTCGCCTGACCTATTGCACGCAGCGTCTGTGCATCAGAGAGGGTGTGAGAGTGTAATAGGAATATCGTGGTGACACGTTGGATTCATGCGGCCAACCCGGCTGTTTGAGCTATCGCCTGGCCTCGTGAGACCAATGTGTCACCATAAAAACAAAAGTCAAAAAAACTAACTTCTAATTAAAAAAACATATATTTTTCAAGAGTATATTTTAATGTTTGTGTAATTGCCAACACTTTTCTAGTTTCGTTGAAAGTAGCCCTTTATTATTAAAAACCGCGCTGACAAATATCAAAGTATCATCCAAAAGATGATGGGTTTATGGAACATTTTTATTTTACTTTTCGTGTTAAAGTAAGCCCAATACTCACCCTAATAATTATCCCATTTACCTATCTGGTTTTTATTTCATGTGGAAAATGCAGAATTAAAGAATAAATAATATCTACAAAAAGGAATGTTCATAGCGTCAAAATTATTATATTTATTTTCGTCTAAGACCTGAATCAACAATAATAAATACCTGATGTTAAGTCAGGACAAGTGCTCAAAAGGTTCCGATTACATTCTCGTTTTCTATGGTAAATATTTGACATTCAACAATATCAGGTATAGAGTATAGTATTTTTTTATACAAATTTACAGATGGTTTGAACAACTAACTATAAGGTTGTATGCGATAGGTGTGGTTTTATAAAATAAATAGGAACTATTGCTATAAATCAATTCCTTTTGAGGTTATGCAATGATAAAAATTAGGAGCTTGGACTAATAAAAGCAAAAGCCATATTTTAAGTCATTATCTATGCGGTTTCATTATTTCGATAATTTATAGGAAAACACACTTGCCTTAACTAGACTAGAAAACAAAAATTATGACCCATATACTCTTGTCAAGCGATACCATATGTTTTCACATAAGTAACCTTTTTTTTTTTAATATAATATCAAAGATCACGTCCTAAATCTGTCCCTTTACTGCTGACATCATGTAAAACGATATTATATATAGCCCGAAGGACCAGCAGTGCAGGTGATTTTTTTTTTTTGTCTTTTCTACTATATCAAATTTTCTACCTCTCCTATTAAAAAAAAATCTGTAATAAATTTTACAATGACTATGACATTTTTGTGGACGATAGTAATTATTTAAAAATTAATTTAGGTAAAACATGTCCTATGAATTCCACAATATATTCATTCTATGGTTGGGTTTTCGGCATCGGCTATTAAATATTTTTATACAGTGGAACACGCCATGGGGTTTCACTCAACACGCCGGTGCCGATACCAATTTTTCAAATAACTTTCTAACGGCATATTTCAATTTTTTATTATATTAAAAAAGCAAACAAAATGACCTTTTGACTGCATTTGGGCAGAATATTTAATCGTTCCCTGAGCGAGACAGTATTAATAATTGATAGTGAACGTATTTATAAACGCAGAAAATCTATTTCTAGAAATCTACACGGAAAAAAATAACTCGTAGTTATATGAAAATTTCATACACGCTATATTGCGAAACACATGTGAAAAAGTTTGTGAGTGTTGATTTCTTATTTCTTTTTAGATGCTGCACCTTCTGGGCCAATAAGTGCAGATTGCTTTAACCTCTCGGCGACAACTGTTCAAGGGACCTAATTAGTTATAGCGTTGATTTGGGGCAAGGCACCGCTATGGCAAATTATCTTTAAATTTCAAAAGGCGGCTGTACGCGTAATGGTTAATGCTGGATATAGAGATCCATGCAAACCCTTCTTTAAAAAATTAAATATTTTAACAATTCCTCCTCTGCAATGCATTTTTTATATTAGGGAAAATCTCAATACTTTAATAAGTCATGAGGATCTACACTGATATGAAACGCGGCATAAGAAAAACCTGTGTCTGTCCCGGCACAGATTAGCTTTGACAGATCGACAGTTTCAGGTTATGGCCGTTAGTTTCTATAATCATCTCCCTCGTCAGATAAAAGATATTGCAAACAACAATAAATTTAAAGTTGAAGTGAAAAAACAACTTCTTGAGATTGTCCCATATGACTATGCTGACTATCTCACCAACAAATTTTGAGTCAATTTTTTACACTCTAGTGCTTTGTTAATCTTAAGTTATATTATAGTCTGTTGATTGTTGTTGTAATATTTGAATTGTGCCCCTTTAGACTATTTATTGGAGTTTTAAGTGACTTTTATGTACTTTGTTTTACTGTTTTGTATAACTATTGTTATATAGGCAAATAAAGCATTATTATTATATGGAGCTCACAGATTCTTCTCTCGTTTAGGATTAAACAGAACTTTTGCACTCCTTCAAATCCATTTAAGAACATCCACTAAAAACCACCTCGTATATTCTATAAACACACTGCACCTATGCATTTTATGCAAATCATTATAAATTTAAACAATCATTTATGTAACAGAGCACGTTCCGTTAAATTACAACAGGAAATTACCAATAACTAATTATTAAATGATAATTTTGAAAGGATAATGCGACTAATTTTATAGCTTGTCCATCGTATTTTAGTGGATATAATGCTCATTACATCCTGACGAGCAAATCGCCTGTCAATTATTATTATTATTATGCGCAAGATTTGATGGTTTGCGTTTATATTTTTTATCCAAACAGACACATAACCACTTGAAGTAGAAGATTTCAAGAGATGACTAAAAGATGTTGGTCAAATACAAATTTGCAATCAACTAGATGAAATGATAAGCATTTCTGTTCGATATTGGACCAAGTAGCTTCGATATTTGAGCTAAAGCATGTCGATTAAAATAATTGTCAAGTAGACATTAGCTGTTCATTTTAGCATACCAAACAAATATGAGAGTATATACGAACGTTATTTATTGAATGCCAAACGACATGTGGCTAATTCGTCATTAAGGATAGTTTCTTAGGGCTTGAGTGATAGCGTCCTATTCCAAACAAAAGCATTAACAAATTGAAACCTGTTACTTGTATTTATTAAAAAATCTGGGAACAAAATATTCTCTTTTGCATACTTTCGACAACTAGTTTGAAAGTTGCATCTCGGAAACATGGTTTCGAAAGCCTTTGACCGCTTTTGAAAATTGAAAATTGAAAATCGTTATGTGGCATGCGATTCATCTTGGAACACTGTTACACTAGTCTGTTGCTTATTTTCCAGCTCGTATAATACATTCATCATGGTTCATCACCTTTGACCATGTTGTATATACAAATTTTGCAGTTTCTAGGTCGCATTTGTTTAACAATTGACACTAACTGTTGTTTGAGCTTCCGTTTATTTTGTGGAATCCATCTAGATCATATTATGTTTCTCACAAATAAAACTTCATGCAAAATTGAATGTATTGCAGTGTACTATATTATGCCAAGACATGCCTCTGTCTCACATAACTTACTTTGGCTGATCTTCACGTGATTCATCACTCACTGATACATGGCCATGACGAAATTCTGCAAACCAATTGTTCACTCTCTTCGTTATCAGAAGTTGACAAAGTTTGGGTTCCCCCGCTACTAAAGCTCTGACCATTGATCTGTGTGCTCAGGAGCTCAAGCAGGAGCACTGTGCGTGACCTACCAAAATTTGACCAATGCGATGTAATGCACCTTGTGGAGTAGGACCTTAGAAATCGTAAAAATCATTCAACGAAAACCTTTACGATCAATCTCCATTTCCATTTCAATCTCCATGTTAAAAGCACCATCTTGTGGTCATTTGTAAAAAACATAAACGTTGACCCTCGTAACATTGTGTCTATACACTCCCGATCACACCCTGGTAGTACATATTTTTGGTAGTTTTGGAAATAAAAGAAGCACTAATATCGTTAAAAATAATTTTTTTTCAACAATTTCCCTAAAGGTTTACCACTTTGTATTTCGTAGTAATGTGTATAAACATTTGTCTCTCTCATTTAATTGGTGCAGTAAAACTAATTGGGCACAACCTCAAGCGTTTTCCAGGAATCACTGGAACAAATCCTGAAGACTATGTAAATTGTATCAAAAAGAATAAATTTGACTTTCATTTGAGATAAAGTTGAGAATCCAGGGAATTTAAATCAGGGCTATTAGGAAGGCAAGGGATTTCAGTAATAATTTTTGTCGGCAGAAGGAGCCTTTAGAATATATAGAAACTATAGAAAGCTTGGATCTGATTATTACAGGTCTAAATACGTTGAGTTGAGGCGCTTGATCAAGTCTCAGATAACGACTGATTTTAGCACATATCTGTCAACTATCGAGAGAGATTTGCAACGCGATCCGGCTCGATTTTGGTCTTATATAAATAACAAACGTGGTAATTCCAGAATTCAGGGATGACGCTTCAGAGTATGATGATCCGCGGCAAATTGTTGACGCTTTTACTAAATACTTTCAGAGTGTTTATTTGGAATCAAACCCTCAGCATACTGAGACTTTGCCGGATGCCATTGGAAGTAATTGTGATCCGGAGTGTATTCATCCAGTGACGGCTGAGGACATTATCAATGCAAGTAAAAAACTGAAGCCTTAACCTACGTCTGGAGCGGACGGTGTGCGCCCAGTTTTGTTGTAAAGGACTGTATTTATCCTTTATCTAATCCCTTGTGTCATATTTTTAATTTAATTCTACGAACTAGCACATTTCCGGACTTGTGGAAAACTGCAAGAGTAATTCCAATTCTGAAGAAGGGAGACCCTAGTATCATTACTAATTATAGACCTATTTCAATTTTGTGTAATTTTTCTAAATTGTTTGAAATAGTGTTGTATCAATATATATTCTCCGCTGTTAAAAATTCTATTACAGCTAAACAACATGGCTTTTTCTCAGGCAGATCATGCGCGACAAACTTGGCTTGCTTTTCACAGCATGTTTGTGAAGTCTTGGACACGCGTGGTCAAATTGATACGGAATGTATACGGATTTCAGAAAAGCCTTTGATCAGATCGACAACTATGTTCTATTGAGAAAGCTTGAAAATTTTGGTTTTTCGTCGGGGTTGGTCGGCCTACTTAAATCTTATCTGTTGGACCGTCGCCAGTTTGTGAAATATGAAGGGTATGAGTCATTCAAGTTTGTACCTACATCAGGCGTACCACAGGGATCCAACTTAGGTCCATTGCTGTTTATTATTTTTATTAACGACATTTTCGATTGTGTGTTATGCAATGGGCTACTGTTTGCTGACGACTGTTTGTATCTTCAAAGATGCTTGCATTTTCTTGCTGACTGGTGTGATAGAAACAAGTTGCATCTGAATATAGACAACTGTAATGTGGTGACCTATACGAGAAAAGACAATAGAATTACTTTTAATTATTACATTGACGGTTCTGTCTTGAATCGAGAGACGGTTCTCAGGGACTTGGGTGTTTATTTTGATGAGCGTTTCTCCTTTGGGAGCACGTCTCGCGACATTGCACTAAGCTGCTTGGTTTTATCCTAAGAAACTGTAAATATTTTAATAACACCAAAACGTTTAAAATTTTATTTAGTGCTTTTATAAGATCCAGACTGGAATATTGCCAAATTGTATGGCACCCTATTTATGATAGACATGCTGAGACTCTAAACGCGGTGCATCGAAGATTTCTGAAATATTTGATATTTAGGGATTATGGTGTTTATCCGCAGAGGGGAGCCGAGTATCAGATTTTACTATACGAGTGCGGGGAGACCTCACTGGAAAGCCGTCGAAGACTGCTAGCCGTTAAGTTTTTGCACAGTCTATTGCATATCTCAACAGACTGTGAGTATTTATTGTCTCAACTGAATTTTCTAATACCACGACAGGCTGGCAGGCTTAGGTTCACATTTTACGAGGATCCTTGTCGTACCAACATAATGCTTCAGTCTTCTGTACACTATATTTGTGACGGTTTTAACAGAGTATCGCACTTGCTTGATATCAACCACAGCACGCTCGCGAATATTGTTGCCACAATGTCGGGTTTGTTTTGGTGAATTAGAGTAGATACCTACTTATTTTTATTAGAGTAGATACCTACTTATTTGTGTGTAGTTTCTGTTATTATATTGAATTATGTTTTGATGGTTTATTCTGTTTTTCTATTCTCTTTTTTTAATTTTCATTCATTCATTTTTTGTATGAAAAGATATTTTTTTTTTGTTTTTTATATGGACACGGATATAATGTGATTATGTTTCCTGTAATTGGGGTTGTACCCTGTTGGAAATAAAGAACTATTTATTTAGCTGCAATCAAAAGCCATGTCTGAAGCAGATCGATATTTTCAAAAACATTGAAGCAACTACTAATGAGAGAATAGAATATTCCAAGAAAATTCTAATTACTCTTAACATACTAAAACATCTACAACAAAACCGAAAAAAAACACTATTAAGTCAGTTAAGGTTGATATTACAATGCATTAGTAGGGTTTATGAGCTGGAAAGTGCTTTTTATGAGTGACGAAGAAAAAATAATATATAAAAGGCGTTCTGTCGGCCATCAAGTCTACACTTCTCGGGTTAAAGTTTTGCTTCAAAATAAGAAAGAAAGAAAATCATCGTACATTTTATTAGTCTCAGATGGAATGAATTCTAAAAACCACACACTACTCAGGTGTGGTCTCCGATGCGGATGAGATAGTCTACGAGTTATACACAACAGGTAATATCGCTGTGCTGGTTGTATCAGATGATATAGATAGAGAAGTTTAGTTTTATCGTGCACGTTTAATAAACGATCGTTTGTATAATATAAAATATTCAACAATTTTGAATCAATTATTTTAAGCCATTTCTTCATTAGTATAGTGAAGAACTGATAATTTGGAATAACATAATTTAGAAAAATCAAATAATTTTCCTGAATATAGGCTAAACAGTTAAGTTATGTGTCATTTTCTCCTTTTTTAGTGCTTAAATTAATGGCGCAATCAGATTTACGCTAACTGTATTCGTTTAGTAGATACAGGGTGATTCTCAAACTCTATACTGGTTTTTTTTTCGCTCTCTTCCAATTCTGTTATTTATGGAGATGAGAAAAAAACTTTAAGTACGAAAGTTTTGTAAAATTTTACGTAGAATCCACTAGTGTAGTCAAAAATAATATTGGTGTTTTAATTTTTGAGATATTCTTTAAATTAATAAAAAATAAAAATAAAATAACTTTAATGATAAATCAAACTTCGTCTTCTCTACAAATAAATCTCTTTATTTTGTTAAAAATTGTGTCACTAAATTATTCAACCATACATTTGTTCGAGACATAATATTCTCATCTTCAGTGGTTAACATTAGGGGGTAAAAATTTTTTGTTGAATACAGAAGTTATTTAATTGTCAATGGGGGGTTTTTTTGATTCTGGAAATAACATTTTCATAAGTATACATTTTTATTGAAAGTCGGTCAACTTACCATTAGTAGAATTTTTTTTTTTTTTTATATTAATTTTTAGGAATTTTATATCGATTTATAACACTATAATCATCCTATTTATTATTAATTAACTGTATCAATAAATTTACGTTTGTTGTAACATTCAAACGTTTTGGTTTTATTTTTGGTTTATATTTTGATGTAATCATTATATTTGAAATTTGAAAAGTTGCTTATTTATAACTGAAAACTATGCAAATGGCGATTATGTCTAAATTTCTGTAGATTGAAGTTATAGTATTATATGGCATATGACATATCGATGCTTGTTGGTCGAGTGTTGAGATTTGAGTTTATACTTACAAAAGGGATGCAATGTAGTCTATTGGTGTATAGCATCTGATGTTCATGGTAGTTAACCGATCTTTGATGTGAGTGAGGATTGGATTTACTAATTAATCTAACTTATGTGGTAGTACAAGTTTTTTGAAAGTGTGAAGAGCAAGCGGATACTTGGTTTTTACAATTGATGTTAAGTATATTATTTTTGTATGCGTTTAATTGTATAAGACTTTCAATAAAAATGTATACTTATGAAAATGATATTTCCAGAATCAAAAAAACCCCCCATTGACAATTAAATAACTTCTGTATTCAACAAAAAATTTTTACCCCCCTAATGTTAACCACTGAAGATGAGAATATTATGTCTCGAAACATGTATGGTTGAATAATTTAATGACACAATTTTTAACAAAATAAAGAGATTTATTTGTGGAGAAGACGAAGTTTGATTTATCATTAAATGATAAACTCCACGTACAATGGACTATTTCTATAATATAAAATAACTTTATTTTGCATTAAAGTCATAACATGTATGAATATGCACGTCAAAATAAGACAACAAATACAATAATACACACATTAATAATTACACGCTAAAAAAAAGACAATGCAATGTAGCAACATTTAAAATTACTATTCAGTGGTGTCATGAATGGTAGTGAAACACGAGTCATGAAACCACAGGTCCTACCAGAAACTCCGACACTGAATAATAACAGTTTTGCATTAATATATTTTTAATTTTATTTCTAAATTGATTAAATGGCAATTGTCTTAAATTAATATTTAGTTTTCCGAAAAGTTTTAAGCCCATGTATGAGGGACTTTTCTCAAATTTGGCAGTTTTATGTTGCGGAATTATATGTTGATTCCGACCTCTTGTGAGATAATCGTGGTACCCAGCATTGATCTGGAAATTGGTACAATTTTTCTTGAAATGTAGCAAACTTTTAAAAATATATATACAGGGGAAGGTCATTATATGATATTCTCTGAAGTAGTCTCTACATGATGTTTTTGGTGGAATCCCGTACATAAGTCGCAAGATCTTCTTCTGCGATATAAATACTCTCGGGCTATCCCTAGAGTTTCCCCACAGAATAACGTTATAAGACAAATGACAATAGACTAAACTATACTATACTCAGATAATATGTCCTTCATATTTAGCATAGCAAAATAAGACCTATTTATTTTATTAGCAACTTGGTCAACCATATTGTCCCATACCAAACCTTGATCCAGAACCGTTCCCAAGCTTACCACTGTAGATTTTGGAACTAAGCTCAAATCGGAGACTTTCATATATTTATTACCCTCATTTATATTCTGTTTTTTATTATAAAATTTTATTAAAACAGTCTTGCTCAAGTTAAGCATTAAATTATTTGTTTTACACCATGACTGGAACTCCTCAACCACACGAACAACAAGTGGCTGGAGTGCGACGGCCGTTGTCGCAATTAGCACTTTCTTTAAAGGTAACCCTGTTTCTGAGTATATACAAGTGTTTAATGTCTCCTTTCGAATGGAACAATATACAGGGTGTCCGTGAGGTAACAGAATTGACCACTTTGATCTCGTTATACGTCGCTCCAGATGACCTCCATCCCATGCCCTTGAGCGACGTCCATGATGCGAAACCACCATCGTACATACGCATCCTTTGACATCCAGCAACAGTTGCAGCAGTGCTGGAGTCTCCAATCGTCGTAGAAGTACGTCATTGGGCCAGACAGTTTCTTGTTCCAAATATTGCAAACGAAAGTGCATGCCCTGTTCGGTTATTCCATACATTATTGTCCAAAAGGGGGATAAATATTACTTCCAGTCGCCTATTCTTGAGAACAAATCGTTTCTGGAAATCCGAAAGTGACACAAGCTATTGGTTGGGACACTAAGTGTAAAAAGATATCCAATCATTCGAACAGATCAACTGCAGTTAGCAGCCATTTCGCTAATAAAGGAATTCCTGAACCGCAATTAATAAAAATAACAGGACATAGCAGCTCTAATTCAATTAAACCGTACTTGAATATTAACCAAGAACGCCATGGTGAAATAATCAACACCATGCGAGGAATTTCTTCAACAGTGGAAATTAACAATCCGTCAACTTCAGCAAACTCTTCTTCCAATTTAACATTTACCAATTGTACTTTTCACAACTGTAGTTTTAAATAAAATTGAATAATATTTGCTTGATTAAAACTAATACATTTTGTATTGAAAATTATTAAACGTCAGATTGATAATCAAATTTTTGAGATCTCCAAAGTAAAAAATTATCTTATCGAATAGTCCTCGGGCCTTGATAAATACTCAAAATTTGGTCATAGAGAATCCTTCAAGCGAGTTGCTCAAGGATAATAGCCCTCGGCCTGCGGCCTTGGGCTATTATCAAGCAACACCCTTTAGGCATTCTCTATGACAAAATTATCTCGGTATTATCAAGACCCTAGGGGTATTACTACTGGTAATGACATTTTTAAAAGAAATGGCGCGACGCGTCAGTTTTGATTTATGTTTAGCGATTTTCTAGCATCTGTAATTCGAAATCTGCCACATGGCGACGGCGTCTAAGTTATGTTTGTTTCAAATTGTAGGGCACTTTTGAGTTGCTGCTGTCGTGCTAAGTACAATGATGTCCCCCATGGGGGGCGAAATATAAGAAAATTTTTGGGAAAGGGCTGGTTTTACTAACGAGTAAATTTTGGTATTTTAATCTACGTTGCTCTCTATAACTGCTGTGCTGTTATTGTACTAAACAAATGCCCGACTTGCCCATTAGACTATACATTGTTATGGTACGGCCACATAACGACATCGCTCGATTTGCCCCCTTAGACTTTTAATTTGTCGACCCATAGGAAAACTATTGTGAACGCGTTAAAAAAAAATTCTAACTTAATCCGTACCGACTTCCTTTTTTCCTTTATCGCGTGTATAAACCTTTTAGCATCTTGCTGACGCGGTAATTGTTGATGTTATAAGTCAAGCCAGAGAACGACTTCTCTGCTACGGCAACAGTGCGACAACTAAATGGACGACTTTGATCTCGTTATACGTCGCACCAGACGGCCTCCATCCCATGACCTTGGGCGTCGTCTAGGATGCGAGCCCACCATCTTACTCACGCATCCATTGACACCCCAGCAACAGACTGCAGCAGTGCTGGAGTGTCCAATCGTTGTAGACACTATGCCATTGGATCGGACTTTAGGTTCTGTCAGGGGTCGTGTGATTGTTGGTGTCCAGCAGCTTTACCACGTTAAAAAATCTCACGCAATCCAAGCGTCACTGTCAGAAGCCCTGTGTCGATCGGGGAGTCGCGACAGCAGCAGAATTGTGTGATCTGGAAGCTCCTAGTGACAAAACGGCACGTAGGCGGCGAATGTGTGATGGCCTTTCAGCTTCAGGATTTGCGACTGTGGAGCTGCTCGTGTTCTGCATTTGCGATTGAGCAGTACTTTTTAGAGTCCACTCTGCTCACATCGCATGGGAAGGGGGCTATAAAAGGTGTCCTAAACATAGTCAGTCCACCCATCCGTCTCTCCTACAACAGCCGGTGAATGGTGACGGTTGGGTTTGTCAATTTTGTGACAGGATTTGCGGCTCGAAGATCGGTCTGTTTAGCCATCTTAGGGTTCTCAACAGAAATCCCTGAGTTGGAGTAATTCATACTCGTTAGCGAGTGAATGCTGATGACGATGAGGACCAGGAAACCTCACAATATGAAAAGAATCCTTTACAAAGTAATTTTTTCTTAAGTCCAAAAATAGTGAATTTTTAAAAGGCCGAATAACTTTTATAAAGTATTCACTCTGTAGATATAGTTAATCATCAAACATACATCTATGTAACTACAAATTATAATCCGCGATATTAAGCGACATCCTATCCTATCATCTCTATAGAGAACTGGCAAATAGATGAACTGAGACAGAGTGGCGGGAGTTGAACTCAAGTTAATACAAGCATCCCTAAAGTTTGTTTGATACACATACGAATATTAAACGCATTGCCACTAATGATCTAGTTGTGTTTGCCGAAATACATATTCCAATTTACTGTAATTCTCTACACCTACCCACATGTGACATTATGTCTGTCAGAGGAACTAATGAAATTTTCATTAATAGGACGGGTAGGGTACCTTTACGGAATTAACGATTTCCAGCTACGAGGGCAGCTGACAAACTCAGTGCAACGCACCAATTTTTGCCTTCATGACAAAGTCAAATATTTTAATAACCAGAACAGATAGAGATTAGGGCAATAATTTAATGACCGCTGTAATATACAGGGTGTAATACAAAATAATGATTTTTTCTCCTAGTGTATAAGGCTAACGAGCTTTCGTAATTTTTTTGGTATTTGGCATTTTAGTGTTTAGCTCAGTGGTCGCCAACCTAGATGTATTGAGCACCTTCGGTAATTGTAGAAAGTACAGTGAGCTACTTTTTTTTTTTTTTGAATGTACAGTGTTTTTGGGGCTTCGGTGTGGTATAGGACGCTATCATACAGAACCTAATCACGACCTAAGAAACTATCCTTAATAAACGTTCCGAAGAATGTCGTTTGGCATGCAAATAGCCCTTCATAATATCATTGTCCTGCGTAAATTTCACGACCCCATTATTTGGAAAACAGATTTCAATTTTTTGGGGCCTTGGTTTGGTATAGGACGCTATCATACAGGACCTAATCAAGACCTAAGAAACTATCCTTAATGACCGTTCCGAAGAATGTCGTTTGGCATGCAAATAGCCCTTCATAATATCATTGTCCTGCGTAAATTTCACGACCCCATTATTAGGAAAACAGATTTCAATTTTTTGGGACCTTGGTTTGGTATAGGACGCTATCATACAGGACCTAATCAACACCTAAGAAACTATCCTTAATGACCGTTGCGAAGAATGTCTTTTGGCATGCAAATAGCCCTTCATAATATCATTGTCCTGCGTAAATTTCACGACCCCATTATTAGGAAAACAGATTTCAATTTTTTTGGGCTTTGGTTTGGTATAGGACGCTATCATACAGGACCTAATCGAGACCTAAGAAACTATCCTTAATGATGGTTCCGAAGAATGTGGTTTGGCATGCAAATAGCCCTTCATAATATCATTGTCCTGCGTGAATTTCACGACCCCATTATTAGGAAAACAGATTTCAATTTTTTTGGACTTTGGTTTGGTGTAGGACGCTATCATACAGGACCTAATCAAGACCTAAGAAACTATCCTTAATGACCGTTCCGAAGAATGTCGTTTGGCATGCAAATAGCCTTTCATAATATCATTGTCCTGTGCAAATTTCACGATCCCATTATTAGGAAAACAGATTTCAATTTTTTGGATTTTGGTTTGGTATAGGACGCTATCATACAGGACCTAATCAAGACCTAAGAAACTATCCTTAATGACCGTTCCGAAGAATGTCGTTTGGCATGCAAATAGCCCTTCATAATATCATTGTCCTGCGTGAATTTCACGACCCCATTATTAGGAAAACAGATTTCAATTTTTTTGGGCTTTGGTTTGGTATAGGACGCTATCATACAGGACCTAATCGAGACCTAAGAAACTATCCTTAATGACCGTTCCGAAGAATGTCGTTGGGCATGCAAATAGCATGAAATCTCTTCAATTTTGGGAGATATCGAGATTTTAATAAAACGAAGCAATTTTACTTAATTTGGAGATGTAATTTTTCTGATACAAAGGAAGTCTAACATTTTGTAACTTCTTTAAACATTTTTTTTGTTTTGGAAATTTGAATTTTTCAAATGAGAGAAGAATGTAGAGACCGAATTGAAAAGGACTGACGTATGTTAACGTTTGTCGTAGAAACTTTAGACCAATTTGTCGAAACAGGTTTTTACTTTTTCCCATAAGTTCTCTATTAGTTTATTGCAGTACTGTAAAATAATTCTAACCCAGGCAACTAAGGGTCAACATTTTACGAATGAATAAACAATCATTTCTTTAAAAATGCCTCCTCTAACTCAAAAAGAACAAGATAATGCCTTAAGACTTCTTCGCGAAATTCAGACTAGAGGGGACACCTATTACACTTTTGGTTTGCGTTTTAGCAACACTTATTGATGGTAGTTATTAGCTGTTGTTTTCACTGCAAAACTCGCGACCTATGCCTATTCCAAAATTTAATTAATAAGCTTAAAACATTCAACAATTTTAGTGAAAAGTTTTGATTACCAAGCGCTTATATTATAAAATAAATCTGTGTTGCTGAACTGAAGGTAGACAGGCAATTTCGAATAAAATTTATTTCTAAATTTGTCGGTAGCAATTTTCAAAATAGACAAAAAAAGAGGGTAATCAAGCGGCCGAAAGTGACTTGCAGAAAACATCCACCAAAATGAAGTAAGTAGAAAAAAAAAATAATTGTAAAGGTATATATGCGTCAGTTGATTAATTTAAAACCGAGAAATTAAAGTTTGAGACTTTGGACAACTTTGTTTTGCTGGATTGTAGTAATCCTGTGCCGCATGAACAGAGTTTCGAATAAAGTGTGCTATACATGCACCATCTTTATTTATCTGGCTTCTTATAATTAGTATATTAGTGTAGATCCTCATGACTTATTAAAGTATTGAGATTTTCCCTAATATAAAAAATGCATTGCCAAATATACAGAGCAGGAACTGTTAAAATATTTATTTTTTTAAAGAAGGGTTTGCATGGCTCTCTATATCCAGCTTTAACAATTACGCGTACAGCCGCCTTTTGAATTTTAAAGATAATTTGCCATTGCGGTGCCTTGCCCCAAAACAGAACGCTATAACTAATTAGGCCCTGAAAGTATCCCATATATGCGCAACGCAAGACTTCTTGTGAACATGTAGTCGATAGTTTTCGCGAGAGATAAACCACACTGGACAATTTTTTGGCAAGGCAATCAATCTGATGTTTCCATGTCAATTTTGGGTCTACAATTACTCCAAGAAACTTATAAGTATTGTTTTCGCTAGTAAAATTTTTCCTTAGTATAAAATCAATCCTCTCCGTTTTCGAGAAGACAGTCCGTTAGAGGCAAACCAATTCTCAGCACTTTTTAATTTGATTTGGATTATGTTATTAAAATGCTCGGAAGCCTGGTGATCTTTAGAACCAAGAAAATTTTGTACTAATATTTTTTTCTAAAGTTGGTGGGTTCTCAGAAATGCCCACCCCCGTACAATGTTCTGTAGCAGTTATTGATATTCTAAATCAGCTGTCGAAGAAATTATTTATTACTCAAATAGTATCAACTAGTAAACGAGCATATTTCCTTCATTCCAAAAACTACGTATTGGCAATAACTGCAACGTTGTGACTTAGTGAAAATGGGTGCACTTCAATGTTGCTGCTCTCCCAAAAATTTTTCCATGTTGCATTATAAACAGAGAACTAAAAGTGTAGCGGTTGGCTGATTTACATGGATGAACGAATGATTGCCGTTGGAAATTGAGATGTAACTTGGATTGCTCTTAAAAACTTTATCATCGTCAGTCCAATTCACTTACAGAACGACAAGATTATATTATATTATACAAGTTTTGATGTAACTTTTGTGTTAAGTTATTATCTAACTTATTCATCAGCAGTTTTCACTAGATCTTACATGGGTTATTTAGTAAAGAAAAACATAGTATGAATAGTTGATTTTTCTATGGCATAAATGATGATGGATGACGGAATGGATATCACCAAGTCGGAACTCATACACGCTATATCGGGTGCAAAAAATGGGAAAGCACCAGGACCAGATGGAATACAAATAGAGGTTTTAAAAATGTTGAAGGAAGATAGGACTCTTACACTTCTATTAAGCTTGCTCAACTGCATGTACAAGACCGGAGTAATCCCTAAAGACTGGCTCAAGTCAACCTTCGTTGCTATACCAAAGAAGGCTAATTGTAAATACTGTAAAGATTACAGAACAATCAGTTTAATGAGCCATGTATTAAAGTTGTTCCTGAAAATCGTTCATTCCAGAATATACAGCAAGTGTGAGGAAAACATTGGCAGGTCTCAGTTTGGTTTTAAAAGCGGTTTCGGTACAAGGGAGGCGCTGTTTAGCGTCCAGGTTCTCTTACAACGATGCCGGGACGTAAACGTAGATGTATATGCCTGTTTCGTAGTCTACGAGAAGGCATTCGACACTGTTCAACACGATAAATTAATAGCTATACTGAACGATATAGGTCTGGACGGACGGGACGTTCGGATAATAGCCAACTTGTACTGGAATCAGACAGCTGATATTAGAATTAACGGCCAGACATCTGAAGAAGTGCCCATTATGAGAGGGGTTAGACAAGGCTGTGTGCTCTCCCCCCTTCTGTTTAACTTATATGCAGAAAAAATTTTCAGAGAAGCCGTCGAAGACCGAACAGAGGGTATAATTGCTCATGGAATAGTCATCAACAATCTAAGATAGGCGGACGACACGGTCCTACTAGCAACAGATAAAGATGATCTACAGACACTGTTATCAGCGGTAACAGACCGCAGCCAACAAATGGGTCTACGACTAAATATAAAGAAGACCAAATGGATGGTTGTCAGCAAAAACAAAAATATAGCTGACAACTTAACAGATTTTAGCATAAATAGAGAAATAGTGGAAAGAGTACAATAATACAAATACCTGGGCTGCTGGGTGAATGAAGAATGGGATCTAACTCAAGAAATCAAAAGCAAAATAGAGCAAGCTAGAACATCATTTAAGAACATGCAGAAAGTGTTAACCAACAGAGCTCTAAGAATTCCCCTAAGAATACGCATATAGCGTTGCTATGTCTTCAGCATATTGTTCTATGGGATGGAAGCATGGACCCTCACTGAGGTAATGTGTAGGAGGATTGAGGCTTTCGAAATGTGGGCTTACCGAAGAATGCTGAAGATATCATGGATGGACAGAGTGACGAATGAAGCGGTTCTACAGCGTATGAATAAAGAAAGAGAGGTGCTTAATATCATAAAAAGAAAAAAGCTGGAGTACTTTGCCCACGTAATGAGAAATCCGAAATATGAATTGCTTCATATAGTCATTCAAGGAAAAATAGAGGGAAAGCGTGGTCCTCGTCGCCGAAGAACATCGTGGCTCAGGAATCTTCGCCAGTGGTATGGAGTAAGCACTACAACACTGTTTAGGTCTGCTGTGGACAAAGTGAAGATCATGCGACTGATCGCGAATGTTCTGGGAGGACACGGCACTTGAAGAAGAAGAAGAATAATGATGGCAATTTAGATTTACGAAGTCCTGGTACTTTCACCAGTGAGTTCCATTGTCCTGTTCCCGAATTTGTTCGGTTCGGATTGGAAATTGAATACGGCGTAATGACGTCGAAAACAGTGTAAAATGACGTCAAAAACAGTGTAAAATAACGTCAAGTTAAAACTTTAGTCAAACCATTAAAATCGAAACATCGCCAACCATCGAAATGTATTATAGGTAATATGCAATTTTGGTTTCCTATGTGAATTGTCAACGCACCATGTTGTGAATCCAAATTAAAAATGACAGCATCCCAAAGCAGTAATTTTCTATTAGTTAATAGGGCCAAATTAATATTTACAAAATCCATAATAGCATCGCCAACAAATATCGCAGCAACTCTCATAGCAATACTAAATATAAGCCAGGTAGGTGTAGTAGGTAGGTATTAAAACAAAACAGAGTACCTAATATCTATGTATCCATTAACAATAATTCCCTAGTTTGGATACATGTTTAACTAATTTATTAATAATGAAATTCTACCATTATTTAGAATAATTTATTGCAGTATGTTTTGCCATTTCCAGGGTGGACTCTAGTAATAAATTAATAAAATGCATAATTACAAAATAACATTATATTTATGTTAGTTTTTGGATGTAATAATGAAAAAGTAACAGGCATGGGCGTACCTAGCTAGTGGCATAGCTGCCCCTTTTCCCTAAGGGTAAATAACGACATTTTATAAAATGTCAGTTATGATCTCAATTGAAATCGCAAAAAAACTTTTTGCGGGATACATATAAATGATGTGAAATGTTAGACATTCTGCGGGTTGCCGACCGGCACTTTAGTAGTTGAAATAAGGCACTGTATTGCTGGGCAAACAAATCTGTGACAACGAAAGGAATGCGGACAAAAAAATGCTATATTGCCAAATTTAACTACAAAAAATCACTAGTTCTAGAAAAGAAGTGGTATTAATGATAAATAAAATTCGTCCGCTCCACAAACAATTCTTTATTTTATAATATTGCGTCATCAACCAGACATGTTTCGAGAGACACAGCTCTCATCATCAGTGGTCATTAAAATGGGGGGAATTTAATACAGAATTAAATGTAATCTATATGTTTGAATCTGGAATACAATAATAATAAAACGCTACAGGTGTGTTATCACTTATGATTGATACTGGACTCACCATTTGTGAAAAAAAAAAACATTTTATGAAAACTTAAATATTAAAATTTTAGTAAGTTCTATGAGGAAAGTATTATTATAACTCTTTTAATTTACCAACATTACATTGTTGTGCAAATTTAAATCTATATTTATTCTTAGTCTTCATCTTATTTCGAATTTTAAAATTCACAATGAATTGCGTGATAGCGATAGATATAAAATGGCGAATATGGTATATACAACGAAGATACCACATTCGTCATTTTATATCTATCGCTAACACGCAATTCATTGTGAATTTTAAAATTCGAAATAAGATTAAGACTAAGAATAAATATAGATTTAAATTTGCACAACAATGTAATGTTGGTAAATTAAAAGAGTTATAATAATACTTTCCTCATGGAACTTACTAAAATTTTAATATTTAAGTTTTCGTAAAATGTTTTTTTTTTCACAAATAGTATAATAATAATATAATAATAACGTTTTATTATTGCACTGGCAGGACATAATGATCAAGTCCTAAAAATTCATCGCTTGCAATTAAAATTGACCGATTCCGCCTTAGCCAGTTTTACTTGTCTAAGTTTTCTTCAAATAGATTTGTTCAATATGTGTTTAATTGGCTGCTTAAAAGCAGCTCTTAGCTAAAAGATGGACACTTACTACGTTTCAATCTTAGAACAGTTAAACGAAGCAATAATAGAAAAAAGAGGAGGAAAATTGACAAAAGGTGCCTTGCTCGAGTATACATCAAGCGTCCCAAAAATGAAACAATTTCGGCATATTTTTGCGGAATTAAAAACACCCTATTGTACCCCGAAACATTTATAATTTCTTTACTGCCAAACTAAAACAATATTAAATAGCAACCTAGACCACCATGCAGAGATTCAATTTTAATATCTACATTTACGTAAAAGCTCCAACAACATGCCGTTATTTTGAGAGGAACAGTCTTAGTCGTAAATGTGGTATTTTAATTCGAGTCATAAAAGAGTTAATCGTCCTAATTATTACACTTGTACATGAGTTTCGCCTGTTTGTAACTTGAGATGCACTAGCGGAATGTTTAAAAGGTTGTACATATTTTTTTAATTGCAGCATTTTAATGTTGTTGGATGCATATTTAAGTAAATCTACATTATAATGTTGTAATGCTTATACAAGATGTTTAAAGTCGGAAGAAAATTTTGTTTCTATGGGAAAATTATATTTTTTATTTGAACTAGCATTCTCCCACAAAAATAAATAAAAATTAAATTATAAAAATGATTTTGACAATCAGAATGAAATACCTAGAATAGAAATGTCTTCAATTCAGGGGGAACTGCGACATGAGTACGACTTTCGATCTTTCATGATTGAAGTTTCCTGTGAACCATTTGATAGTGTTTGCTGGTGTCTAAGTTCCTTTCCCAGTCCCTCTTGTTAATTAACTTCTTCTTCTGAAAGTTATATGTTTTCTTAGTTTCGTCACTATCTGTTTGATCAGATCTTGATACTCTCATCTCCAGCTCCCCCCTGCTCTCTTTATCACCAAGTGCAGAGGTGTGAGATTCGACTCATGATTTTTAGTGCCCTAGTTCGACACGTTCTCATAGCCCCAGTATTGAATATGCATGATAGTCTTTGTACCCTATCAAGTTTTCTCCATGCCACATAGGTTATGATAAGTATCACAATGTTGGTGTAAATGCATCGAAGTATTTTGGGTTTACAGCCCCAAGTCTTGCCTGCCAGATGACTGCATACCATCAGAGTTTCTGTTGCTAGATATTTTACTTCAGACTTCTGATCAATGACTTCACCATTAGGGTTAATTGGTGTCATCTCTCTTTCAAGTGAGTGGTATAATTGCGGTTTTTGCTGAATTTATGCTCAGCCCTACAGCATTGCTCGGTTATCCGGAGACCCTTTGTCACACAAGGTGTCTTCAAATTTGCCCATAGTTACTATGACAATATCGTCAGCATATCCTAGACATTCTATGCCTTGATGTGTCCGTTTATACAGTAGTTCGTCTACGACCAGGCTCCACATTAAGGGGGAGGTTAGTCTTCCTTGAGGCGTGTCGCGAGTTGTTCTGACAGTAGTGGTTTGGTCTGCCACTTTTGTCTCAGATGTTCTTGTTCTAGTGATACGTTTTCAATCAACAAAGATTCAGCTAGCAACTTCTTGAAATCAAACGAAAACATGTGTCTAATAGCTTGAATAGCTTTAAGATTGGCATATCCCACCTGAAGCTTTAACAATACATCATCAGACGAAAAGACAAAAAAACTCTGAGAGCATTGTTGTTCACTCTTTATTATTGATTTGAATTTTCTTTTTGTGGGGTTAGTTTTTACGTTGTCTATTAGATTTTCTCAGGACTAGTTCACCTATCCTCGTAGATCAAATTCGTAAGATATTCTAAGAATCTTATTTGCGAAAACGTATTAATTTGATTTGTAATTCCAATCGCAAGTTATAGCGACTATTTTACACCACGTAATTTTATTTATCATGGAGAGAATATGAGCTCTAAAGAAAATAAAAGGCTAATAATACAGGTTAATGGGCCTCGGAAACAATTCCTAGAACGAAATAAGTAATTTTTGTTGTTTTGCTGTCGTCGACCCAATTATACGCTACAGGTAACAACGGGCAGCGCGTTGTAGGTATGCTGACAAATAAGTATTTCACAGCAATGGCAATTTTTCGTGTGTTGCTGGTGGCATGGCGTTAAGTAAGCTATTATTCTTTGTAGAATTAAGAAAAAGATAGAAGTACTCGTACAACGTAGTTAACGAGGCTGAACGATTCGTATCAAAGCGAGCACAAAAAATTGGGAGAAACTCCTATAAATAATATTTCTCCATATATTGCTCCTTTGTCCTTTCACTTGGTTATACAGGGTGACCAGGCAACACACGTTCAATTTCAACGCCTCGGCCCCATACCATAATGTTATAGTTAATGGTGGAGTACAGCAGCGCATAGTAGACCGAGAGCAGCGATTTTCTATCCATGTAATTGCGCAGTGAATTTAAAACATATATGTTTTTCCTCAGTTTGCCACAAACGCAGTCAATATGGGTCGTCCAACTTAGCTTCGCGTCAACCCCTAACAATTTTGCGGAGTCTGACCATGGCAATACTGCGTTATTAAAGTTTATATTAAAATTTAAGTTAAAATTTGATGCCCTTCCATACCTACCCAAATTTAGTGCAACTGTTTTCTCGAAGTTAATGATCAATCGATTCCTCCGACATCACTCCTGAAACTCTTCCAGAGTTTCATCGATCTTATATTTCAAAGCTTCAGGATCCTTGTCAAAGAGTAAAATTGTTGTGTCGTCGGCATACATATACAGCAAGCCATTCGTAATATTTGCTGAAAGATCATTAATGTATACCAAAAAGAGGAGTGGAACAAGTATACTGCCCTGGGGTGTTCCTGAGTCCATTTGATGAAAATCCGATAAAACTGGTTCGACTCTGACTGCTATTTGCCTATTGGTCAAATAAGACCTTATCCAGGTGTTGATTTGTCCACGCAAGCCCACATTTTCCAGCTTTCTGCAACGAAAATCCCGATCAACGACGTCAAAAGCATTCGACAGGTCGAAGAGAAGGGCAACGATACAGTAACTTTGATCACTCAAGTCGTGCACTTGCTGTATAAACTTATATGTGCATGTCTCAGTTGAAAACCGCTTCCTAAATCCGTGTTGACACTCACTTAAAATTCTACATGAATTAAGAAACCCAAAAATTCTCTCTGAAATTACCTTCTCAATGATCTTCGACAGCGTGCTCAAGAGAGAAATTGGTCTGTCATTTTCAATAGCATTTGGATCACTTTTTTTGAAGACCGGAACGATAACTGCGCTTTTTAGCTGCTCAGGGAAAACACCACTCTGAACCGACACATCGGCATGGAATTATTCCTAGAATCTGCTGTCTTCGTTAATAAGTTCAGTCTCTGGAGACCCTAATGCCTTGAGGATTTGAGTGTTAACGGCTGAATACGAATTGATATGAATACACTATGCATAGTATTAATTATTACCCAAGTGATATACAATTAATAAAAAATATCTACTACAATCAAACGGCAGTAGTTCGCGTTGGGGACATCGAGACTGATGAAGTCAAAATTCAAAAAGGAGTTCGTCAAGGCTGCGTTCTATCCCCACAACTGTTCAATACTCTCAGTCTGTATTTCAAAAAGCTCTTTACTGCCATAATGACGGAGAGTGCAGAAGATCTTCAAACCCTGTTGGAAAGAGTCAGTCGAGAGTGTGAAGAGGTGGGAAAACTAAAATGATGGTCATAAGCAAAAACCAAAATATTAACCCTATTCTCACAGTAAATGGAAACCGAATAGAGCAGGTCCAAAAATACAAATATCTCGGCTCTGTCATAAATTCTGAAATGGACCCTGATCAGGAAATTAAGATCAGAATTGAAATAGCTCGAAAGGCATTTATGAAATATTCCACAATGCTTACAAACAGAAATCTAAATCTTGGCATCAGATTGAGATTCGTGGAGTGTTATGTGTGGTCAGTGTTAATGTACGGAGTGGAAACTTGGACGCTAAAGACTCAAATGATTAAAAAGCTTGAAGCATTTGAGATGTGGCTCAACAGGCGCATTCTGAAGATATCTTGGACTGATAGGATAACCAACGACGAAGTGTTGAGACGCATCGGCCGAAAACGAAAACTGCTCACAATCATTAAGATAAGAAAAACATCGTACATAGGACACATATTACGCAATGACAAATATCTACTGTTACAAAATATTATGCAGGGCAGAATTGAGGGGAAGAAGGGTATCGGCAGAAAGAGAAAATCCTGGCTCCGAAACATTAGAGAGTGGACAAATCTCAGCGTTGGAGAACTGTTCCATGTTGCAAAAGACAGAGAAGAATTTAGAAAAGTGGTCGTCAACCTTCTGTGAGAAGACGGCATGAAAAGAAGAAGAAGTAATAATTATCAGACTGACAGATGGCTTGGTAGTTTGGGGCCAGTTGCGTGGTGTCCACGATCGCCAGATCTGAGATCCTTAGAGTTTTTGGTTTGGACATTGTTTAAAATCAAAGTATTCGAGAAGCTGACTTAAACGATGTTTACTTTATTAGTTTCTTCAGGTACATTATCAAACCAAATCGTCTCCTGCTCAATAACGTCTCATGTTCAATTTTTCTAGGAAAAGAAAATTGAACGCCTGTGTTGAACAGGAGACGATTTAGTTTGATAATGTACCTGAAGAAGGCAATGGTGCATTGCCGAAACGTTATTGTTGTCTAACATGTGAAATAAGAATTGATTCATTTGCAATGTGTTTTTAATTAGAACCTCATCCTAAGAAAAAATGCATTATATGAAATAATAAAGACGGGTTTAAGAAAAAAAATACATATTTCAATTTATTATTTGCATAAAAACAATGTTTAAATAGAATTTCAATCTTAATTGTAATAATTGTTTCATGATCGTCGTGAAATTCCTGCTTGACCTGTATATAGTTAGGTTGGTCGAAAGTCTTGGAGAGAGAGTCACAAGTTAAACCACCATGTGTAGGTACATAAACTTTTTGAAACAGCATTTTTAAGCACAAAGCCCTTTTTATACTTTAAAAAAACCCCTATTTATAGAAAAGTATAGTGTTAGATAAAGAACAAAAATACCAAATGCCGCGAATTCCACTATAATCCCTTGAAAAAGTTATTCATTAGCAAACTGAAACAGACTATTTCGCTGGCTCAGTGAGAAATAATTCAGGAAGTAGTCGAGGAAACCGAAAAAAGGATTTACATCTGACAAAGAGCCGGGGATCCAAAGGAACTTTTTAGAAAATTAAATGCTAAAGCTAAATAAAAGTACGCTCTAGTAGAAATTAAATGTACAGCTTTGTAGAAAAAATTTCAGTATATAGTGTATCTTGTTTCCTGCAGCGAGCAGGATGGTTCTTACTATTATTATATGGTGGAATAAGCCACATCTAGCGTGTGAGGAGGCAAGTGAACTTTATTTCTTGTTGTTTTGCCCGGGATCCATCTCTTGTCTGTTGGAATTTGGAATCCATTTAGACCTCGTAATTGAACGCTTTCTAGATGAATAGAGAGTCCAGTTTCAGATCCCTTCGTTAGACACAACCTGCGGGCTTGCCCCACTGTCATCGTTATCGCTTTGTTTTCCCAATAGCAAGTCAATACATTGAAGTACAAAATACAACTCTAGTCTATCTTAAAAGAACTCCATGGGAAGAACTATTTAGATGATGAAGAAAATTAATGAAGCATTTTCATAGTATTTTTCGGCGGTTTTTTTTATAAAGGTTAAATAAAATAAATTAAAATATTCTACAAAGATAAGGAAGAGTTTTTTTTTTTTTTTTATTGTCTATACATGTCATTACCAAAAAAGGTTTACACAAGTCATAGTAAATATTAAAATATTACATAACACAACATAAAACATAGAAATGTATATAACTTAATCAAAACAGAAAGTCAGTGCTGAGGAATTCATCAATGGAGTAAAAAGCCTGGTCAATTAAGTAGTTTTTTAATCTATTTTTGAACATTGCAAGGCTCAGTGTTTTCAAACTATCTGGCAAATGATTATAGCATGTGGGACCATAATAATTTACAGAATTTCTGCTTCTACCCAACCTCATATATTCAGGAAGAATGTCATTTTTTTTCTGGTATTGTGGTTGTGAACTTCATCACGCCTTATGTACAGATTGTAATTATTTTTCACATACATAATTGAATTGTAGATATAGAGACACGGGAGTGTAATTATTTTACATTCTTTAAATTTAGGTGTGACATCCTCTCTAAACTTTAAATCTGTCATTATTCGAACCTGTCTTTGGATTGCGAATTCCCGACTAGCATGACAAGAGTGTCCCCAAATTGACAAAGCATATGAAGCCACACTGTGAAAAAGGCCAAAATATGCTGATTTCCAAACATTAAAAGAGACTTCACCCTTCAAGCTTCGCAACATGAACACAACCTTAGACAACTTGGCAATGGTAACCTCGACATGACCCGCCCAGGTTAGCTTTTGGTCCAAAGTGACACCCAAAAACTTTACCAGACCATCAGAAACAGCAACATCCGTCTCACATAATGTAAATATTTTAGTAGCTGTTTTATTGGCATTCATACAGAGTTTGTTAGCTGCACACGAGTCAGCAGCCCTCGACTGTGAATTAATCATACTTGAGGCCAGAACATCACTCGACAGTTCAACATCGACAATAGTTGAATCGTCTGCAAACAATGTCAGGTCAGAGCATGGCAGATGTAGCGGTAAATCATTAATGAAAATCAAAAACAATAGAGGTCCGAGCACCAAGCCCTATGGGACTCCACAAGAGCTCAACAAGGGCTGAAAAGACTTTGACTCAAACATCGTTACAACATTCCTACCAGTGAGATAGGAACTCAGCAAACGAATCGAATTCGCACTCATACCCAACAAGATATCGTGTGAGACGCAATCAAACGCCTTTGTTAAATCAAGAAAAGAAGCCCCCACAAGCCTTCTACTCTCAAAAGCGGTTATAACGCTATTTATAAAGTTTTCTATAGCTGAAACGGTGTTAAGTTTCGGTCTAAATCCAAATTATTTCGGAGAAAATAAATTATTTCTTTCAAAATAGTTGGCTAATTGTTGAAAGAGTATCTTTTCAAAAATTTTGCCTAGAACAGGCACTATAGAAATAGGGCGATAGTTGTTCAATTCATCTGGAGATCCTTTTTTGAATAACGGTATAATTTTGCTAAATTTCAGACAACTCGGAGCTTGGCTATAGTCCTACAATACCTAGAGGAGTAGTAAGAGAGTGTTTTCATAAGTATTTCTCTGCATTTGCAAAAGAAGTAATTCGTCTCAAATATCTGCTGATCGCCGCCACTGTTACATTATGTGCCAAATAACTCATAAAAGTATTACCACTAGTAGTTCTGCTAAACAATTCGAGTTATTGCTCTTGTACTGTGTGGCAAACGAATCTGTAACAGCGAAAGGAATTCGGACAAAAAACCGTTTAAGCAAGAAGGAGTATTTATTTGAAAATCGATTTTTACAATTACATATAATGCTCAGCATTTTTAAGGGTTTGTTAGTTTTATTCTTGTTTCATAACTAAAATTTTTACCACTGAATATTAAAATAGGGAAAAAAATTATGATCTTTTTGGATCATAGCTGCACCACTGCCCTTTTAAAGGTTACTGATGATATATTAGAAGCTACAGATCGTGGTGAGCTTACCGCACTTGTCTTGTTGGATTATTTTAAAGCTTTTGACAAACTAAATCATCAGTTGCTTTTGGCTATTTTAAAATATCTTGGTTTTAGCAGTGATGCTTGCCTTTTGATAAAAAGTTATCTTACGAGACGACTGCAGTCTGTGAAATTAAATGGACAAGTATCCAGTCGGATGGGGATTTCCAGTGGTGTTCCACAGGGATCTATCCTGGGGCCGCTTTTTTTCATCCTTTATACATCTCAGCTTTGTACCTACCTAAAACATACACATTTACACCTTTACGCTGATGATTCACAGATTTACCTATCTTTCAAGCCAGAACAATAAACTTAATGAGGACCTTGGATTGTTGGTGGATGCTTCTGCTAAACATTGTTTGGAGCTAAATCCGAGGAAGTGTCAGCTGCTGATCTTTGGACGTACATCTATAAGAAATCAATATTCAAACCGCCTAAAAATTATCGTTGGTACAGATTTGAGTACTTCCCCGCAATTTTTGCCGCCCCTCTTGGAATACGGAGTAAAATTGAATCATCCAGTGGCAGAGTGGCGTTATTTTACCAAACCAGTGAATAACTTTTCATTAATTTTAATTTTTTAGTAACACATACATGTTTATTAATTATCACTAAACTTTTCCAACGCACGCCGCTGGAAATTTTATGAATGAAATCAGCTATGTTTTATTACAACTTCATCCCCCTTCCCGACGCAGCGCTGCTACAGATCCGTTTGCCACACAGTAATATAATTTACTTATTCACCTGCATGCTATACTAAGTATGTGTGCCACTATTCTATTTATTTTTTTGTAGCGAAGGCACTGACAAAAAAGTTGGTAGTATCCACTAAACTAATACTTAAAAATACATTAGACGTATATTTCCTGGCACCTAATAATAACTAATTAATGTATTCCTTTTTGTTAAAAAAATAATTATCTAGAACATTAAGACTTCTGGAAAATTAAATTGTATTTTTGGTGAACGGCTCTATGACTATTATTATTTGTATTATTATCCTTTGTCTGACATATGTGATCTCATTTTGTTCTTGCAATTTTGTTTAACAACCCTTCAATACAGCAGCCGTTGTGTTGTTATTGGAATTGTTACCAGTGGCGGCTTGTCCTATGAAGCAAGTGACGCTTCACCTAAATAATCAGTAAAATTAATAATATTTAAGTATTTAGTTAAAAAAAGATTTTACTACTATCTTCATGTCTTTACTTGTATTCATGATTGAGTTGTTTGGTCGACGATAGTTCAAAGATTACTGCCTCGAATGATTAGTCATAAAACATTTCATGACTAAAAATATCCCTACCACTAACTTCCACCTGCAGGATTCCGCGGACTTAATAACGTCCTCAGGTCTGATAATGGTCATAATATATGACGAAATGTCACTGATAAAGTAGTGTGTTAATATCGCTATACCCTAATACATGACAAACAATAGATCGAAAAATTTAACTACGAGGGGCGTTTACTTAGTAACGCATTTATTTTTTTAGTAATCTCAAATCGTTTCAATTTTTAATAAATCTAATATAAGAAAGACAAAGGTTGCAAGTGCCACTACCGTTTTAAGGAATGTCGTGAAAACGATAACAAAAAATGATAAGGAACGATGGTCCAATCACAATCACAATCAACAAGACTTTTCATGGCTATAATGGCTCGATACAATCTATTGAAACTAACTATCTATAAGTTCAACGTGCCTTGGAGCATCTCGAGGAAAACTGTCCGATTTATGGCAGAATATTGTTTGTTTTTAACTTAATACCTACAAATTATTCTAAATATTGTATTTTCGACAAAGATTAATAGACTACCACCCGATAGTCGTGATTTGTCTCTAATTAGTATCATTTTATTTATAACATTGTGAGTAAACGTGAGTTTCCTCTCATTATATTTTTTTCATCTGTTTTCCGAGCTATCCTCAAAAATCAAGCAAGGAACAACGCTTTAAAGTTGAAATCTACGAGGGTCATTCAACCACCCTCGGCTAGTCATGCCTACGCCGCCATTACGTTTTTGCCAGTATCGTTTGTGTGTTCACATTACTTTGTTTGTCGCCAGGTCAATCAATAATCCTGTGGATTACGAATTGCACTCAGTTATGCAGTTCTAAGCGCAAAAAAAGTTGGTCCTGCTGAAATTAACGACAGCTTGTTGAAGTGTTACTTCTTTAATGAAGGAAGGTTAAACGTCCATGATGGAGAATGATGGAAGCGGCCTATTGTCGTGAAGTTGATCAGGAAATTCGGCAAAACAAACGCCTGACTATTAACAAATTTCATCCGAAACTTTCGGAAGTTTTAAGGTCACTATAGTTTAAGAAATTGTTGCTGACAAAAATGTTGTGGTGTGGTGTTTGGCACATTCATTGTCAATTTTGGAGCGCTATGAGAAGGCTGGATAAGTTCTTGAATCACATTATTACCGATGATGAAGAAAACTCCCCGACAAGACCGTGGAAATTCAAACAAGTTTTGTACGTTTTTACAATTATTATTGAGATGCCGTACTTTGTGCAGTTCAGCCTTGTCATATAGTATGAATGCATTTTCTATGCAGTAAATTTTATTAATATGGTTCAACATACTTTCATATTTAATTCCCACCCGTAAAATATATTCCATGTTATAATAATAACCCATAAATTATTTATGCGTTTCTATCACTATCTTTATTACTTCCTCAGATGTTAAACAGAACCGATTTTTATTATGTTAAGTGTACTTATATTGATGATTTATCGTTTCGTATTCATGTACTAAATAGATTAAACAAAAATAATGATCTCTACTTTGAAAAATAAATTTTAGTGTCCATTTTTACACCACAGCATTTCTTTGACGTTTACTGTACCAGCAGTTTGTTTTCAGCTTCGTGTATAATTCAGTGCATATTTCATGATGTTAACTAGGCAAGGATTGTGTTGAATTTACACAGTGTGGTCCAATTTATAACTGCAGGACTTCATCAAATGATAGTTACCGTTTTCGGGATGCAGCGTGATAAAATTTTTGGCAAAAAGTATAATATTTGGTTGCCAAAACAACTGTCAAACATCTGGCATCACACTTAATTTATTGCAAATTGAATAACCCATACTTTTCAAAGAAAAAACAATTTTTTTTTTTAAACGGCACACCGTTTTTGAAGTACTGAAGTTTTTCTTAGGCAATATTGGGCCATGAACATTGCCCAATAAATTTATATTTAATGAAATATCCTAGGACTACGTCCGAACCAAAACGAGGGTGGAGAGAACGCTTATGTTACTCAGCCGACAAACTTCAATTGGACATAAACTTCGAAGTACGCAGGATGGACCGAGAGGTTATTCGAGATGTAGACTTGCCAATGTATACATTTGTTATACCTTATGATGGCCAATAAATATTATTATTATTATTTTTTTTTTCACGATTAGTTCAGTTATTCTAGGTGGCCGGAATTATTGAAATTCAAGACTTACCCAGTTCTACGGATTATTCGGGTCGTTCCCAAGACAGCTGTTTTGCAGCAATCGTCGGCGATGCTGTCCTGGAGCCCCAGAAGTAATAGCGATTGAACAAAGGACTTCTCGACAAGAGGTTATTACAAACGGCAAAATTTTCACTTCATTTTGTTCATATATTGATTTTATTTCGTACGCTAAATCTATATATTTGTCTATTTTCTCTGCTACCGTTTTGCTTATATTATGATCCAAGGGTACCGCCACGTCTAGTATAAAGCATCTATTAGTACAATGTCAGGACGATTGTGATCTACTTTGCGTACTGTAAGGATGTCCAGATTCCAGTATATTTTAAACTCATTGTTTTCAAGCACAGCAGTAGGTTTGTAAGCGTAGTAAGGAGGAATATTGTTCAGTAATTTTTCTGACTTACAGATATTTAAGTCAATTATTTTGGCCACGTTGTCATGGCGTTCGGTGTACTGGGTGGGTGCCAAAACTGTGCAGCCAGAACTCAAATGCTGTATGGTTTCTTGGACTGCGTGACACAGCCTACATTTGTCATCTAGTAATTTTTTCTTCAGCACTGCTTTTCTATATCCCTTAGTTGGCACCACTTGGTCCTGGATGGCACTCATAAACCCTTCCGTTTCACCTGATAGTTGGCCATTATGTAAATATGCCACTGATTTTTGTTTATCCACACATTGGCTGTTGATATGAATTTTCTATGCAAGGGTTTTTGTTTCAGATATTCAATTTTTTCTGTGACAGTCAATGTACACTCAAAATTTGTGTTGTCATTCAATTGCAACGGTGAATACATATCCACATGTTGCATAGTACGGTGTAATGGTGTATCTTTGTTGATGAAATATTGTTTTAACTTTTGTTTCTCTTTGTTACAGGTTTCTTCGATGTTGCACAATCCTCTGCCACCACTGGACCTAGGGAGATAAAGCCTGGTTACTGAGGAATTGGGATAGTGCATTCTGTGTTTCGTAAGAATTCTTCGTGTACTTCTGTCCGTAAGTATAACTCAGCGCAGGGACAGCTCAGGTATTGATTGCGATAAACTTTTCTTTTGAAGGTAGGTGAGTATTGGCGATCTTTGTGGCCCGTCTCAAGTACATATCTGTGACTTTTTGTTTCATAGTAGTGTTATCTATTTTTCCTCGTTGCAGCATGCCCAAATATTTATAGGGTTCATCCAAAGTCTTTATTTCAACATTATCCATTAGTCGCATATTAGGTTCTTGCGACAATTTACCTTTAATGTAGTGAGCCACAGCACATTTTTCCAAGCCGAACTGCATCTTAATCGATTGTGTGAATGAAGATACAAGTTCTAGCATGCTCCGCAAATGCTGTCGATTTCCTGCGAAGAGCTTCAGGTCATCCATATACAAAAGATGCGACAACCGATTATTATTATTAGAAACCATTTGCTGAAGCGGTCTGTCTCCAGCGGTGTTAATTCTCCCTATGTCTGCACCTTCCAGAAAGAAATAGAATGAAGTGTTCTGGAGTGTGCAGACACAGATGTCGTCCCTACCGTCTTATTATTATTATTATTATTATACAGACACTAAGAGGGATCACCTGGTTTACAAGTGGGAAGAAAATGAGCAGGTCCAAGATAAACTACTAAATTTCTTTCGGTTTTTTAAATTTTTTTTGAACATTTTATAAATCAGTAAATTGAAATTTATTATTCTCTAACGTTAATTCATAACTACAGGGTGACACAATTTCGGGGGTTGAATACTCTCTCTTATTAATAATAAGAAATTTAGAAACTTCACTGTTTCTTGCTCTTTTTGTTGAAAAACTTTCGTTTTTTGGAAAGACCCTGTATATTTGAGAACTTTGCACTTAAATAAAATGGAAATGATGTGTTAGAAATATCAAACTACAATAGATCTATTTTATAACTTTCAATATTTACTAAAATACTTAAGTACTACTGCATTAAGTTATTTTTGTTGAGAACATACCTAACTTAGACATAAATATTTGGACCATTTTTATGATCTGATTACTGTTTCTCAAGCACCGTATTTAAATTAGATACACAAGAAAAAAGTTTTAAAATAAGTTGTATAACTCCAACAGCAATAACTAAAGAAGATTTATATGATTGATCTGTATATGGCCATTGTAGTTTCTCTAAGCTTATTCAGATGTCAAGATTATATAAACCAATTTAATATATTTCTTCTTAATGTCTCCTTAACCTCTGCATGATTTTTCGGTAGACAAGCTTTACTTCTATCCAGAGTGGTTCTATAATCTAATTCTTTAACTTGAGAAGTGTCTATCAGAGCGATATAATTTATTTTATGTTTATTAATCAGAGAGAGATTGATAGTGTATTGTAATCGGATAGTATCAAAAGTATTAAACTTGAAGAAATAGTTGTTATCAAAAAGTTTTGGGACTCGAAACGTTTAGACAATCATCTGTTTTTGTTATTTTATAAACTTATGCAATATACACTGTGTCCAAGATCTGAATGATTGGAATCTTGGAAACGGTAGGAGTTACAATATCGGTTAAATTAGAGAAAAGTTTTGCAATTTAAACACATTTTAAATGGTGTTTTCAAAAGTAAACTGACTAATGATGTGAGGCTTGCGACGGTTGTTCTTAGATCATTCTCCCTAATCTCATCTTTGTGTAGGACGGTTCACAGTCATGGTGGGGTTGCAATATATGGGAGGGTTGAGATTTTGGATGATTGCAAATATTTAAAATTAAACGATGCCACTTCCGTCGAGTCTCATTTTGAGTGTTGTGGTGTATCTTATTGTGACGCATTGTGTATCATTTGCATTTATAGACCACCCTTGGGTGATATTGATGTATTTTTTGATAGGTTCTCACATCTGTTGTCTTTTCTTATTAGTACGTATGAGAGTGGTTTGGTGTGCGGCGACTTCAACATTAACTCTGTTGAGCCATCTCAAAATAGCAGAATTTTATCGGACTTAATTGACTCGTTCGATCTTAAATCATTATAAGTTAATAGTCTAGTCATCACACTTCAGTCTGGCGTGACAGTGTCGTCGACAATTGACTATGTTATTTCCAATCGGCGGTGTGAAGTTCGAAATTTTCATATGGGTTTTTCTTGACCACAGGGCTCAATTAGTTTCTTTAGTGCTCAGTGTAAATCAGTCTGTAAAACAGCGGAAGGTACCGAGAATTATTTATAAGTAGCGAAATTTTTTTGATTCTGCAATTAGCGAGTTTAAATACAAAATTAGTTCTTACCATCTACCACCGAATATTGTTGAGTTCGACTTTGCATTTTCTGATTTTTGGCGATATCTTAATTGGTCTTTTAATGTGGTATTTCCAGTGCGACGGACTCGTTGTTTTGATGGTCGACTTCAGGGCGGGCGCATAGTTTTTTCGGACGAACTACAGCTTAAACATATGAAAGACTTCGGCAGCTGAGCTAGTTCAAAGGCCGTGTATTTAACGTTGACTTAAATGAGACTTATAAAGAGCTTAAGAGGGATGTCAATGAGAATATTCGCGAAGAAAAAATTGCCCAATTTAATTAGAGTTTGCTTGCATCTTCTAATAAATCGAGGACAATCTGGAATACCTTTAAGAATATCACCGGGAAGAGTCGAACCAGTGGCAACACCTGAAGTGAGAGATCAGACGGGTGACTTGGTCTCCCAACCTTTGGCGGTGGCACGTGTTTTTTCGCAGTATTATGGTGCCATTGTGGAGAGAAGTTTAAATCGGCACTTTAATGGTGGGCTGTCTGTCAGTGACATGGATATTAGATCGGTTATTAATAACTTACCTAATAAAAGATCAATTACCCCTTTTTCTAAGATTTTTGATTGATTTTTTAACTGCCACTCAAGTTTTAACGGATTGTCAGCATGGTTTTCGGAAGGGGTTTTCAACGGAAACATGCATCACTGACTTTGTCCAATATATCCAAGACCGTACTGATGAGGGAGAATATGTTGTTGCCTTATTCTTTGACCTATCAAAGGCATTTGATACGGTTGATAAGCAGTTTGTGTCGACCAAGCTATCCTGTATGGGTGTGAGGGGAAACGTCAACGACGGGATCTTTTCATACTTGAATCGGCGTAGATTTCGTGTCAGGATAGACTCAGAGTTATCTGATTATGAGGACATTAATATCAACACTCCTCAGGGAAGTGTCCTGGGCCCCCTTCTTTTCCTTTTATTTGTTAATGACTTGCCTCAGCGGCTTACCTGATGCAAGACCATTTATGTACGTGGATGATACATCTTTAATCATAACGGACAGGGACCCTAAAATTCTTCAAGGAAAGATAAAATAATGTCAGAAATAAATAAAAACTAAAATCTCAAGAAATTCGGGTAAACGGCTAAAGTTAGACCGTCATGTATAAGATATGTTTTGGCTCCATCGTCATGAAATCATGTCCAGTTTCAGGATTATCTATTATTTGTTAGAAACACCCTGTATATTCAGCTTTACAGAAGTACAATTTCAACTACTTGAGTCCCAATACTTTTTGAATTATACCATGTGAAATGTACGTATTTTATTATATATTCATATTTCGAACAAACTTCGTGAGAAATACCTTCAGACCTAACGGTTGGTAATACACTTTTATATTTTATTATGTCTCTTACAATAATGCGTTTTGGTCGTACAAAAGTGTCTAATTTTGAACGCTCTTAATCATGATGCTATTGTTGTCCACTCACGGGCCAGTACAAAAAGTAACAGTACGGACAACGGACATATATTTAGGACACTGACTGCTATATGGTATAGTGGACTTTCGTAACGAAACTGGATTTGCGTTGGTAGATTACCTATTGTGCAAACAAATTATTATTATACCAGTAGTTTCTTAATTTTATTTCCTACATTGGCACACATTTTTTACAAAAAGTCATTTCGTACCTACATTTCATTCGTCGTCCCAAAATTTTCCCGACAAGATATACAGGGTGCCCGGAAAAAGGACACCAAATATTAGTACTAGAGTTCTTGCCTGACAGGTTGAAAATATTGGGAAATCTGAAGTACACCAAAAAGACAGCAGCTTTTCCCCTACCACATTCAAGAAGTACAATCTCTGCTGCCTCAAGACCTTGAGCTGAGATCTAGACTATGTAGGTGGATATGCGAAATGCATGACAGGGATATACACTTCATCAAAAATATTTTGTTTACGGACGAAGCTACCATTACTAGAAACGGGGTCACAAATATTCATAATACACATATCTGGGCAGAAGAAAATTCTCATGCCGTAGTAGAGACACATCATCAAGTAAACTTTAAAGTCAACGTGTGAGTTGGTGTCATGGATAATTTCTTTTTGGGTCCTGTAATTTTACCAGGGAATTTGACTGGTCATTCATTTTTAGCATTTCTTCAAAACATACTGCCCGATTTACTTGACGATTTGCCTCTCTTAATCAGACAAAACATTTGGTTTCAACTTGATGGTGCACTAGTACATTTTGCTAGGAATGTAAGGATATACTTACATGGAAACTTTCCCCAACGCTGGATTGGGCGAGGCCAAGATGCTCCTGTTAAATGGGCACCCCGATCCCCAGATCTTACTCCCTTGGACTATTCAGTCTGATGTTGTATGAAAGATTTTGTTTATAAGGTTCCGATTTTTAGTTTAAATCATTTAATAGAGAGAATCTTACAAGCTGGGGAAGACTTTAGGTTGAAGCCTCATATACATACATATATTTGCTATACAAGTTTTATAATGTTCTAATTTGGAGTAAATTTTGCGACTTAAAGTTTGCTAGAAGCCTCATCGGTTATCACAGCATATTTTATTTTATTTGTCTCAATAATGGCGAGATTCAGAAACCTATTCTTAATTACTTCATTATTTAGAGGTAAAAAATAAGCTAAAATATGCTTGTAAAATGTCCATGCCATATATAATATTATAATATTAATAACAATAATAATATACGTTATTAAGATCAGCATTTCCTTAACAAAAAAACCCTGACGCTATTATCCTCAACATTCTTGTTTGTAATATCTTCTATAAGCCGTTCCTATTGTTACAGATTTTTACCATAACAATAGAGAGGTAATAGACGAGAAAAAAAAATGGATACTCGTAATATGCTAAACATGAGACAGCAATAATTTTCTTACTTCACACTTTTATAGATATAATTAAAAAATATTCACCTGCTTTTATAATTAGAAATATGATCTTTGTTCTGCATCTGTAGCTATACGGATTGGAACAGGATTAATACATTTTTTTTCTCACAAAGGTAAAATGTCGATGTTTAGGTAAACTAAACAAATCACAAGTGAATAAGACACGCCTGTCAAAATATTATTATATAAACATAAATAATGATTTCACGGAGCCGCAGTCCATCAAAAATTAAGCATTTTTAGGCGAATATACCGGCAACCAAATTGATCTGTGTATGGAAAACTACACACAAAAAAATCTTTAGTCATGCATAGAACCAAACCAAAGTTAGTGTCAAACTAACAAACGTACCCAAGCCTAAGGTCAAAATATAATCATATGCAAATTTCAGATCGCACCTATCATTATAATCATTTTTTTTTTATTTATTTATTCTCATTACATGTCATTACCAAAAAAGGTTTACACAATTCATATTAAATACTAAAATATTACATAACACAATATAAAAACATAGAAATGTAACTTAATCAAAACAGAAAGTCAGTGCTGAGGAATTCATCAATGGAGTAAAAAGCCTGGTCAATTAAGTAGTTCTTTAATATATTTTTGAACATTGCAAGGCTCAGTGTTTTCAAACTATCTGGCAAATGATTATAGCATAATAATTTACAGAATTTCTGCTTCTACCCAACCTCATATATTCAGGAAGAATGTCATTTTTAGCTCTCCATATCATATATGAAATATATGTATATATGGAGACTATTAGTTTCATGAAAAAAAATTTTTTTTTAATTTCACCGGAAATACTTCTTTTTGGTCATTTTATACATAAATAAGTAGTTTTAAAAAAATGTCTGTCTGTCTGTCTGTCTGTCTGTATGTCTGTCTGTCTGTCTGTCTGTCTGTCTGTCTGTCTGTCTGTCTGTCTGTCTGTCTGTCTGTCTGTCTGTCTGTCTGTCTGTCTGTATCCACGAACACGCAAAAACCGCTTAACAGATTTTAACCAAATTTGGTACAAAAATACTATTGGACATGGCAAGGAGCTGATTAGATTTTGGGAAACATTGAGCGTAGGCAAAGGGTTTAAAAGAGGGTTCAAAAATTAAAAAAATTCATAGTTCTTAAACTTATCCGAAATACTGCATAATTTTTTACGCATTTAATTGAATATAACCTAAAATATTGAACATAAAATATTAGACCACATTGGCGTTCGAAAATAGTGTAAAATGGGGTAAAAAAGATTCAAAAAAAACGTATTTCTTAAAAATAGCAGAAATATTAACTAGTTATTGATAGTTTTGATAGAATATAACCTATAAAATGTGTTATGAATAACTTACTTTCATAGGCGTTCGTAAATAGTGGAAAAGGGGTCAAAACATAAAAAATATATATTTCCTAAACTTATTCGAAATATGGAATAATTTTTCATAGTTGTGATACAATATAAGCTAAAAAATATTCCATAAAAGAATTGGTTCACACAGGCGTTCGAAAATAGTTTAAAAAAAGGGTCAAAAACGAAAAAAAAAACGTTTCCCAAATATACCAGAAAAATTGGCTAATTATATATAGCTTTGATATAAGATAACCTAAAAAATGCAGCATAAAATTTTTATTCACATAGGCGTTCGTAAATAGTAGAAAAAGGGGTAAAATAAAAAAAAATTAAAATGTAAAAATTTTATATTTAACTAGATGAATTGGTGTTAAAAATACACGACAAAAATTAATGTACCATAGGCGTCCGTAAAAATTCTATAAAAGGGTCAGAAAAAATTTGTATCCGTGATAACTCAAAAACCATATAACGGATTTTAACCACATTTGGTACGAAAATACTACAGGATAATTATAGGTGGTGATTAACATTGAGCGTAGGCAACGGGTTTAAAAGAGGTTTCAAAAATTTAAAAAATCATAGTTCTTAAACTTATCCGAAATATTGAATAATTTTTTATAGTTGTGATAGAATATAACCTAAAAAATGTTAAATAAAAGAATTAGTTCACACAGGCGTTCGAAAATAGTGTTAAAAAAGGGTCAAAAACGAAAAAAAAATGTTTCCCAAATATACCAGAAAAATTGGCTAATTATATATAGCTTTGATATAAGATAACCTAAAAAATGCAGCATAAAATTTTTATTTACATAGGCGGTCGTAAATAGTAGAAAAAGGGGTAAAATAAAAAAAATTAAAATGTAAAAATTTTTATATTTAACTAGTTGAGTTGGTGTTAAAAATACACGACAAAAATTAATGTTCCATAGGCGTTCGTGAAAATTCTATAAAAGGGTCAGAAAAAATTTGTATCCGTGATAACTCAAAAACGACTTAACGGATTTTAACCTCATTTGGTACGAAAATACTACAGGCTATTTATAGGTGGTGATTAACATTGAGCGTAGGCAAGGGGTTTAAAAGAGGGTTCAAAAATTTAAAAAAATCATAGTTCTTAAACTTATCCGAAATATTGAATAATTTTTTATAGGTGTGATAGAATATAACCTAAAAAATGTTACATAAAAGAATTAGTTCACACAGGCGTTCGAAAATAGTCTTAAAAAAAGAGTCAAAAACGAAAAAAAAATGTTTCCCAAATATACCAGAAAAATTGGCTAATTATATATAGCTTTCATATAAGATAACCTAAAAAATGCAGCATAAAATTTTTATTTACATAGGCGTTCGTAAATAGTAAAAAAAAAGGGGTAAAATGAAAAAAAAATTAAAATGTAAAAATTTTTATATTTAACTAGTTGAATTGGTGTTAAAAATACACGACAAAAATTATTGTTCCATAGGCGTCCGTGAAAATTCTATAAAAGGGTCAGGAAAAAATTGTATCCGTGATAACTCAAAAACCACTTAACGGATAACCTACAACATGCAGCATAACAATTTTGTTTACATAGGCGTTCGTAAATAGTAGAAAAGGGGGCAAAATAAATTTTATAATAAAACTAAAAAAAAATCAATTATTTTGCGTACAAGAATTTGGCCTAGATCTGGAATATAAAATATCTGCGTATAAATAGTGCCTCCAAAAAGAAGAAAAAGGCACAAAACCCGATACAAAAAAAAAAAAAAATAGCTGATGTCTAAAACAAAACAAAAATTTAGATAAATGACAAAAAGGTCATAAAATTATGACTTTTACACTTAAATATGGAGAGCTATTCGTGCCTCGAGGGCAACAGCTAGTTGTTTCTGGTATTGTGGTTGTGAACTTCATCATGCTTTATGCACAGATTGTAATTATTTTTCACATACATAATTGAATTGTAGATATAGAGACACGGGAGTGTCATTATTTTACGTTCTTTAAATTTAGGTCTGACATCCTCTCTAAACTTTAAATCTGTCATTATTCGAACCACACGTCTTTGGATTGCGAATACCCGACTAGCATGACAAGAGTGTCTCCAAATTAACAAAGCATATGAAGCCACACTGTGAAAAAGGCCATAATATGCTGATTTCAAAACATTAAAAGAGACTTCACCATTCAAGCTTCGCAACATGAACACAACCTTAGACAACTTGGCAATGGTAACCTCGACATGACCCGCCCAGGTTAGCTTTTGGTCCAAAGTGACACCCAAAAACTTTACCAGACCATCAGAAACAGCAACATCCGTCTCACGTAATGTAAATATTTTAGTAGCTGTTTTATTGGCATTCATACAGAGTTTGTTAGCTGCAAACCAGTCAGCAGCCCTCGACTGTGAATTAATCATACTTCAGGCCAGAACATCACTCGACAGTTCAATATCGACAATAGTTGTATCGTCTGCAAACAATGTCAGGTCAGAGCATGGCAGATGTAGCGGTAAATCATTAATGAAAATCAAAAACAATAGAGGTCCGAGCACCGAGCCCTGTTGGACTCCACAAGAGCTCAACAAGGGCTGAGAAGACTTTGACTCAAACATCGTTACAACATTCCTACCAGTGAGATAGGAACTCAGCAAACGAACCAAAATACCTACTGATTTTATTTATACTTTTAATTTGACACTAGCATATGCTCAAATTACCCATCAGTTTAAAACTCAATAAGTTCAAAATGAGAAAATATTAGCTCCAAGTTGATTTTAACTTATAATCATTTTGATAATAAATATATTATGTTAATTGACATTATTAGCTTATAGTTATTATTATTATTATTGATGAAGTGAATTTATTTCATATTAAATTGAGCATGGTTTCATGTTGATAATAGATTGAATAATTTGAAACATAGATTATCTTCAATTTGAATTTTATGATTTTTAAAATAGCTCCTGGATGTTTTCATACTCGAATTAAAACTAGTGAAATATATTCTTTTCGAGTGAATTTCTAATTAAAAATATTGGCTTAAAATTATAAGAACCAATGCCAAACTGTTAAATTTTTATTGATATTAGATTTTTAATAATTAGAATACAAGCAAGAACTTCATTGAACTCTAAACTACTACTACTACTACTACTAAACTAAAAATGAAGATATCATATAGATATATTACCAAGGATTAATTTTAAAATGTGACAAAAGTTAATAGATCTTCATAAGGAATATTTTGATTGATTGATTTGATTAATATTTGTTTTTGTTCTCTAATCCCGAAATATAAAAGGCAACCCTCGTCCTAATGTAACAGAGTTTTGCCCGCATGGGTGAGCTTTCAAGTATAGTTTTCAAATCAAACTCAGGATAACTGGGCAGTGGAGTATCTGTTACCGACATGTCAAATAGATTATCAACATTTTCAGTGACCGTGCTGGCCACAGACGTAGAAGGCGATGATGATCCTACTATATCATTATTGGCTTCACTAATTTCCTGAAAAGTAAATAAAAATTAAAAATGTTGCTTGTTTTATAGGGAACAGACCTGTTGAGATAGGTAATGTTTATCTATCTTAACCGATATAGGAACAACAATATTAAATGAATGGAAATATTAATGAACAACAAGCATGTCTCTGTTTAAAATTATAAGTAGGTAGATATAATAATATTACATAGTGATATCATTAGAAAATTTCTCTTATTCTTACGCCAACAGAAGGAAACAATTCGTTGAAGTCTTGGAGAATATCCGGCGTAATATCATTCACTTAAAAAATTTTTTTTTTCGAACAAATCTAGGTAAAATAGGTTAAACAAAGGAAACAAACAATTCAGTTAAAGTGTGAAGTTATGGATATCGATTACATTTTTCTTTTTTACTTTTGCTTGAGGTGCCACAACTAGCCGCAAAGAAGGCTGGAGCGGAAGCACATGTTCTATTATAATTTAAATTTTAACTTAAGTAGTTTTGTCAAAAAAAAAACAGTTCAGTCTGCCATATGGACATGTGTTGTTTTTTGTTTTGTAATCCTGTAAAACTACCTGTTGAATTAGCCTTGAACATCGTTTTTGTTAAAAGAAATATATAGAGTAAACAAAATCAGAGTTCTTGTACTTATAGTTTATTTAACTGAGCTGAAAAATCTCCAACTACAAGGTAGACCAGTATTAGTGATTTGTCGGTTTTCACTACTACTAAAAGCCCCAAGAAGAATCCCAGTGGAATACCATAAGGAACCGTTAACATACATCAGCATAGACGTGCGTTACAGAATCAAAAACCTTTGCTATAAGTTTTAGTCATTCCTAAATGTTGAATCAAAACCAAAAACGCATACTTTTAAGGCAATCAGTAATAGATAAATGTTTATTACCGTAGTCATAAACCAGCATATTACCGCAGCTTTTTATTTCTGCTTCTCTGAAAAGCTTTTAAGATAAAATTAACATTAAATTTTACAACTCTTTTAACCCACATTTTCACGCACCCATAACGCATCTCTACCTTTTTAATGACGAGTAAATTAAAAAATTAGAATCGAAAATAGAAGAGATAAGAGAACAACCAGACACATTCCAACACGGATGGACATTGTTGGGTATTAATAAAAGGTGTCGCTGACTTTTAATAATAGCAGCATATATTATTAATATTTTTTCTTGAAATTGCTTAATTTTCATCGCACGTATTAAATCGTTATATCTCATCATAATATTTATGAAGATGTCAACGTTAATGCTTTTTTAAAAGTGGAATCATTAGGAGTAGTTAGTTACCGGATTAATATTTGTCTTGGAATGAGAACACGTGTAATTAAGTTTGTCATCTGCTTTCCTACTTAATCTTTCTTGTTAAGATGTTCACAAATATACAGGGTGTTAATTAAGTATGTAGAATAAGTAAAACATGCTATTCTTTCAGTGATTTGAAGAGAAAAAGTTCATATAAGCATGAGCAACGGTACGTTAAACTTAAGTAGGAGTACGATTTCTCTTTCTCGTCAAAATAGGCCTCAGTTTCAGCGATTACTTCATCATTGGACTTAAATTTCTTTCCAGCAAGCAATCTACTTGTGTTATCGGGTGGCCTGAACCGAATTTCGACCAAAAACAACTGGTTGAAGAATTATGGAAGAGCTGTATAGCTCTAACTCACATTAAAGCCACATACCAACAATGCCTTTTACGTTTGTATGATTTTACGTTTACGTTTTACGTTCTACGTTTTGTTTGCGTTACTACCTTTACCTTAATAAATCCCATCAGTCTAGAACATGCCAACGATAACCCATCTATATGTGGAACAAATGTGAGACGACGTGAATCGAAAGTTACACCTGTTCAGGCGCTTCAGTGAAATACCATTGAGTTGATAGTCGAACAAGACTGGATTTTCTTTCCTTGTATACGTCATAACATTACATTTATTTATGTTTAGTGTCAACCTATTTCTATTACACCAGTCACTAAGGAAATTTAGACATACCATATCTCTCTAATTTGAAATTCGTTGATTTGTCCGGTTTCCATTTTTAGGACTACCATTGCATTGAAATTACAACTAAATTAGGTAAGTGATATTTAAGATGCTTACGAAAAACATTTTTTTTATTTCAACATTGGTAACAAAGCATATTATGCGGACCCATATTTGTATGTCTAAAAATCACTCAAAAATCGGCTGTCCCTACTTAGTTTACACACTGTAGTGTAGTCATAATATGACTTAAAGTAGTTTTTCCCAAAGAGGATGATAACGCATCTTTATAACTGCCCTAGGCTCTCACGGGGGTCAGTTACTTATTGTGTTTTGGTCACCAGTGAAGTTTCTAGTAAACCTGTAGAAAAAATATAAAAATAGTATTAGATTATAATCCTGTATCAAGCTACTGACTACCCAATTTGCCTTAATAATTGGATCTCCTGTATATTTTTGTGTATCATAATATAATTATTAGGAAGACGAAACTTCAATCTAAAAATACAATTTCGTTAAACGTTAGAGTAAATAATAATCCAGTCAAAATTTGGGATATTTATTATTAAATTAGAGCCACAGAACTACTGCTAACCAACAATTTAATAGTAGATTCCAATCTTTGTTAGTAAATTATTATTTACCTACATGTCGAATACGATTATAATATTATGTGTAAATTTATATTCATTATCATGGAATGTTATTTTTATTCTCTGTTTGGAACGCACGTTATATGAATTTAATTTTAATTCTAATTATAGAGTACTACCTGTTTCTATATAGTAAGATAGTTTTCGATAATCTAGACTTTTTATGTGCACGTTTGAATACAGCATAGTGATTACAGTTCTTGAGAAAAAAACGGACTGAGAATGTACTAGTCAAAATTAATATCATTAAAGTCTCGAAAAAGATACAGAGTGTACAGCTAATGGCAGATCCATTTGAGCAGGAAATATTTGAGTAATGAATGGTAGAGTAAAATTATTGCTCCACCTCCATAGATGGAGAACGCAAATTTGCACGATCATTAGCAAACTTTTATATGTAACATCATTTAATAAGTGCGTAGGGGTAAGTAAGAAAAAAACAAAATTTTGACAAAACTCGATTTAAATATTCAACATAAATTCAAATAAAGTACTGTGGACTTAGAGGACCAGCCTGGTTCATAAAAGATGTACAATAATTACTAGTATACAATACATAATACAATAGTACATAAGTACTGAATATATACGATGAAGTACCTATTACATACTAAATAAAATATAAATCATAATTTGGGTTTTTTAAATATAATCCTTAAAACAGTCGTAGTTTATTTTACAAACAAGAAATCCCTTGCGGGATTTCCCAGTCGTCTTGTTGTAGTCTTATCTATGACAAAAGTCATTGAGGGTTGTATGAGGGTTGTAAAAGAAAAATTAAAAAAAACAAATTGAAAAAAAATAAAAAAAAATCCAAAAAAAAAAAATTTCATGAAAAAAATTAAAAAAAAAAATCTGAAAATTTTTCTATCTATGACGAACTACCGTACCTAAAAATATTGAAAATAAATAGTAACATTTTTGAGTTACCCCGTAGATCACCTCTAGGAGCTTATAGTTTAACTTTCAAAGAAATCTTGAATTGAAATCTAAAGAAATCAAAAAATTATTCAAAATATTACTTTTTTCTCATTAACAAAATAAAGAAATACATTTTTGACTCACCCCGTATATAAATTTGAAGTTTATGCTAAAAATTGACTACCGTATCTTTCTATTTTGGAATTCGTTGGTTTAACCAGATGTTAAAATAACGTTAACGTTAATAGTGGTGGACGTTATTTTTTAGAACTACCATATCTCTCTATTTTGAAATTCGTTGGTTTGTTATAATTTGGAAATATTTTAAGTTAAGTCACATAGATAGCGGTCATTTTTTTGCAGATTTTTGACGACAAAGACAGCACTATCAAATTTAATAAGGATTAATTATTAAAATATTTGCTTATTCACCTCATCAACTTTGGACAGCTGTATCTCTAGATTTATTAGGTCTAAAAAATCAAATTAGAGTCCTTCTGTTGGAAAATTAGCCCTTCTTAATATTATGTATGATAACTATTGCCGTTATATGGGTCCTTAGTGGTCTATATTGACAAACACTAAAAAAACTGCAAAATTTTCTTTTTTTGGAAATTTTGCAAAACTTTAAATTGCTGAATCTTAGAAACTATTTCACCTACAAAGACCAAATTCATCCACTTTTTTTGTAAATTTTATTTGCTTTAAAATTTTATATATCAACTTTTGCCGTAGTAATAGTCCTTGGTGGTCAAAATTGACAAAAAGTGGAAAAAGGGTTAAAATTTAGCGGATTTGTCATGAGCACTTCAGCAGATAAAACATACCAAAGAATCAAAACTACCTCATTTCATGTAAGGTAAAATGTACCAATTACGTTGGCTAACTATTGTTGTCTTTATACAATTTTGAATGATAATATTAATTTATTGAAAATAAGAAGGTTCATCATATGGTCTTATAAACGTCGAATTTAATCTAAGTGATTTGGTCTTTTGCACAGCCTTCTTTAGACAAGCCATTAACAAGTAAATTTGGCAACGTTGATTCCAAGTCGATTGCTTGTTAAAGTGTTCTTTATATGCGCTCAATTATTTATTATTATTTTGGGTCTGATCAAACAGCTTTATGCTACATCGATGAAAGTTACGGGAAACAATATACATTTATTTTTTTTCCTTTACTGTTTCTTTTTGATTAGGAGACCTTGTATAATGCATTAATTATTACACTTAATTCTACATAAATATTTTTTTTCTGTGACGGGAAAAAAGTTTGACATATTTACTCTCTTGACAGGTAATAAAATGTCACTTTTTATCCCCGGGAAAAAAGTGAGTACTTTTTTCCCGGACACATAAGTAACGGTAGATATTTAATTTTAGGAAATTTTATTATACAAAAGTTACATTTTCTTTATATACCTATCAAAACTGGCAATAATTTGTGACGCTACTTTTGCTGCTTCTACTGACTCCGGTGGAGTGTTCGCAATTTTTAAATTAAATTACAGAATGAAATTGACAGATATTTGATTACTTTTTTAAAACTTCAAATTTCACTTGGATAATTTTCTGACTTTGTTCAATATTGAATCGAAGTTTTTCCCATCTCAGAAAAAAATAGTGTATCATACATGGGAAAAAAGTTAGATTTTAGCTCTCGGTTTTTTGTCTCCCTCCGCTGCGCGTCGGGAGACAACACAACCTCGAGCTAAAATCTAGTACTTTTTTCCCTTGTATAATAAATAACTATTTTTACCTATCAATAAAATATCTATAGGCATCTAACAAAAATATCATCATCATCACATTCTTAATACTGAATTACCATCAGGTATTACCCCTCTAGTGGCACTATACAAAGACGTTCAGTTTTATGTAATTGTAATTACAGTTGTTGCTTTTATGTCTCTGTCTGTCTTTCTATAAGGCTGACAGACGGTTGGTATGACTTTTCTTTTTGTTAAAATTGTAGGTAATAATAAACTGCATGTAATTAACTACACTTTGTGTCATTTGTTGTTTAAAACATCTACAGTGTTATTTATTGCAAAAGAATAATAAAAAATTTCGCTAGGTTTTTCGTATTTAGAATGCGTAACAATACGTATATAAGTATAGTTGCAACAATAATGGGAAATTATTTTTAATTGTTTAATTATAGTGTTTTTTAAAGTCGCATATTCTATTTTATTATTTTTAGCTTTAAGGGGTATACAACAAATGAAATTAAATATAAATACAACAATCCGTGTTATTTCTGTCAAGACTCTATTTATGAAAAAGCAATTAATGTAATTTGACTGGAATCTACAATCAGATGCGCTATGCGTGTAGTTCAGGCAAACAATTTTAGTATTTTTTTAAAACCAATAAACTTTTGTATTAACATTTGTTTTCTAAAGTCAGTAGTTTCTGAGAAAAACATCACTGCCCCCTAATAAAGTGATCACCCTGTACATATAATGTACGATCGAGATAGAAAAGTTTAAATTTATTTTAAATTCACAAAGACATACACAAGCTAGTTTCGTTGTTTTCTGCGGTGAAATATTTTCTATAATAAGTAAACAACCCTTCATACCTAGACATCCCTCTTAGCACTAAGTATTTCAGCAAATAATATTATTTATAGTACAAACATAAATACCTAGAAGAATATAAAAAAATAAATAATAAAAAAATTTTACCCAATCGTTTACCTGCCACACCGAGGGTTAGAAAGATATTCCTATAACAAATTTCCAAAGTACGTTCCTCTAAATGTTTATTTAAATACTGTAAATCAAATGTTGATATACATGGTTTCACACCTGTAGGTATATCTGTCATTATTATGGGCATGACTATAATACCTACACTAAACAAATATACAAATATTTACATAGGATCGTTTTGTCATGTCTTGTGTGTTGTGTGTGTGTAGTATGGTTTTGATTTGGTCAAATGCAATGACTTAATTTGAATTTGAAAGGAGTTAAAAGTAGCAGTGGTATGTCAGACGTCAGCAGAAATGTAGTTTTCATAATACAGGGCTTTCCAACACACCAGAACAACGGACCTACAGTGTATTTCAAGAAACATGGACGTACCGCCAAGGCAAAGAAACAAAAGCAAGAAAAGCACAAATAAACTGGTGGATAGTTAATTAATTTTGAGAAAATATTGAAGGACTCATTGAACGTTATTGCCTCCAATGGCGTGCTGTAAAAATTATGTAATTTAACTGATTTTATAAACAATTTGAAATAAAAGTCAAACTCCACAAAACGAGTTTAATAGATTTCTATCTATAAGTCTTTTGTCAACCATACATGTTTCGGAGCACCAATCTCCATCCTCAGTGGTTAGTAAATTACAAAAAGCTATATGTGGCCTATAAGTAAATAACTAGTTATTTATGTTTGAGACAAAACTTCGGCTTTGCTAAGCTTCCATAGTTGTTTCAATAATTTTTTTAGTGAGGACTGAGCCTAATCTATCTTGAGTCACTTGTACAAAGATTTTATTACATTTTTTTATTTGAATACTTGTTTTTGTTTTAAATTCCCGATTGCCTAATAGCCAAGTTGTTACATTTGCTTTTACGACTAAATAATATTGTTGTGTTTATTGTAATATAAACATAAAAAAAATAAATGGAAATATATTGTTTAAATGGTCGTAAAACCAACGAAAATCGACATAAATATTGTATATATATAATACCTTCAAGTTTGTTAAATATAGTACATAATACGTATGTTATGTGCCTGCTGTTAATTGTGAACAAATATTTACTTTTATCATAGAGTTTTTGTTTTAAAATATATGGGTAAGTTATTGAGAACAGTTCACAGCGTACCTACGTATACAGTGAGCCAAGTATAGTATATCCAAAGTTAATGTACAATATATAAATTTAACGATTCTAACGGGGCTATCCGTTCCCATGCGCGAGGAATATTTGCGTAAAATTAAAGAGTACCTCGAGTCAAAGAGAACGATAATATATCTTGACGAGCCGTGGTTTGATACGCATGAAGTACGGTTCAGTAGACATGACTCAAAATTGTACTTTAAATGCCCCATGTTCAAGGGGAAAACGGGTTATAATTCTACATGCGGGAAGTCTTCTGCGAACTACCACGAAGACATGACCGTAAATTTGTTTGAAAAATGGTTTTCTGAACAATTAGTACCTAATATTCCACAAAGTTCAGTTATCGTATACGTCTTATCATTCCCGAATGTTAAATAAAATACCCAATAATAATACAAAAATGAGGATATATTTATGATACAATTTTAAAAAAGAATACGTTATAGACCATATCTGCGAAACACACGGCCATAGTATATTTACGTTTACCTCCATATTACTGCATACTAAATCCGATAAAATTGGTTTGGGGCAGTCTAAAAGAAAAGTTGAGAAAATGCAATCAGAATCCGACTTTAAGCGCTGCAATCCTAGGGAATATAAGAAGCGTTATATCTGATTTAGACAAAACTGACATATGGAAAAATTTGGTGGATCACATTTTTCTGGCCATAGACCCTGTTATTATTCAGCATAAAGGATTTTTAAAATATCGTAGGGCATGTAGTTATTGTTATGAAAAGTTAAAATGGTGCGCCTATGGACGGCGGAGGTCGGCATTGACTTTACAAAGGAATATGGGGTTATGGTTTTTGATAGCATTATATACTAAGATTGGAAAAACTATACCAGAGAAGGAATAGAGGTGTTAGAGGTGCAAAATTATTCTCAATAATGGCTCTATGACTTGACCGGTCAGGTGACCTAACTCCATACCCTCATTTTTTTTTACCGTCCTAATTTCGAGAGATTTTCGAAGATAGGGTACGAGATGTTATTCAACTCAATATTATTTTTCTTATGAAAGCCATCCAACTATAGGCTTACTTCTTCTTCTAAAAGTGCCGTGAAGATCCCTGCGTAGACGTTCATCAGATGAGTATATTCATTGCTGCGTCCTGTAGTCCTCGGAAGTCCCTTAGACCCGTCCATTGGAGAATATTTCTCAACCACGACAATTTCTTTCTCCCTATACCTGTTCTTCCTCCCTCGATTTTAACTTAAAGAATGAGGCGTTGAAAGTGGTATCTCTCTCCACGCAATATGTGCCCTAGATAACCTATTTTTTTCTTCTTGATATTTTCGAAAGGAAGTCGATCTGCCATCCCAGATCTCCGGAGTACTTCCTCATTTCTCACGTGATCAACCCAGGCCTCAATCTTATTTATTATTGATTGATCGATTGATGCCTTCAGATTTCGTCCCCTCCGACTATGCCGACTTTCCAAACTCGTTGGCTGCTAGGGAATTCGGGTAGAATGAAAAAGACATCGTTGAAACAAACGCTTATTAATATTTAGAAAGGATTTAAACATTATAGGGATATGTTGGAGCTAAAAGGAGATTATGTAGAAAAATAAAATGAAATGGTTTCCTGTAAATGTCAGGGATTTATCAAACCACCTTCGAATTAATTTAAGTCTTTACTAGCTGTCAGGTTTCGATCCATCCACGGCGCGAGCGGCCTGAAATGTATATATCGAGACTGCTGTTCATCTGCATTGCAAATTAGTGCTAAAGTAATTCAGCAAGACGAAACGGCAATAAATTAGAAACAGTTTTTATATTATTTAAGAGAGGTGATTGATAATATAATATGTAGTAATAGAGTACTTTATCACATTGCTAGAGCGTTTGCTTCGCATTCGGGAGGTTATGGGTACGAATCCAAGCTTTGGCAATATTTTTTTTTTAATTTTTGAGTAAAGTAGTTAGTTTGTTACGTTAGATTATTGGAAATAATAAAAATAATAGAATTATAACAATATACTATTAACTAATACATATACATAACATCAGACAATCAAACATTCAACAGAAATGCAGTGAACCATACTCCAAACGATTGTGTTAACTATAGTTTTTAAAATCTATTAAACGATCAATTTCAGACCTACCCAAAGATGTTACCCATTATTTAATTTTCTTTTAAACAAAATATTTGAATTAATTAGTTTATATTGGCAGCGGAATTTTAGAATACAACCTAGGACCCAAAAAGAAATAACTACGTTGTGCTATTGTCTTGACAGTGCCGTGGTATTCTGCTCGCAGTTTCCCTCAAACGAGTGCCGTAACAATGATCTATGGGAGTCAGATCTTGTTTATTCTTATGTTGAGTACTCAATTTCATACTACTAAAAAGTTGTCGTATATTGCGAACGTTTGCCTCATCAAAGAGTAGGTGCATTTTAATTTGAATATCAATTTTTGCATCTTTTCTAAGTTGTATAAGGGTGTCTTAGTTGCACCAACCCATACCAATAATCCATAGGTCAAGTGGGTCTCTACCAATGCATGATATAAAACTTTTAATGTTTTTAAGTCAACTATCTGCACCAGGTATTTAAATTTAGAGAACAAGACTATCGAGAAAAATTCCCAAATATTTTATATAATCTTTTTTTATCAATAGTAATTATGTTCAATCCTTTCTTGAGATTCAACTTGGTCGTAATCTGGAAGACAATTTATGTATGAGGCAAAACACATAAAATGTGTCTTGTCAAAATTAATAGTGAGGAGTTAGAATATTCAATAATGTTCGGGAAATCTGTTTTTCTTTCAAGATAGATTAATTGGAGTCACATATATACAAAACAGCAGTATCGTCTGCAAAGCTTATTATATTGCCCACGGTGTCTATCGTATACAAATAATTAAAGTATATGTTAAACAACAAGTAATTACCATATTAAATATATTTTTTAGCGGATAGATTAGATACGTATTTGCGACATACTTTACTTTAAAGACTTTCGATAAACGCTTTTACAAAGGCTTTAAATTGAAGTCCCATAGTAATGAAAATAAAACTTTTCCTTATAAAAGTCGTTCGTCTATCAATATCTCGTATAGAGCTGATATACTATGAAAGCTTTCTTAAGTAAAGGTCAGATTTCAAACTCTATCAACTTCAGTATTATTGGCCCGTCAAGAGAGAAATATATCATTTACCAATATTGATACAAATGTGTTTATATATAAGTTTCAGATTATATTATATATCATATATCAGTATAGAGTACATCTAGTGATCGATAACTATAGTAAATTGATGACTTCCGACGATATACAAAGTGTTTTAAAATATCAGGATCGCTTTTTAGATTTGCCGCCTCCCACAAATAATGTCCGGTTGTAGTAATGTGGGAAAAAAATTTTCTGCGGCCCGGTACATCTGAATACCAATGCCCCGTATACTGCAACTAATAGTTACCTTGTCTACGTGCAACAATTATTAATAAAATAAAATATATGAAATAAAAAAACGGACATATACGCCGGTCCGTATAATATAAAATAAAATACGAGCCTTGCCGTCCGTCGCCTCATTTGCCGAGAATTTTATCGCCTCCAGCACCCATACATACAACCGCCTCCCTGTGTTCTTAGATTTAATAATAATACGAGTACACATTGATTTGGTAGTGACTGTAAGCATTCTTCTATACATATCCTACCGTTGCTGACAGTCTAACTACAGCATTAGCTTAAGTAAGATATTGCTTGGTTGCGGGGACTTTCGAGTATGTTTCTCTGTTTGATATTGAACAATTACTGTCCTACAGCCAGGCATTTGCGTAAATATACAATTACTAGTTCTCAATGCGAATTAGCCACGGAAATAATTGCGTATAGGTATATCAAGGAAATATCTCAGATATTATTAATTTATTTATATTGGCAATTATTTTCAGATAGAATGAATTCGCTCGGGTTGGAAAAACAACCGTTTACTTAAAAGCCAATTTTAATACTTTGTTGTGGTTTATAGGGTTACTAAATACAAGCTATACGATATGCATATACCTCGCATATACGATATACATATACCTCGCATCGTTGTCAACTCGTTTTATACAAAAAGCCATGAATTTCTAAATTTTTTAGACTAGTCAACATAACCTTGTGTTTAGCAATAATCTCTCAAGTTTGTAGAAACGAAAATGGCCGTATCTCAGAAAAATTGCTTATTTTTCTATGCAGTTTGCTGTTGATCGCCAAGAGGTCAAAGTGAAGAAGTCAAGTTGTAATTTGTACTTTTTCTATTATTCAATTGTATTGCCAACAGTTGAATTAAAATTTCTGCATTTAATGTTTTAAAATTATTTTATCTAGGTAGGTGTGCAAATGTAGCGAAGAGGTTTCGTAAATTGTTTTTCTCATAGTTGTAATTATGCGAAATACGAAAAATAATTGTTTAAATTGGATTAGTAACATGGATTGCACTTATATTTTACAACTAATTTTAGATGAGTAGATAATTCAGAAAGAAATAGAGTGTATTCTATTAGTAATAATTTTGGTCGACTTCAAGTCACGAACAATAATTATTATTAGTAGGTACCACTTGCTATGTGTATGTACAGTACATATTTGTTTACTAACCTACCGTTACTTCAATATTTATCCCAGACACCCTAGCCATATATAGGGCTATCATTTTAATTAGGGTATGGGTCAAGGCCTCTGCATCTATGATCAATCAAATGTGTAATTATTAGCTACCAAGCAAGGCGTACTGACCACAAAACAAGGATGTTTTGTGATACGGACTAATAAATTATACCTTGAATTATGTCACATACCTATACTATCATTCTTCCTCCTATTGGATCCATCTTTAACCCTGCGTGTGACATGTGTATTTTTTTGCACGATCCGACACCTGGGATATGACAAACCCCACTTGTGCAACAATGTTTTGGAACAAGTCTATTGCTATTTGAGACTTTTTGTATATTATTGTTATTCATTATGATATTTTTCGAGAATCAAACACAAAACTTTAAAAAAATATGTTAGTTTTACAAGGGTAGCACATCAAAAATATAACCTCCATAATTTTAAACAAAATATGTAATTCCATAGAAGTGGCAAAACGTGTTCTACGCCAAAAGTTCTACTCATCGATTATATGTTTTCTGGAATAGAAAATTTACTAATAAGATACAAAAATGCTTCAGACATCTTTCACATATTTAATCCAGAAAAGTTAATGTTAATTAATGAAAGCATTTAACGCAATTACTCTTGAGATGCTGGAAGACCATTCTGCAAATTGGCGTACCAGTTAAACAACCTTTTAAAAGTAATTTTGGTTTCGTAAAAATCACTAAACAGTAATTATTATAATAGTCAAGTCTACTAGGTATGCTTTTGGCCATAAGATCTATAAACAACCTGACTATCTGGCTTACCTATTCAAGCTTATGCCTTTAAAGTTGGCCATGGTAAAGCTGATGGCACTGTGACTAAATTGACGCCGGCGCCGACGAAATTTCATTAACTTATAAGAGTAAAATTTTTTGTCAAAAAAGTTTAAAAAAACTATATTTTTATCATAAAAACGAAATTGAAATAATGTAACGAATAATTATAGTTACCAGTCTAAATATTCCGATTCTTTGTTTTCGTTAAGACCCAGGCGATATTAAAATTTAATTAAAAATGGGGTATATTTTCATTATGCACACAGTCTGTCTGCTTCGAAACTGAAGTAAAAAAAAATGTATAAGGGAATTTGAAACCTTATACATGAAACAAATTTTCTGTTCGGTAGCTGTCTAATTGGAAACCGGACGACCTCTTGGGGTGTTATTTTAATCAAAAATCTGACATAGAAAATAATATAAAAAAGTTAGAATAGTTTCTACAGAATTAATTATATAGTAGCATGGTATATTTTGACGTTCTCACGACGGTTTTGCTTTTAGTAACCACAGTATAATATGTATGAGTATTCCAATTTTTACAAAATAATTTTGTCTCAATTATTGATTGTTAAAAGTGCAGGAACAATGCAGTGCTTCATTATTTAATAATAAATACTCGATTTTTGCGAAAGCCCGGTTTTAAAATTCAAAATGCTTTTTAGAACTGAAATTTGTAAATCGATCAAAAATTAACTTAATTTAATGTATGATGTTTGCTAGCAAAGTGTAAAAAATTCTATGAGGTTGGCTGAATCCATTGGTGCCCAAATCTCTGTTTCAAAGTAACTTGACTTAGGGTAAAGGCGACAGTGATTGGCCACTTAACCTTTACAGTTTGGAAAATATGTATGTGAGAAAGCTTGAAAATTTTGGTTTTTCGTCGGGGTTGGTCGGCCTATTTAAATCTTATCTATTGGACCGTCGCCAGTTTGTACCTACATCAGGCGTACCACAGGGATCCAACTTAGGTCCATTGCTGTTTATTATTTTTATTAACGACATTTTCGATTGTGTGTTATGCAATGGGCTACTGTTTGCCGACAACTTAAAACTTTTTCATGAAATTCGTAGCCATGACGACTGTTTGTATCTTCAAAGATGCTTGCATTTTCTTGCGGACTGGTGTGATAGAAACAAGTTGCATCTGAATATAGACAAGTGTAATGTGGTGACCTATACGAGAAAAGACAATAGAATTACTTTTAATTATTACATTGACGGTTCTGTCTTGAATCGAGAGACGGTTCTCAGGGACTTGGGCGCGTTTTGATGAGCGTTTCTCCTTTGTGGCTCATATGGAGCACGTCTCGCGACATTGCACTAAGCTGCTTGGTTTTATCCTAAGAAATTGTAAATATTTTAATAACACCAAAACTTTTAAAATTATATTTAGTGCTTTTATAAGATCCAGACTGGAATATTGCCAAATTGTATGGCACCCTATCTATGATAGACATGCTGAGACTCTAAACGCGGTGCATCGAAGATTTCTGAAATATTTGATATTTAGGGATTATGGTGTTTATCTGCAGAGGGGAGCCGAGTATCACATTTTACTATACGAGTGCGGGGAGACCTCACTGGAAAGCCGTCGAAGACTGCTAGCCGTTAAGTTTTTGCACAGTCTATTGCATGGCTCAACAGACTGTGAGTATTTATTGTCTAAACTGAATTTTCTAATACCACGACAGGCTAGCAGGCTTAGGTTCACATTTTACGAGGATCCTTGTCGTACCAACATAATGCTTCAGTCTCCTGTACACTCTATTTGTGACGGTTTTAACAGAGTATCGCACTTGCTTGATATCAACCACAGCAAGCTCGCGAATATTGTTGCCACAATGTCGGGCTTGTTTTGGTGGTGTTTCCTGTAATTGGGGTTGTACCCTGTTGGGAATAAAGAACTATTTATTTATTTAAAAAATGATTAATTATGACTCTAATTTAATATCCATCCAAATTTGTATGTACATTCATAATAATTAGGACAAAATGTTACAAAAACTAGCTAACAGTTCTTAAGAAATTCGTAAGATTTTACGTGTGTATACACACACGGCGAAGAATCAACTACCTCGAGTTCTTCTGCATGCTTTCATGGACAGTGGTGATGTTCTCAGCTGATTTGGCGTTGCTTTGACGTACGGTTGGAATTTGGCCGCCAACCGTTGGAGAGTTGATTTTTGGATACGTTTGCTCTATCGAACTCTCATTTTGATAATAGGGTATTACCATTTAGAGGTGCTGCTCAATAGTGTAACTTCCCATAGTGATCTGGCACTGAATGAAAACCTAAAGCCTCAACCTGAAGTACAAACATAACGCAAACTTTTGAAACTATAGAGGAACAGCTGTTATTTTGTTTATTAAATCAGTTATTCAGAAATACCTTTACTGAAATAGTCTATCGTTTATATTGTCCAGCACCCTTTCAAACATTTCATTATTTGAATTTCAAGGAAAACTTCATTAATTCATGCGGGCTGTCGACACGCATTGAATGTAATTTGTCTCTTTAAATCTTTTCTATCTAGATGGACCGCTATTGACTGGATATATTAAGGAAACCATCCATTTATTAGTGTGACTCTACTATACAAGTATGTAATCTGTCATTGGGCTACTTGCTTTGAGGATAGGTATTTGTCTCTTCCGTATAGGTACCTACTTTTATGTGACTCACATAAATCATTGATTTGCTTTATTTATAATGTGGCCTCCACCTTTTGATTTCCAAGATTCATTTTGAGTAAAACGGTGATATTAAAAATTATTTAAAACCTACTATAAGTTCTAGATTACTTCTAATGATAAGTAATTTATTTTTAAGCATTTTAATAACATATCATTCAATGAGAGGTAAAGCACACTACCTGCCGATCACCACCGATGAGTTGTGGACCAACAAAACGGCCCGTTTGGTGAAATCATAGTGGTGTAAACTGGCGTACAAACTAAAAACCAAGGGGTAAAGGATACAGTCGTTGGCCATGGGGTAGTGATTGGCCATGTTAACAGAAAATCGACATTATTAAGAAACTCAGCATAAATTGAATTTATAGAGTAATTTTTGCAACATTCCTTAATGCACATGCAAAGTTTTGTGTATCTATTCTGACACTAGAGTGCCTCAAGGGTGTGGTCATTTCTTGTCGCCGCACTAGGCCTTTCGAAGACTTTAATTTGACAAATTTGACGTTGGGACTTGACATCCGTACAAGCGCTCAACTGAGTGGGCGTCGGATCGTTTGAAATAGAATCCCAATTTTGGGCGAATAATCATCTTTAGGGACGAACCATATTTCTGGAAGAATGGCTATATGAAGAAGCATATTGGTCAAATTGAATTATGTACATTGTGCATGAACAATTTGAGAGCATGGATATCTTTCATAGAGACGACGTGAATTGGCCAAGATCGTGCGATTTGAACCTGCTGGACTTCTTCCGTTGGACTTTTCTGAGATGCAGGTCTATGCAAATAATTCGCTTGATTCTTTGGAAAATCTGGATCTATCACTCATTATTTAGTTGAAACACATCCAAATTAGTACTGATGTTTGGATCAACAATTTTTCGAAGACTTAATAACCTCTAAAGCTTTATATTTGTATTTTAGCTACTACAGTTTATGAACTCTTTTAGCATACATTGTTATTCTACATCGCATCGGTGTTGTATCACTATTTTAGTAGCAATAAATATTCTCGGTCAATATTTTCGTTTGGAATTCGCAATTGGCACACGTCCAAATCTGCGTCGCGTTCTTTTATTGTTTGCTAATAATTTGATCATTTTTATATTATCTATACGTGGTTTCAACCATTAAAGCAGTCGTTACCTTTTATATTCTACAATAAAAGGACAATGTCTGAATCTGAATATATATAGTAGTAAAATACGCGATAATAATTTATAAACATAATATTTTTGGACGCGCCTTGTTGATGGTATTTAAAAAATCCTTGATTTTCGATCATTTTTATTATGTTTGAATGTTTCCTAATTTGCAGCTTATCTTTCTATAATAATCGAAGTTTTATAGCCAAGTGCATACCTAGATTTCTTCGCCATCGAGGTCGTCGTTTTCAGGTGCGACAAGTTTCCCTTGCGAGCGAGTGGGCCGTTTCATTTATTTCTTTATTTTTGATTTATTTCTTTATTGGCCATTAATTGGTATAAAACATAGGTATACATTGGCACGTCAAATATACACGCACAAGTAAAGCCTGGCAATTTTTAAACAATAAATAAAATTTAATTTTTTTTTAAAATCTAAAACAATACTCAATTTATAAAATAACCGACTCAATAATAACTGTCTTTATTCGTCAGGTACAATAGTAGTACCTACATGGAATGCGTCAGAAAATAATAGAAAAATCACAACAACTAATTCCAAGACTCCATATTTCATCAATGGAAATGCCGTTAAATCTGTAAATCAGCAGAAGGATCTTGGTGTCATAGTAACAGCGGATTTGAAGTGGGAGGCCCATATTTCCGCCACAGTGAAGAAAGCTAATAGACTGTGGTATCTGATACAGAGAGCTTTCAAATCGAGATCAAACTCTCTAATATTGCAATTGTATAAATCATATGTCAGACCACTATTGGAATATGCCAACAGCGTTTGGTCCTCCTACTTCATTAAGGACATAGAGGCATTGGAAAGGGTTCAGAGGAGATTCACTAAGCTACCTCATGCACTTAGCCATATACCATATGAGGAGCGATTGAGGCTTTTAAATTTGACATGTCTTTATGATCGACGACAACGAGGCGATCTAATTCAAACATACAAGATACTTAGTGGCTACTACTCGGTGAATCTCGATGTATTTCATCCTGCTAGAAATCTTAATCTGCGTGGCAATAGTAAGAAACTTGACAAGGAGAGATGTGCTAGACTTCCTCGGAAGAATTTTATAACAAACAGAGTTGTATATGCATGGAATTCATTACCTGAAGAGGTGATAATGGCGCAAACGGTTGACAGCTTTAAGAACAGGCTGGACAATTTCATGGAGGACCATGGCGATCAGTTGGTCCACTACTCGCTATAGAAGATTAGTGAGGATGACATCAATATTTCAAAAACCTCAAATTAGGAACTGAGCAACAGTTTCATCGGTTTTACCGTTTACTGTTTCACGACTAATAATAATAATAATAATAACTACCCATGCAGGTACTAAAAAAACAAACTTTACAATTAAGTGGAAAAATATAAACACAAAAAATACCTCCAACTCGTTAACAATCAACGGAGAAAGTCCGTGCGGCAGACAATTTTAAGTTCAATTCGTAATCCGATATACTTGACTCGTCTCGAACTACTACCACGATAGTTTCTACACACGGACCTATCCCTTTTGTTAAATATAGAGACAATAGAGACATCTGGCATTTCAGGAGGCACGGTTTCGGTGTTCCATATTTTGGAACATGAGAATATTCCAGTATCACAAGTCCTCCTTTAAAAAGCTCAGGAGGTATATATATATATATGTATATAATAAATAGGTTGCAATATTATAATTTGCACATTTCATTCTAAGAAACAGCTTTGAATAGAATTTCTATAAATTCTCCTATATGTGAATCGACTAATAACAATAATTTCTAAAAGAAATTAAAGGAACATTTTTCACAAAAAAAAAAAAACATATTTCGATTCGATATACGCAGATGTAGTTACAAATTTTCATAAGAAAATCACTAATGCACAACCAATTTGGATTTTAGCGTAACGGCCTCTCGACTCTATACACCCAGATGCGACACTCCGCTTGCACATACTATTGAAACGAGTATAACAAACATAATGTCGGTGTATTGAGTTTTTGGAAAACGTTTAGGCCAAGGCTGCTGGTCCCGATTTGCTATGCTCACCGGATTTTCAATATCGCACGGCTCTCTCTGCTGTAGGTAAGTAGGTAAATGTGTTAGAAATAATAAATAGGATTTTTTGCTTTTGTGTGTCACATACATAAAAGCTACCCTGCCTGTCAATTATAGAATATCTATAAGGGCATAGGTATACATGATTACTTTGAGAATGTAGCTATTTATTTTTTTTTTAATTCACATGGAGTGTCTATCGTGCTGGACACAGACGCGTCTGATCCCTAGGATATTATTGCTAATTTTTAAGAACTATTAATTATTATATAAGATTATCCTAAAAACATAGTGAATTCTCAGTTTTATCACAAATTTTAGAAAATGCATTCTATTGGGTCTGCCAGATAACTTTTTTTTTTGAAAATGCTATAAAAGAAAAACTGCTGAATATTTTCTCAAATTTCTTTTTTTATTTGAAAGTACAATCCTTCCGGTTAATAATGACAAATAATTTCATTCAAATGGCTGCCTCGGCTGGCCATGCAGTAGCCTACACGATCGGTCCAATTTTTAAGCACATTATCGATTGTCTGCAGCTGTATTGCACCAATGGCTTCACGAATATTGTCCTTTAAATCGTCAATTGTCTCTGGCTTGTCGGCGTAACACCTATCTTTGACGGCACCCCACAAATAATAGTCTAACGGTGTCAAATCGCAGCTCCGAGGTGGCCAAACGACATCAGCTCTGCGGCTGATAATGCGATCTTCAAAAACAGGGCGCAAAACATCGAGTGTAGCTTTGGCTGTGTGGCACGTAGCGCCGTCCTGTTGAAACCAAATGTTGCCAATATCCTCCTCTTCAATTTTTGTGAACAAAAATTCGTTCAACATGGCCCGATAACGATCGCCATTGACTCTAACGGCCACTCCTTGCTCATTTTCGAAGAAAAATGGCCCAATTATGCCTCCGAACCAAAATCCGCATCAAACAGTGACTCGTTTTGGGTGCATCGGCTTTTCAATGTATGCGTGCGGGTTTTCTGTGCCCCAAATGCGACAATTTTGCTTGTTTACATACCCGCCAAGATCAAAATGAGCTTTATCTGAAAAGATGATTTTTTTGGCAAAATCGGCATCTTCTGTAAGTCGATCCCAGGCCCACTGAGCGAAGCGAAATCGCATTGGATGGTCAGTTGGCTTCAACTCCTGAACCAATTGGACTTTGTATGGCGTCATACCAAGGTCTTTATGCAAAATTCGTCTCAATGATGTCTCCGAAATGTTCAATTGTTGAGACCGACGGTGAATTGATGTTGATGGCGCTTCACGCACACTTTCTGCCACAGCAGCAATATTCTTGGGTGTACGCACTGTTTTTGGCTTTTCACGCTTTGGTTTATCGATGAGGATGCCAATTTCTTTCACTTTTTTCACGAGATAACGAACATACGGAGCTGACGGTGCTTCTCTTCTTCCAAAATCCGTACGCAATTTTCGCACACATTCTGCAACATTACCATGATTTTCAAAGTAATGTCGCAATATTAGCCAGCGTTGTTCAAGCGTATACACAACCATATTCGTTCAGCGGAAGGATAAAACTAATCATCTGTCAAATCAGACATGAGCTAAGTGTTACCCTTCACGAAATAAGCACTAGTTGAAAAAAAAACGTTAGATGGCGGACCCGATACAACCGACTTATTAGATTCGCAAATAAGCATAATATAATTGGGCAAAATCAGTTTGGCTTTAGGAAAGGTCTAATTGTATTTAAACTTTACAATTTCGGTATTCAGAGGTCCTAAGAACAAAACAGACTATCATTCAGCAAGACTTCTCATTGACCCTCGGTGCCAGTATGAAATTAAAAACATATAAAATCTCCATTCTTTTGGCTCTCGGTAAAGTTCTTGATGCGTGTTAAAGCAGTAATGTCAGTTCGCATGCTAGGATTAGTTTGGTTACTAAACTTCCGAACGAGGCTTACAAACTGTGCTAGGGATTTAGGATCTTTGTTGCAAATACAAACGAGGAGGATCCTTGAGCTGTAAGTTCTCAGAGACAGATATTTCCTTGGGGATCTCGAGAAAAAACCTCGTATAACAGCACGTACTGAAATTGTTTAAACAAAAAACATCAAAACCATTTTAATCATCCCTAATCGATCGCTCTCCCAACATTTTTCTCAATTTATTTCCATCTCATGCCGATTAAACAGCAAATTAATTTCAATTAATCTGTTGGTGCAACATAGAGTCACATACAAGCGCGCTGCCCCTATTCTTCTCTCTCTATCGCTCTTCATTCTGTTCCCGGGCTCGCTCTGTTTCCGCTTTTATGGAAAACAAACAAAAAGCACCATAATGCATGAAGTAAATATTAGCTTTTAATTATAATAGGCCGTTTTCCACTATACCGAAACCTAGCCTTGTATATATTTTACAATAAAGCTGCACCGCGTATGGATGTATACGATTCCAACTTCAAAGTTGAGTGGTGTAGTTTGCATACAGGGTGTCGTATCAATACACTGAAAAACATTCACTAGTTGAATATCCAATTCTTTTTTGTTTCACAAAAACAAGGACGGCCCCGGCTTTAACATCTGTACAAAATTTTAAAACATTTAGAGGATGTCAAGCGAGTTCTTCTTGAAAAACGTGATTATTCCGTCGAGGACTACTTCTCGGATGTTTGGTACTGTCTAATTGTAGCATAAACCTCTGCTATTTTATTGTAATATAATCAAAATCATTAAAAATGTTATTTTTGATATACCCTGTATAGTAATCGTAAATTTCGTATTTGAAATTGTAGTTTCGATACAAGCAGACGTTTTTATAAAGAATGACTTTTTCTTCTAAATCTACAAATACAAAAGTTTTTGCTCTTCCAAACTCTATCCGTGGACACACGTCTAGTGATAGTCGGATAGCCTTGTTCTCCTTTGCTTCCAGTATCCGCCGGTATGACCTCGCGGCATGACCGGTTGACGACAGTCTTGCTTTTCAGTAGAAGTCTGCTTTTCCTGTTGATCAACGGGAGCAGCGCGTTGATAGCCGCCTGCCCTTTTCCGGTTGCAATTCTGGTGTGCTTGTGGAATGTGAGGCCCCTCTCCAAAGTAACACCAAGCTACTTTGCCGTGACCTGCGATTCAACGTCTTCTCCATCGAGTTCCTTTCTGGTTCCCTTCTTCTTTTTCGCCAGATAAGCAAATCAGTACTTTTCTCAGCATTTATTTGCTGTATCGTTGGGTAAAGCATAGAAAGGAGCTAAACTAGATCCTTGAGTTTAACTTGATGCTGTAAGAAAATGTCTTGATTTAATCCAATCATCATTACTTTGAATTCTATGATTAATAGTTCCTTATTGTCATGCAAAACGTAGAATAATTTCAATAAATTTAGTAGAGATATAAATATATATTTTATAGTTAAAAACACCAGTAGTAATACCGAAAGCAATCACGCAGTAAATTTAAGCAGCAGATAAGAGACAGAAGCAGCAAAACCGTGAACGAAATTTTCCAATTACCTTCCTTCGCCTTCTAAATCAATTTCCCTTCTCCCGTTTCAAATAAGGTTAAATTATTACCAGAAATTGCTGTATTGAATTATATTGGGTAAACCCTTCACTAGATATAGACAAGAGATCGGACCAGAACGGAAATATCACAATGTGGCAGCAATAGTTCATCATACAGATAAGACTATCTACTGTATAATATTATATTACATATAGGGCATAGGGTAGTTGTGGGTTTGAAGGATATTTATCAGTTAGCCAAGAGTTTAGGGGTAGCAAAGATATTTAGCATTCCTCTGTGTAGAGAGATGTTTAATTGTCGACAAATACAAGGTATGTAAAAATGTCTCTCACAACGATCAGAATTATAGTGAATATGAAAATAATTCACGACTACCTCGAATGTAAATGAGCAACTAGGAATGGGAATTTACCGTACTTTTATGATTTGACGTTCTGATTAATGAAATTATCACTGTAATCACCTGTGGTAAGCACTTACACCTAAATTGTACATAATAAAAAAAAAAGTTAGGTTTATATCACAATATGTAAACAGAAGCTGACGCACGCATGCGTAATAATGCTAAATTTACACATATTACATGAAAAAATCTTGAGACATACACGGATATCCCTGGACATCCTCGCATATCTCTGGATATCCTAAAACTTGTACACCAGACAATCTCAGCGGTTTACCCCTCGGTTTGAACTGAGTGTTCGGGGTGGTTCGGCATATTTACTTTAAACAAATTACAGGGCTTAAAGCAGACTAAACCTTTGTGAGAATGAAGACTGTGTGCATGGAAAATTAGAATAGGACTTCGGTTCTATTTCCTAGCATAGCAATTGCCAAAAACTGTAGAGATTCAGATCCCGTTGTAGTTCCAACTATAAGATGATGGCTCGACGAGCAGCTTACAAGGCGAAGAAGAACAGTTGATCAGCACCGAAACAAATGACAGATTGAGGGCTGTCTCTTGACTCGATGAAGGTGATGGATACTAGTGTAAACATGCTTCAGATAATCCATGAATGTTTTCAACAAGGAAAAACCGATATTTGCACGGAAGAAGCATCCTTAATTTCCCCATGATTGTACGCCGTTGCGTTGGTCATATATTGCTGTATTTCATCATGCAGAAGACGAAAATAGAAATATCAAGAGAACAGCAAACCCACTTTTACTGTGTGCGGGTTATTTAATGAATAAAAAATAATAATAAAAATACCCACTTGCACCAACACACACAATTACATTTCGCAAAGGCAAAAATAGTCCCTTTTTGATCAGCGATGCTTGTCTAAATGCACCAAAACCCTACCTAAATATAACCGTCAAAGGCTGGGCTGGTAGTGGTATATGTACGGGTGAAAAAATAAATAAATAGTCAGTGAAATGCGAATGACAAAACCAACAGGCAAACAACGTGCTGCTGCAGCCGAGAGAGCAAATGAGACTTGACGGAAACAAATAATGTGTTTTCCCCTAATTTGTAATATTGCCAACATTATTATACCAACCATTTGATGTGTGGCTGAGTTACCTATAGACAGCGACAGGAATGTATTTTGTAGAGAAAGTCTAACCGTGACATTAAAGAGGGTGGAAATTAGTTTGTACAGATGGTGAAACATATTTTTGCAAAAATAATCTACAAACTGTAACGGCATATAAATAAATGTTCAAATAGATTCACGATTTTTTTCGAATCCGTAGTCTCTTCTTATTTAAATCAAAATTTATACACTTCCGACCAACCTAACTCCACAATTCGTTGAAGATCAATCTGACACAAAATTCATTTGAATTTATTTACGTGAGCAACTATTTATATTTTGAGCCTTGGCAACACTTATTGTTTTAGGTATCAGCTGTTGTTTTCGCTGCAAAGTTTACATTGTTGACTTTAACAAAATGTTGGCATGATTTTTCAGAAAAACTGAACTCATTGGAGACAATGTTGGCATGAACAACGATCTGTCACTGTGTGGATCAAGATTTTTAGCGTTGGTGTTCGCCAGCGTTGGACAATTTTCTACTGCGACAGTTGTGCTGTACAAAATAAGAATAGAGCCATATTGGTCATCCTTCACACATTTCTGCAGCCATCTAAAAATATTGAAACCATCAAAATTGTATTTCTTTTACCCGAGCATTCCTACATGCCCGTGGATTCGGAACATGCAATTAAAAAAAGATTTGTTAAAAATAAAGTTATATGGGTTCCTTCTGAATATGGAGCACAATCATTGGGAATTTCCGGGTAAACCCTAGGTCATATACAGTATAGTAAAGCTTGGACACTTTGAGTTCAGTTCAGAAATTGGAAAAAGCTAGGGCTTACAAAGATTTGACTGAAAATTGACAGCGTAAGTCAAGCTTTTAAAAGGTTTATCAGAAGTCGCAGTCAATTATAGCAATACCAGAACTGCTGATTATCATTTGTACTTCAAGTTGAACTACAATAAATGTCGTAAGTTGATGTATTTCAACGTTTTACATACGGTTATTTAATAAATTTCAACTAAAATAGGATTAAAAATAGGCTGGTTGCCTTAAAGTGTTTTTCTTGTTTTAAGTCGAAAGCGACATGAAAAAACCATCTCTAAACCGGAAAAAATTTATAAAAAAAAGCTTCCAATATTCGATTTGGAAAAAAAAGGATTTGGAGAAACTCTGTAATATTATGAACGTTATTCCTGCCAGATTTCACAACGAGTTACCGTGTAAGTCTTCTGTCAGAGACGAGTTACCAGAGACTGATGCAGAAGATGCTCCGAAAATAGTTAAATATTTTTTAGAATATTATTTAGTAAGTTTCGCTTGTAAGATTTTAATATAGTTTATTTTTGTATTTCTTTTTTTATTGAGCAAGAGGTCAATTTTATACATTTTTCATTAATTTATCTTGGACCAATAAAAAAACACGTTTTCTCGAAACATTGGTTTTGGTCACTTACGTTAGTTTGGCAAAAATGCATCGATATCTATATGCATTTTCCCAATTGTATGTAGAATAAAATTTAAAACCTCTAGTAATTTAGGTACTTTGTTTTCTAAATCGCCCTATAGGGACTAAGTAGGGGCACACAATATAAACTATCTGCTAACGACAGGGCATTGTCGCCAAATGGCACTTTGCTATTCCGCGTTATTAATTTTTGCGGCTTGTTAAATTATTGTGTCCCTTATAGCCGTGAACAAGTGTTCGTTTTTTCTAAAACTAACAATATCACATACAGATCATAAATTTCATTATATTCATAAACGATTGTATGATTGTATTATATAGAATTACATCAATTGAATTAAATATTTTGTGCTTCCCCTCCTATGAAATATATAGCTACAGTTCGTCCCCAAATATATGCATACAACTTTTAATAAACATGCATTTTTGCTGGTGATTCAACATGGTCTTTTATTTATTTTATTTTTTCATAATAAAAGTTTGATAAAATAAGTTGAGACACTAGTAATAGAGCATGGCTTATGAATATAAGTAATTTAAATTAAAATTTATTTTCGATAGGAGGTTTGTCTCACATATCCCTAGACACACTGTACTATCTCCTCTTATCAAATCCATCCAATCATTAAATTTGTATTGTGCAATTCCTTTGTCATTCTATTCATTTAATAGAATATCACAACTGGTTTTGATACATTATTTTGAATGTATTATGAGTAGGTATAATATCTACTACTATGAACGATTTTGTTGGCAGATGTTTCGCTGCCTGCGGATTGACATATATTAGTGACTTTTCAACAACAAAAACCCATCAAAATTCAGTTGAAAAAGTACAGCGTACGTTTCTGAAAAATCTAATATTTAAGATACCCTCCAAGGGGTACTGAATACAAAGTAATGACGAATATGTTTCAGATACCAAGCTTCGAGTTAAGAAGAAGATTGAATGCTCTGCGATTTTTTTGCAATTTGTTACCCTCAAATTATAGATTGTTCATACCTGCTGCTGCTTTCAAGAGTAAAGTTGAATGAACCACGATTGAATACCTACTAGATCGGGTGCCTCCTTTTATAATCCGTGTGCAAGAACGAATATTGGGTTGAGTTTAGTTTCTTTACTATTACAAATGAAGATATAAAAAAGCATATTCTCGATATAAAATCATTAGCTACTGGGGCCGATAAGATTAATCTTATATAGTATATAGCCTTCCGCACATTATACCCTACATAACAAATATATTTCTTGCATTTTAGAAGGCCAATTTCCAGATGAACGGAAGGTTTCAAAGATAATTCCTTTCCCCAAGACAAGTACAATAACTTCTATAAATGATCTTAGACCGATTAGTGTCCTTCCAGTACTTTCAAAGGTTTTACCTGAACATCTATCAGGTTCTAGACCAGGCTACAGCTGTGCTACAGCGCTTTTGGACATTGTTGATGACATAATTCGTGCGACGGACGACGGTGCTTGTTCTGTTGTATTATTCTAAGGCATTTGACACAATTGATCATGAGACACTTCTATCCGTTTTGAAATTTGTTTGGTTTTCTGAGCAATCAATCAGATTTTTTCACAGCTATTTGCAAAACAGGTTTCAATTTGTTCAAACAAGTAATGGGGAATCTTCAAAGGAAAGACTGACGTGTGGAGTTCCACAAGGCTCAATAATTTCACCTTTATTGTTTAACATTTACACATGCTACATAGGGTGCAATAATTGTATTATTATTATTATTGATTTTTAAAATATCGTAGGGCATCTATTGTTATGAAAAGTTAATAGGGAGCGCCTTTGGACGGCTGCGGTCCATATTGACATTACAAATGGATATCGAGTTGTGGTTTTTTATTTAATTTTAAACTAAAAATAACATCCGATCAGTTTCAGTTTCCCAGAAGATTTTTTTAAATGATTTTTAAAGACTTGAGCATTGGCAATTGGTTAGAAAACTTGGGTATATTGTCAATTCTTTAGCTGGGAGTCTTTGGTGAAATATGGAAAACATTACTCATCAAGAACAAATTGCGTTCGCAACGGATTTTGTCGGTAGATGCATGCAAAAGACATATTTTGAAGGTGTAATACATAAATTCCAGCCTCATAAAAATCTAAGCTAAACTCAAGGGTACACACTTTTGGTGTATAAAACAGCGTCTACAAAAACTTCACTTTGCATTATGAAACTGCAGGTATACAAAAGTATTTAGCGGAACAAAATTCTTACACATACCGTGTCGAAACGGACAGAACGGACGGTCTTTGCCATTTTTACCGAACATGATTTTGTTGAAGAAAAAGTATTAAAACGTAAATAGGAAAAAGAAACCCATGCGGTGTGGTCCGCTGTTATTATTATTGACGCTCGTGTCTTGTGCAAAGAATTTTTTTTTGTATTTTAGGTGTCTAAACGTTATTGTTATTTATTTTGTTTCTTATATTTTGTTTTCGTATAAGTAATAATAGAATAATGGTTGGTTGACAGAGCGCTTGTTTGGGATGTTTAAGATTAATTGTTGTAGTTAAGGTCGTGGCCATGGATTTATATTGTTGAAACGATTTAGTATGTATTTTTAATGCACCAGAAATATAAAAAGAAAAAGAGTTCAGGCCAAATTTACAATATTTCTATGCCCCAATAGGGAATCATAATAGCAGCAAAGCCATTCAGCTGACTGTCTTTTGGAATCTGGTGTGTAATAGTGAAGCCATGTTTCATTCATTGTCACATATCGACGACAGAATTACATTTTAATCTTGGGGATTAAGGTCGGGACTACGAGCTGGCCAGGGTACAGGCCCCCCTTGACCAATCCACGTATTTCCAAATCTCCTGTCCAAATATTCCCTTGCCACTCGAGAAAAGTGGGCTGGCGCCCCATCATGCATGTAATACATTCTTCCAATAATGGCCAATGGGACATCCTCTAATAATGTGTTTAAATCATTTTCCAAGAAATTTCGATACAGTACCCCTGTCAATCGATTGCGCAATTGAAATGGGCCAATTAAGTAATTGTCGATTATACGTGCCCACTAATTAATAGAAAACCCATATTGGTGACTGCGAATTTAGTTTGATGAGGATTTTAAGTAGGTTCAGAATACCATCACAACTAAAACCAGCTTCGTCAGTAAATAAAATTGATGAAATAATGTTTTGTCTTTGTCTGCACGAGGAAAAAAGTCATGTTCCAATAGTGAATGAATTTTTTGGAAATGATGAAGGAGTTGTTCTTTGAAAATTTGTCTAACTGATTCACGGTTAAGGTTTCGCACCGCTGAACTTGTTTTCTTGGTGCTTGTTATCGGATTCTTTTTTACCATCGTAAAACAGTTTCTTCGTTTCGCACAGTGCGACGAGTTCTGGAAACCCCACTATTCAATTTTGGTTTTCTAAAACAGCCATCTTCTCCCAAACGCCTATGCACATCAATAAATGTTTCTGTATCTTTCTCGATAGATACGTTGAGCTCTAGCTTCGCCGTAACACATAATCATGTCCCTGTAGTCTTCAAAAGTGTTGTGAACCATTTTTGAAAGCAATTTTGAATAATTAGTGAGAAAACCAATTAAAAACTTAATCAAGAACACAAAATACGAGGCATGTTTTTTAAGTAAGTACCGTTTTGGAATTAAAAAAAGACGTGCAAAGATATCGCAATAATTTTATTTTTACATGAAAGCCTGTACCTTAATCTACTTTTCTACATAATTTCCGTGAATATTGAGGCACTTGTCATAACGTGGCACCAGTTTTTGAATACCCTCCTCATAAAATTCTGCCGCCTGACTTGTTAACCACTGTATCACAAATGTTTTGACTTCGTTATCGTCTTGAAGACGCTGACCACCCAGGTGTTTCTTCAAGTGCAGGAACAAATGGTAGTCGCTGGGCGCCAGATCAGGGCTGTATGGATGATGATCTAGAGTTTCCCATTTAAAAGATTTGATTAGTTCTTTGGTCCGATTAGCCACAGGTGGACGGGTATTGTCATGCAGCAAAACGATACCCTTACTCAACTTGCCACGTCTTTTGTTCTGGATTGCACGACGCAGATTGTTCAATGTCTCACAATAAGACGCTGCATTGATTGTCTCATTACGAGGCAGAAACTCCTTTTCTGTCCCAAAAAACTGTGCACATGATTTTCCGGGCAAAAATTGTTTGCTTAAACTTCACTCTTTTGGGTGATGATGAATGTCGCCATTCCATGGATTGTTGTTTCGATTCTGGTGTGACGTAGGCCACCCATGTTTCGTCACCAGTAACAATTTGGTCTAAAAAATCTTCACCTTCATTGTGGTACCGCTCAGGAAAGTCAATGCACTGCCTAAACGTGACCACAATTTCCGGTAATTCAAGTTCTCGGTCACAATGCGATACAAAACACTACGGGAATATTGAGGAAAGCAGTCGCACATTGATGAAATTGTAAAGCGTCTGTTTTCTTTCACCTTTTCCTCCACTTTCTGCACCAAATCTTCATTAACGACCGAAGGACGCCCACTCCGTTCTTCATCATGCACATTTGTGCGGCCATCTTTAAATGCTCTCACCCATTTCCTTACCATTCCATCACTCATAATGTTTTGTCCGTAAACTTCACAGATCTCACGATGAATATCGATCGGTTTTACGCCTTTAGCAATAAGAAATCGCTGTTATACGATACTTCACAATCGGCGGGACTCACGATTGTCGGAGGCATCTTAAACACTCAGTAAACAACGTATACAATGAGGAATCTCATCTCACTACTCTGGTCGGTTCAGAAACTATTTGTTTTAGATTAAATGATTCAATGGATTCGTTAAAGATAGTAACAGAATGAACTTCAGTGTCATGAAGATTAGGTAGAGTTGTTAAATTTATATATTTTACATTGACTTTGGATAGACTATACCAAGGTCTGGATTTTGTTTGTACATGTAAACTCTAGGATAATAAAGTGAAGAAAAGCTGAACTCTATTAAGCAGCTGCACTCTTGGATTTTAATATGTGGTATTGTTGCTAACTGAATAAATATTATTATTATACAGGAGTACCAAATTGATCTGTCTATAGAAAGCTATACACATAGGCGAATTTTGAGAATTTACGGGAATGACAGCTTTTTTTTGACAACTCAACGTTATAAGTTGTCCAAGACCAATATAGTCACAGAAAATCCAGAAAAACATCGAATTTTTCGAGAATAAAAAAAAAATAATCTCTATAAATTAATAATTAATAAAGTATCGTTTCCAGTCCATAATTTGTATCAAGTTTTTAATTTTATTTATTTCGACAGATCGATGAGCTTTTCTATACCTAATAAAACTAAGAAAGTAAAGTAATGATAAAAATAAAACGAGGATTGAAACGCTTTTCGATAAGATTTACGCCGAATTGCAATTGTGCCGGCGTTGGAAGTCTCTCCAAATATTCCCGATTAAATAACGAGGATTTCATGCAAATTAATTTACTTCTTGTGCAACGTTATCCGATTAAAAATGGTTTAAAGGAAAACGACCGATAAATAAAGTAAAAACCACCAGAAATTACTAGGCGTTGTGTAGATAATTCAATATGTATATAGGGTGATCATGTATATTTTGTATGTATAACTACTACTTCAATATTAAAAGTGTGTCACTATTAACACATACCAATTTGTTTTTTATAATTTGACCTTTTGTAACCCCTCATGGACAGCCTATGCATACATATTAGTATTATATTGTATATCACGCCTTGTATAAATAAATTGCACATGACACTCTTTCCTAGGTCAAAATCTTCTGACAGAAAGAATATCACGTAATTTTTCCATTATTATTATTATTTAATTTAGGTACTGATTTTTTTAAAGTTTTGACCCTTTTTGTACCCCTTAACTACGCCCTATGAGTCCCAACATCTAATCAGTTCCCCGCTAATGCTTTAAACACTCAAAATGTGCAATTAATTTTATTTTTAGCCAATTTTATAATCTCTTTTTTAGTATACTCTATAATAATGTTACACAGTTGACGCCATAATAAGACGGCCATTTTGAATGGTCTCTAAGCAATATCCGTCGCCACAATAAAATGCGTATCAATACCCACCTTTTCAACAAAACACTGTCACTTCTTTAATAAGTGAGTTTCCAGAGTGAATAAAAAACCAAATTGCGGAGAAAATATCTTAATTTGTCATTATCGATTAATTTCTACTTTCATTCGATCACTCTACTCCAAAAATTAACATTACCTTTTTTTTACCTTTGTGTATGACATAAGGACCAATTGCTTAAAATCAACTATAGGTCAAACCTATTGTCCAGGGTCAAGCTAAATATCTAAAAAACCAGCTCAATATGTTACAGGGTTCAGGAGAAAATCTCTATGTTGAACTTAAGAGTAAATTGTGACCGTTCGTCTAATTTTGCTGATGTGACCTTATTTTTCAGAACAGTAAACATTGTTATCCGTAGATGAAAGTAGCGGCGTTTAGCTATGACAAATTGTCGTCACTTGACAACTAATAGCAGAAATTATGTTATTAATCATATGTCAATCCATTGGCAAAATTTTGACATATGAAGAGTTATTTTAAATGGAACATCCTGTATTTTGTTTCCTTAATCGGTAAAGTTTTTAATTCTAATATACTACAGAAGACTACAATCCGTCATGTTGAATACTAATTATAAAAATTATTCAAATTTTAATACAAAAATAGATCTAGTGTTGTATTTAAAAAATTTATACCGCCTATAATAGGTAAAACAAAAAAAAAATATGTTTTTCGCTAATAAATATTCAAAAATTCATAATACTATAATAGCAGCCAAAGAAGCAAAAAACGTAATGAAACTATTCTCATCGAAACTGTATATTTATTATCAGAGAACATTAACTACTTTATTAACAAAAGATTGAGACCTACCAAAAAGAAACAAATTAAAAATAAAATGGATTCTTTTAGCTTTAATATCAAACCAAACAACTCATTACGGTCGAATTTGAATAAATAATTACTATTTTTTACTTAGATACCTATCTGTTATTTTTAATTAGAAAATATTTATATAAACATCTTTATATAAATGAGTTTTTAATTGTTTGGAGATTAGTATCAAGACCTCCGGTTTTTCGTTTGTTCTACCAGGTGTTTCGTACCGACACTTTACGATTCTTTAGTGTAGCTCGTTTCCGATACAGATTTTTCCTACAGCGATATGTTAACATGGTGTGGCGAAGAACACTTAAACACAATTTTTGGGAACATGCTGTATGAATTTTCAAATTGGGGTTGGTTGGTTTTAGGTCAATTACAGGAACAAAGTAACTCATCTGTCGACTGTTATTAAGTCATCCTCAGGACACTGCTATACAAACAAAAAAGAAAAACATAAAGGATGACTCAGAATTTAAAATTAAAATTTTAGAACACCAAATAAAACTATACAGGGTGTCCCAAAAAACATTCCCCACCCTTTGGGGGTAAAATCTACGACCCAAAATATCACTTATGTCAAAATTTCGAAAAATGTCTCCTTATGAAATTATGACCATTTTGAATACTGAAATTAGACAAATTTTTCACTTGGCATTATTTAAATCTGGTCATCCTTGATAAAAACAGATTCATGCAAAGAGAAAATCTGCATCCTTATCATATAAAGCCGATTCAAGAATTGCATCCTTGGGATACTGCGCTTATGATTTTGTAGTTTTTTTTTAAATTGCCTAGACGCAAATGAAGACATTTTTAAACAAGTACTGGAGAGTGATGAATTCCATTTTAACCAGCAAGGAGTGTTCAATCAGCACAACTTGTATTGTTGGAATTACGAAGATCAGCACCAAATTATAGAATCACATAAGCAAGCACGCTGGAGCTTAAATGTATGGCTTTGTCTGTTGGGAAATAGGATAATAGAACCACAGTTTCTACCTAGGACACCAAACGCCGAAAACTATGCCAATTTTTGCGAAAACAGATTACCAACTCTTCTGGAAAAAGTTCCTTTAGTACAGCGGCCAAATATTGTATTTCAACATGATGGTGCACCTGCCCGTTATTCTCGAAATGTTTGAGAGATATTAAATCGACGTTTTCTCAACTAATGGATCGATCGTGGAGGACCTATTTCTTGGCCTCCTAGGTCCCCGGATCTCTACCCAATAGACTTTTGGCTTTGGTGTTATCTGTCCTACCCAACAGTGACTCACCCTGTATTGTATGAATTTGTTACCGCCAATATTATAGAAAACGTAAAAAGAAAAACTCTACCAAATAATTAATAAAAAACCAAAAACAATTACCTGAAAAATAAAAGGAAAATCATTACCTGCCTACAATATCCAACATATTCACCGGCTTCTACAACAGGCTGACTGCAGTTCCGACAAGGTGCCTATTTTCTTAAAAAAACTACTTATGTGTAGTAGTAAGTATTGAACAAACCTTGTATTTTAGCAGGCACTACCGCTTTTTTCCACCATACCCCGTAAATGTAACTTTCTTTATTCTCATAGAAAATTTACATAATTTTCTAATTTGATTCCTCGGCGCCCTGTACGACATTAGGTAAAAAGTGAAATAAATAAATTGTTGTCACATGCTACACGAATTGTTTAAAGATTCTCTCGCTTTCTTTCCTCATGCATACGTACAATATTAATTGACCCTAAAGGAAATAGTAATGTTTGGAATTACAACTACAAGCATGTTAGTAAGTAGACGCTATGCTCTCACATAATTTATAAAAAGGAACATGTACTTATTATGCCCGTTTGTAATTATTATTATTATTCTCTAAATAAACAATACCCACTCTCCTTGATTATGTCCTGACAAAGTTCATACAATTAACTATTAATTACTATGCTACACAGTGTCCCATGAAAATTGTGAAAACTTAGAACTGTCGTCAACTAAAATGTTTTCAAAATAATTCGTTTTACCAGAAACAGGCCTGTACCGGCTCATTTCAAATAAAGCACCCTATATATTAATACAGTTTTAGACTTTACTTAAAATGATATACAAAGTGTCTCTAAAATAATTATCGATTTTCCTATAGGAAATCCTTATTTAATTATTTTAGGTCGTAGTTCTTGTTTTTAAGGCTCCACTTTAGGAGATCAAAAAACAACCCCGTATACTGTTTTTTGGATTCCTTCATTTTTTTCTGATAGTCCTCTCTCTGAGAAATAATTTGAGCCTAGTGAGAATGCGTGAGACCTTCTGGGATACGAGCTATTATAACCCAGTGGTCGTCAACCTTCTGAATGTATTGAGCACCTTCGGTAGCTACTTTTTTTTTTGAATGTACAGTGTTTTTGGGGCCTTGGTGTGGTATAGGACGCTATCATACAGGACCTAATCAAGACCTAAGAAATTATCCTTAATGACCGTTTAGGCGTATGTCGTTTGGAATGAAAATATCCCTTCATAATATCATTGTCCTGCGTAATTTTCCCCCATTATTAGGAAAACAGATATAAATTTTTTGGTGCCGTGGTTTGGTATAGGACGCTATCATAAAGGACCTAATCAAGACCTAAGAAACTATCCTTAATGGCCGTTCCGAAGAATGTCGTTTGGCATGCAAATAGCCCTTCATCATATCATTGTCCTGCGTAAATTTCACGACCCCATTATTAGGAAAACAGATTTCAATTTTTTGGGGCCTTGGTTTGGTATAGGACGCTATCATACAGGACCTAATCAAGACCTAAGAAATTATCCGTTTAGGCGTATTTGCATGAAAATATCCCTTCATAATATCATTGTCCTGCGTAAATTTCACGACCCCATTATTAGGAAAACAGATTTCAATTTTTTGGGGCCTTCGTTTGGTATAGGACGCTATCACACAGGACCTAATCAAGACCTAAGAAACTATCCTTAATGACCGTTCCGAAGAATGTCGTTTGGCATCCAAATAGCCCTTCATAATATCATTGTCCTGCGTGAATTTCACGACCCCATTGTTAGGAAAACAGATTTAATTTTTTTGGGGCCTTGGTTTGGTATAGGACGCTATCATACAGGACCTAATCAAGACCTGGGAAACTATCCTTAATGACCGTTCCGAGGAATGTCGTTTGGCATGCAAATAGCCCTTCATAATATCATTGTCCTGCGTAAATTTCACGACCCCATTATTAGGAAAACAGATTTCAATTTTTTGGGGCTTGGTTTGGTATAGGACGCTATCAAACAGGACCTAATCAAGACCTAACAAACTATCCTTAATCAAGAATCCTCCGCATGTCGTTTGGCATGTAGATAGCCTTTCTTAATATGATTGTCCTGCGTAAATATCACGACCCCATTTAATAGTGGGAACCAGATTTCAATTTTTTGGGGCCTTGGTTTGGTATAGGACGCTATCATACAGGACCTAATCAAGACCTAAGAAATTATCCGTTTAGGGGTATTTGGCATGAAAATATCCCTTCATTATATCATTGTCCTGCGTAAATTTCACGACCCCATTATTAGGAAAACAGATTTCAATTTTTTGCATAAATCGTGAACGTAATTGTTTTGTTAGTTTTCATTGCAAATAAAGACATTTCTTCATTACCCGGAATTTTTTTTCACATACGTTAAGTCACCATGTTCGTTAAAACGAACATCAATTTTTTTGCAAACATTGCATTTTTTCCAATTTCTAAATATTTTCAAAAATCTTTTAAAAAATTAAGTAAGTTAAAAATGTTATATTTAAATTTTTATCTCTCTTAAAAAAAACTCGTGACTGAAAGGGTTAAAAGTGTACGCTGCAGAACCTTTTTCCATAAACATCTCACTTATACCATCGAACGTAAATCACATCATGTATTTCATGAAATAGTCTTGTAATATCACACGTCTTATTACCAATTAATTTACGAAGTACCCGTTTTAAACTAATTACCAATCCAATTAAATTGTACGAAAACAAAATAAAAAAATCAGACCACCGTACACTTGGAAATGGGAAGTTAAATACAGTGCAAAACAAATCAAATAGCAATTGAAAGAAAGAAAAGATTTAAAAAATAAACAGTAAAGATAGAAAAATATCAACAAACGGCATTCCTCTAATAATCAACAAATGCGACTGCATAACGCAAGTCGCGATGCCAGTCGCCAGGCAGGACTAGTTTATATTACGGTTATTCTCTATATAGGGTGACTAAAAATATAGTTCTTTAAGAGACGTATCCGACTGCGTGTTGCTTTGATTTTAGATGGTTGAATGGTTACCTGTTAAAGCTGGGACTCTTGAAATAGCCATTCACAACTGTGGAAATGTTCGGCAACTGCGTCTAAAACAGGTTGCTCTGAAGACAATGCTATGCTCAACCGGTTGATGTTCAAACGTAGCAAATGGCGAGAACAGACGTCGCGACGCCTAGGTGGTCACTATTGTCGATTGGGACATACAAGTGCCATATTCTATATTTTATTTTTCGTCGTTCGTTGCACAGGTTGAACTTCTGTAGAAAAAAATACTCTTATATTCCTTTCCGGTCCTCAAACTTAGAGAGAAGTCCCTGGTTTGCAGTCGGTTAAGACTCTGTGCAGAGAGGCCGCAAATGGTCTTAGTGGCTTGGAGGAAGGCTCTATCAGGCGCGCGTCGCACTAGATAATATTTTATATTTATGCTATGTTAGAGATTAATATAAATATTATTACATTTATCACAAGATATAGTTGTTCGTTGGTAGTTTATCAGTAGGAATACCCCTAGGGTCTTGATAATATCGAGATAATTTTGTCCTAGAAAATGCCAAAAGCGTGTTGCTTGATAATAGCCCAAGGCCGCAGTGTAGGGTATTATCGCTGTAATCCAGCGGTGATTGGATGAAATTTGACACTTGACTTAAAATTAAGTAATTTGATTGGTTACTATATTTAGTAAAAAATTATCACTAGTAGCGAGATTTTGAAGGAAACATGTACACGTCCTTTGGAAGGCTTAAAACTTGGGATGGCTCTTCGAGATAAAAGTCACTTACTTTACCAGGCGCGTTTTGCACGATGAACGCCAATACTTGGATCTTAATCAGAGGCTTGCACAACTTACTGCACGTAACGACAGGAAGGCACTTGAGTGAAGTACTGATTAGGATTTTTACCATCTAAAAACTTGATTGAAAATAAATATATCTCACTCTGTAGATGTATGCGCATAATAGGTATGTATATTGTATGATGCTTGTCCAGCACACAGACAGACATGCAGTATATAAGTAAACTTATACTGATACTCGTCAAATCAGGATGTCATGCAGAGTCTTCTATTTCTCATTGCAATTTTCTTTATAAATAATTCTCTGATTAAGTAAAAATCTATAGAAATGCTAGTATGTGGCTTACAAGGTATTTTATATTATTATTTTGTTCCATTTAATTGCATGTGGAGAATGAAAAGTCAATGACTTTTGATAAACTTTTGAAACTGGTGGCTTCAACTTTAAATTAAACTGTGTGTTTTGTGCATATTATATCTCCCATTTATACCAATCATCATTACTCGGGTAAACGGATCTGGCAAAGAGAAAACGGTAAGCATATTTCTGGAGATAATTATTGCATCTTTCACAATTCCTCTTACTGTGAATATGGCACAGTGATGGTGTACTGTTTCAGTTTATACGCGCTCCATATCCACTCATGATCACTAAATCTCCTATTTAAATAATTAATATTGACTGCACTGTGATGAGGAATCGTCAGCATAAGGAACCGTATCATAAGTAAATAACTCAATTTTTCACATTGGGGCCTCGCGGAATCCCTGACCTAGAAGTTAAAACGGAATATTTAAATCCTCAGCAATCATTGAACAGGGAATTCTACAAAATTGACGAGAACGACAACAATTTAACAACAAATATTACAGACTAATCGAAAGCGCTTTCCTATGCGTGTTTCTCGGAACGACTTTGTGACAGTTTTCATTCAGTCGTTAATATCCCAATTCACATATCCTCTGGCGCTTGCGAACATTAAATGTGCTACACGATGAGCCCTGGTTAACAAAAGAACAGTAACAGGCATTCTGACTCTTATTCAAAATTCTCTGAATCTGTTTCTAACCGAATTGACAGATATTTGAACATAACGACTGTGGTCGTGCACGCAAAGGCAGCAAACGTAAATATCGGTGATCTACAAGGTTGGTGCAACTCGGACGTCCTGGAACAGGCCTTCTATTGTAACCTCGAGTTTCGAAACGGGCGATTGGTTGGTTCCCGATCGCCCATCTTCAATTAGGTCACAATTTGGGCTGCAGAATACTCTAATGCTTTTCCTTAATGGAATCTCTGTATTTTGTTTACTGATTTGTTTAGAAATTAAGGTGAATTTTTAGACATAATCCCAAGCAGCATTTTTTGTCGCCGTTACATTGCGACGACTTTTGCGGGAACTTTACTTAAGTTATGAATACTAGTGATGGGAACGTAATTACTACTACGTCCCTGCATTTTGAGCGTGATAAAGACGTAACGGCAACAACTTAGCAACTTACATTGGTACGATATAATTTACGTTCCAACAATGTGGCGGGGACGTAGCGGCCTGGTCACCGCTATTTTGTTGGATTCGTTTACTTCTTTATAACACAGCGTCCTCTTGTTTTTGTCCCTGTCTAAACTAATTAAAAATTATTCTACCAGTATCTTCCGTCATTCTTTAACCGTGTCCTCGAAAATGGAAAAACATAATATTTTAAATTGTATCTATAAGTATATGGTATCAAAAATATTTGCGGATTTTTCCTCGTTGCCAGAGTCAAAAAACTAAAACCAATGTAATGTTGTGTTGAGCTTTTTGATATAAAACCTAGCCGACTGGATAGTTTATAGACGTCACAGGTCAATAAAATACAAGGTATTTCATTTAAAACCCAAAACTCTGTTTTGAAACACCCTGTATATTTGAAAATATTTTCAAAATATGGTCTTAGTAAACCTACATAATTCTTACACTAGAAATTGAAAACTGTGTACAGTTTGGTCATAGAATTCCGTGGCGTCTGTGTGGTGACTGACACTATATATACAAAGATGGGAAATATGTTTAGATTACAAAGTTTAAAGTTGCCTGGGAGAGGGGGCGCGTGCTACTATAATAAGTACAATTATACGTATTACTTATTCAAAGTTCCCAACTCAGTTCCCGCAACTTTGATGCTGCTTGGGAAAGGAGTTCGTACACTAAATAATGTGCTAAAAATATATTTTTCTGGCTTTTTAAAATTATGCGATACTTTTTGTGACGAGTGTATTTATAAATACTTTTTAATAAACCCAACATCCAGTATCAACTTTGAAAGTACAAATTCGGAGATATGAATGCATCATCTCAATAATAGTTGCGACGCGACCGTGTAAAACGATCGTCGCCTTCTTGAAACACAATAACCATTTCGTGCCTTTGAGACATTCCCAGACGTAGTGTTATGTTATCGATATACTTACTGCATATACCTATAATACCAAAATGTAACTTCTTTTATGCTGCTACACATACACATACTTTATAAAACATTTTAGCGTGATATGGAGAGAGTCAACTCCCAGTCAGCCTATATAACAATAATATAATGTTATCCATCTGGTTCGCTGCCATAATTGAAAAACTAAACGACCTCTACCTGTCTTGAAAATCAATTAATAAATCGATTGCAATTTAGTACGTACCTTAAGGTAGGTACGTTCGGCAATTATTGGTATTTTTAATGTCCCATCATGTGGACAGTGGCGGTTCGTGCTTGCAAAAACTAGAGGTGCTCTATAGGTCACTAATTACTGCAACTAATTGAGAAACATCTCTCGCTTCATCCGTTATTATTCCCAAACGCTCAGTATTCCCTAAAAAAATTTGGACCATCGATTTTTCTGAATTTCCACACCCGTTTTTGGGTGCTAAATTAAGACATGACCGAATTTGACTGTTAATAAAATTTGTTTGTTGTTTCACAATTATAGACATAAAGCTTTACTGTTTTTATACCAAATTAAACTTAATAAGCCCCTGTATTTTTCACAATCAGCAAAGTAAACTGTGAAAAAATTATTAAATATTTAACAGATCAGTGGAGTTTTGTTTTCAACTCTTAGGAATAAAAAAACAGAACATATAGGTATCTACGCATATTTATAAGTTATTCTTTTTTAGATAAAACGTTAATGAAGTTTTTAACGCTCATAATCTTAATGGCATTATCATAGTCGAAGGAAAGAAGTCATCAGTAGCATCATCTATTAAAAGTCAGATAAAAATATATTCTCTTCTGCAAGGTATTAAATATTTATGACAACATTATCCTTTAACGAGTTGGTTGCTTGAAATATACATAATATATAAATATACACTTAGTTCTTTAATTTTAATTACGCTAACTCTTTGTCACAAATGATATTTTTGAGGCGAATAAAACAGCAGTTCTGGTTTTCTCACGGATATCTAAGTAAGTTTTAGCCCAAATTCTTCGCATTCCATTTAAAGCACGAACTAAACACTAAAACTAAAGTACATTATACATTAAATCATCAAAAAGGCGAAGTTTAGCTGAGTAGGCTATTCTTTAGCACTTAACCTTCAAGATGACTTTACAAATAATATAACTAAACTATATAACAAAACACGAAATTAATAAATTGATGCCCATTAATACAACAAAATACAAGATCCAATAATACAAAAAATCCATGGATGACCCCCGAACTCCTTGAACTACCAAAAACTGTTAGGGAAATGGCTGCACTAAATAAAAAACTAGAAAATAATTTTTATGCACATATTTATGTGCATAAAAATTATTTTCAACAACAAAGAACTGAAAAAATATACACCTATAAAATTAAAAAGGCCAAAAGATCATACAACGACCGAATCATTCAGACAACTAATGTAGGTAGGGAATGTTGGAGAATAATAAATGAAAAGCGAGTTAATGGTAAAAAAAAATAAGAACACTATTCAAGAGGTTATCGGCGTTGACCAGAGCGTAGTAAAGATAACAATCGACATCGCAAATACTTTCAATGACTTCTTTGTCAGTTTTTCTAGGAAGAATACTTCATGCAGCCTGGACACACCGAATCTCGTGAAATCCACATTTAGATCTTTTTTCCTTCACCCCACTACCCCAGATGAGTTCTCCAGAGTTGCCAGGAAAACTTGCAGGAAAAAATCTAGCGGTTTGGATGGTATTCCGGGTAATGTAGTTCTGGCCGTTGTTGATATCATTGCAGGGGCGTTGTCCCTGATAGTTAACAGAAGCTTTGAGGAGGTTGTTTTTCCGGAACGTTTAAAAAAATCAAAAATTATTCCCATATATAAAAATAAAGGAGATCCTAGGGACATAAATAATTACAGACCTTTGGCATTACAAAACCAGTTCAGTATAATCTTTGAATCTTTATTTAACAATAGACTTAATGATTATCTGGAAAAACATAAACTGCTTGCTAACAGCCAAAATGGATTTAGAAGCAAACGATCAACAGAGACAGCTCTGAGTCAGGCTTTTGGTCACTTGTTTCATGCCCTTAATAACAGGCAAATGGTGGCTGGTATTTTCTTTGATCTGAGCAAGGCTTTTGATACAATAGGTCACAAGCTTCTGCTTTGAAAATTGGAGGATGTTGGAGTGAGTGGAACAACGTCTAAATGGATAGGAAGTTATCTCATGCATCGTACCCAGCAAGTAGAGATTGCGGGCGTTCGTTCAGGGGTGGGAATTGTGAGCAATGGGATACCACAGGGCTCATGTTTATCGCCAACTTTATTGAATGTATTTATTAATACCCTGCCGGACGTTTTGGGGGTTTTTGGCCTGCCCGTTCTTTATGCGGATGACACAAGTGGCCTTGTTTCAGCCGGGGATGAGTGTGGGTTGGTACGGTCTGCTAATGCCCTAGCTGGCGCGATGCACAGATGGTGCGAACACAATGGACTGGCACTCAATGCATCAAAAACGGTCTTTCTCCCAATTTCCATATCAAATAGGAACATGGACCGAAGTTATTTAATAAGAGCCAAAGATAAATCTATTGAGCAGGTCAGTAGCACCAAATTCTTGGGAATATATACAGACAATAAATTGACCTGGAGCACGCATATAGACGCTGTAGTAAAGAAATTGTCCAGCTACATATTCATAATAAACAACATCAAAAATACTGTATCGAATGATATTCTTAAATTGATATATTTTGGTCTGATACAGTCTACCTTAATGTATGGTGTTATATTTTGGGGGGGAGCGAGTGGGACTCAAAAAAGGATCATCAGAGCGATGCAGGGAATCTCTCAAACTACTTCCTGTAAGGACCATTTCAAAACATTAAAGTTAATGACATTCCCTTCACTATACATGTACTCACTTATAATACATATAAAAATACAAAATGAAATATTGCCTAAATCAGAAGATATACATAGTCGCAATACTAGAAATAAACATAACTTGGTATTACCATTCTCCAGATCAACTACTGGCCAAAAGAACCCTAACTACATAGGTGTTAAATGTTTCAATAAAATTTTAAAAATACAAAAGTTTCAAAACATTTCTATCAAAAAATTGAAACTGGAGCTGAGAACCTTTTTTATAGAGAAATGTTTTTATTTTGTAGACGAGTTTTTAAATTATACTAATGAATAGTTTTAAGTCCCGAATTATAGCGGGTTATGTATGAATATTATTGTTTTTGTGTTGTATGTAATATTATTGACTATCCCATAATGTGACATGTCACATTGTATATTGTTATCATTCTGAGGAGCAAAGAATAAATAAAAAAAAATCAATAAATATACACTGAGAAAAACGAAATCAAAAGTGATGCACCAGAGAACTAAATTACACAATGTATAAATTCAAATGCATTCCTATTCCCACCCAACGCGCTAAAGAAATTTGAGATAAAGACGGACACAACCATTTTGAGGTTCCTTGAGACGATTAAGACCATTTTCAGATGAAAGTCTGTCTGTATGTATTCTTCATCATCATCTTTTCATTAAAATAACAAATTTGCGTAAAATTTCAACCAATATAAATGTAGATAATATTGTTTAAATATTATGCGTATTTAATGACTTTTGCCGGTAAGAAAAAAGGGTTAAGGAGTTGTGTTGTTGAACTATTAGAGATTCATATTATGCAAAGGTTTTTTTTCGCTAGACTTACTGTATTTTTAATATGAAAAAATTAGAATATTTTGTAATTCTTATGCATTGTCGTCTAGAACCTATAAAATTGTTATTGCACACACATACATATTATTATTGTTTTTAGTATAGTCCAAGCGATTCGAAGGTAGCACGCGCCCCCTCTCCCAGGCAACTTTAAACTTTGTGAACTTAAACATATTTCCCATCTTTGTATACAGTGTCAGTCAATTCTATGACCAAACTGTACACAATTTTTAATTTCTAGTGTAAGAACATTATGTAGGTTTACTAAGACCATATTTTGAAAATATTTTAAAATATACAGAGTGTTTCAAAACAGAGTTTTGGGTTTTAAATGAAATGCCGTGTATTTTATTGACCAGTGACGTCTATAAACTATCCAGTCGTCTACACTCATAAAGGTCGTCAGTAAGCTTTTATTTTACCTACTACATAATAATAAAGTTTGATATTCTTTTGATTAATTTTAAATTAAAGACCGGTCGCGAAGTTTCTTAAAGAACATGTGTATTACTTTAAATCGCAGTCACGGTTTACTTGAACTGAGGTTTTAAAGCAGGTGGCTTTCACAGTGTACACAATACCTGCTACTCTGCATTATTATTATTATTTGGGCAAATAAAACATAGGCTAGTTTACCAGCAACATGGGTTCATTAAGGGTTGCTCTACGGTGACCAATCTAACCACTTTCCTGCAGGATGTAATTCCGGCTGCCGGTCGAGGTTTATACTGACTTTTCCAAGACGTTCGATAAGATTGATCATTCCCTGATTCAACAGAAGTTGTGCGACATTGGCTTTGGCAGGAATCTGATATATTTTTTTTCAGTCCTATCTGGGAGCAAGGCAACAATTTGTTGAATACAATGGATTCACTTCAAGTTCATTCACAGCCTCAAGTGGAACTCCGCAGGGCAGTACGTTGGCTCCTTTTCTCTTTGCAATATTCGTAAACGATATTGGCTCTGGTTTCAATAGCAATTATGTGTTGTTTGCGGATGATTTAAAATTGTATCGCACTGTTGTTTGTGAGAACGACTGCGCACAGCTTCAAACAGATCTGTGTCGGCTCTCAAAATGGTGTGATCTAAATAGACTTCCTCTAAATCTGAACAAATGTAAGTCGGTGACATTTACAAGACGTCAAGATCCGTTTTTGCGAAACTACACCATCGATAATTCAAATTTGGAACGCTGCGCTTTAATCAAAGATCTTGGTGTATACTTGGATGGTGATTTATCTTTCAACTACCACATTGAGCAAGTTTCTGCTAATGCTTTGCGAATGTTAGGATTTATTTTTAGACAGACCAGAGAATTCAACAACATGGACTGCCTGAAAAGTCTCTATTTCGCCTATGTTGTGTCTATTTTGGAATTCGCCCATCTACCATGTTCATATACAGAGATTGGAAAGTATCCAACGTAAGTTTTTAAAATCTTTGTCATTTAAAACTGATGGATATTTTCCTCCTCGTGGGTGTCATCACGGCCTGTTACTGACAAGGTTCGGATTTCGGCCGTTAGCCGAGAGACGCATCTGCGCGTCTCAGATCTTTTTTTTTAAGTTGATCAACAATATGTTGGATTGTCCTCGGTTGCTTCAGCAGCTATGGTTTCGTGTACCTAGGGTTCACTCTAGAAGCGCTAGTTTATTTTGGGTGCCACAGATTCGTTCTAATTATGAATCTAAAGCACCGCTATTTCGGGCTTGTAAATAAATAAAGAGATTATTATTATTATTATCACAGTCTCAATTATTTTAATGAAATTTAATGGAAACTGACTATCACCCCTCTTTTGAGAGGGTTGATGTTTGTTAAAAATATTTAGTTTTAGGTACAGCTACAGAATAGTTTGATTTTTAACTGTTTCTTTTACTCTACGATCACCCCTCTTGTTATGGTTTAACAATTTTAACATAGAACTAAAGAATATGTGATTTATTTTTGACACAAAACATTTAAAGAATTTTTTTTCGCGTAATGAAGTTAATACATTTCTCCTAATAATACAACATAAAATTATAATCAAACTGATCGAAAAAGTTAAGGATATTGTGAATTCAAAAACAAATATTTTCCGAAAAAAATTGTATAACTTTCATCTGTTCCAGAGGCATACTTAAAATTAAATGATCCAAGTCATTTTGATCTAAGGTATCCCATAAATGTGGAAGAACTTGCCTCAATGACCTTAAGTACGTCCTGAACAGGAGGTTGATGGGAAATTTGTTCCCTTCCGAGCATGTCCCAAACATATTCTATGCAGTTTAAATCTGGAGAGAGTGAGGGTAATGGCAAATGATGTACTATTCTGCCTCTTTGCGGGCGAACGTTATCATCGAGAAATCTGAAATTGGGCTCAAAATTATAATAATAATAATTATCCACTATGTTGTCAATGATGTTGTGGCCATAAATTTCACCTCTCATGGTACCTTCACAAAGATACAACTCCATTCGACCTCCGTAGAAAATTCCACCCTGGACCAATACGCCTCCAAATGGATGCATTTCTTGAACATATCGGTCATTAACTTTTATAATGATGAAATAGCTTTTTGTAGTTTTACTAACCACTGAGGATGGGGCCTGGTGCTCCGAAACATGTTTGTTTGATGTACAATTTTTAGAGAGATCTATTAAATTTGTTTCGTGGATTCCAAGATCTTCTAATAAACCGTTTTTAAGTTTTCTTGTAAGAAGTGCAAAATCATCTAATCTGTCTTCGAAAAATCCGGCTCATACAAATAATTTGCAATCTGCGACACAGAAATATTCGTTGGTGCTTTGTACTATTGCGTGGGGATATTCTTTAGGATGCCTCTGCATGCTTCTGTGTTTTGAGTGGCAGTGTGTCTGAGTGAGGGTGTGCCGGCTATTATTTAAACATCTAACCCAGAGATGGTTCTGCAGACACTACAATTTGCAATTCACAGTCTTCTCTATTTTTTTTCAAGGCAGTTTTGGAATTTTGCTGTATATAAAACTCGGTTCCAGTCTGGCATTCAAACGCCAAAGCTTCCTTTTGCAGGCTCTACGCCCATTTGTATTAGATATGCGCCTATAAAGAGCAACATCGTACACCATCTCCATTCATACTCCAAGGCATTTGAGTTCTTTCTGCGGAATCTTTAAATCTTTTTCTCATTAACAGAATTGCTGCAGATTTATCGGAAGCAACCTTCAGTCCTGTATCCTCCTCCATCAACTATGAATTTATTGATTAGCTCCTCTAGATCTCACCTATATTTACAGAAAAGGTTTGTAACAAGAATATACAGTTGACTGAACTTCTGGTACAAAATAAAGTCATAGAACTTCCCCGTTAGTTTCCACATAAAATCTTTTCGCATAAATATTCCCTACCACTATCACAAACAATAAATTAAATGGTGGTTAAGCCATAGAAAAGCTAATTGTTAGATTTGGTGTGGCATAAAATGCAATGAGTTTTTGGTGTGTTGGCATTACGAAAAACAAGACAAATGTTTGAGATTAACGGGCTATGTCCCAATTAGTGATATGTCGCAATATAAAGTAAAATGCAGTGAATAATTCAATTATATGGTTTAAGCTTGCGGCAAAGATTTATCTTGCGAAAAATTGTTTTGTACTGTTAATAAAATAAAAACCGTTTAGCAGTTCCGAGTCGAAACTGATTCAGTGATTCATTGTATAACCCTAATAATAAAGCATAAATTCATACAAATAATTCAATTGAAATAAAAAATAAACTAAATTGTACTCTAAATATTAATACAAAATACGCTCAGCATAATAATACCTAAACCCATTACATTTTTTCATTTTGTTCATAATACCAGCTCCTCCAGACTAAAAATAACAGGTTGCATCGCAGTAATTGTATACACACAGAGTCTTTTGGACCGGTTTGTAATAACATCCCTCCCGAGCATATTTATTCTAATAAACATGCATAATATTGTAGGAGCAGAAGACCTTCTGCTACCGGTTATTCTGGGGCTTATATTGCTAATGGAAAATTAGTCGAAATCATAATTTAATGTTCATATACCTATAGTATTATAATATCCATACCGCAAAAATAATAATGGCGAGATGAACTGTGCAAAAAGTTTAATATTTGCTGTAGCGTTTTTATTTTTGTGCATACGAGGGCCATTATTTGTAATTTAAGCCCAATAATCAAAGCACAGTCGTTTCATTGAAAGTTAGTTGTTTTATTGTTTTCCGAAATATTCACCTTTATGATTTGCATATCTTCGAACCATTTATCATAATATTTGGACATCTCAGATCAAACACATCCCATCCTAAACCTCCCTAGTGACGAAACTAAGAAAAAAAAAGTAGTATGACTTTCAGAAGAACTTCACCACAAAGTTAAGTAACAAGACAATACCTCGCTCTCAAAAGCCAACGCAAGCAACAAACCATCCAAGCTAATGGAGTTGATAAGAGCTCTAGAACTTGAGGATAATTGTAACTTGAGACACAGCTCACGTAACTAAAGACAGGAGATAATAGACCATGAGGTTGCAGTGTGTCAGAGAGCCCTAATTTTACGAATTTTTCTGCAATTTGACTTCCTGGGCGTTTAAATAGTCCATTTATTCTTCACACGCAGCTTTACGTACGTTTTGAAATAATGCAGGAGTCATTTTATTGGGTTAATGCTAACGTTGCTAAGGATGCATCAAGAATAAGTTGAGTTTCTCACATTTTCCTTGTGCAGACTTTAAGATGCCATTCTGTAAACGTTGGACTTTCATTGAGACGTTTTAACTTTTCAGTAGATCTTCTGCAGCCGCTAGAGTAGAGAGTAAATATAGCCAAAGAGCGAACAAATCTAATTATGGCACTCAAGAAATGGGACGGGACCTATACGGAACGGCTTCTTGCTTCTTTTCTGATAATAAACCGACCTTTCTGGCATTAAAAACTTCCATAAAGCGAATTGGCATATTACAAAGGAAATGTTATCAAAAATGTAAGTAGAATAAGCGATCGCATTTAAATCGTCAGGATTAGATAGGGCGAGACCTATTGCCTTGCACACATATTGACACATATTAGCGGACTGATACCATGTAAAGATAATTGGATAACAGACAGCAACTGAATCTGTCGATGGTGTTAAAAACCCATTACAAAATGGATGTATGAAATGCTAACCACGGAGAAATTGGGGATGAAACTACCAACACCACCAACAATCAGAACAACCCGCAGTACACTCCAGGAAGGAATAACTTCCCCTTTATGGGAAGCTTCGTAGTACACCAAGGACATCTGAAAAATCGAGCAATAGTAAGACTGAAGATAAAGTTAGCAAAGGTCATAATTTTATCATTTACAAGGAGAAGAAGTTAATGAAACCGATGGCTCAAATCAAGAGACCATAAATATACGAATAATTATGGACAGTAGACCTCTGGAAACAATAATCCTGACATAATATCTAGCAAAGCAGCAGCAGACCAAACTTAGAGCTGTAAACCGAAAATTCTACGATGGATGTACAATATGACTGTGATCCGTATCGTGGGCATATAGCTTAGTACTTTGGGATAACAAATTTACTAGCTACAAGGAAAAGATTTGACAGAGCACAAAGATTAGTATACATTACAGATGGTTGCAAAGTGACTAGAGCAAGAGTATTTGGATGAAACTCGCGTAAATCAAAGCTTTAATCCTAATATTTAGCACTTAAATTCCTGAAAGCACAAGATATAAAAATAAATAATTAATACATTTATTTAAAGCGACGTAATCACTCAAATCTATGTCTAAAAGTTTTCGCTGAAAAACAAAGAAAATAAAATGTCTAATATACTAAAACGAAAATGGTATATAACGTCAGATAGTCGAGCTTGGCGGTGCCATGAGACCCACTTTGTATTTGGATAAGTTTTTCCTTAGCATTCTACTGTAATATAAGAAAGAGGTCGATCTCAGTATATACTTCTGTATATTCTTGACTAAATCGATGAGGAGCGTTTTTATTAAAGCCAATTTGCAACTTTCGTGAAGCAATTTCTTTGTTCAAGAGTGCAAGACTGGAAATATTATTTAGGATATAGCTTATGTTGGTTATTATGTGAACAGAAATATTTAGCAAAGTTTTAATAATTAACGTTGAATAAAAATTCATAATTTAAGCAAACCTGCCTGAAGAAACAGGATACTCAGCGAAACGTTAGCTAGTTGAAATTTGATTAAAGGCGAGTCAATGACACTAGAAAATTATATGGCCTGTCCAATAACTGCTTGCTTTCAAAAACACATTTTCCAAAAGTGCTAAATGAATAAATAAACAAAAAATGTGAAATTTTAGTTTCATTTCAAACTCAAATATTTCAATAACCGGAAGAGATACGGACATACAGGTTTCAGAAGATTAAAGATAAATTATTTTACTTAGACCTATGAGACTCGTTTTTTTTTTTAATTTATATCCGCTGCCATTTACAGGGTGTATAACAAAACTACTGATATAGAAAAATGTTTAATTTGAAAAATTAGTACATTTCTTAAGTGAAGTTAAAATTTTAATAATGGAATATAAAAGTCCAATCTCCACGAAAAAATGTTTCGAGACTAGACTAGTCTTATCATCAGTGGCACCTAATGATTAAATGGAAGACTGGAAAAAATTCTTTACATACTTACATCGAACGACTAGTCCATGGTAGTCGCTCTGTGGAAAAATTGTTTCTAAATAATTGTATAAACTAATATAAAAATAACTATGGCTTTTTAATTTAGTTTATACCATTATTTAGACACATTTTTTCCACAGAGTGAGTTCATCAATGGAATAGTCGCTTGATAATAATAATAATCTCTTTATTGACTAACAGGTATTGCTACCCAATAACAAGACAAAATCTTACATAAACAACAATACAAAAATACCCAACTTAGAACTAACTTAAAACTAACTGAAAAATAGAAAAATACAAATAAAGGAAATACACGCATCAAAACGAAAGAAAATTGGGAGGATTACAAGAACAATTAATAATAACAATCAATAATTAACACATGAACATAATTCATCAAAACAAATCAAAATCAGTAGCCCGCAAACATGTCTCTAAACTTTTCTTAAAAGAATCAAGCGATACATTAAAAAAATCAACTGTAATAACTAATAGGTTGCTGTATTTACAAGCCCGAAATAGCGGTGCTTTAGATTCATAATTAGAACGAATCTGTGGCACTCAAAATAAACTAGCGCTTCTAGAGTGAACCCTAGGGACACGAAACCATAGCTGCGGAAGCAACCGAGGACAATCCAACATATTGTTGATCAATTTAAAAAAAAAGACGCGGAGATGCGTCGAAATCCGAACCTTGTCAGTAACAGGCCGTGATCACACCCACGAGTAGGAAAATATCCATCAATTTTAAATGACAAATATTTTAAAAACTTACGTTGGATACTCTCCCATCTCTGTATATGAACACGGTAGATGGGCGACCAAATGATTGTAGCGAATTCCAAAATAGACACAACAAAGGCGAAATAGAGACTTTTCAGGCAGTCCATGTTGTTGATTTCTCTGGTCTGTCTAAAAATAAATCCTAACATTCGCAAAGCATTAGCAGAAACTTGGTCAATGTGGTAGTTGAAAGATAAATCACCATCCAAGTATACACCAAGATCTTTGATTAAAGCGCAGCGTTCCAAATTTGAATTATCGATGGTTTAGTTTCGCAAAAACGGATCTTGACGTCTTGTAAATGTCACCGACTTACATTTGTTCAGATTTAGAGGAAGTCTATTTAGATCACACCATTCTGAGAGCTGACACAGATCTGTTGGAAGCTGTTCGCAATCGTTTTTACAAAGAACAGTGCGATACAATTTTAAATCATCCGCAAACCAGAGCCAATATCGTTTACGAATATTGCAAAGAGAAGAAGAGCCAACAAATTGTTGCATTGCTGCCCGATAGGACTGAAAAAAGATATCAGATTCCTGCTGAAGCCAATGTCGCACATCTTCTGTTGAATCAGGTAATGATCAATCTTATCGAACGCCCTGGAAAACTCAGTATAGATTGCGCCGACCTGCAAACCTCGACCGACACCAGGAATTACATGTATGTAAAGAGTTCCTCAATGTTTTTATTGAATCATTGTTTGATGATGAGACTAGTTTAGTTTCGAAACATCTATGGCGATTATTATATATGATATACATTATATATCTATATAATGTTGTTTGTCTCTATATCTACCCTTGGATAGAAATAAAAATGAAAAAAAAAATGATGAATGACACCTCCAAGTCTGTCTCATCTGAATTCCCGTTGCGATTTCAGTGAAAACGAAACAGTGCGTTTGCTGTAAAAATATTGACATTCCACTTATTCCCCTCTATTTCTCTTTGGGAGGAAAATCTCGCTTGTATATCATACAGATGTGTGTATTTTTCTATACAGTGTGTATCAATTATACATATTTCTATTTTTCAATTTACAAAACGACCCGAACGAAATGATATAAACAGGGAGCTGCAAAGAAAACGAAAAATAGGCTGTTTTGAGTATTTAATGTATAGCTAATACATTTAAAACAACATCTTATGACAAACTTGGAATTTTTGCAGCCATACGTGCCTCCTTGGGGAAGGTCAGTGTCACCACAATAATTTCAATAGTAATAAACCAAATTATGGAATTTGCTTTTTTGGGCCACGTCAATATCGATCCAACAGGCATCTACAGTGTGTCCCCAGATTGTTTGGACTGTTGTAAATAACAAAAAAAAAATGTCGAGTTGGAATTTCAGCTTCTAGGGTCCAACCCTGTTTGGTTTAAAATTAATTTGTGCGTAATCTTAGTTTTGAAAAATCATGGATGGCTTTGAAATTTTCAAAAAAAAAGTGTAGGTACTTTTTTGTTTTTTTAATAATAATTATAATACTAATAATTTATTGGTGTATAGAACTATCGAGAGCATTACACATGATGTCAATATAAAAACAAAAAACATCCCTAAACAATAAACAAAAAGTTAGATAGTCAGATCACTGAAATCATTTAACATAAATTCATCAAATGAATAAAAACATTTATCTATTACATATGCTTTCAGTATAGACTTAAACGGCTTCACGGGGAGTTCCCGAACCCTCTCCGGCAGTGCGTTGTATGCTCTCGGACCATAATAATTCTTGGCCGATTTAGAGCCCGTTATTCTACTGAACTGCACCCTGATGTCCGAACCATGTCTAGTATCGTGCTCATGAATATCCCTCTGCAAACCATACTCATGCATATTCGCTCTAACGTAAACCAGAGAATGCAACACAAACACAGAAGGAACCGTCAAAATTCGAAGGCTTCTAAAAATGTGCCTATACAGTCCTCCCGATACTTCAAGCTGCCAATAACACGAACGACTCTTCTCTGTAACGCAAATACTCGTGCGGCACCAGGCGAGTGGCCCCAATTTACAATAGAATAAGAGATCAGGGAATGAATACACGCATAGTATGATGTCAGCAGAACTCTTCCAGAGACTGAATTTGCCAGATTTCGCAATAGATATATATTACTGTTGACCCTCTTTGCTAAGCAATCAATGTGAGCGTTCCAAAACAGTTTAGGATCTAAAACCACCAACAGATATCTAACGCTGTCAACGTCGCGGAACAGGTTCAAATTTTCTTTTGGAAATCCTATAGTCTGTGTTTTGTCTACATTAAGACTTAATCCATTTGCCGCAAACTAGTCAGAAACATTGGCCGTTACACTACTGAGATCCGCAATGAGATCTAGAGCGCTCGAACTATTCCGCAGGATAGTGGTTTCATCCGCAAACAGGATGATGGTCGAGTCACTAACTGGCACTTTAAAATCACATACAACATATAATAAGAAAAGAATCGAGCCCTGGGGAACCCCATATCTATTAAAAAATATCAAATTAGTCCGATTATTTTCATACTTGACACAATTAATCTGGAAAAAATTCGAGCTATGAAGAATTCAGGTCACGAATTGAATACTGTGAAAATTTAATAGGTGTCTTAATAGAATAACTTAAAAATGTAGTAATAGTAGTAACATTATTATTATTATGTAATTTGTTTGACATTTATTGTGGTAATTGTGATAATAATTATTAACATTAAAAATTTCGAAGAGTGCGGCATCACTTTCAATTCTAAATAACTTTTCTTAATGCCATTTTGTAAATATTTTTCCTAAAGGGCACTTTTTCTATAAAAAAAAGGGTCAAAAATCAAAGGAGGCCTAGGATTTTAAAATTTTACACACCACCTATTCAACCTCTCATTCTCATAATGAGTTTTTTACGTATTTCGTCTGAATTGAATTTAGCAATTTATTGATAAACATTTTTGGCTGAATATACGTCATTATATGCACTATATGCAATATTTTACAAAAATATGCAGAAAAACACTAAAATGCAAATTATGCACTTTGCATAAATGCCCTTCGCTAGACTAATTATTGCTACGTTGTAGGTAACGTTAGTAACCTCAAGAATCCCCGAATGAATTAAAATCCCTCGTATCCGCTTTCTTTTATATTCCCTTCACAGTACAAAACCTGAAAAGCCAAAACATATCCGCATTCACCTTTATACATATATATATATTCAACATGAATAGTTTTGCTTGAAGCGTGTTTAAGGAAATTGCCCTGAAAAGTTGCGGTTTTCCTCCACTATATACTTATATATTATTATAAAATAGTATTTTCTACGGAAAACCGTTTTGAAATAAAGTTTACCCACTTTGTTTATTTGCCAAAAGCTTTTTCACTCGATAAACTTATCGTATATTTAAATTTTAAAGTACTTACATAACGAGTTGGTTGTGTTGGTTCACTGTGAATTTCTTGTTTAAAATACTGTTTTTTATTTTACCATTTTTGGTTGTGTGCTGTTTTCTTTAGATTTAGCTTTTCAAGTAGGTATTAAAAGAAAATATTATAATAATCTTAACTAGGAAATTTTGAAGCATACAAATTATAGATAATGGATAAAGTAGACCGTGGAGTATTTGAACTTACCAAGTTTTACACTAAGCAGAGTGCAATAGTATATTTATCGTGTATAGTTTATCGAATGTTAATTTAAAATATATAAATTCAACGATTCTACTGGGACTATCCGTTCCCATGCCTCTTTACGTTATAAAAATGCATCAAATGCAGCGTTTTTTAGCTCTCCATATCATATATGTAATATATACAGTGTGTCCCAGGATAGATGTAACAAGAGGTGTGAACAACAAAATTTTTCGAATTTTGGAATGACATTTAGGGAATGAGTCCTGCTTGTTTTAAAACTAAGGTACCCAAAAAATGAGTTAAGTCCGTGATGTACAGGGCGTTTTATAAACAAATTTATAAAAGTCATCATCAATAGAGTGTCTTCATTTTACAATATACGCCGAAATTCTAATAACAAAAGTTGTTTAGAATTTTTTTTTGCGACAATTAGTATCGTAGAATACTTCGTATTCTTTTATTTTGTATCTTAGAACAAACGCCACATAAACATTATAACACATAAAAAATGCCAAAATTGAGACAACTAACGCCCATATCCGCACATCTTTCGATGATTCGTCTGAATTCCTTAAAATTGTATTGAATTTCTTCTAAAGTTTGCAGTATTTCTAATTCTTTCCTGTAATATTGCTGCATCATTAGAAAGTGGGTCAGCATAAACCAATTGTTTGAGACGACCCCATAAAAAGAAGTCCAATAAGTCAGGGGATCTCGACGGCCACTTGATCGGTCGATTTCTGGCAATCCAATTGTTAATTATTGAAAAAAAGTATTTTTACCAAAAATATGCGTTTATATTCCTGAAATTTGGTACGGAGATATAAATTGCATTCCAAACAACTTTTGGTAGTAGAATTTTGGCGCATATTGTAAAATACACTCCATTGATGATGATTTTTATAAATTTGTTTATAAAACACCCTGTATAACACGGATTTAACTCATTTTTTTGGTACTTTAGTTTTAAAACAAGCAGGACTCTTCTACCAAATGTCATTCCAAAAATTTGTCGATCCCACCTCTTCTTACATCTATCCTGGGACACATTGTATATATGCAGACTTAGTTTCATGAAAAAAATTGTTTTTTTTTTATTTCACCGGAAATACTTGTTTTTGGTCATTTTATAGATAAATAATTAGTTTTAAAACAATGTCTGTCTGTCTGTCTGTATGTCTGTCAGTCTGTCGGTCTGTCTGTCTGTCTCTATGCACGAAAACGCAAGTACCACTTAACAGATTTTAACCAAATTTGGTACAAAAATACTATAGGACATGGCAAGGAGCTGATTAGCTTTTGGGAAACATCGGGCGTAGGCAAAGGGTTTAAAAGAGGGTTCAAAAATTAAAAAAATCCATAGTTCTTAAACTGATCCGAAATACTGCATAATTTTTAATTGAATATAACCTAAAATATTGAACATAAAATATTAGACCACATTGGCGTTCGAAAATAGTGTAAAATGGGGTAAAAAATATTTAAAAAAAACGTACTTCTTAAACATAGCAGAAATATTCACTAATTATTTATGGATTTAATAGAATATAACCTATAAAATGTGTCATAAAAAATATATATTTCTTAAACTTATTCGAAATATGGAATAATTTTTCATACTTGTGAGAGAATATAACCTAAAAAATGTTACATAAAAGAATTGGTTCACACAGGCGTTCGAAAATAGTCTAAAAAAGGATCAAAAACGAAAAAAAAATTATATATAGCTTTTATATAAGAGAACCTACATACATACAGTATACTTTTATACAAATCAACAGACAATTATTGTGAATACAAGGATTTTTAAAATACCGTAGGACATGTATTGTTATGAAAAGTTAAAAGGGTGCGCCTATGAACGGCTACGGTTGGTATTGACGTGGATATCGAGTTGTGGTTTCTTATATCATTTTAAACTAAAATTAGAAAGACTATACTTAGACTTAGTAGAAAATGAGTCTGAACTGGTCAATTTCAGTACCTCGTTAGTTACTTTCAATAATCCACAGACACATTCCCAACCCCCAAGATAAGTAAGTACGCAGTAATACTAGCACGAAATAGGAAAAAAAATCATCAAATTCAAAGCAAAATTATGCAGCTTTCTTAAATTTGAGACAGAAATGTATATCATTCTGTATTCCTTGGAATAAATTGACTACACGGTTTGGCTGTGTTGTAATAATTTCATTTACATATAAGAAAAAAACTGACTGCGCACAGTAGGTACATAAAATATGTTTGACCTTATGAACTGGCATGGAAAAAATACAGTTTGTCATGTCTGTTTGTGTTCTCTAAAAGATTAGGTTTGTTTCTATAGAAAAAAAAACTATTGCTCTTAGATAAGGTATATTCAGTTTTGTTTGTTATCTTGTAAAAAAACATATAATGTATCTAATAATACAGTATCTTGTTCTTGATTAGCTCAGGACCATGGTTTCGTTTTTATTGCAGAATGAAGCAAGACAATGGTTTATTTAGAACACAAAACGTATTTGCTCTATGACTTATGAAATAAAGAAAGTTTGACATAATTGAAGCAAGATTGGGATATGACCTGCGCAAACAATCATTAATATGGTCAGTCAATTCTATAAAATTTAAGAACCAATTAAGTTAATAATCATGATTTTGAATGGTACACAGTCATATGATGAGAGAGTTAAGGAACACAAAGACTGGTTAATTGTATTTATCGCATTTTCAATATCAGATATATTAAGAGTTAGTTTGATCTGTCTGTCATCTGCATATTCATAATTTGAACAGGAATTGAGGCAATTGTAAATGTTTTGCGTATATAAACAAAACATATTCGAAGCCAAAATCGAACCCTGACATACCCCAATTTCTACATTACCTAATTGTCAGAATTGTTAAATATTCTAAATGTGTGGAATTTTGCACAAAGTGCTTGGATACAACAGACGAAATTTGGCTGGTCTTGCAACTTTTGCCATGTCTTAGTGCCTTCTACAGATATTTAAAATGTTTGGAATTTTGCAAAAAGTGTCTTTCGCATAACACAGAGATTTGACTTTTGTGAAAACAACTTTTACCTAAACACCGTGAGAACAAGAAGTTCGAAAGCAGAAAGTCATAATGTCCGTCTGTTCTAAGGTACATTGTTTCGGAATAATAATCTGACTTATTTTCTTACACTAAATTGTTTGTTAAGGACCTCAAGTCCCTAGAGCAGGCAAATGTGCGTTCCTTTCTATTTCGACTTCAATTCGCCTCTTCAGTTAGTCGTGGAGACACCACAAGACAGTTTGTATTTACTTTTATTCATTCGAAAATTTTTAAAGTAATTTAAAAGGACCAAAGTAATCATCCAACACATCCAAAAGTTCAGTAACGCTGCAAGGACCCAGCCTGTATGTCATAAACAATATTTTTACTACTATTTTTTTTTTGTTGGGCCATCCCGTATAGCATGTCTATGTGAAAATAGAGAAGTCGAACACTCTACAGCCAAACATACTCACACAGATCTTGAAGAAGAATCTGCGGTATGCAATTACCCTTTTCCAGGTGAAGCACGTGACTTTTTACGTAGTCATCTTTTGCCTGTGTTCTCTATCTTGCAGTCTAATCTACATAATCTCATCAGTGATTTATCTTTGCCTGCTAAGGACGTGACATACGAATTCTCCTATCGCAAGCGAAAAGATTTTGTTAGTGAAAAATCATCTTGTTTTCACATTGAGGTAAGTTGGAAGTATTTTTTATATATTTCAAATTTACCACATTTTCATGGATTATTTTTGTGGGCACTTTAATATTAAACAGAATTATTGTACATAAATAAAGGTCTCATGTCGAGAAAATAAGTGTAATAGTCATAATCATTATACAGGGTGTATCAAATGACAAATAATAACCACTCAGTGCCAGGTCTGGACTATAAGGTGGGTGATTTACACTTTTGAATCCCATTTTGTGAAGGGGCACCGTTTACAGAGTCTCACGTTAAATTGAAGTACCTTTTTTTAATAATTAAAATGTACCCCTGATAAATGTATTAAAACTTTCGGAACATAACCCGAATTGCTTTGTCAAAAAATGCAACTTTAACAAAAATGGCTACAGTTAGATAGTAAAAAGTACCCCTAGTTTCTTGTTAAAACTAAAAATGAATTAATTTTCGTGTATTTTGTTCATTATTTCTTCACAATATACGCAATGCGCCTGCTACTAATTCTAACTACAACTACTGTTTGAATGAAAAAGGATGATAAAAATTAACATTAATACGGTGCATATCTCAAATTTAAATAGCCCCATACTGTCTGCGTGGACTGCAGCTTTTAAAATGAGGAACTCTTCGCATTAATTTAACATAAACATGCTCTCCTGTGCATGCACCAGCTTTTTATTAATTTATATGAGAGTGGTGTCTATTATTTCTTTTCTTTTGGTTTTTATTTTTGTTTGTATTTCTGTTAATAATTTTAACTGAGTAAGTACTACATGTGCGGTTTTATAAAAAAATAACATCCTTTTGTATATCATAAATAATAATAAAAAAGGCCTTTGTAAAAATTTACTAGGGGTAGTGGGTGTTTTTCTCCCCAATTTCTACGGTACTGGAAAAAGTACGATATTAATACACCGATTTGAACCGCTAATGTTTTCTATACAAAAAAGGTACTGTCTAAGCTCTAAAGTTGATCGGACATTTTTAACATTTAATTTAACTGTGTATGATTTGTTATTGTATTGGAAAAATGTTTCTGATAATGGCCTTTTGCAGTTGTTATGAAAATTGAAAATACCATCTCTCGAGAAAGATGCTTCATCGGTTATACGGAACTTCGACTTCAAACTGAGGATTTTGAGCTTTTTTGTCTTGCATCCATCTACAAAAAACCAATCTTAGCGGGAAATCTCTTGGCAATAAGGCAATAAACTACCCCTTCAAACTCTTTACCAATTATGAATTAAAAAAAATAAATTCTTGCACAAAACATAATTGATTATGATTATGATAAACGCAAAAACGTACTTTCGTGGATTGTCTCAAATAATATCGTTACGTTCATGGCAGCTTCATTGTATCTGCGGTACTGGCTTATTTTCGAAGGTCTCTTAGTGACCAACCCGCAAGCAACCGTTGAGTAATCCTCCAAAAAGGAGTCTAATAAGAAAATAAATTTAAATATAAAAATCACTCGATTCAATAGAAACAGTTTCTGCTCTTATAAGTCGACGCTGTATTTACGAGAAGATGCAAGATAGCAAAGTGCTGCCTCAAACATTTTTTATGACATCTAATTGAAGAAATTTCACTTTCTAGAGGTATGTTTGTTGCGTGCAATAAAGCAATCCCAAAGGCACTTGAAGGTTGGGTTGGTTGAGAAATTTACTACTCTGCAAGATACAAGCTAAACAAAGTTGTTGATTTTATAAGACCTTGTTAATTCATTCAAAAAACCCGAATTATATCTACAATAAATTTGCAATTAGGATTAAGAGAAGCCAGATTATCTATGAAAGATAAATAAACTGAGATATTACGTATCATAATCGAAAATCTACGTTTCATTATTCTCAATGTAATCACAACAAAAAATCAATTTACTTCCCTATTATTTCATTAAAACCGCATACCTAGTTTCTATACCTACACAATACTACTCACCAACCCCCTTTTTGGGAAAAATATTATTAGTCCAAATATGTCAACCTTGATGCCTTGTATCCTTTGTGACACATCATAGCCAAGCAATCTCTATATTTTTGTTATAAAGGAAGGACATTTCCCACGTATTCTGCTCCAAGGCGAAAAGGGTTTGACCGACGGGACCCGACCGACCCTTTTTTTCTTTTGTTTTGTGTTGCACCTTTTGTGCTGCATCCCTTTCTAATACTAATAAATAGAGCCCTACGAGGGTTCTTCCTCAAGTTTCTGCTATGGCATACAAAACAAGCATTTTATATGCAGATTCTAGGCTTTCTTCAATTTCCCAAATACAGTTGAACCTCTACAGGGTACAGGTACATACATTATTATTTACTAGGAAAAATAATCAGTTATTTTCTTGTGAACTTTACTTTTGAAAAATAATAGTTGCTCAACAAAATTCTCGCATTTATTCAAATGCATAAAGAGTTGATCAGGTACCATTTCCAGGCCCCCCTGAGAGTAGTTTGCACAATGTCAAATGCATTTCTTTTTTCACTAAACTTAGCAGGACAGTCCCCGGTTTCTGTTTCTTCTTCATGATCGTCTATACTTCAATTATGTCTTGGTCAGTTAGGAGATATGTCGTGCCAACATCATTGTCGATTTCTAAGAAATCATCAAGTAAAAAATCTGCGTCGACGGTAGCAGTTTTTTGTAGAATATCCCATTGTTTTTTTAAGCTAGCGAGATTGGTTTACTCCCATTTGTGATTTTTCTCAGTAAAACCTGGTTTAGAAAAACAGTTTTTGATACTTTTCTGAGAAACATTTTCACTCCATGCTTTAACGACGTCGGTTATACAGCCTTTAAGGTTAATCAATGTTTGGACTGGAAACTAGCCTAAAAATTAACGCAGTTAAATTCTTTGGCAAATTGTTGAGCCTTTTGCTTTATTAAATTTCCCGATATTGGTACATTTTGATGTGTACATGCCACTTGAAATCATCGTAAAACTGCTTCGTTTACATCCTCGTAAGAACACAACCATCCTCGTTTTCTACTGCTTGAAACATTAGTTTTCTTGATGAGAGTTTCGCGAGTTTTTACTACTTGGGGAAACACCGAATTTTGCTGCAAGATCAATTTTTTGCAGCCTTTATCAACTTCCTCCAAATTAATTTTCTCAGCTAAACTTAAACAGACACGTTTGGACATCTTACTTGATTCTTAAGCAAAAACCAACTGAACCTAAATTATTTACAATTTACTAGGCCTCGACTATAAAATTTAGGAGAGAGTTAGGAACTCCCCAGGTGTCTCACACCTGCTTTATTGCCTACCATTAGGCGTTATGAACGCGTTAAGAACATTTTCAAAAGAATGCGATATAAAACTTTAAATGGGAAACCCGAAACGGGCAAGATCTCATTAAATGCATAAAAATTTATACTGTATCGTATGTATTTATATTGTCTCGGGTAATACGTCATGAATCTGACTGTTTGCAATTACAGAAAGACTTAGCAGAACTGCAGAATTGGTGTCTGATCAACAAATTGCCTCTTAACATTAACAAGTGCAGAGCGATGACTTTTTCTAAGCGACAGTTCCGTGTTCGTTTTGAATATATCCTCGCGGGTGCTGCTCTGGAATTGGCACACGAAACTGGGGATCTTGGTGTATTGGTTGACAGTAGGTTATCTTTTGATCAGCACATAGAGGAATTAACACAGAGTGCATTTCGTTCTTTTGGGTTTTCTCCTAAGAAGCACATCTAAATTTCGGAACATCAATTGTCAAAAGTCACTGTCTCTCTCTCTTTGGTTAGATCTAAGTTAGAATATGCCTCGATTATATGGTCACCAATTTATCAGGTCCACGCGAATAGAATCGAACGTGTCCAAAGAAAATTCTTAATATATCTATTTTTCAAGGATCGAGACTAAAATATAGCATTTTTCGTTAATTTAGGCATCCCGAGTGAATATATGAAACTATACTCAAACGATTCCAGAACTGGCTGTTACACGCTTGAAATTGGGTATCTAAACTATCACACAAATTTTCATTTTATCGACCATCCCTCGTAGCTATGGAAGAGAGAGCGAGAGAGATAAGAATAATAAATAATACCCACTATTACTGAAAGAGAGGCGTCCTTGAATTTTGCCATTGAAAGCAGTCGGACCATGTACCACAGCTTGTTTTGTTGAGAGTCTGCGGCTTTTTGGATTAGTTTTTGCTATTATTGCACAGAGATATATCTTGGTTGATAATCGCACCCAACGTTGTGGGATAGTAATCTTGATGGAGGTACTCGAATAACACTCAATTCAGGGTGGAGATGGTGGGTAACGAGCAGAAAAAGGGGTTAAACAATTGATATTATATTATATAGGGTGTGCTAAGAATATATGTATAACAAGATATTATACATTTTGATGAGGTGAGTTTTTCAAATGTATCGAAGAGGTGTTACTTCTAAAGCTAGATTTCGTTTTTATTTCCTTTCGAAAAGTCCTTATAACTGTATAACTAAAACCAAAACCTCGATCTGCTCTAGAACCACCAATATACAGGAAAGCCTTGAACACATAATCCGACTAATTTGTGTGTTTTGACAACAACAAATGATGAGACCTGAACAGTAGTAAGGAAAAGCCGTGAGTAAACACACTTCTCCTGAGCGTGGTTAGGAGCCAGCGCTGCTTTTCGAAGATACTAAGAGTAACTGACAGTAGTGCCAGTACCAAGGGCCTATACCATTCTGAAATATTTGGAAACCGATTCATAACCCCTGCATCCCCAAGGTTCCTACGTCTCAACAAAGTTGTCTAAAATGACCAGTGCCAACGAATTTGGTGAACGGTGGCTAGAAGAGAGATTTTGGCAATTGACAACATCAAATTTACCCTGACGAATTCCTCCGAAAATTAGAGGCTGTAGCTATACTAAAGAAGTCAACGTGTACTAGGATTATCAACTGTTGAATCAAATTTGTTAAGGTTGATTGTTTATCCTTCTCAGATTTCCCTTCCTAGAATCCTGGCTTTCACTTAGAATAAGCTTAAATTTAATTGCGTATGCTCTTCGAGAATTGTGGCATAATTGGATCCACGATTTGTAAAAGTGCAACACGAAAATGGATACAATTTGTCTAATTGTGATTGTTAAACAGCTACAGCAAATTGATTTAATCGTTTCGACGAAGAAAGCAAACGAGGAAAGGAATAATTATGAAGCAAAGACACAGCGCGCAATATACATTTGACGACCGAGGATAAACAGTTGTTTAACAAACAAAAATTATGCCAAGATATACAACGGGACGAAGGGATCGACTAATGCAAACGATAAAGGTATGAAGCAACTTCAGGCAGAAATGAAATATTATGTTATAAAAAAATTCCAGAACATCAGGCGAACATAACCACGAAAATCGAAGAAACCAAAGCAGGAAAAAATAATAACTTCGGATTAAACAAAGATAAATTAAAGCTGAATTTTTTAATTGAGCTGTCCATATACGCAAATTACTCTAGACTGGACACCACTGTATTTTAACGATTAACAAAGCAAAACGTGCATATTAAAACTGGATATAATAACATCAGAGATCATTATCTCGAATGCGAATTTTCAGTTCCATTTGATGTTGACTACAGACCCCTCGCGTATTAAAGCAGAAATGTAAAAATCAACAAAGCAACAATCATAATCATAATAACAGTTTGGCATGCATGGTGCATCTCCAAACAGACAGAACACATACATAATATATTATGCGATTATTTACATTAACGAAATAATCTTGTTTTGACAACGGTTGAAACAAAACGGCTGGGCTTTATAGGGTTTGGTCTCACCGGTCTACGAACATTCATATACAAGGTGTTCCACAGTGAGCACATATTATTATACGACGTTTCGGTTCCTACTCACATGAAATACGGTTTCATGTATACGTAAATACGGTATTATTTCATGTTATCTAGTCAGTTAATTAGTAATCAATTTTTATTCATACAGAATGAAACCCCTGTATATTTCCAAAAATTATCAAAAAAAGAACATTTGCATCCATACGAAATACAGCTGGTTCAAGAGCTTGAAGATGGAGTTTTTCAGAGGCGTCTTGAATTCTGCAATGTAATGTTAGACCAAATTAACTTGAATCCAAACTCCCAGGATTAACTACCTGCAAGTTACTTAAGGAAAACTTGTCTGTAACCTTGCAGATAGGCTCCGGATAAAATCATTTGCGCAAGGTAGTGCGATACATTAGTTATGTTATATCATATTAAGTAATCTTATTGACTTACTTATCCTAAATATTAAAACTAGAATAGTATGCTTATGAACCCTAAAAAACATTATGATTACTTATATACAGATGGCACTTAGAAATCTGAATCAAAACTCGACTGCCAGCTATTAGAGAGTACTATAATAACCCACTCGATGCCACTGCCGTACAAACAGATCTAAATACCCTTTTTAATTGGTCAGTACAAAATCTCCTTCTATTTAATGTAGAAAAATGCAAGTCAATGTCATATACTCATTCAAAGAAAAAATTAGAATATGAATATAAACTCAATAATACTTCCCTTCAAAGGGTTCAATCCATTAAAAATCTTGGTATTATATTTGACAAGAAACTTCCATTTTCAGAGCATATTAAATATACAATTATTGGAATTTTTCATGCGAAATAGTAAAACCTTAACTAACGTAACAAACTAACTATTTTATTCAAAAATTAGACAAAAAAAATATTGCCAGGGCTGGGATTCGAACCCAGAACCTTCCGGGTGCGAAGATAAGAGTTATAAGTTCCATCTACCTAACTGGTGAAATTTTAAACGCAATTTTCTCGAGATTTATGGGGACAAACAATAAAAAGTAACATATCGCTGTAAATCAGATATAAAATGCTTTAAAATGATGTATACCATCAATCAATTCAATGAGCTTAAGTAGACTTATAAAAAGGATAAAGAGTCGCCGAGCTATTTTTTTTCGAAAGCTGTACGACCAAAACTTTCGAAGATACAGCCGGTGAATAGCCTTAGTGAGACACTCGAATGGTAATAGTGCATAATTATTGGACAGTAAATGTTATTGAAAATAGCTTGTTTACATAAAAAACTATTTGTAAAGAATAATTGAAATAAAAAGCAATTTGTTAGACAGATATGTGCATTCCTCGTGTAAAACATTCCGCAACGATTGAAAACGTATTTTGAACTTTTCTCTATGTATGGACGGACGTACCTACGCGAGTGTACAGCCAACTGTGCAAATATTATTTTAATTAAAATAATTATATCCGCATTCAATTACTAACGCTGGTTATTAAAAACAATTACACCGCTTGTTTTGTTTCGATATTCTTGATAATATGCATTTCTATGCGCCTCAACTTCCAACTACTAATGTGCCATGATTTGATTGTATTTATAGTTTTTATATTTAAATATAATAATAATAATAATAATAATAATAATAATAATAATAATAATAATAATAATACTGGACGCAGTAGACGCATGAGATGGAGTACTAACTTGAATAAGGATGTCATGCGCTACTACTTCATAGCCACAAGCCTCGAAACGGATTTTACTGATTATAGGGATAGACTAAAGAATATGTTTGCTGCTGAACATCCAGAACACAATGATATTACAGCACAACGCCTATCCGATCAGCGTAGAGCAATACAGAGAAACAATCTATTAACCCAAATTGAAATTCAGTATATTTTAGACAGAGTGAGGGAGGAACTAAATATACCTCATACGCCCAATCAGTCTTTTGAGGATGACAATGTTTATGGTACCCATACACCCTCAGATTCGCCACGTGGTTCACCATTCAATAACATAGATATAGAGATTCCTCAAGAGCCCCACCAAGAGGACGAAATACTTAATACTTACCATGCTAACTTACTGAAATACCTTGGAATGGACCCTAACGTTAGACCTCCCATACAAAAACTTAGATTTAACAAGAACACAGGAACACTTATAAATAGAGCCAATTCCATCCTAGAACAAACGCTAAACGATGGTATGAATCTTGAAGAGGTACATTCCACGATATATTGCGCGGCAATTACCGTAGTGAGCCTTAATCAAAAATATACATCACCTAACAAAAAAAATACAGATGGGTATTTACCATCATGGCAACGCCGCCTCACCAATAAAATTAATGGCCTACGAAGGAGTATCGGTAAAACTCAACAGTACCACGACGGAAATAGAAACAACAGATTGCTTAGAACACTGCCGACAGACTTAAAAGACATTATACAAACAATCAATGCCGAAACGGAAAATAAAGTGCGTACATACCTTGATACACTTAAACAAAAGTTAGCAGCATACTCAGCTCGATTAAAGAGATACAGAGAAAGTTACTCAAGACGCAGAGACAACAGCCTATTTTCGAACAATGAAAAGGCGTTTTACTCATCACTATCAAAAAAATATGATAACCTTAACCCCCCAGATCTTGAAAGTCAGACCAACTACTGGACGAGTATATGGTCACAGAGCAATAACCATACAAAAAATACTTGGATAAACCAAGAAATGAAAGCACAGAACTCTCTACAACCAATGAATGAAATTGTAATAACCCAAGCAGATCTAACAGCTGCTTTAAAGAAAATTGCAAACTGGAAAGCGCCCGGACGCGATGGCTTGCATAGCTTTTGGTATAAACGATTCACAGCTTGTCATGAACTCTTAGTTAACAATTTCAACGATGTCATTAGATTTCCTAACAACTTTCCAACATTTTTAACTGAAGGACTTACTTATTTAATTCCAAAGACTGATAACCCGGATCACCCTTCGTTGTTTCGTCCCATTACATGCTTGCCGACCCTTTATAAGATCCTTACGTCGATATTATGTGCTAAACTTGAAGACCACCTGGAACTGGCTCAAGTGATGACAGATGAGCAGAAAGGTGCTAGACGCAACGTTATGGGATGCAAGGAGCAGCTGGTTGTCGATTCCGTAGTTATGCAGCAGTTGAGGGTGGGGCAGAGAAATGCACACATTGCATACATCGACTATAAAAAAGCATTTGACTCTGTCCCTCACTCTTGGCTCAAATTTGTATTGACACTGTATAAAGTACATCCTACGCTTATACTTTTTCTTGAGACAACTATGAGGGCCTGGCGAACCACACTGTCTCAAAAAATAAATAACGAACTAGTATTTAGCGGGAGCATACCTCTGCGCAGAGGTATCTTTCAGGGGGATTCGCTCAGTGCCCTATGGTTTTGTCTGTCTCTAAACCCAATTTCAAACACTCTTAAGAAAACAGAGTATGGAGTAAAATTAAAAAATAATGTACAGGATCTCTTAGTAAGTCACCTTTTCTATGTTGATGACCTAAAAGTGTATGCAGCAAATGACAGACAGCTGAGAGCCATGCTAAAGCTGGTGCATGATATGAGTTCGGACATAGGTATGACTTTTGGACTGGAGAAGTGCCGCACGATCAAAATGGTCAAAGGGGTACTTAAAGAGTCACAACCTATAGAAATTAATAACGAGGTCGTCATACAAGGTATTGAAGAACCCTATAAATACCTGGGTATAGATCAGACCCATAAAATAGAACATACAACGATGAAATCGAAACTGTCTACTGAATTTGAAAAGCGAGTTAAGCTAATTATCAAAACAAAACTAAACTCAAAAAATATCGTTAAGGCTATAAACACATATGCAATATCTGCCTTAACCCATTCCTTTGGCATAATCAGATGGTCTGATACAGATCTTGATGCACTAAATAGACGAATCAGAACACTTCTAACGCACAAAAGAATGCATCACCCAAATGCATGCACTGAGAGAGTCACATTGCCTAGATGCCTGGGAGGTAGAGGTTTAAAAGATGTTAAAGCAATGTACTATGAACAGCTGGATAATATTAGAAAATATTTTTACAAAAACTCGGATAAACCGATGTACCGTGCAGTGATCGAGGCAGATAAAAATTTGACCACACTTAATTTAAAATCCCGAGAATATAACCCAAAAACACACATTACTACCAACGAGGATAAAATTAGGATGTGGTCAGGAAAGCAACTCCATGGAAGATTTTACAACTCCGTTCAAAACAATTACGTTGACAAATCCCTCTCTTTTATGTGGGCTACAAAAGGTTACCTCCATCCTGAAACTGAAGGATTCTTAATGGCCACGCAGGACCAAGTTATAAAAACACGAAATTACGCCAAATACATACTGGGAGAAGACCTGAGTTCTGATAAATGCCGCAAGTGCGGAGCTGTTTCCGAAACTATAGATCATATTTTGGGATCCTGTAACACACTAGCAAATACGAAGTACTTGACTCGACACAATCAAGTAGCACATATAATCCATCAGAAAATACTGATAGACAGAAAAATGAAAACCGAAATTGTCCCCTACTACAAATATGTGCCAAACGAAGTTGAGGAAAACGATCAATTTAAAATATATTGGGACAAAACAATTTACACCGATCATACAATAGAACACAACCGTCCTGATATTACATTAATAGACAAGAAAAAACACACAACATATCTAATTGATGTTTCTATACCAGGAACACACAATCTGCAACAAAAACATACGGAAAAATTAAACAAATATCAAGCGCTTCAACATGAAATAAAGCGCATCTGGAATATGAGGGAAGTGTACATAATACCTATAATACTATCGTCGATAGGAGTAATACCGAAAAATTTGGAAAAGAACCTAAAAATGATTCAAATCCCTATTACCGTAATTGAGGAGATGCAGAAAGCTGCGATACTGCAATCTCTCAACATTGTGAGATCTTTCTTGGCTGTTGGCAATGCTCATGAATCTTGAAACCTTGTTTTCCGATTCTAAAGCAAAATATACCCTTATGGTGAAAAAAAAAAAAAAAAAAAAAAAAAAAAAAAAAAAAAAAAAAAAAAAAAAAAAAAAATAATAATAATAATAATAATGTCCGATACCCTTTACTACCCACATTCCATTACCTACTTACCTTACCCCACTACCACCATACTTACCTCACCTCCCTTCTATATTCAAACTTACCTTCAGTATATGGAACATCCCTGTACATACTTCCTGCCGTCCTACCAATTTTATATCCGTCTAAACCCGGATAAGAATAGGTTTAGGGTTCCCTTTAACCTGCAGTAGAAGCCTGCATTTAAGGAGAAAACAAATAATGATGAGCTCAAATAAAAATGGCCCTGAGTCCCCGGCAGACCTTCAATGGTCACAGGGTGCGAAGAATCCCCGGGAGGAAACAATAAATACTAGAAATACAAACCAAACGCAAGAAACCATAATCTCCAAAGAACAATTGGAATCCCAGGAATGGAATCTGTCTCAAAACAATAAGAGAATGACCCGACAAAATGTTGAAGTCCCTCACGAGGCTGATCGCGGCGCTAGAAGAACATGGTCCAGAAATGATAATCTGGACGTTTTCAGAGCGTACTTTCTGGGGACCCAATTTGAAACACAAAAACGAGGATTTAGAAAAAATATGCTATTAGAATGGAGAAAAATAAGACCGGATTTAATTTTAAACGAAAACCAACTAGCAAATCAACTATATGCAATAAAAACTCATAATTTGCTTACTGCTGTTGATATAGAGGAATTGAAACAGAATATGTCTGAGACGGATCAAGGTATAGAAACTGATAACACAATAATTTATGAACAAACAAATGAGAGCAATACGCAAACAATAAACATACAAAATAACCTTGCACTGAATGTGGATCTGGATGCGGGTGAGAATGTAAATGATGTTGTAGTGAGATTCCAGGAGAACATCGCGGTTTTTAAGAACTCTGATCCAGAAAAACGGCTTAGCTTACCAAAAATAAAACCAACAAAAAAAACAAAACAGCTAATATCAATAGTAAACCAGGAAATCCTTAAATATATGCCAACTAGCAATCTGGAGGAAACACAGACACTTGTCTACACCGCTGCAAAAACAGTTATTGAATCTATGGGAGTTAAATTGGGAAAAAAGCAAAAGGCCAAGAAGGAACCCAAATGGAGAGAACGTATAGAACAAAAAATAAAAACGTTAAGAAGTTGGCTAACAAAGATACGAGATTGGGAGAGAGGTAACATGAGCACCAAATTATCTAACGATATACATTACTATTTTAGGAAAAACAATATTCAGCACTCAAATTACCAAGAGAAGGAAACATTTAAAGAAAAAATAAAACAACAAATAGCAGCACTGGGAAACCGGCTGAGACGATACAATAAAAGTTACAAACGAAAAAATGACAACAAACTGTTTAAGAATAACGAGAAAGAGTTCTACAAAAAACTTAATAATGAACCACCAATTGAACAGGGACCAGACAAGGAACAACTACAAACATTTTGGAAAAACGTATGGGCATCCAAACAACAATACAATCAAAAGGCATCATGGCTTAAAACGGAAAAAAAGAAATACGACACATTAATAGACATGGAGATTAGTCCAATAACTGAGACTGAAGTTAAGAACGCTTTAAATAGATCACACAACTGGAAAGCACCGGGGGTGGATCATGTTCATAACTATTGGTGGAAAAATATAAATATCACAAAGTTGCTTACAAAACAAATTAATGAACTACTAACAAACAACACATATCATCCTAAATTTTTAACGAAAGGAATTACCTCAATGATACCTAAAAAAGGAGATACAACTAACCCAAAAAACTATCGACCCATAACGTGTCTACCCACTTTGTATAAAATAATCACCTCAATTCTAAGTCAAAAAATAATCAAGCACATTGAAGACTCTGGAATCTTAACTGAAGAGCAAAAGGGTTGTCGGCATGGTACATTAGGAAGCAAGGAACAATTGGTGATCGACTCTATAGTTACACAAGATGCTAAAAAGAGAAACAAAAATATGGCAGTGGCATGGATCGATTATCAGAAAGCCTTTGATAGTGTTCCACATTCTTGGTTAATAGATGTACTAAAACTTTACAAAATCAGCCCAAATATAATAAATTTTTTAGCCACAGCAATGAAAACCTGGAGAACGAAACTCGTAGTTAAAACGGAAAAAACAAATATAGTAACGGATGAAATACCGATCCAGAGTGGCATATTTCAGGGAGATTCCCTAAGCCCTTTTTGGTTTGTGTTGTGCCTGAACCCACTCTCAAATATGTTAAAAGACACTAGAATAGGATATACACTGAGGTATGAGGATAGTGATTATACAATAAATCATTTATTTTATGTAGATGACCTCAAACTCTATGCATCAACAGAGAAACAATTAGACAGACTTATTGAGACGACACAAAAGTTCACTCTTGACATCAAAATGAAGTTGGGTTTTGATAAATGTGCAAAATTAGTAGCTCAAAAGGGAAAGTTACAAACTTACGAAAATTTAGAAAATAGCGAAACATTCAGATACCTAAACAATGATTACTACAAATACCTCGGCTATAACCAAAAATTGGTTTTAGATCAAAAAAATATAATAGAAAACACGGAACAAAAAATGGTTGATAGAATAAGAAAAATCCTAAGATCAGAACTAACTGGTAAAAACAAAATCAAAGCCATAAATACGTATGCATTGCCAGTGTTATCTTATTCCTTTGGAATAATCAGGTGGTCTAAGACAAGCATTGAAGCAATGAATAGAAAAATTAGAGTTTTGCTAACAGAATATAGGTGCCACCATCCCCATGCATGTACTGAACGTTTATACTTACCAAGAAATGTGGGCGGAAGAGGACTACTAGACCTACACCGACTATGCGATAGACAAATTAATCTACTAAAAACCTACTTTAACAGAAAATCTCTCCTATCGCCATTACACCGTCAAGTCAAGCGACTGGATTATTATTCACCTCTACAGCTCAGCAATAACACCATGCGCGAAACACTTACTAATGACCACATAAGAGAACAATGGCTAGAAAAATCGTTGCATGGAAAATATCCGTATGCCCTGTCTCAGGCAGATGCAGAGTTGTCAACCATGTGGCTTAAACATGGACTATTGTTCGCGGAAACCGAGGGTTTTCTGGTATCAATACAGGACGGAGTAACGCCCACCAGAAACTACCAAAAATACATACAGAAAATTCCAATTGAAAATGATAAGTGTAGAATGTGTTTCGCCAAATCAGAAACAACGGAACATATCCTCTCAGCGTGCAGCAGCTTAGCGCCCACAGAATATACAAAAAGGCATAATTTAACAGCAGGAATAATTCATCAGGAAATAGCCGTACAATGCAAACTTATAGAGAAAAAAGAAAAATATTTTCTATACAACCCATTCCCGTTTTTACAAAACGATAATTATAAACTTTATTGGGATTTCCCAATAATCACAGATAGACCTATCGCAAGTAATCGTCCTGACATAACCCTGGTAGACCGGAAAAATAAGACTGCTTACTTCGTCGATATTTCTCACCCGGCTGACCACAACCTCCTAAATAAAGAGAAAGAAAAAATAAATAAGTATCAAGACCTTTGTACGGAATTTAAGAATATTTATAAACTGGACAAGGTACTTACTGTTCCTATTATAATATCAGTGACGGGACTGATTGGGAAAAACCTGCCACGCTTTCTGAAACAAATAGACATTGATCAGCGAAACATAACATTGATGCAAAGATCGGTGATCCTTGAGTCATGTAGAATCATGAGAAAAACCCTAAACCTGCCTGAATAGAGTATAAAGGCAGCGGATAAAAAGTTGGACATCTGAAAAAAAAGAAAAAAAAAAAAAAAAAAAAAAAAAAGAAAAAAGTAAATGAATGATAAATAAATATAAGTTTTAAATACGTACCTTGATTCCCTCCCCTATTTAAAGAAAAAGTATATACTTATTAATAATATCTGAAGCATACTTAATGAAATCCTAGAAGTACTTACCGTGTTAAAACAAATCTGTAGTGATTGGTTATCAAACCCCACTGCAGAATTTCTCCTATCTGGAAGAAAGTAGAAGGATGTAAAAAAAAAAAAAAAAAAATAATAATAATAATAATAATAATAATAATAATAATAATAATAATAATGTCTGGCCGGAAAAGGTACTGCAGCCAACAGTATACTTACCGCTACAGTAACGACGTAGACTGTACAGCCAGGGACGCAATGTCTGACCGGTTGGGGCATACCCACCGCTACCGTAATGCGTAAACGGTACAGTCAGTACGTCCAGCTGTCCAGCTGTCCCAATACCCACCTAGTATCCTACTCCTAATGTCCTTTGCACTACCAAACACCTTTCCCTAACCCCAATTGGCTGGCGGTAGCCATAAAACGCACACCATTTTCTATGAAAGATGAGTCAAAGGAGAAATGAAAGAATGCGGCAGCCTGGAATGCCCCAGGGCACGTCTGGAGCCAACGCTGGACGTGGCAGTATGCGATCCGTTGGTGGTAGGTTGCTGAATAGGCGGGCACCTATCGCTCAAGAAACTACAGCCAACAGCAATAATGTGGAAATACCACCAGCTGACCCACAACCAGCAGCCAATGTTAGGGAGGATAATCCTCCCCCCATAGCTCCTGGACGCAGTAGACGCATGAGATGGAGTACTAACTTGAATAAGGATGTCATGCGCTACTACTTCATAGCCACAAGCCTCGAAACGGATTTTACTGATTATAGGGATAGACTAAAGAATATGTTTGCTGCTGAACATCCAGAACACAATGATATTACAGCACAACGCCTATCCGATCAGCGTAGAGCAATACAGAGAAACAATCTATTAACCCAAATTGAAATTCAGTATATTTTAGACAGAGTGAGGGAGGAACTAAATATACCTCATACGCCCAATCAGTCTTTTGAGGATGACAATGTTTATGGTACCCATACACCCTCAGATTCGCCACGTGGTTCACCATTCAATAACATAGATATAGAGATTCCTCAAGAGCCCCACCAAGAGGACGAAATACTTAATACTTACCATGCTAACTTACTGAAATACCTTGGAATGGACCCTAACGTTAGACCTCCCATACAAAAACTTAGATTTAACAAGAACACAGGAACACTTATAAATAGAGCCAATTCCATCCTAGAACAAACGCTAAACGATGGTATGAATCTTGAAGAGGTACATTCCACGATATATTGCGCGGCAATTACCGTAGTGAGCCTTAATCAAAAATATACATCACCTAACAAAAAAAATACAGATGGGTATTTACCATCATGGCAACGCCGCCTCACCAATAAAATTAATGGCCTACGAAGGAGTATCGGTAAAACTCAACAGTACCACGACGGAAATAGAAACAACAGATTGCTTAGAACACTGCCGACAGACTTAAAAGACATTATACAAACAATCAATGCCGAAACGGAAAATAAAGTGCGTACATACCTTGATACACTTAAACAAAAGTTAGCAGCATACTCAGCTCGATTAAAGAGATACAGAGAAAGTTACTCAAGACGCAGAGACAACAGCCTATTTTCGAACAATGAAAAGGCGTTTTACTCATCACTATCAAAAAAATATGATAACCTTAACCCCCCAGATCTTGAAAGTCAGACCAACTACTGGACGAGTATATGGTCACAGAGCAATAACCATACAAAAAATACTTGGATAAACCAAGAAATGAAAGCACAGAACTCTCTACAACCAATGAATGAAATTGTAATAACCCAAGCAGATCTAACAGCTGCTTTAAAGAAAATTGCAAATTGGAAAGCGCCCGGACGCGATGGCTTGCATAGCTTTTGGTATAAACGATTCACAGCTTGTCATGAACTCTTAGTTAACAATTTCAACGATGTCATTAGATTTCCTAACAACTTTCCAACATTTTTAACTGAAGGACTTACTTATTTAATTCCAAAGACTGATAACCCGGATCACCCTTCGTTGTTTCGTCCCATTACATGCTTGCCGACCCTTTATAAGATCCTTACGTCGATATTATGTGCTAAACTTGAAGACCACCTGGAACTGGCTCAAGTGATGACAGATGAGCAGAAAGGTGCTAGACGCAACGTTATGGGATGCAAGGAGCAGCTGGTTGTCGATTCCGTAGTTATGCAGCAGTTGAGGGTGGGGCAGAGAAATGCACACATTGCATACATCGACTATAAAAAAGCATTTGACTCTGTCCCTCACTCTTGGCTCAAATTTGTATTGACACTGTATAAAGTACATCCTACGCTTATACTTTTTCTTGAGACAACTATGAGGGCCTGGCGAACCACACTGTCTCAAAAAATAAATAACGAACTAGTATTTAGCGGGAGCATACCTCTGCGCAGAGGTATCTTTCAGGGGGATTCGCTCAGTGCCCTATGGTTTTGTCTGTCTCTAAACCCAATTTCAAACACTCTTAAGAAAACAGAGTATGGAGTAAAATTAAAAAATAATGTACAGGATCTCTTAGTAAGTCACCTTTTCTATGTTGATGACCTAAAAGTATATGCAGCAAATGACAGACAGCTGAGAGCCATGCTAAAGCTGGTGCATGATATGAGTTCGGACATAGGTATGACTTTTGGACTGGAGAAGTGCCGCACGATCAAAATGGTCAAAGGGGTACTTAAAGAGTCACAACCTATAGAAATTAATAACGAGGTCGTCATACAAGGTATTGAAGAACCCTATAAATACCTGGGTATAGATCAGACCCCTAAAAAAAAACATACAACGATGAAATCGAAACTGTCTACTGAATTTGAAAAGCGAGTTAAGCTAATTATCAAAACAAAACTAAACTCAAAAAATATCGTTAAGGCTATAAACACATATGCAATATCTGCCTTAACCCATTCCTTTGGCATAATCAGATGGTCTGATACAGATCTTGATGCACTAAATAGACGAATCAGAACACTTCTAACGCACAAAAGAATGCATCACCCAAATGCATGCACTGAAAGAGTCACATTGCCTAGATGCCTGGGAGGTAGAGGTTTAAAAGATGTTAAAGCAATGTACTATGAACAGCTGGATAATATTAGAAAATATTTTTACAAAAACTCGGATAAACCGATGTACCGTGCAGTGATCGAGGCAGATAAAAATTTGACCACACTTAATTTAAAATCCCGAGAATATAACCCAAAAACACACATTACTACCAACGAGGATAAAATTAGGATGTGGTCAGGAAAGCAACTCCATGGAAGATTTTACAACTCCGTTCAAAACAATTACGTTGACAAATCCCTCTCTTTTATGTGGGCTACAAAAGGTTACCTCCATCCTGAAACTGAAGGATTCTTAATGGCCACGCAGGACCAAGTTATAAAAACACGAAATTACGCCAAATACATACTGGGAGAAGACCTGAGTTCTGATAAATGCCGCAAGTGCGGAGCTGTTTCCGAAACTATAGATCATATTTTGGGATCCTGTAACACACTAGCAAATACGAAGTACTTGACTCGACACAATCAAGTAGCACATATAATCCATCAGAAAATACTGATAGACAGAAAAATGAAAACCGAAATTGTCCCCTACTACAAATATGTGCCAAACGAAGTTGAGGAAAACGATCAATTTAAAATATATTGGGACAAAACAATTTACACCGATCATACAATAGAACACAACCGTCCTGATATTACATTAATAGACAAGAAAAAACACACAACATATCTAATTGATGTTTCTATACCAGGAACACACAATCTGCAACAAAAACATACGGAAAAATTAAACAAATATCAAGCGCTTCAACATGAAATAAAGCGCATCTGGAATATGAGGGAAGTGTACATAATACCTATAATACTATCGTCGATAGGAGTAATACCGAAAAATTTGGAAAAGAACCTAAAAATGATTCAAATCCCTATTACCGTAATTGAGGAGATGCAGAAAGCTGCGATACTGCAATCTCTCAACATTGTGAGATCTTTCTTGGCTGTTGGCAATGCTCATGAATCTTGAAACCTTGTTTTCCGATTCTAAAGCAAAATATACCCTTATGGTAAAAAAAAAAAAAAAAAAAAAAAAAAAAAAAAAAAAAAAAAAAAAAAAAAAAAAAAAAAATAATAATAATAATAATAATAAGCCCCTCGAGGCATCCACACGTCCACGTCGTGAGGGGTGGGCAACAGCACTGCTGGCTAAGATGGATGTAACAGCTGATAAACAACCAGCAAACTCCCGTGTGTCTCCGGGTCACAAAATAAAAAATAGAGAGACCTGCCACAGGTTTAAGTGGCGACCATATTATTTTATGAGAGAATGAGTAATGAAAATTTGGATAGAATGCGATTGCCTGAGGAGGGCTCTGGGATTTCTGGAGCTGACCCTGGATCCCAGGATAATGCGAGCGGTCAGTGGCGAGGAAGGCAAGGGAGGCAGCTTCCTCGTCGGGTACAACTCGAATATGCTACTGCTACCCAAACTCAGAGAAAAAGAACAAATCATCTCTCCGACAGAGCTTCCGAGGCCGAGGGTGACCATACCGGAGAAATCCAAGATGGACCTAAGAGCCAAACATCAGTTGATACGGAAAATGCACCGGAAAATAGAAAGAGAAAATATTGGACTAGAGAGGAAATGAGAGAGGTGTTGTGGTGCTTTTCGTATAAAAGAGCTACTTCTGTCGATAACTATAGAGAAGTGTATGAACTATGGAGATCTAGAAACCCTAACACCAGATTAAATGTAGATGCAAAAAAACTACTCAATCAGAAGAATTCAATAATTAAAAGCAACAAATTTTCACAAATGGAGAAAGAAGAAATTGAGGAGGAGATTAGATTACAAATACAAGAAGAAGACCAAGAGGAAGAACAAGGGAAAACAAGACAAGAAGACGATAGTTTACGAGACACAGAACAGAGAAATGTGAGCACAGAACAAGTACAAATACAAAATGTAAATGCGCACAATGAACAAACAACAAATAACTATGATGAGAATCACGAACAAGAACTCGTTGAAGATCAGGATAGCCTGGACCTAAAAATAGAAATAAGAGCAGAATTTGAAGATATTCGGTTAAAATCTTTGTGTGATAGAGATAAGCTGCCTAAAATTCCTATGTATTTAATGGGAAAAATAAATGTTATAAACAAAGTAGTTGAAGATATCCTACAAGAAGAATCACTTAATATAACCGACCTGAATAACCTTATATATGCCGCGGCCAAAACATTCTATAACAAATACTTACCATCAAAATATACAAATAAGTCAAAAACAAAGCGCCACAGGGAGCCCCCTTGGAAATTCCGACTGCAGAACAAACTCAACAATACGAGGAAAACTTTGTCAAGATTAACAGACATTAAAAGAAGAGGATTAAATTTCCAACATAACAACATATTAAAAATAGAGAACATAACGAACAAAACTGATCTAAACCAACGGATTGAAGAACTTAAACAAAAAATCACAGCCACTTCTGCTAGGATACGAAGGATAGACAACTCGCAAAAGCAATACTTACAAAACCAAATGTATAAAAATAATCGAAAACAACTATTCCGTCAAATTACAAACAGCGGAAGAATAAATGATACTAACAAAATTCCAACAAAAAATGATCTCGAGCACTTTTGGGGAGGAATACTAGAGGATGAAACCACACACAATAAAGAGGCAAAATGGATAAAAAGACATAACCAACAAAAAAATATTATAGCCCCAATGCAATGGGAACCGATTGCTCTCGGAGAATTACAAAGCAGCTTAAAAAATTGTCAGGACTGGAAAGCGCCAGGACCGGATTGTATACCAAACTTTTGGTTGAAAAAACTTACTAGCTCTCACGAACATTTGACAAGAGTGTACAATAACCTTACAGAGAATCATAACTTAATACCGGACTGGCTGACCTCGGGAAAGACTATATTGATCCCCAAAAACGAAGACACAGAAAATGCGAAAAACTACAGACCGGTAACATGTCTTAACACGATGTACAAAAACCTAACGTCAATAATAACAAAGAGATTATATAAACATATTGAGAACAACAAACTGTTACCTCCTGAACAAAAAGGATGTCGTCAGAGAGTTCAGGGATGTAAGGACCAAATACTTCTTTCAAATATGATTTCTCTCGACTGTAAAACGAAGAAAAAGAATCTAAGTGTGGCCTGGATCGATTACCAAAAGGCATTTGATTCAGTGCCTCACAGCTGGATAATCGAGGCTCTGGATATGATAGGAATACATCCCATTGCACGAGAATTACTAATACAAACAATGAAAATGTGGAAAACAAAAATAGTTATAAACACACCACTAAAAACGATTGAGACACGAACAATACATATAAAAAAAGGAATCTATCAGGGAGACTCCTTGTCACCCCTGCTGTTTTGTGTTGCGCTGATACCGTTATCTAACGAAATAAGAGAGTCCAAGTTGGGGTACCAATTGCAAGGGGAAACGAACAAAGTCCATCACCTTCTCTTTATGGACGATTTAAAACTTTTTGGAAAGAACGAAACTGAACTTAATAGTCTTTTAAAAATTGTCGAGAAATTTAGCAGAGATATCAATATGCAGTTTGGCTTGGAAAAATGTGCTAGAATTCAATTCCAGCGTGGCAAAATAACAAAAACTACCAATCAAACACCAATGCTGATTCGCTCATTAGAAGAGAGTGATACGTACAAATATTTAGGTATGAACGAAAGAGAAGGTATAGATCAAGAGCTAATGAAAGAAAAAGTGTCGAAGGAATATTTCAAAAGGTTAAGGAAAATATTAGAAACGCATTTATCTTCAAAGAACAAGGCTGAAACTATCAACAGCCTTGCAATTCCTTTGCTGCAATATGGGTTTGGATTGATTACATGGAAAGTAGAAGAACTTCGCAATCTGGATAGGAAAACTAGAAAACTACTGACCAAGTTCAATTATCACCATCCAAGATCAGACGTTGATAGAATATACATCCCCAGAAATGAAGGAGGGAGAGGACTAACCCAGATAGAAGGTGCATGGAAAACAGCCATTGTGTCCCTTAATAAATACTTGCACAACGAAAACTTAGACAAATATCAGAAAATGATACAAAAGTTTGATGAAGCTCAGCCCACAGGAAAATCAATATCAAAAACAGCGGAAAAGATTATGAAGGAACTACAGCTAGAGAATGAGCCCACGATCGCAACACAACTGATTAAAAATAAATTACAACAAATAGGAATTGAAAAGTGGAAATCTAAAAATATGCATGGACAACACAAACGAGAAACAGAAAAAGATTACGTAAATAAAAGAATAACATGGGAATGGCTACGAAGGGGACAACTTAAGGGAGAAACCGAGGGGCTGCTTGTTGCTGCACAAGATCAATCGCTAGCTACAAACTATATCAAAAGAAATATATTCAGAAGCACGCAGGACGCTACTTGTAGATTGTGCAAAGAATTCGATGAAACGGTAGAACATATAACATCAGGATGTCCAATATTAGCAGCTCGAGAATATATTAACAGGCACAATAAAGTAGCAACGCAATTACACTACAATATTTGCAAAAGTCTAAACGTGCCCATGGAGACAAATTTATGGTATAAACATATTCCAAAAGCGGTTATGACATCTACCGATGAACAAACAACAATATTATGGGATCAACCTATAACAACTGACAGAACAATTAGCAGCAACAGACCGGATATTATAATCAAAACAAAACATTTGTGCCAAATCATAGACGTGTCCATACCGGCTGACAGAAATATAGTAAAAAAAGAAGCGGAAAAAATCAATAAATACAGGGATCTTGAAATTGAGATTAAAAGAATGTGGAAGCTAAAAACTAGAATTGTGCCTGTTGTTGTGGGAGCCACTGGATCGGTCTCCTCTTCATTTGCGAAACACCTATCGGAAATACCTGGCAATCATTCAACCTACGACTTGCAAAAAACGACAGTATTGGGAACTGCTCATATATTACGTAAAGTACTTACCTAACGGCTACTTACCCTTGGAAGTTGGATAATTTCCCGGTAAATAGTTTTACACCAGTGTGAAACACTGAGAAAAAAAAAAAAAAAAAAAAAAAAAAATAATAATAATAATAATAATAATAATAGATGTGGCCATACCAGCTGCTCATAATACCGTTGAAAAACAAAATGAAAAAATCCGCAAATACTTACCTTTAGCATCAGAAATCAAAACTCTGTGGAAACAAGAAAAAGTTATCGTTATACCTATCATCATCGGCGCGACAGGTGAAATTCCAAAAAAACTCCACAAATACCTCTCGGATTTAAACTTACCGTCAACCCTATTTATAACCCTCCAGAAGATCGCAATCCTAGGAACCTGCCACATCGCACGTAAAGTATTGAACACTGGAACCTGAAAAGAAAAACAAACATATAAATCCAGAACAAAATTCTTCACACTTGCATGCACTGCCGTGTGGAGAATACTTACCTGCAAAAGCAGAGAAAACCTGAAATAATAATAATAATAATAATAATAATAATAATAATAACCGTCAACCCTATTTATAACCCTCCAGAAGATCGCAATCCTAGGAACCTGCCACATCGCACGTAAAGTATTGAACACTGGAACCTGAAAAGAAAAACAAACATATAAATCCAGAACAAAATTCTTCACACTTGCATGCACTGCCGTGTGGAGAATACTTACCTGCAAAAGCAGAGAAAACCTGAAATAATAATAATAATAATAATAATGACGAAACTAAATCAACACCACCCAAGAGCAGATATCGACCGATTGTATGTTTCTAGATCGGAGGGAGGCCGAGGTTTAATGCAAATTGAAAATGCATGGAAAACGAGCATAATATCGTTGAGCAAATACTTGCAACAACCGAATTTAGACAAATATCAAAAAATTATTAAAACACAAGACGGTAAAAGGCCTGCCGGTAAGTCAATAATAAAACTAGCAACCAAACTTGAGGAAGAACTACAAATAGAACAAAACACTAAACAAAAAGATATAAAAACTAAACAACAACACATCCTCACAGAAAACTGGAGAACAAAAAACATGCACGGACAATACAAAAGAGACACAGAACAAGAATACGTCAACAAACGAGAAACATGGAACTGGTTGAGAAAGGGGCATTTAGCAGGTGAAACGGAGGGACTCCTTATAGCAGCCCAAGATCAAGCACTTACCACTAATTACATAAAGAAAAATATATTTAAGAATACAACAAACGCAAAATGCCGAATGTGCAAGCAATATGACGAGACTATAGATCATATTCTCTCAGGGTGTCCCATCTTAGCGGCCCGTGAATACATATCTCGCCACGACAGAGTTTGCACACAATTGCATTTCAATATTTGTAGGAGCCTGGGCGTAACTCTTGAAACCGAGAAGTGGTATAAACACGCTCCTAAAGACGTCACAAGTTCAGAGTGTGGCCGAACAACAATTCTTTGGAACCAACCTGTGATAACGGACAGAACAATACACTGTAACAAACCTGATATAATTATTAAAACAAACGAAATGTGCTATATAATTGACGTTTCTATTCCAACGGATAAGAACATTAATAAGAAGGAAACAGAGAAAATAATGAAATATAGGGATCTTGAGATAGAAATAAAGCGAATGTGGAACACGAAAACTAAAATCTTGCCCGTGGTCCTCGGTGCTACTGGCACTGTATCCTGCTCACTCCAAAAATTCATAGACGAAATACCAGGTAAACACTCCATTTTAGATCTTCAAAAAACAGCAATTCTAGGAACTTCTCATATAGTGCGCAAAATATTATCATAAAACCAACCACCCTTTGGAAACCGGATAGTTTCCCGGGTGGATAAGAAATAAACCAGTGGATAAAGCTGAGATATGATAATAATAATAATAATAATAAAATATATTGGGACAAAACAATTTACACCGATCATACAATAGAACACAACCGTCCTGATATTACATTAATAGACAAGAAAAAACACACAACATATCTAATTGATGTCTCTATACCAGGAACACACAATCTGCAACAAAAGCATACGGAAAAATTAAACAAATACCAAGCGCTTCAACATGAAGTAAAGCGCAACTGGAATATGAGGGAAGTGTACATAATACCTATAATAGTATCCTCGATGGGAGTAATACCGAAAAATTTGGAAGAGAACCTAAAAATGATTCAAATCCCTATTACCGTAATTGAGGAGATGCAGAAAGCTGCGATACTGCAATCTCTCAACATTGTGAGATCTTTCTTGGCTGTTGGCAATGCTCATGAATCTTGAAACCTTGTTTTCCGATTCTAAAGCAAAATATACCCTTATGGTGGAAAAAAAAAAAAAAAAAAAAAAAATAATAATAATAATAATAATAAAGGACTTTTATTAAGGGCGAGTTTCAGTTCAGTGTCAGATGCCACTGTCTGTTCAGCTAACCCCCAAAAATCTAATAATACATTAGCATGGCAAAAATAAACAACAAACAGAAAATAGTAATGCTGTTCACATGATCTAAACACTGACGGAAAGCTAAACGTGTATACAGTAAATAAAAGAGGTCCCAGTATAGATCTCTGTGGTACCCCTGTAGAAACGAGCGAGTATGTTGATTTTATGCTTTCATAAGTGACTGCCTGCGTCTACAATTGAGATAAGAAGACATCAGCTGTACCGAGGAGTCTGATAGTCCAACATGCCTTAAAATTGACACCATTAGACGGTGATCCAGAGTATCAAACGCCTTGGAGAAATCCAAAAGCACAAGCACAGTGAGTTTTGACCTATCAGCAGCAGTCAGTATGTCATCTGTTATTTTGAGTAAAGCAGAATCACAATCATGCCCAGACCTGAATCCATTCACACGCTATGCAAGTACTGGCGCAGTTGCCTCTCCATTATCTTCTCCAGAACCTTTGAAAAAGTTGGAAGAAGACTAATAGGTCTTTGAAACTATTTGCTTTAGAAGTTTTTGGCAATGGTATAACCAATGCCCGCTTCCACAAATCCGGAAATACAGAATGCCGGAGACAAAAGTTTATTATATGTGTGACGTAAAGAAATTATTTACATTCTCGGGATTGCTCAGCGCGGCAGGCTTATTTGTAATATTTAGCAACTTTAGGGCATTCCAAGTATCTTTTTGGTTAACAGTGTTTAGCCTCGGGGAGCTTTTCAAAGCCCGTAGACTCGACGTTAACCAGGACGCGTAGAGCTTAGTCATTCTAAAGGTTCTATAGGGCGCATGAACATTGAGTAGTGCAGTTATTGACGATGTTAGAAACTCCACCTTATCATTGACATCGTTCATACAATAAATATTGCGCCAAGGTATATATTTCAAGTCAGACAAAAAAATTCTGTATACTAAGTTTCAAAAATCCCTCACTGTCTTCCATATTATAGGACGCTTAGAAACAGCCACGCGCAGACTGCAATAAACCATTTCGTGATCGCTGATATTAGGTACAGGATCCGAATCTAAAACGATATTCGAATTTGAAACAATATCATAGTCAATAAGGGAACCCGACGCACCAGTGAGTCTTGTTGGGATGTCGATCATTTGCCTCAAGTCAAGACTATCCAAGATTTCAAGCATTAAAGATGTCATGGGATCGTCAGTATTCAACAAGTTGACATTAAAGTCGCCCATACACAAGTTATGATCAAATGTCCCAATGAATGACGATATTGTACTCTCAAATACATCCAAAAACTGGGCAAGGTTACATCGTGGGGGTCTGTAAATTACTCCTATAGCCATTTTAATATATATAATATAACAAATATTTTAGAGAAGTTAAATATGAAGCGTCAACTCTAAGGAATCTCTTATCTTATCTCAAGTCAAAAAAGCATCAACATTTTCACAAAAAAAACTATTAGGTTGATATGTAGGATCTGTTTAACAAAGTGACCTTTAAATGTGACAACGTATCTGAAAAAAATACATAAAGACAGTACAATAAATATGATCAATGTCGCCACAAAAAACCCTCATCAACCCATTGATACAGCTAGGAAACAAACCGTCGCTTAGAACCAAAGTAAACCTGTATAAAACAACAGTGAGATCAATCCTGACATACGGGTGTAACAGCTAGGGGATATAAAGAATTCACATCGTTTCTTCTCTAGGACCATTATTGTCCCAATTTAGAAACACAAGGGTCTATGTACCATCTTTTATTAGGGTGGCTTTTCCCCGCTATGTAGGTACTTGTTTTGGTTCTAAATTAAAAAATTGTGTATGCAAGAGTTTACCGCGGCGGGACAAAAACGTTTATAGAAAACTATCCATGATTTTTCGAAACTAAGATTACGTCTTCAGGATATCAAATTTCAACTCGAAAATTTTCTGTCATTTACAAGAGTCGTCCAAACAATCCAGAGACACACTGTTTAGTTTCTGTAGGTACGCAAAATAAATATTGAGAACTGCATTGGTGTTGATATAGGTTTAGTCCGTGACAAACGGAATGGATTCCATGATCCACCCATTTCAACTCACGGTCAAGAGTCCAATAGTCGCTGAAGACGACCACTCAAGGAGATGCATGTGGAAAGTCCTCTTTTAGCAAATTTTTCACTTTTTTTATTTCTAATTTTTGCATATATCTTTATATAACTTTATTGTGTGAATTACACTTTCTTCTAGACAAAGTCAGGTATTTAAAAAAATTACAACATATATACCTACACAAGTGTGCAATTATCATATCAAATAAATAAAAAAAAAACAAAAATATAAATGTAAAATTACAAACATATACACAATATAATAAATAATACATCCATACAACAATACAAAACATGGGCACTACCAGACACAACAAACGTGAGCCCAACATAACAGTGTTAAGAAAAAAAAACACTACCAGGCATCTGAAAAGAAATCATCTAGATCAATCCGACGAAACTTCTCCACTCAACTGCCTCACATGTTCCTCAAATTTAAGCCTTATATCTATGTAAAGTCCAAGAAATTTAACACACTTAATATCTTCGATGGGATTGCTCTCCAAGATCAAGTCACCAAAGTCAAAATTAAAAGACAAGATATGCGTCTTTGCTAGATTGAATGAAAGATAGTTACAATCACACCATTCCTTTAGTTCAATCAAATCATTCTGAATATCCCGCTTGATAAGATCAACTTTCTCCGCAAGCCAATAGTTGTTATGTCATTAATATAGAGCAGAAACAGAATGGGTCCCAAAACAGACCCCTGGGGTACTCCGGAAGTTATATCTGAACTATCTGATGAGATTTGTTGAATGCTAACAAGCTGGTGGCGGTTAGTTAAATAGGATTGAAAGCTACACCCTCAATGCCATAAAAATGAAGCTTCCGAAGGAGAATCCGGAGATCCACATAATCGAATGCCTTAGAAAAGTCACAAAACACTCCGGCAACCGCTCTACTCTCATTAAGTTTAGTGTAAACGTTTTCCAAAAACAGAAATATAGCGTCTGATGTGCTTCTGGATCTCTGGAAACCAAACTGCGCAGAAATTATTATATAATAATATAATAAAGCTAAACAACTTTACGTTATTATTAAAATTATATCTCTGGCAGTACTGATTAGTTGTTTGGAAGATATTTTTTATGGAACACCTTTACCTTATTAAATCACGGAGATGAAGGTCTTGCGACCGTTTGCTGTACGATTAACGCACTTATTCGCGCTACCCCTTGAAACAATAAGACTATTTTGTTTTTATTAGGGGTTGTTCGTACGCAAATGAAACGTAATTTTCGACAATATGTTGGGGGGTTTTATTCTAGTTACGTTTTTACAAATACTGAAAATAAAAGTTCTAATTAACATTTCATATTATTTGATAATTATCTTAGTTAATTACCTGACACTAAGCCGTAACAACTTTGACAATATATTATTGTAAATTCAGTTTACAAAGCCAAGAGCTGCCAGTATTCGTGTGCAAACAGAAATGAGAAACAAACAATTCATATTTGCTATCGCGAACCTAACAAAAAACGTTTTATACCAAATTCAGATATTTAATATTTTAAACACACTTAATATAGGTGGTGCGACCTAGCGAGCAGATACAATATAATTTATTATTAGTATACGAGGAAATTAGAAACTGCAAAACTGAGTTATTATAAATAGAAATGTATATTTTGTTACAACTCGCCCCCAAACATTTGCCGACTCCAAAAAAAAACTTTTTGATGAGGCAAAAAATCAAGTTATTGCATTGCAATAGTACCGTTTTAGATGAGAAGCATGAAACATACCCCGCTCAGAGCGATCTACAGGATCAACAAGAAGATAAGTATCATACGTAATATTTTTCTTAATCTCATATGGTCCTTCAAACAACAAAACAAATTTTTTTGTTTCTGAAGTTAATTTGGAAGAAGTGGGGTTAGCCCTTAGTAACACTAATTCCTGGGGTTGGAACGCTGGGTAAGGACGGCTCGGATAAGCTACAGCACGCCTAGCAGCTCGCCCTTCTAAAGTTTCTTTAGCTAAAATTAACCGACGTTCGGGTAAGGTATGAGATGAAGGTGGAGGTTGCAGTAAGGTAGGTAACAGGCGAGGTCGCTCTCGGTTAAATTGAAGTTCTTCAGGACTAAACCCTGTAGATTCGTGAACCACATTATTTAGAAACTGAGTAAATTTGTTTATCTCAAAAGCCCATTTGGAATGCTGAGAATTGCAATAGGTGCGGCATAAACGCCCTATTTCGCGCATAACACGTTCTGAACTGTTAGATTGGGGATGACGAACCGAGTTGTGACTTACCTGAATGTCTAATGACGTCAGCGTATTCTTCCAGGATTTCGAGGTAAATTGGGTACCATGATCGGCTAGTATGATTTCAGGCCTACCGAATTTAGGGAAATAATCCAAAAGCAATCGATTCAGCGATGCTCGAGTAGTGGCCTTTTTTAACGCATATAATACCACATATTTAGTGAAAACGTCCAATACTACAAAAATATAATTCACCCCGCCCCTGCTTCTTGGTAATGGGCCATAGAAATCCACAGCCACAAGCTCACCCTTCTTCCTAGGAACGATCGGCCGTAGGGAAGGTTTAGGCAGAATTGAATGCTTCGCTCGTTGACAGATGTCACAGGAGCGAATATTCCGCTTAAGGCTAGCATACATATTAGTCCACCAAACTTCATGTTTTAAGGAAACCCAGGTTTTATAAACTCCGTAGTGCCCAATCGTTTCGTGATAAGCCTGACAAAATTCATCAACCAACGACTGAGGGACACATAATAATAATGGTTGATCAAGTTCCTGTCTATAATATAATACATCATTGTGCAATACGAATCGTAATTTGAGTTTTTCATTTGTTTCTAAGTTCTGTATTATATTGTTCAACTTACAATCCTCCAATTGGAACTGCTTTATGTTCTTTAATTTATTTATTAGAACTGAAGGTAATTTTAAGCTTGTTAACACCCTAAAACATTTATCCTTAGGAGTCGGCAAACGACCCAAGGAATAACGCGATAAAGCGTCAGCAACGACATTTGAAGCACCCTGTATATGTTTAATTTCGAAATCATATTCTTGAATCGCTAAAGCCCAGCGTGTTATACGGGGCGATAATAATCGACACGTTTGAATATATGTGAGAGCACGATTATCTGTGTACAGGGTGAATCGCCGACCCAATAAGTAAACACGCCAACGTTCCAATGCGAATAACACCGCCAAAAGTTCTTTTTCGTTGCTGCTATATCGGATTTCTCGCGGCAATAAAACTCTGCTGGCCCACGCCACTACCTTTCGTTCACCGTTCACTAACTGAAAAAGTTGTGCCCCTAGGGCTACATCGCTAGCATCGACCTCAACATGCCAAGGTAAATCTAATCTTGGATGAAATAATAGCGTACAATCTATTAAAGATTTTTTAATATTATTAAACGATTCATTCTCCACTGAAGTCCATCTCCATCGAACTTTCTTTTTTAACAGGTTCGTCAAGGGTTCGCAAGTGTTCGAAAATTTTGGGCAGAACATCCTATCGAAATTGCATAACCCTAAAAACTTTTGCAGTTCCTTTACATTAGTAGGAACTTTGTAATCCCTAATGGCTTGAACTCTATTTGGATGTGGTTTAATACCCTCATTTGAACAAAGATAACCTAAGAAATCAACTTCCGCTCTAAAAAACCGACACTTTTTAACCTTAAGTTTAAGACCTGCGTCATTCAAACGATCAAATATCTTCTTAAGATGCTCCAGGTGCTGTTCAAAAGTTTCTGAGAACACGAGAATATCATCCAGATAAATAATCATAAATTTCTTAAATTCTGACCCGAAGATGGAATCCATACATCTAGTGAAGGATGAGACGGCCGTGGAAATACCAAAGGGCATCACGTTAAATTGATAAGTTTTTCGACCTACCATAAACCCTGTATATTTTTTCGACTCAGGTGATAAAGGTATTTGCCAATAACCACAAGTCAAATCTAAGTTTGACATATATTTTGCGGGTTCCAATGTTAAAAGAATTTCCTCAATGGGTTGCGGGAGTTCATGATCGCTTACCATTAATTTATTTAAACACCTGGCATCCAAACAAACCCTAACACTATTATCACGCTTCACACAAGTTTTAATAGGAGATATATAAGGGGTAGCAGCACGCTCTATAACTCCCCATCTTTCCATGTCTGCAATGGCTTTATCTACTGCATCGCGATGGGCTATGGGAATAGGATAAGGTTTAATAAAAAAATGCTTCTCTTCTTTCAATTCAATGGTATGAAAATATTTTTTGGTGAGACCCGGTATATTAGAAAAAACCATATTATTTTTTGACAAAAACTCCCTAAAATTTCTTTGTTGATCCCGCGATAGCATCGACTTTTCGAGGCTTATTGATAAATCGTTCTCATCGAAATATTCAACCAATTTATTTTTATCGCAAGAAACAATATTTATATGTGGAGAATCAGGTACTGCATAGTGATGTGTTAAAGAACTCTCCGGTATAAAAAAAACATCCTTTCCACAACTGAAATAAATCTTTTCATTTTTTAAATCAATGTTTGCGTTAATAGCACGCAAAAAATCGATTCCCAAAATAACAGGATAAATCAAATCCGGAACTAATAAAAATTCATGTTCGAACTTATAATCACTTAAACTAAACTTAACTAAACATTGTTTTTGAACTTTTCGTTGTTTGGCTTTGAATGCGCCCACAACACGTACTCCGGTACAAGGCAGTGTAGGAATTTCACTGTAAAACTGTTCTAATTGTCCCCAGACCGTCTCAGAGAAACAAGTAATTTGGGAACCGCTATCAATCAAAGCTGGAAAAGAAAAACCATAAAGGTTTATCTCTACTACAGGGGACCTAACATCGGGAGGACTGTGTTCGAAACCACATTCATTATCTAAATCTAAATCTGGATTAGTTACTAACACATCGGTCCGATTTAACGTACTTTCCACAACTGGACCTAATTCAGGAAAGTTGGTTCGTTTCCCGACGCCTTGTCCTCCAAGTCCAGCTGTGAAACGTGTCGATTTTTTTCGTAACCAGACCTAAAATTGTCTTTTTTTTGTTGAAAACTACCAGGGTGTGCCTGAGTAGGTCCCATTGATTTAGTTGAAATATTAAGTTGGGATCTGTCTTTAAAATAATAATCTGCTTGGCGTAATCTCTCAAGGGCATCCTGAAATGTAGTAGCTCCTACTAAAACAACTGAAACACTCGGGGGGTAGTGTCGAGCAATAATTCTAATTAAATCCACTTGCGCATAGGGTGGATTTAAATGCTTGGATAATCTAATAAAATAATTAAAATGTTCAACAAATGATCTTTGCTCTTTCTCCCCATATTTTGCAGCATCTATTTTCAATCTAATAGATGTTTGAATATAGGAATTCCAATATTGTTCTAAAAACGCTATTTTGAATTCATTATAAGACTGAAAAGTATATAAATAAGCGTCTGCCCAGGTTTTTGACCCACCTATAAAAAGATCGCTAATCAATAATACAAATTGTTGGTAATTCATATTTGCAACATCAAATCCGTACTCTAATTGATTTAAGAAATCCACTGGGTGTACTACTTCATTGTCAAATGTTGGTAGGCTTTTACAATTATACGATATTTTATTTGTATTTGACTGATGAACACTATTTAAATTGCTGCAGTTTAAATTTTGCATTTGTCGAACTACTTCACTAACTATATTACTAATCGCTTCTGGAGTGTATAGCGGCATAAGCGGTTGTGGTACTGGTGGAAACCGTACTTGTTCACTATGTGGAACATTTGAGGCTCCCAAATGATTTTCATGCCGAGCAGAAGGCGCCGCTGGTGCGGAAAAATTAAAATAATTTGGCCTACCTTGAGCACTTATAGGGGTAGATGGTGGTGGTGGTACATCCGGTCTCAGTTGTTGATGTAATTCAGGCAATCCAGTTAAAACCTCGTTATTCGTTACCCTTAAGCGTGGTGGTATAAGATTATTTTCCAACTGGATTCTTCTGCGAAGATTGTAAGCAGTTTGAGGAGTGTCGTTTCTGTTCATTTTACGTTCTTTGCGACCCCGTTGAGCGCCAGATGAAACAATAAGACTATTTTGTTTTTATTAGGGGTTGTTCGTACGCAAATGAAACGTAATTTTCGACAATATGTTGGGGGGTTTTATTCTAGTTACGTTTTTACAAATACTGAAAATAAAAGTTCTAATTAACATTTCATATTATTTGATAATTATCTTAGTTAATTACCTGACACTAAGCCGTAACAACTTTGACAATATATTATTGTAAATTCAGTTTACAAAGCCAAGAGCTGCCAGTATTCGTGTGCAAACAGAAATGAGAAACAAACAATTCATATTTGCTATCGCGAACCTAACAAAAAACGTTTTATACCAAATTCAGATATTTAATATTTTAAACACACTTAATATAGGTGGTGCGACCTAGCGAGCAGATACAATATAATTTATTATTAGTATACGAGGAAATTAGAAACTGCAAAACTGAGTTATTATAAATAGAAATGTATATTTTGTTACACCCTAAACGGAAAAATGCTTTCGGGTTCTTATCGGCTAGTATTGACAGGTGGAATATGCAAAGGAAGATCGTTTGTATACAGAAGGAATTGCAGTAGACCTAAGACAGCTTCCTGTGACGCTCCTGTGTTAATGTTTTTGAAATCGATAAATTTACGGTCATGGTCTGAAGTGGATTGGACAAAAATGGCATGGTAAATGGGATACCAAAGCAAAAAACGAACATCTTGAAAACAAATAAAGCAAACTTTAATTTAAAAATTATTGTGCTTAGCTAATTATTAATACAGAAAAGATGCCTTCATTTCACTGTTTAGTTCAGTTCGTAGAACACCTTCTTAATCTATAATAAGTAATCATTTTCGGAAATTCATTTAGTATTTAATATTTCAAGAGTGTATAAAGGAAGAGGTAATCTAACAGTCTAATAATCAATTCACAAACGCAACTAAATACACATTTCCTTGATATAGCTGTTCGTCACGTGTCATAAATGATTAATTTCTTGTCGTCCTTCCCAACTTTACTATTCACCACGACACATTCAACATAAAAGGTACTGTAAAGGCATTATAATTATTCGGGTAACACCAATAATAACGCTTTAAATTATCGTTAGTCTAATTCATTTTTACAATTACTGTTTGGACAAAACAGATTTTCGAGGAAACTTCAATTATGACACTGGTCTGGATTCTTGAACACTCTAATTTAGAAGGTAATGAAAGGGCTGACTCTCTGGCAAAGTATCCTTATAGCATCTAGACAAACAAATCTAATATTAACATCTTTAAAAACCTTTTGAACGGCCACGTAAGTTACTTAAGTTACAGAGAAAAAAAAGCCCAAAATGAAAATAAAATGACGATAAAAAAAGCATTTCTACGATAAGAAAACCAAGTTTTTAGTTGAAAGCACAGTTTCCCATGTCTTTGCATTATTCACGTTAAGCTTGCGAAATTAATTTAACAAATTTTCAGATAAAAAGTTTCACCACAACTGAAATAAATGAATTTAGAGAGCGATAAGGGAAAAGTTTTTTTCTTTTACTTCCTGAGTATAAGAAAAAAAAATTAATGGCGTTATTACACTTTTATAAAGACCGGAATTTCAGATGGGATTGTTATACCCTGTGTCTTGCTTTGGATGACTGACAACGTTTTGGATGTTTCGTATTTAATGTCTCGATATTCTGGATAATATCCTGACAAACGAACACAGCACATTTTAAGAATGATTCGACATTATAATCGGTTAGTGCATAAATATTTGTGTTACAAATGGATTCCACATTACTTTATCGAAGCTCAAAGAACAGGTCGTAACAATGGGTGTAAGGAAATAACCTCGACGTAGGAACTGCAAAATCCATATTTATATTTAAAATAGTTTATTCTTAAAACTTGGTGTTCTATTCAAATTCAAATCTACAACTGATACAACAAAGATCAATCTTAACAAATATACACTCATTATCGCTGTTGATATCGATAGGCACAATCACTATAGACATTCAGCAATTATTTGGATCGTTGCAATAACATTCGTCAGACATTTAGTAAGAACTTAACTATGTAGTCCGAAGTTAATTCCTGTGTTAATTTATTACAAACCACTATTTGCATATTCTGACGCTCGTAATCACTATAATCATATATTTTGACATTTGGCAATCTGTGGATGTTATCGCATTAAGTTATATAATATTTAAATTGGGCCTCTCATGGCGGAGGAAGCTTGTACGTATGGAGAATTCACGTTTGCCAAAAATTTGTTATCGTAGACTCTCTTCTTTAAGTACTGGCTCAGTATGTAAGTATAACTGGATTTTACAGTAATTTCTCTTGTTCTCTAGAGATGATAACTTAATTCTTGATAGATACCACAACTTCTTGAAACATAGAGACCTAAACAGACTTTCTATCTCTTCTTTTCCTCTTTTCTCGAACTACTTTACTTATAACAGGTTACCTCATTATCTAAAACTCATATGTTCTATCTATTTAACTCGACTCATTGCCCAGATTAGAACTTGTGGCCGTGACCAACTGAGGTTGACGTACAATGGAATTGCTTATTTAATTAATATGACAGAACTATGTTCGATTTGCAATCTACAAAGGGCGGAAACTAATCAACTTGAAAATGCATTTTTTACCAGACATTTATAATCTGGATGATCTTGCTGCTGCGTTAGCCACTGACTCCTTGACTCGGGTGTTTAAAATCGCGAAGTTTCGTTTGGCCGTTATGAAATTACGCTCTTTCCTGCTTAACGAATAAAATAGTGTGTCTTGTTCTTTGTTATAGCTAGTATATTATTGTGTTATTATATTATAGAATGTGTATAATACTTTCCATTAATAGGTAATGTTCTGTTTATTCCTTATAATATTTTATTTATTCTCTTCATTTATTTATTTTTTTACTTATATATACATAGTTTGTTTATTTAATAATAAGTAAAACTTCGTCTGCTCCACAATGTTTATTTGTTATTTGCCCATATTTTTGGTGTTTTTGGAGGAATTGTGCTAATTGCTATTGTTGATTATTTATTTGTTTTTTTTGTTTTTGATTATATCTTAGAATGTAAGTTTATGTTTGGATCATACCCTTGTTATAGAATTTGTACTCTTATGAACAATAAATGAAATAATAATAATAGTAACATTTGGCAATGTGAAATCTGCGACAGCATCTGTGAGCATTGTAAGAATTGGCAATCTGGATATGAGCAAAAAAAAAATGATGAAATAAAGCAATCTTAAAGCAATAGTTGTGTGAAGTTTAAAAATCTGTTTTGCAACTTGCAAGTTCAACCATATCTGCGTTTCATGGTTATAAACCCATAAATTAATAATAGTAGGAATGGGCAACAAATATGTACGTATATCTCCTTAATTACCTTAATAATGCTACACATAATTTTTTATATTGCTATTTTGCATTTAACAGAAAGCCCGTAAACATTTAATTAACCAGGATAGCTGCGGTATTACCTATCTCTCTATACCAGTACAAGAATAAACTGCAATGTGTATAGAAATGTACAGGCATAGACGGTTCCAGGTGGGCGCTTGGGGGGCTAAGCTCCTCCAAATTAAAATATCCTACAAGTTGTTGGCATTTTTAGTTCGAGGTTACAAGAGAAGAACCACACTCTTGGAAAGGCTACGTTGCGCGTAAATAGTTCAATTAAAAAATTCCAAGACATAGGTTCATACCAACAGAAATGAACTATTGATGAAACAGACTTTTCCCGAAAAATGGAAATATTATTAAAAAAAACACCGGCATACCAGCAGAAAAACCGTCATCCTACAGACCAATTTGCCTCATAGATGCCATATTAAAGCTCTACGAAAAACTGATCAAGACCCGCACACAAAAAGAAATCGATGACCGGGAGGACCTCTCCCTAAGTCAATCTGGCTTTAGAAGGGGAAGATCTACTCTTGATGCAATGATAAAGTTAAAAAAACTGCTTGGGAAGCAAGAAGGATTCATAACAGCTCTCAATGTCAAAAATGCCTTTAATTCGGCACCATGGGGGCAAAACATAGAGGGCCCAGAAAAATATCTCCACCTATCTAATAAATCAGGTCAAGGACTAGCACAGACATAGAAAAATCAAGCCTAAGCAGGAAGAAGAAGTATACGTTACGTGTGGAATACCACAGGGATCAGTGAGATTACATTTTCTACGATCCAGTCCTCAGTCTCCCATTTGCCGATGATTTGGGAATCTTGGTTACGGCAGACTGCAAGAACGACCTAGTTTTCAAAGTCGAGGTTTTCCTAGAAGTGATGCAAGACTGAATGACACTAAATGGACTTGAATTAGCTAAAGAAAAAACAGAGGCAATAATTCTAGCAGGACCAAGACAGAAACAAGAAGTATCGCTTTAAGCCTTTGAAATCCTACCTAAAAGAACAATCAAATATCAGGGAATAACTCTCGATAATGATTTAAGTTTCGGTCCACATAGACAGGAAGCAGTAAAAAAGAAGCAGTAGAAAAGAACCATGGCATTGTGCAGAGTCCTACCCCATCTGGGAGGACCTGGCTAGCGCAAGAGGAGAACACTCCATGGAGTATTGATGTAAAGTTATAGACTCAATTTTTATCAGGACACGTCTGGTGTGGTCAATATCTGAAATGGTTTGGCAAAAAGAAAGATTTGATATGCCAAAACACACAATTATAGAATGTCATAAGTGGGAAAGGATAAGATTTCAACCTGAATTAAAAATAAACAAAATTACGAAGAACAAAGAGCGGGAAGAAAGAGATAGAGAAATAATCCGAAACCCGAACCCCTAGTCATTTTAGAATGGAAGGGGGACGTAGGTTTCTGATCCACAAAGACGATTTCATAAGGGATTGTTGTTCTGTTAGCTGATGCGCAGACTATGTCCTCAACAAAAAAAAAGGAAGACATCAGGTGCGAAAGGTTAAATGAAGGAAACATCATTGACATTATGCTCGAATCTAAAGAGAAATGGACAGAAATACATAAACTTATCAAAGAAATTACGCACAACAAGGAGCGGGAAGAAAGAGATACAGAAATAATCCGAAACCCGAACCCCTAGTCATTTTAGAATGGAAGGGGGACGTAGGTTCCTGATCCACAAGATAAAGACGATTTCATGAGGGATTGTTGTTCTGTTAACCGATGCGCAGACTACGTCCTCAACAAAAAAAAGAGGAAGATATCAGGGGCGAAAGGTTCAAGTGGAGTCCTCTTCATCTTCAAAACGAAAAAAAAAACTGCCCACAAATTTGGATGATGTGGGAAAAATTGAAGAATCGTCATCTTCGACTCCCTTAAATGCAGTTGAATATGGATTCCATAATCGGTTCTTTAAAGTTACAATTTTCCGAAGAAGTGTTTTTAAGTCTCCATTACTAGGATTCCTTCTGCTTCAAATAATTTTATATTAGAAACTCGTTGAAAGCCGAGGTGAATGTCGCTAAAAACTTAATGAATAGTGATGTTAGTAATAGCTTAGAGCAGCTTCAAAAATCAGAGAACTAATCTGTATAAATTGATTCAATTACCAATTATATGACTAGTTTCATCTGCAACATGTAAAAGATATTTTTCTGGAATGTCTAGAGCTAAAACTTGGCTACGACCCTCAAGGTTGCCGAGGTTCGAATCTTTGTCTTTACTTTAAATTGATAAAAACGTCGACATTAAATTCTTTTTCCAAAAGAATGGAAGAAAACTAGGTTTGTAAAAATTTATTATTGGTTTGTAGGTTCATCGGTAGATCACAATCTTGTTGCTTGTTAACAAACTTTCTTAGCTATGTGCTATATCTGCCAGGTGCGTAAGCCCCCGCTAAACAAAAGGCCTAGAACCGCCTATGTGTAGAGGTATAGATACCCATCAGGGGGCTTTTATAACCGACTAATGTGAGAAGATATAGTTGCTCATAATGCATAATAAAACTACTAAAATGCTAGTAATTAAAAAGTTTTTCTTTGGCCGTTTCGTATTTCATGCAGTGTGCATTTTAATGAATATACGGTCGCACTGCATTATTTCCAATTATGCTAATGCATTATTACCTACACTGCTCGCTTTTTCACTATTTTTTGTTGTTTTTTTTTATTATTTTGATGGTTATTTTGCTTTTATTTCGAACTTAAACAATGTGGATGAACTTTTGTGTTGCTTATATTACTTTGTAAAATTTAAAGAAAAGACTTACATCTGACGACCTTTACTTTATCACGAGATAACAACACACCTGAAGATAGTGTGAGCGAAACATCTAACACAGTATAGTTGTCTGTTTAGAACATGAAACGACCTGCCTGAAAGCGGCGTCGCGGCGCTACAAAAATTCTGCGGACAGCTTCTAGATTCATGATTTTGATGGAGCAATTCCAATGTATCAACTGGTTAGTGTTGTCAAAAGTTGCGGATTGGTGTTATAAATGGTAGAGCTGTAATTTATCATAATTGACTAGTTACCCGATCTTGACAAAATTATACATGCATTTGGGTAGCGATAACCTAAAATATTCTGCATTATTTTGACTTTCATTAACTGTTCATTGGCGTAGATATAGAGGGCATTTGGGTAAATTTTACACATAAATTAATTAAAGACAGCTTTGACAGGCTTCATTATAACATAACTCAAACCAAATTCAGGAGTGCTGAGAATTGGTTTGCCTCTAACGGACTGTCTCTTAACTTCTCGAAAACGGAGAGGATTGATTTTACACTAAGGAAAAATTTTACTAGCGAAAACAATACTTATAAGTTTCTTGGAGTAATTATAGACCCAAAATTGACATGGAAAGATCAGATCGATTGCCTTGCCAAAAAATGGTCCAGTATGGTTTATCTCTTGCGAAAACTATCGACTACATGTTCACAAGAAGTCTTGCGTTGCGCATATATGGGATACTTTCAGGGCCTGATTAGTTATAGCGTTCTGTTTTGGGGCAAGGCACCGTAATGGCAAATTATCTTTAAAATTCAAAAGGCAAACCCTTCTTTAAAAAACTAAATATCCTAACAGTTCCTGCTCTGTATATTTGGCAGTGCATTTTTTATATTAGGGAAAATCTCAATACTTTAATAAGTCATGAGCATCTACACTGTTATGAAACGCGGCATAAGAAAAACCTGTGTCTGCCCCGGCACAGATTAGCTTTGACAGATCGACAGTTTCAGGTTATGGCCGTTAGGTTCTATAATCACCTTCCTCGTCAGATAAAAGATATTGCGAATAACAATAAATTTAAAGTTGAAGTGAAAAAACAACTTCTTGAGATTGTCCCATATGACTATGCTGACTATCTCACCTATAAATTTTGAGGGAATTTTGTACACTGCTTTGTTAATCTTAATTTATATTATAGTCTGTTGATTGTTGTTGTAATATTTGAATTGTGCCCCTTTAGACTATTTATTGAAGTTTTAAGTGATTTTTATGTACTTTGTGTTACTGTTTTGTATTTGTACTATTTACACACGTATTTGTTGTTTGAGTATTTTGTTTGTTTATATTGTATTTTTATTTATGTAAATACTGAATGTGACAATGCCAATAACTATAGTTATATAGGCAAATAAAGCATTATTATTATTATTATCTTAAATTATTATGTTTACGAATATGTAACATTTCTGAAAAATTAATTATAGGTATGTTCTAGACGAATAAATAATAACCCTGAAGAAGACACACATTTTTTTATAGAAACGTCGAGAAAAAAATAGAAGTATGACATAAAATAAAAAAAAAACTTTTATTACATTTTGTTGTTAATATGAACCTAAAACCCAATAAAGATATCCAAAAATTATAAAAATATAACTAGAAATTATGGTTATACTAACAATATAAAAGAAAGGTTAGTACCTACTAAATAAAAATCATATGGAAAAAATTCTAGTAACGCCATCTACGGCCTTTCTGAATGACCTAGTGTCTAGGATAATTTATTTTCGACAACTATATCGGTTGTTTTCGCTGAAAATTTAAAAAACAATGCTGAAATAATCCAAAATCCTCACCCAACCAAGTAATTCATTTCTCCAAATATCAACAAATCATCAGAAATGAGAGTTGTATGTTTGCAACTCTTGCGCGGCACATATTCACAGAACTGTGATTTAATTGAAGTCTTTTGAAGCCTGTTGTTTTCTAGGCATATAGTGCAATTCTTCTGGTAGAAAAACATATTTTACGGGCATCTAAAGTCCTAACCAATACAACTCAAGCGTTTCATTGGAACAAAGTAAATCAGTTCCGTCTGCTTTGGATTTTGAAACCGTTTGTTTGCTGCGATGTTTTTATCTAATATCAAATCTTTTCTGACTGATCGTGTCATGAATTGCAGAAGTTTCTTTACCTTTAAACTGGTTGGGGGTTGACTTCAAATTTCGCTTGATTTCTTATGTTATTATTCTGCATTATATTTGTAAAGTATTATCAAGGTCACCCATTCGTGTTGTTCGCGAGTTTATTTATTCGAATAAAAATAATAATAATTTTTTTTGAATTTTTTTTTTGTTTAAAGTTTTTTTTTTATTTTTTTTTTTATTTTTTTTGAAAATTTTTTTTTTTAAATTTTTTTTTTAATAGAAACATTTTTTTTCCTTGAAATTTTTTTTCCTGATTTTTTTTTTTCATTTTTTTTATAACCCTCAATGACTTTTTTCATAGATAAAACTACCACACAACGACTGGGAAATCCCGCAGGGATTTCTTGTTCGAATAATAATAAATAAATTATTATTATTGGGGAACCAGATTTCAATTCAGTCTTGTTAAGTATAAGTCAACGTCTATACAAACTGAAAATGTTATAGCTAGAGCTATACTTAACATGGCTGCGTAACTATGTATACTGGGCCACTGATGATGGAAACTTAGTTTTCCGAAACATGTCTGGCACCGCAAATTGATTTCGAACAAATATACAAATAGTTTGGTGGCGTAGACGTTGTTTTATTTGTGTCTTACACATTCAACTCCTCTCTGATGTGGATTACTTCAAGAAATTTTCTGTTTTAGTTTTTTTGAGGAATCTAGAGCGTGTATACAGAAGAGGTGAAGAACGATTTTATGAATGTTGCAAAAACAACTCTTAGACGTACATGCCACACAGCTGTCGTTTTGATTGATAATAGTATACTCTAATCTACAATGCTGTGGATACTCGGATTGCTCTTCTTTGCACACCAGATACATCGAAATCGCAGTACATGAAGGAATCAAGCAGAAACTATTTGCTCGATCGATGCTAATTCATTCGGTTTACTATTCGATCTCTTAACAAAGGAAAACATCTTATGAATCAGCCACTGAAGAAATTGAAGCGTTGCCTGATGGGAGTGAATTTTTTCAGAAATCGTATGGATAAAATTGTTGTATTTGTAAAACCCACAAAACAGGAGACTGAGTCATACCCAATCTCTATATTTGCTTCTTCTAATTGGAATGGTCTAGCTGTTCCTTGTTCAAAGAAATTTTGCGGGTTCCATAGTTAAGCTACGAAGGTTTAGAGGACTTTACTTTCTAGAAACGAGATTATTGAGATTTATTCGGCAGATCACCCACTAATTTGATGTTTTAAGTGCCCATATATTATTTATCTCACACAAAGGCAATATTTCCAGTTTTTCTGAGGAAACAGGCAACACGAAAAGACCACCATAATAGGCAATCATATAGGATATACGCAAAGCACATATCATTAGATAAAAGTACGTAGAAATGTCCTATTTTTCTCTTCAGTTCAATAATAACCAATCTATACTTTGATTATACTTTTAATGTGGCTTTGTTTTTAAGCGTGTATATTGTAATCCGTTGGTTATATTGTAACCGATATGTATGCGCATAATCCAATTAGCTTATTGAAAGGAACGTTAACAATGTGATCAGTTTTCCACAAAATTGGGTAAATCACTAATTCCAGTTTCACTATGTGACCTGCGGTGTTCTTTAATCTCTGATACTATGATACAAATCCTGTTAGCATACTGTGTTATTATAGAAAACTTTGATAATAATTATGAAAAATCAGGATTAGAATTAGTATATTCAATTTACAACAACAAAATCCGGTATAATTGGAAAGCCGGGAACACAGGATGACTGCCCATGTATCCATGATATTTCGAATATGAACTAATTTTGAGTTCTTCCTAACCGTGGATTGAAGCTAAATTTAAATTACTAGAAGGCTCAAAAACGTTGTTTTTTTTTTTTAACAATGGATACGATTTGTGTAATTCATCTAGATCTATCTCATCTGTTCCGAGGGTTTTCCATTGAATAGGAAAGATGTTTCTACATGAAAAATTCGGATGGAAATCAAATTTGCGAATTTGCTATTAATGTTTTGCAAAATGAAAGTTTTTCGTAAAATATTTAGTTTGTTTCCGCGCCTTTATATACGGGTGCCACCGACAAGGGTTTCGATCGATTATGGAGAAACTACACTGTGAACATATCTGGTGTAGTTCCTAGGTCGATGAGGCCAATTCGGCTAAAATATTTTCAAGAATCTAGTACTTCCGGTTATACCGGAAGTGGGTGTTAGTTTTCTTATTTTAAATACGACGTGTTATAGATTATATATTTTTTTTAATTCTACTTGTAATTCTAAAGATATTTCATATGTTACACCTATGTCCAGCCATTTTCGAAAAATTTTAAATTTTCTGTCAAAAATGCTTTAATAATTTAATTTGTTGGGATATCCTAGTACAGTGGAATTTCTCTAAACGGACAACGCCCATCAGCGAACAGCTTGTTGTATCCTCGGTTGTATCCATAAGAAAAAAGAAAACTAATATCGTGACTCCTTTTTCTGAGCGGACACGGACAATGTTGTTCAAAAATCTCTCTTGAACCGACACAAAATGCCTTGCGACGGGAACACACTGGTCCGAAAAAATTGGTGTGGCCCACGAAATCCCGAGCCGTGGGAAGCCACCTTTAATAGACAAGCGTTATCCAAAATTTCCAGACACATTACAGAACTTTGATATTGAAACACCTGCTTGTTGACAAGGAAACGGATTCTGCTCATGAGTTAGTTAAAAAAATTAATTTACTGGATACACTTTACTTTGCCAAAACGGTATGGCACCAAGTGATTACTAGAAAACTCATCCAGAAGATGGAATTCCTCTTGGTTTACTGCCCGATATTTATGAAAAGATAGTGCCCCTTGGAATCCGTTTTGCAGGATCTTCAAGAGTTCTTCAATGTTGACTATAATTTGTGTGAAGAAAAACCTGTGGAGTAGAATTATATGTCCAGAAATAATGCTTTCTTTCGTGGAGCTCGACTTTTATTTCAAGAACGAACCTATTTTAGATTAAACTCTTCAAAGTGTGGAAGTTAATCATACGATCAAGGAATTTCAGATGAATCTGAAGATGAGCTACACATAACAGAGGTGGTAACAGCATTAAAACCTATATCGAGGCTATGTCTTCAGTCCAGGTGAGTTCATATCATATCAATTGATATACTTAGTCTCTTGTCTTGTTATTTTATAGTTGTCCTGTATTTGGCTGTAAATGAGAACCCAACTAGTTAAAAGATTCTTCTTCAAAGAAATCCAGTAGAATTTCTTGCAACCCAAACGTTTTCGATTGACCATACATGTGCCTTGTTGATTCCACAGTTGATTCTTGGAGAAGATAGGGATGCAGTCCGATTTCTCAAAAAATATCTTCCGCATCCATCGTTGTTATTATCTAAAATGGGATTAAACGCTTGTATACTCACTTGTCCCTTCATCAACAACCCTAGTTGTTATAATTTAATCTAAAATTGAACATTTTAAGTTTTGGGTTTGAACGACCAGTGAATAAACTTTGGAAAATCTAAGAAACACGAACGTGTAATATATTACATACCTATCCTACACAGTCTAGCTACAAATTCTGTCCTACTCTCCCATCCCTTCATGCTTCGTTACACTTTGAAGTTAAAGTTGCCAGTGAAAACTTTTCTGTTTCTAAATTCAGTACAAATATCGTATAGTTACACGTTGTACAGCATAGGTAAGTTCAGATAGATACCTTCGTATTAGAGATCGAGAGAGTTGTGCCTTTTATATCCCTCTTTCCTGTAACATCATGTTTTTCGATTAGATAAAAGTTTTTAGAGACTTCAAAGTTGATTCAAAACTAGATTTTGTTTAAACAACGCTCACCCTGTAGATTCGAGCCATTTTCTAAATAATCATGAACGGAGTGTGTTAAATTAAATTAGTAATTATTTAAATTAAAATTTCTCGTACGTGATCTGAACTTAAGTAATAATTTTCGAATATCTTGCCGCACAATCATCTTCCCGGTTTTCTAATTAAAAGCATTTAAACTTTAAGAACGTAAGAAGCGATATCTGTGCTACGTGCAATAATATATATCATTAGAAATGTCATAAATCTAGCGTTGAGCCCGAAAAATGTCTCCGAATATGAAAACTCTCTCTCTCTCTCTCTCAAACAATCTTAAAATCGTTTTTCATAACGTTATTTTTGTGAAGAGATTTGAATCAAATGAGTGAGAAATATTTTATCAAAAATCCTACTTAGGAAAAAAATGAGTTGTATAAATTTATTATACAGGGTGAGGAGAAATCCATGGCGTATTTAGATTTTCACTGTAGGCACCCAAAATCCAAAACCAAATGAAATATTTATCTCAGCACATGAAATTCTGATTTCAGCGCTCCAAATTCTCAATACTATTCTTGAAATTCATAACACTATCCTTGAAACTTTTCTAGAAAACATTTTACAGTCAAATGCCGAAAATATTAATAAATTTTTTTTAAATTTTTATTTAACACACAATTTACAATAATCAAATACATATAAGTTCTTTAATCAGTGTTTGTAAACACTGGTCTCAAGAACAGCTTATTTATAGACCTATCAACGGTGCTAACAATTTAAATAGAAATAGAAAGAAAAGAGCGGAAAAATGGTCTCAAGGTACAATTCCCCCCGGGCAAAAACAGCTTTTCAATAATTTATTAAAATTTGGAGGAGAAACAGCTGACCTAACCTCAGCCGGCAAGTGGTTATACGTACTAGATGCTTGAGTTATCAGACTATTCAAATGGTTCTTACATTGGGCTGGTATATATTGGACGGAATCTCGGAATGTGACCGTGAACATCGCGAGAATTAACTTTGTATATCGAATGATTAACACTAAAAATATACAGAAAATGTACAAAATATACCTTCTAGAAGGGTTGGTCGAACGAAATGCTCAAAAAATACGATCGCGGTGCTTCGAATGACATAGTGACAGGTGATGAATCGTGGATTTACGCGTATGAGCCCGAAAGTAAACAGCAGTCGACTGTATCGGTGTTTCAAGATGAGCCAAATCCAACAAAAGTTGTTTGTGCACGAAGCACTTCCGCCTGTTTTTTCGGAAAAACTTGACATGTCGCAACCGTACTACTAGAACAACGCAGAACAGTCAATTCTGAGTGGTATAGAACCCTTTGTTTGCCAGTTGTCTCCCAAGAAATCAGGAAAACTAACAGCCGAAGACAGATCACTCTTCACCACGACAATGCGAGCTCTCACACATCGGCTCAAACAACTACATTTTTGAGCACCCAAAACATCCGCCGTATAGTCCAGACTTGGGTTATATTTTGAAAAACAATAAAGTGATTTTCGATGATTAATATTTGTTTTTTCTCTCTTTTCCCGAAATATAAAAGGCAACCCTCGTAGAGCACTATCTTGCTGTTATGCAACGATCCTTATACCGTTGAGACTGGTGACTAAAAATGTATTAAAGTAGAAGTGCTTAACTAGCCCAATACAAAGTGGCTCTCACACGGGTGCGGCCTTGGTACCAAATTTTTCACGACAGTTCCATAAGTTCACGCCGTAAAATACTTCAAAAACTCTACCAAAGGAATCGCTAATCAAAAACTTGTACTCGATATCCCCTTCACGAAACTTGGGGTAGAAAACGGATTTTCTACATTAAAATACAAATCCGATTGCCAATGATAGATGCAGCCCCTTCGACCGATGACCAGTAACTGTTTCGGGAAAGATCTAATTCGCCATCCACAAACCACCGACCAATAACGTGTAATGTTTAACCGCCAAAACTTGGCCTTATCCAATCATATCCTACGAAACCATTCACAACCCCTAAATCTACTTCCATATAAAATGCCAACGCATCATATCCACTAACAGAAACAGACTACGTTACACCCACCATTAAGTAGCAAATTAACATAAAGTGAATTTAACGGAGAGTAATCAGCTGACCGCCTACAAATGTCGCTGTTCAAGCATTTTGCATTAACAAATGTCAAAATCTGTTTTTTTTTTCAGCTAGATGGGATAATTGTGGAGTTGCCTTAATCTACAAAACCCTTAAATGGAGCATAGCACGCAATATTACTTGACAAACTGATGGCGGAAATAGCACCATAAGTTATTCTTGAAACCAATAAGTTCCTGTTTCATAGTGTTACACATAATAAATCACAATTCATCCGAGTCAAGGAATGAGAACATCCTTTAGATCACTATTCGTTTACACCGAATAAACTTTAAATTTCACCTTATAAAACCAAATGGTTCTAAGTAATAGCAAAGTTTCAACTTCAATTAACGATTATTGCAAAGTTGCCCTTCTGCATAATCCTCGCATGAACAATTTTAGTACACGCAAAAACCCAATAGCTTCTTTTCCAACTACAACACCAACATATTTCAAGTCGGAACTTTAAAGTTTTCCAACTCATTTATTCGCAAACTAAAAATATATTTGCATTTAATTTTCACATTAAAGCAATTATCCGGAACAAATCTCCACTTTAATCAAACCAATGTTCCAATCTTTTTCATTAATGCCTTTGAGTTCAGAGAATCTTCTTTTTTTCCTCTGTATAAGCGATTTTAGTAGTTTCAGCTAGGCATTAAGTAGCTATACCCTTTCGCTCTATCCTAAACACAAATTGAAGAAGTTTTAATTGAAAAAGGTTGTGCAAAACTAGGAACAAAACAATAACAATAAAAGTTTATTTCCGGTGTCCATATAGTTGTTTTCTATTTTCGGCAACGTGTAGTTTTTGAGACAAAAAAACAAAATAAATACTTGACACAATACAATGCATTAAAGCAAATTGCCACCTTCAGTTTTGGGAGCAGGATATTGTGATATTATCTGAAGCTGCAAATTTCCTGTATATGGGGTTCTACGAGGCGGAATTGGGACTATTCTAAGTTAGGTTTAGATTTAGAGAATTTAATGTGGGTAATTTTTTTTAAAGATGTAAAGGAAATTTTGTTTTACAACATTTAGAGACTTACCAAGGAGAAGACTCCTGGGAACAGCTCCAGTGGCGGCGCCTGGGTTTATACTCTGGATATGCATGAGTTTTGAATCCAGATTCCGGTCTTCGTCAAGCAACGTTGCGTTAATATTTTCAGTAATTTCGGAGCATCAAATTACCTGAACAGCGAATCATAAATAATATACTCTAGTGTATGAAATGTAGCTAACTTCAGCAATAAATTCGAATATTAACTAATATAAATCGTGTGAGCCCTTTTCAGTCTAATCTTCAACGAAAACGAGTAAAAGTTCATACGTATATCCTCCGAAGAAAAACAATTGTAAAATATGTCATGTGTTTTAACATACAGTTAAATATCGAGAATAGCCATTAGGCTACCTTTGGTGAGGTCTTTGAAGGGAAACAATTTTAAAATAGTTACCAAATCGTCACATTTTTCATTAAAGTCAGTAGAGAAGAAAACAGATTTGTGTGTGATTCTTATGGAATCTACTCGATTAAACAACATACCAACTTACAATGCTTTGCTGCCACAATGTCTTTCAAATCATCTCTATTCTACACCTCGTACTTATTATTTCTGCAATGGCGTAATTAATCCGAAATCTATTTAGACCCTACACACGTGCAGATGCTTATTTAAACATAAACTCGAATTCCCCAAGTTTATTTTATTTTATCTTTGCGAAAATAATATCGTTGTCGAAAAAAATCCATATTAATTATATTTCATTCAATTCAGTTCATTCATAATTTGGGAACACCCAAGAAAAATTACGAAAAACGCGAGTGCAACACTTTATTTGAAAATTTTCACCATCGTCAGTCACGTACTCATTAATTGCGTAACACCGAAAGCAATCGAGCAATTCGAAAACTATTTATACCCCCAACCTAAGTCCAAATGCGTAATTAACCCGAAAACCTAAATTAGCCAAGCTTTATTTTATTTTATTTTTCCAAAAATATTAACGTTGTTAAATATATTTCATTTTTATACCAGCTTAAACTAAATCTGACAACAATGCAAAAATCCTGATCGCTGGAAGTTACGACAGTTATGACAAGTGACATATCGATTGCGAAGATCAGCAACCTCCTATGACACTACTGTTGAAAAAACAGCAACCTCCTATGTCATATTCTGCAAAATTTATATTTGTCTCTAAATATGTAGGAGTTTAACAACATGTATCGACTGACACAACCTCACATCTCAAAAACGTCAAACACTTTAGTTATGCAACAAAACATCTATGTCAAGTGCAGTACAAAAACCTTCTAAGTCATACATAGAAGGTTGTTGTTGTGTCCTAAAAACCATTGATTTTTGACATAGGAGCTTGCTGTATTATTAGTCGCTATGACATAGAAGGTTGCTGTTCTTCGTCATCGATATATCATAAATAAACATGATTTGGCTGAACAAATTTCCTATATTTATTATTTATTTAAATAAAATAACGAACAATCAGCTGGAAATATTGTAAATAACTAAAACGCAATTTAGTCTAGGTTTGTTAATCTATCTTTATTAAACTGACTTTGGTCTGGCTGCCCTAGCATCCGACTAAATTATAAAGTTTTTGAGCACTTGAAGAAGGTTGTGATGGGAACGTATTATGTGAGCTCATTCTGCACACACTGTATTTTACAGTCGGTGATCATTTTATAAAAAGCCATTAGTCTTCATTGAATTCAACATTCATGTTTTATTAAGTTTGATAAGATCCACGTACTTATTTCGTACATCCCATGATTAAATTCTAATTTTTATGACATAGTTCACATTGTTATCTTACTATTATATAATTATTTGGGCAAAATAAATTTGATACAAGTCCGTTTTATGACAATGCTCAGTTCAACTGAAGCATTTATTTATACCTCAGATATGACTTATTTATATTTTTTCTTTTAAAATAAAAAATGTAGGTACATGTAACCATTAAAATAAACAAAATGAATCTTTCATTGCCCTACAGAACCAAACGTATTTTTCTTTCTACTGCTCTGTAGACATTGCTTAATGAACACAACAGAACATTCCTAGAGAAACATTTATTCCAACTACGAAATAACAAATCATCGCTTCAACTCAACAAATATTTATTTTTAGTTCTCGAACCGTTTAAATATTTTTCTTGCTTCGTTTTGTGATCTTTTTAATTATTAGATGTGGGTGTATTTACAATATATACGAGGTTATATCAGACATTTTCAACATAGGTAAAATAGGTCTGTAAGGTTCTGCAGCCGTAAAGAACCCTTGAACGGAAGATCTGAGAACAATGGCGTGTAACTTCAAATCGCCTCGTGTAGAGAGATAATTGTTTTTAAGTCTGAACTTTTCAGAGTAAACCAGAAGATGAAAAGAAGTAGCCAGGATGTCATGATAAAGTTTTTTATCAGTTGTTTTGATTTCAAGGTTTTCTTAACATCATTTCTTAGGCTCAGGATATCTGATATGAAATTATGTTCCTTTTACATAGAACACCCAGTATATTTTGGGCTATTGTGATTAAATAACTTTCTTATAGAACATTGTATTGACGCGTTTGTGTACAAAAGAATGTGCAATAATTATTGTTGTTGCTCTCATCTGAATTCAGTTTTTGTATGTAACTTTTTTTTGTGTTTTTTAGTTTTACTTGACGTGCCAAGTTATTATTTGAGCCCTGTATATTATGAATGTTTGGAAGTCAAAACGGAGCGACTGCCAACCACAATCGGTCGCCCTTGTTTCAGTGCTTGTTATTTCGCGGTCAGTGAATCACTCACTATTATAATACCCATTTCATATAATAGCCATATCTAAACGAGCCCGACGAAATATGAGTGCCGGAGCTTTTCTAGAATATTTAATGTGCTGCCATTACTCAAGCAAACATAAACACTGCTGTTGGGCATGCAATCGTATGAATTTAATCTTTTCTGACTATACGGAATGAATGGATGAATGATATTATTATTAATGTTAAGTAATTAAAGGATTTTGTTTGAGCGGGTATCCGGTTTCGTGGAATTAGAAATTTAATTTGCACTACTATACGCTTACATATTGAAAGAAATCGATGATTATGTGCTATGGAATGTCGTTATATTTAGGAAGGTTTTGGAATTTGTGTAAGTTACTAATAAAAAGCACTATAGAAGTAATGTAGGTATACAGAATGTCCGATGTTGAGGCCCGGATTTACCATTAGGCCGACAAAGCACTAGCCTAGAGCAGAAAATCTTTAGGGGCTGGAAAATTTAAAAAAAAATTATAAAAATTTATTACAGTAGGTACATACCTAACTTGTTTTGTACTTGAAGATACGGTTACGTACTTTACAGGTCAAGATAAAAGCCTAGTTAATATTTGATAATTATTTACAGTTTGCATAAATATAAACAAGAAACTGAAGAGACTAAAGAGATATGTGTTGTGTGCCCGTGAGGCTCTTTTACTATCTCTACCTAGTTCAGTTGACTAAAGCGATGCCTCATGCGCCTTTTCGCTGTTCCCTCAATTTAGTCGGGTCTTTAGCTGCAGAATCGTGCATTTCGGCAGTTTCTTTTTTTGGGTTACTCCAACGACTATACCACCAAGACCTGCAAATCATCTCAAATCTCTATTACAACCAAAATGTTATCGTCAAAGTAGGTCAACAAAATTCTGGCACCATCTCAATAAAGAGAGTTGTACGTCAAGGTTGTGTTCTGTCACCTATTTTGTTTAATGCCTACTCTGAAGAGATTATAAAAAGGGCAATTGAAAATGACAGTGCAGGAATAAAAGTAAATGGAGTGCCTATAGTTGTTCTAAGATACGCTGATGATACCGTAATTTTAACGGAAAACCTGGAAGATCTACAAAGAATCATGGACAAACTTGTTCGATACAGCGAAGAATACGGCCTTACACTCAACATAAACAAAACAAAGTTCATGAAAATAACAAAGAAGGCCCAGACTAACAACGAACAGATAATCGTCAAAGGTGAACCCATCGAACAGGTAGAGAAGTATACTTATCTTGGAACAACAGTTACTTGTAATAACGACTACACGAAAGAAATAAAAGCACGCATAGAAATAGCAAGGTCCAATTTCAATAGCATGAAAAGAGTTTTGTGCAATAGAGGTCTAAGCCTAAAACTGAGACTAGTTAGATGTTATGTTTTTGCCACTCTGCTTTATGGCGTCGAGGCATGGACTCTGAACGCAGAAATAACCAAAAGACTAGAAGCTTTTGAAATGTGGGTGTACAGAAGAGTACTGAAGGTGTCATGGGTCGATCGGATAACTAACTTAGAAATACTTGAGCGACTAAACATAGAAAGAGAGTTAATAACAATTAAAAGCAGAAAACTGCAGTATCTCGGCCATGTGACTCGTGGACCGAGATACGCCTTACTTCCATTGATAATGCAGGGAAGGATCCAAGGTACAAGAAGCGTGGGTAGAAGAAGGATATCCTGGTTGAGAAACTTGAGAGAGTGGTTTGGATGTTCCTCGATAGAGCTTTTTAGAGCATCTGCATCCAAAATAAGAATTGCCATGATGATCGCCAATCTTCGTCGCGGAGATGGCATCTAGAGAGAGAGAGAGAGAACGACTATACAACTTTTTTACATGCTCAACACATCAGTGGGAGTTTATTTTTGAACCATAAGGCCAAAAAATCAGTTATCCTCAAAAGCTTATCAAAAACGCGTTGGTTAGCAAGACACGAAGCTTGTCGAGCTCTCAAAGAAAATTGGCCTGCCATTTTGGAGACCTTAAAATCCATAGAGAATAACAGTGATGAAAAACATTCTTGTCGAAATGAAGCATCAGCTCTTAGATCTAACCTGGAGACTCTTGATACGGCATTTTTATCCATATTTAGTGAAAAACCTCAAAGTGTAACCACAACTTTAAGCAAAGTAAGAGGACTTCTCAAGTCTTTAGCTGACTTTGTAGATGAACTTAAGAATAACTTTACAAGTTTTGAAAAGTTGACAAAAGAAAAGTCAAGTTTGGTTGAATACACGTCCGATGAAAAAAAGGAAGAGAAGGAAAACCTTGGCAATTGATGAATTCTCTCGAAAGAGCGAGTATGAGTTCCGCACAGGATCTGACAACTTAAGAGTCAACACGTTTCATGTCGACTCTCTTAACTCTGAGTTACGGAGACGTTCAGAAAAGTACAAAAACCTCCAGAAAGTTATTGGCTTCTTAGAGGAATTGAAAGATCTTACATCCTCCATGATTTCTGAAAAGGCCTTAGAAAAATTCCCTGAAGATTTCGAAGAATCCGTGGTCGAGAAATGCTTGCATTTCAAAACTTTCTTAACGGAATTGGAACCAGGGGACAATCATGGAACTAGCCTGATTGAACTGAGCAAACTCATTAGAAAAGAGGATGTAGCTGAAATATATCCAAATATTGAAATAGCCCTAAGAATGACTCTGAGCACACCTGCTACAAATTGCACAGGAGAGCAGTCGTTTTCTACACTTCGCCGGATACAAAACTACTTAAGGTAAGTTTAAATTTTCATTTTCGTCACAACACAACTTTCACTGCTAGTCTGCTGAAAAGGGTATATCCGGGCCTGCCGATGTTCGAAAAAGTAGGAAAGACACTTTTGGATAAAACTTACGATGAAAGATAAAGTTTATTCATAAGTTGTTTAGGTAGTTGTCGAAATACAAGTCAATTTTCCATAATCATCCAAATTCACTAAATAAAAAACAAACGTTAGCTAGATTTTGTTACGTAGGTATAGTGGTAAAGCGCTAAATTTAGCTCCAACTAGTTTAAACTTGCCAAAACCATTCATTGACTCGCAACCCTCTATCAAAGTTACCTTCATATAATTATTAAATATTTTTATTCAAATTCAAATAATTTGTTAATAATTATTGTGGTGTCATTTGTTTAGCCAGGGTTAGAGCTTTGATTTTTTACAAACTGGTTTTCTAGCGCTGAATTGTAGTTTTTTTTAGATTAAGTAATTTTAAGGACTGTATTTATAATATTTAAATAACTGCAATAAAATTATTACATACCTACTCTGTTTTGGTCTGATTGTGCCACCCTGTATACAGGCAATAAACCAATTACAAAACCCAACTTTCTTCTACTTTACTACTACAAGTTTAATTAAAAAACTTGCAAAGTACCATCCATATAGAATTAAATCCTTCTAGTAACTCATTCCTAGTTTAAGACCGACAACGTCGTTGTCCATTTGTACTTTTATTCGTTTGCCCAGAGACCAGAGCCATAATATAACTTTCAGTTTGTTACCTCGACCGATATTATCTAGACTTTTGGATTTAACTTTTAACCCCGAAAACTCTGGATGTGTGATAAGGTTGGGTTGGGAACAGAGGTGGATCGAGCCCTATAGTGATAGTTCGTGCGACGGAACAAGGCAAGAGCACGGTGTTTGTTCTGTTGGATTATTCTAAGGCATTTGACACAATTGATCATAAGACGCTTCTATCCGTTTTGAAATTTGTTGGGACTTCTGAAACGGTCAATCAGATTCTTTCACAGCTATTTGCAAAACAGGTTTCAATTTGTTCAAACAAGTAATGGGGAATCTTCAAAGAGTTCCACAAGGCTCAATACTTTCACCTTTATTGTTTCACATTTACACATGCTACATAGGGTCAAGTCTAAAGCATTGCAAGGAGCATATATATTCGGATGACCGGCAAATTTACTACAGCTTTACTTATGACGACTATTATCTAGCTAATCAAGATATTAACGAGGATATTAACAGAATTGTGGAGCTCTCTCAAAAGCACGGTCTCTCATGATCAATGCCTCTAAGTCTGGCGTTCTTATCTTTGGTAAAAACAGGCGCTTGTTGGAGTTGCAACTGAATATCAAATTTGCAAAACAGGTTTCAATTTGTTCAAACAAGTAATGGGGAATCTTCAAAGAGTTCCACAAGGCTCAATACTTTCACCTTTATTGTTTCACATTTACACATGCTACATAGGGTCAAGTCTAAAGCATTGCAAGGAGCATATATATTCGGATGACCGGCAAATTTACTACAGCTTTACTTATGACGACTATTATCTAGCTAATCAAGATATTAACGAGGATATTAACAGAATTGTGGAGCTCTCTCAAAAGCACGGTCTCTCATGATCAATGCCTCTAAGTCTGGCGTTCTTGTCTTTGGTAAAAACAGGCGCTTGTTGGAGTTGCAACTGAATATCAAAGTAAATAACTCAAGTTTAAAGTTCTCAACTTCAACAAGAAATCTTGGCTTGGAATTGGATGTCGAATTGCGGTTTAAGAAGCATGTGAGCATCAATATCCAGAGAGCATAGTCGTCATTAAAGATGTAATATCCTCATAGGCATCTACTATCACAACTTTTGAAAAAAAAAACTTACCGATAGTTTAGTCTTAAGCTACTTTAACTTCTGTGATGTTGTGTCTGGACCGAGCCTAGATTGTTCTGATAAAGACAGAATTCAAAAAGTTCAGAAATCATGCCTTAGATTCGTGTATGGAATTAGAAAATTTGAGCCCGTTTCGCACAAATTGAGGGAGGCTATGTGACTCAGCATGCAGGATCGGAGAAAGCTACATTCGCTAGTTTTATTTCATAATATAAGAAATAACCATCGTCCTTCATACCTCACTAATAAAATTAAATATAAGACTGATGTTAATACATTGAACTTACTTTTTCGCGGACTTATTTCACCCCCGCCTCACAAAACTTCATTATTCAAGAGACCATTTACTTACCAAATTTATATGCTATACAATAACATACCAGAGGACTTCAAAAAGTTAGGGGTTACAGCTTTTAAGTTTAAATACAGGAATCGACTTTTGGATTTCGAATAGATTTTTTGTTTAATTTTTGTTTTCAGATTTTTTGTGGAAAGTAGTAAACTTTGATTGTAGTAAAAGGCATGACTAAGGAGTACAGTTATTGGTCGGACGTATTAGAAATTTGGTAACTTGTAAACATTTTGAGTGCGTGAAGGGCGTCCAAAATCCCCATTTACAATTACTGTTGGGCGGCTGCGTGCTCCATACTGTGACCGAACACAAGGACCATGGAATCATCATATCGGAATACCTAAAGTGGGAAAAACATGTCTTTAAAGTTGTTAAAACAGGAAACTCGTTGATCTATTTAATTCAAAAAACTTTTACGGACCACTCGACTGACACGATAGTAAAACTCTACAAGTCTCATATATACCACTAATGCTGGAGTACGCACAGTCGGTTTGGAGTCCTTACTACTTGAGGGATGTGGAGATCATCGAGCGTGTACAAAGAAAAGTTACTAGAATCCCTTCGCGCACATTGGTCCTTGGAGATTGAGCCCACCTTGAGCATTGGTTCCGTCAGTCTACATTAAACATTACATGATTATTTAGCTTTAATAAAGGTTTGCTCTCGTTGGATCCCTACAATTTGCTAAAGAAATACAATGGCTGTCTTTCGAAAGAATGTAGCCGATGACTTCACAAGAAATGATCGCGTTTTTGCAGAAAAACTGGTCATATGTAGAGGAAGGTAGATCAGTACACATCAATTTGCTGAAATAAAGGAAACAAAGAATCGTGGTTAGATCAATCTTCATGAAGAGAATTGGAGCGCTTACAAAACTCATCAAACAATGAATTGGTTGAACACTAAAATGATTCATTTTTGTCCCCAAAAGTCAAGAATAAATTGCATAAACAACTATTTGGAAAAGCAATCAAGCAAAAAATTGATACTGACCTTCACAAAGCAGCAAATTTGTGAGTTTTATTAAAGACAACTTCAGCTGTTCCATTAAGTAACCAGTAAATCTAAAGGGATGTCCACAAATCGCAAGAAAAGAATTGTTAATTTGACATTATTTGTTTGGACAGATCCTTTCCTAAGCCATTCCTGTTTCACTTGTATAGATAGATACTGCTACTGCCGTTAATATCGGTCGTATTATAAGATTGTTTGTGAAAGTTCAAGTTAAGAAAAGTGTGAGGAGTGTTAAAATAAAAAAAGAAGCAAAAAATCGACAGACTGTGCTGCACAGGTTCAATTAAAGTGTAATTATAGTTATTTCGTTAAGTTTTGTGATGCCAAAAAGAGCCGAAGGAAGCACGTGCCAGGAATAAAATGACGCGAACTATGGGAGATGGCCAATAGCACAACAAATAAGTGTATTTGAAGTTTCTATTCATAAGGACGGATTTAAGCGCGTTTTTCTTCTGATTTATTTATTGACAGTCTTTTTGTATAAAGATACGATAAAGTTTTAAATAATAGTAGCTGAAAAAACTTTTGTTTCTTTAGAAAAATGAAGGTTTCTTGGAGGTATACTGGAAGTTACCATTAATTCCATTTTTGGATTACTGACAAAATTTTAATAATAATAATAATAGTATTTATTTGCCCAACAGTTTACAAACCCTTTACAGGACTAATAGGAGAACGTAGAAGCACATTCGTCCTTGCTCTGTCAATGTGAAAAGCCTGATTATATCGACCCTCCATTTTTGGAACACTAACATTTACTTTTCCAAGCATATCAGGACAATATATTTTACCATGGAGAAGCTCATACTATAAGAATACAATTAAATTTAAAATTCTTCTTGTCTCCAAGCTTTGCAAATTAAGTCGAGGTAAGAGTATTGGTATACTTGATACCCCTTTCAGGATAAATTCCTTCCACTTTAAACATTAAAAATTTCAAGAATCTACGTTGGATTTTTTCAACTATAGTTTTATGCGTACTATAAAAGGGATACCAAACCAATGAACCATACTCAAGCTTAGAACGAATGTAAGCATTATATAGAACCATCAAGGAACTAACATTATTAAAGCGTCTGGTATTTCTAACTATAAAACCATATGTTTTTTTGGTCTCCGTTACTTTGGTCAAGATGTGATCCACGAAACCAAGTCCTGGATCAACAATAATTCCAAGATCAACCACAGAATCAACGGAAGATATGACTGTCCTACCCACTCTATACAAATGCTGAATTTTACTTTTTTCTTTGTAAATGTCATACTCTTGCATTTTGTTGGATTTAATTCAATATTATTTTCCCGACACCATTCCAACACATGATCCAAATCAGCTTGAAGCTCATCACAGTCATCAATACTCTCAATTTCAAAGAAAATCTTCAAATCATCCGCAAACAATTCAGTTTGTTAACCAAATCATTTACGAACAAGAACAACAATGGACCCAAGTTAGAACCCTAAAGAACACCTGAAAGTGAGCGATATGTGAATATATGAAGATATAAATTAAAAAAAAAATGCTTAAGTCCGTAACAAAACCAAATTGGTCCAATTTCTGCAGCAATATCCCATGATCCACCCTATCAAACGCTTTCGCAAAGTCCGCGTATATCACATCCATCTGGCCGCACTTATCAATCACCTCTGAAATATTTTGATTCATTAATGCCAGATTACTAGTGGTAGATCTCATTGACATGAAACCATGTTGCATCGATGTAATCTTATCTCGGACGGACATATATATGCGATCAAATAACACACACTCAAACAGCTTACAGAAATTGGAGATGAGTTGAATCAGATTTTCCTATATCTGCAACGATTTCATATATATTACTTTTCCGCTGAGGCGTTTCCTTGCTCATTTTCGAAAAAATACGGGCCGATGATGCCGCCTAACTACAAAGCGCACCATACGGTCACTTTCTTTGGATGTAATGGTTTTTCGAGAACTATTTGTGGATTTTGTGAGCTCCATATGCAACAATTTTGTTTGTTTACATAACCGCTTATTTGAAACTGGGCCTCATCACTAAAGATGATTTTGTTGAAAAATGCGTTATTTTCGTTTATTTTTTCAGACAGCTAATTCAAAAACGATCGACGCGAACTAAGGTCGGCCGGCTTTAATTTCGGAACGAGCTGAACTTTATAAGCATGAAGATGAAGATCTTTATGCAAAGTGTCTCTGGTGACGCCCAATTGTGGCGAACGTCGACCATGATCATTCTCAATACTTTGTTGTACAGCGGCTATGTTTGAATCACTACGGCCACTACGAGCGTATTGTTTTGGTCTATTGTCAGCATAAGTACCGTAACCCTCGAATTTAGTGATTAAATTACGCACATCGGTCGGATAAGGATCCTGATTACGAGGAAATGCCGCTCGAATTTTACGAAGTGACACAGTAAAATTTTCACCATTTGGATAATAAATTTTCACAACTAAAATTCTTTGTTCAAGAATGTAGCGTTCCATAGTTAAAATTTCCCAACTTTTAACTAAATAAATGTCAAAGGATGACAGCTCAATTCTTTACATTTTATCATTTGATAGCCAATTTAGTTTCTACCCTCAAATTTGCCCACTCGTTAGAAACAATACTTCTGTATCAAATTTACACTGTAGCTTACGTTTCATTGATCAGCTTGAGAGTAGAAATTAAATTTTTAATTGAAGCCATTATGTAGCATATGAACTAACATTATTACTTGCATCTGTTTGCCTTACACCTACGTTTTTAAAAATAATAATTATTTAGCAGTTAATATTTTAGTAGTGAATTGGCGCTTTGGTGCAACAACCTTGATCACGTTTTGATTTAACGATCAGATCACCGTAGGCTGAAATTCACATCCTCCCAGTATACAAATTGTCTTTTCGTCGTTACGACATCTGGATTTTTCTTTACATTTGTGAACTTTTCCCCTAAAATTATTGTATAGAAATACACAGGGTGTCTTAAACGCAATAAATATTGGGAAACTATACTGAGGAGAGACAAAGACAAAGTTAATGATATAGGGCCAAATGGCTCAGGTATTTTCACATTATTACAATTTTTGATTCTGCGTAAGATTTTAGACATATTTTGTTTGTCATGTCCTTCTTTTCCAACCCTTTTGTGACACAAGTGGGTAGCTCAAGTAGTGAAAATTTAAAGGCTTCTTAAATGTAGACTGCAGGCAGTCACTTATGAAAGCATAAAATCAACATACTCGCCCATTTCTACAGGGGTACCACAGGGATCTATACTGGGACCTCTTTTATTTACTGTATACACGTTTAACTTTCCGTCAGTCTTTAGACCATGGGAACAGCATTTATCAGTAAATGCTGTTCCCATGGTCTAAAGACTGACGGAAAGTTGATATCAATCAATGCTGATTTGCTTAAATTGGGTGAGTTTGCTAAGGCGCATTGCCTTAAGTTAAATCCGGACAAAACTGTTGCAATAGTGTTTGGTCGGCGAAATGACAGAAATCTTTTTGAACAGACTTATAATGAGTGTTTGGTTTTGGAGAGACGTAGTACACCATTAAACCGGTGGTTAAGAACCTCGGGCTTCTGATTGATCGGGATTTTCGTTACACTGAGTATATCTCGCGTCGTATTCAATCGGCATATGTGAATTTAAAATAAACATTTCAGAACCGTTCCGTGCTTAGTGCCAAGCTTTGTAATTCATTAGTACTTTCAATGCTAAACTATTGTGACTATTGTGCTTGACACAAAAGGCAGGGCTTAGAATACGGAAATTGCAAAACTCCTGTCTGCGCTTGATCTATGGGATCAGGAAATATCAAAGAATCTCTCATACACTCAATCTGATTGGTTGGTTAAATATGGAAAATAGGAGGCTTTGTCATTCTGCTTGCAGGTTCTGCGGAATCGTGCGTGATAAGACTTCGCCATAGCTACATCAAAGGATAAAATATCGGACGGATGTGCATAATATAAATATTCGTCATAAACACGCACTTACCCCGTCTATCCACTCTACTGAAATGCACTATACATATAATATTGTTAAATGCATAAATGAACTGCCAAACGAATTGAGAGGATTGCCTAAATCTAGCTTTAAAAAAATTGACTTTTATTAAAGTTGGGGGATGAGCATATGGCTTGACTGCCAAAAAGCAGCCAATATCTATCGCGAATATCCCCGTATATTATGCGTTAATACAGGGTGAGTCACGAGGAACTGTACATACTTCTACCATAAGTAGAGGCACGTGATGGGATTATCAAATGACCATTAAAAAATGTCTTCTTGTTTTGATTATTAATATGCAGGGTGAATTATGGATTTTCACCAAAACCATGTTTCGTCATATCTTTTCAATGATTAAGTCGATTTATTTAATTTTTTTATAAAAGTGTGTATTGGTGTCTGGCAACTAACTAACATATTCAGAATTGAAAAAATCCAGGTCCGTCTTCGAGAAAATTTGTGGGACTGCTTCATATTCAACACTTCACCTTGTATGTAACTTTTTCCACCCGTAATAGACAGAAAACAAATAAAAAATGTTTGTAATAACCTAGTTTTCTTATTTGTTTGAGGAAAACTCATAGGTCTAATTATTTTAATCGGAATGAAATGAACAAGCCAGGGAAATGTTTATTCATAAAATAAATAACAACAACCGAACAATAAAACAGTTTTAACAATGTGGAAAAATATGGAACAAAGTAAAAAACAATTTAATGAATATTTCGATTATAAAAGATGTTCAAAATGAAATCCATCTGCCTCAATACACTTTTCTTGACGGATGTTCAAATAAAGATAAAGTGCAGCGAATACAGAATGCAGGTATAAGATTCGTGTGCAAAGTTCCCTTCGCAGCTCATATTACTCAATTTCTTACTAAACTAAAAGAACCTAGGCTCGCCATTCGGTTTGATTACTTGTATTCTGTCTTGCTGTATAAAATTCTTACGTTCCATATACCTCAGTACCTTGCTGACTTCCTCTTGAGGAGATATGGTGTCCACGGACTTGATTTGCGCTTCAACTCCTTTACAATTCCTCAACATTCTACTACTAAATTTGAAGGATGTTTTTCATATAATGGTCCTAAACTTTTAAATAACTTAATAGATATTCTTAACTTATCGTTGTTTAGTTTCAAGAGAGAGTTGAGGCGCAGACTATTTCCTTAAATTATATTCATAAGTGCGTGCTTCTTTTGTACCGTGTTAAGTTTGGAATAAGTGGAAGAGTGACTATAGCCAAATCTTATTCCTTTTGTGTAAACTAACCTAAGTGACTGATTTGTTATTTGTAAGCAAACTTTGTATTCTTAATTTGTCATTTGGTTTTTTTTTGCACAATAAAACATTTATTATTATTATTATAAATGTGTAATGGACTTTCTGATTGTCAGTGGGTCATTTCTGCTAATATTGCAACAGTGAATAATTATAATCGTAATGTTTATTAAATTGTTTTTTACTTTGTTCCACATTCTTAAAACTGTTTTATTGTTCGGTTGTTGTTATTTATTTTATTTCTTAATTAATGAATAAACATTTCCCTGGCTTGTTCATTTCATTCCGATTATTATAATTAGACACATGAGTTTTCCTCAAACAAATAAGAAAACTAGGTTATTACAAACATTTCTTTATCTGTTTTCTGTCTATTACGGGTGGAAAAAGTTACATACAGGGTGAATTATTGGGATGAACTAGATATGCCAGATTTTTAAATCTGGCCCTGTAAATCAATTCAGATTATGTTATTTACCATACTGGAGCACAGTGTGTGTCGTTTCTGTTTATTTTGAAGATTTCTTTTTAATAACTAAACATTATTATACAGTAAGATTAAGTAATTTTGTAACATTTCTCTGTAAATGGATTTTCTGTTGAGCAGCAATGAAGCAATTATTATTATCATTATGTGCGTGTAATTAATATTTTGTTACAATAAAAAAATAGTGTAAATAACATTTCCTTTCTGTTCCATCTCTTCTATTATCCGCAAACACTAAACGGACCACGCATTAAATTGCTACAAACCTAGTCTGCAATCGTATCATTATACGAAAACGAAATTATATCCGTGTTTAAGAGAAAATGGCCTGAACGTGGCCATTACAAGACTGGAATGAAGAATGTCAAATGATCTCTCGTAGTTTTTAAGGATTGTTCTATTATCCAGTTTCATTACCCGTTAAAACGAAAAGATTTCGTATGTTTACCATTTAAAGCTAATCTGCATACTGGAATGGGTCTCTCTCGACAGGCCTGAGTGTCTGGTAAATGTAATTTCCTCGGGCGATCGTGAGTTCCTACAATAATACAGGTTATTATGTACGTGTAAGGAAATCGGCACGTGTTCAAACCATTAAATTCTTTAAACTACAATTTTTGTAGGCAATAGAATTGCACAAATTCAAATCCTTCAGGTTGACGTTTTATTATAATACGATAGAAAATCCTTCAAATCTTCTTTCACGAGGTATTGTGATTTATGGATTAGTTAGTTATATATTTTCGTGAACGTTGCCAAGTCCAAGGTTGGTGTATTCTCTAAGACACCAAGACGGACGATCCTTCATATTAACAAAGCCGTCCATTAAATATTTGCAGCCCTCGTCAACGAGAACAGTGACCCGAAAATGGAAATCAGTTCGTTCAACGATAGAACAGGCCAGAAGGAAGAACCTTTTCACTAGTAGTGACCTAAAGCTCCGCATACGTATATTGCGTTGCTATATCTTCCCAGTGCTACTCTATGGCACCGAGAACTGGACACTCTGCCAATCAATGGAGAGCCGGATTGACGCTTTTGACATGTAACAGGTCATTCAATAAGTGCGTAGGATAGATACATTTTGACCAAATTGATTTTATTATTCAACATAGTTGCCTTCGAGATCAATACAACGAGTATAGGGAATTTTCAAGTTTTCGATACCACTTTTGTAGTACGATTTCTCTTTCTACTTCATCATTGGACTTACATTTCTTGCCATCAAGATCTAAAACCAGAAACAAATTGCTGGGGCCTAAATCTGGAGAATACGGTAGGTGGGTAAGCAAAACTCGAAATTCACTTTTTTCCATTTTTTTTTTCAAGAACAAACGTTGTTTCGCAGAAACTGCTGCATATATCCTGGGTAGACAGGATAACCAAAGAAGAAGTACTGAGGAGAATAGATTAAGGTAAAGAGATGCTGACAATCAAATCAAAGAACGAAAGCGCTAATACATCGAGTACGTTATGAGGGGGGAGCGGTACGAGCTTCTCCGACTCGTCATGAAGGAAAGATCGAGGGCAAACGATCTGTGGACAGACGGCAGAACTCATGGGTAATAGACTTGCGTTGATGGTTCGAACAGACATCTATAGAGATTTTCAGAGGTCCGTTTTGAAGTTTTGAGTGTTAGTGACGTGACCTGAATAAATAGTGTTAATGACACATCGGGAAATTTTGCCCCACTCCTTTCTTTCAATTTTAAAGTTCTGAGATGAGGATCGTTTACTAAGGTGTGGTGGTCGACAGAATTCATATCCTGCCTCCATCAAACGTTTTGCTTTTTTTGATAAGTAGTGGAGTACATTTGATATGGATCGGTTCGCGAGGGCTTGTAACATGCCGAGATATGCGGATGACACGCAGCTATACACTAGTTTTTCATTAGAACCAAGTCAACTTGCAGTCAAAAAAATACACAATTCTCTCAAAAGTATGTACGAATATTCCACAAAAAGTGGTTTAAAGCTTAATCCATCACAGTCACTGGTTATGTTTTTCGGACCAAACCGAGAATGGTCTTATCAAAATATGATTTTCTCTGTATATAACGTTGGCTTACCTGTGGTAAGGGAAGCCAAGAATTTAGGCGTCGTTTTTGATAGTGACCTTAGATTTAAAACGCAAGTGGGTAAATGAGTACAAAAGTCTATTATATCACTTAGGAATTTGTATAGGAGTAAGACAGTTTTAGGTAGCAAATTATAGAAACAACTTTGTGAATCTCTGGTGCTCTCACAATACAATTATGCGTATATCATGTATGGTCCTTGCCTGGATACTCATTCAAAAAATAGAATCCAGCGGATTCAGAATTCATGCATACGTTTTATAAATAATCTTAGAATGAGAGACCATGTCAGTGATAAATTATTTACTTTGGGATGGTTAAACATGCGCAACAGACTAAAATATCGTATGGCTTGCTTCGTCCACAAGCTTCTCAAAACTGGAAATCCCACATAATTGCGTACAAAACTTCGATGTGCAATCCATAATCGTTCTACGCGATATTGTAACCTGCTTAACATAATACCTCGCCACCGTACTACGCTGTTTAAGCGCGCCTTCTCCCAGTGTGTACAATGATTCAGAGATTAGAGAACAGTTCCTGAACCTAAGTTACAGCTCTTTTAAAAAAAAGTTAAAGGATCGATTGCTCTTTAATTGTGGATAATGGGGTTAATTTTCTAGTATATTTATGTAATTTTAATTTGATATGGGGAGTGGGTCTCTTTAGTTTTAGTTGTAGTTTACTGTATTATTAGATATATGCTTATTGTTATGAATAATGTTGTATTGTAAAACATACATGCTCGGTTAAGAAAACAGCTTTGCTGCCCTTCGCCGAGTTAAAAATAAAGACGTTTCTATTCTATTCTATTCTAATGGTGAATCGCGGGTAATCAAATGCTATGAAGGGATTTAAACACTTTTTTGTAGGAACTTGCACGTCCATTCCTATCTACAAGCCATACCATATTATGGTACACCCACACATGAAAATAAGACCGATAAAATTAAATTAAAAAAAGAAATAATAAAAATAAAAAATGAGTCTAACTTTGAATAAATGTTTGTTTTGGCTTAGATCACACACACAGATAGAATCACACCATTTGGGAGAATAATAATAATTCAATTTTAAATAGGAGCGCGATTGCCGAAGACATAAACTGTCACCTAATTATAATTGATGGTGAATATTTTAGCAGGCCCACCTACAAATGGAATAATGTGTGAAACGATTAGGCGTTTATTATAATCAGATGAAATTCGATACGTGGAAATGATGTACGAGGGTCATTCAGACAATTATTACTATTTTTGTGACAGGTGTATTCGAGGACAGGCTGTAAAATCAAATCTAAAAATACCAAGAAGAGTGGTGGTATTTTGATGCATCTCCATAGCGATAAATCTAGCAAAACCAACAATGCAGTCAAATATTCAAACAGAATTTGTTGTTTAATTTCGAAAAGTAACTCACGTGATTTCATCGAAAAAGGTTCTTTTTTAGATGGCTCAAAGATCAAGGATGTGGAATATATTCTAAGAAATATATTTTTATACAAGACAAAGATCAATTAAAAATATCAATTTTCTCGGACACAGAGTTACAAGTATGGCACATAAAATGTAAAGGGGAACGCAACAACAAATTAGTACGCGAGGCCGGAAAGTAAAATACGATTCCGTTATTACGTGTACGTAGATTTGGAACACAAAAAGGAATCTGGCTTAAAAACTCTGGACAGTCAGGAAGTCCATTAATAATTTTAAAGAGCAATACTAGAGCGGAATATTCTCTCCGAGTATTTAATGATACTAGATTAAAACGGTTTAGCAGTATATCATGAGGAAACCCAATGGATGGATAAACCCCATCAACCCGAAACCACAGCAACTTGGCAAAACGACGCTGGATTCGTTCAATATTAGTTATATGTATGGCATACTACAGATGCATATTCCAGTTTAGATCTGACAAATGCGTTGAAAAGAACAATGAGTGTTTGAGGTGTCACAAACTCTTTCGAATTGCGCACAAAAAAAACCCAGAGATCTATAGGATGCTGAAACTATATTATTGTAATGATTAGTAAAGCTCAGTTTACCATCAAACCAAACACATAAATCTTTAAACTCATCACAAGTTGTTAATGGACTATTATTTATACAATATGAAAATTTTCCGTGTATAGGAAACACTAAAACATTTATCAATATTCAGATAAAGATTATTACGGACACACCACTCATATACAACATTTAAATCGTCCTGAAGATCTTTAGTACTATTAATGACAGAATATACTTTGCAGTCGTCAGCATATAATAACGAACTATTTGTCAAGCCTCTAGAAATATCATCGATAAAACACAGGAACAACAATGGTCCAAGTACAGAGCCCTGGGGAACACCAGATGACACTTTAAAATTTGCGGAACGAAATCCTCGACTTTCCACATACTGAAATCTATCCTTCAGATACGACTTCAAAAGCAGCAGTAAATTATAAGATAATTCATAACGACACAGTTTACGCTGTAGAATACCATGATCAAGTCTATCAAAGGTTTTAGAAAAATCAGTGTAGATTACATCTACCTGACCCCATTATCAAGTCGCTCAGTTAAAAACTGTGTTAAAACCAATAAATTAGGTGACGTAGAACGATCGGGAAAAAAGCCATGTTGTACCGATGAAATCTGACGCCTAACATGGCTCATAATAATATCATGGAGCACAAATTCAAAAACACGACTTTTTTAACGAAAAGAGATAGAATTTTTTTTTTCGAAAAGTGTTAGGCAAAAAAAAAGATCTTTTCGATTGTTGCAAAATACAGGTATGTTCGTGGAAAAATAACATTGACGACGTCATTTTCTCCATTTTGCGAAATTAGAAAAAAATATTTTGCTTTCCCAAAATGGACCCTAGCGCAACTCAATTTAGCCCTTTAAAAATATTTTTATTATCTTATCTGGTTCTCATACAATAGGCCGAGTTTGGGACACCCTTTACATCAGGAAATATTGACCTTAAATGAATAACTTTTATAACGGGTGTCCCACCGGGAAAGGTTTCGAAGATGCGAATCAGTTCTGATTCTCACATATTAAACGTAGCTAGGCAGTTGCCTGGAAAGGCTGGTGTAAGAGAAGGGCCCACTCTGTATACTAACTCTAATGTTATTTCTATTTTTGCACATATACACATATAAGCGGTAATAAGAGAGAAAATGATAAATTTAATTAAAAACGACCAACTTAGATGCAGATATAAATTTTACCTGTTCACGTAGAAACTTGCAATTTATCTATCTAAGCCTGCTGTCATGCCCATGCAATTTATCATCATTTATCCCGAAGATTATTTCCTTATAATTATTATTGTGAGCTTGTGGTTTTAACATGCTTTTCGAATATTTTTCCTCGACTTTTTATCTTAACGATTTTTCCTTTTCGGTTCGCCTGCACGTATATTCTTCTATACAGTGTTATCAATGCGGATAAAAACTGGTTATTTGCGATGGTAATTATTATCGTATTCATAATATTATGGTACCTGCATACGAGTAGTAGACGTTGTAATTAATTAACAAGAAGTTCCTATCAACACCAAACAACAATCATGGGAAAGACACAAAGATTTGTTTATTATACCTACCTAAAGCTGAATTAGCGAAATTAGAATAGCAGTAAATCTCTAATGTAAGTAATATTATTTATATTCTATTAGTATAACTTTCTTATTTAAGTTTCATCATTTTGTAAATTCTTCTCAACTTTAACTGTTAATAAACTTAGTCTATTTAAACTTGGTATTTGGTGTTTCAATCTTTTAGATAAGGGCCTTATTTTCAATGCCCTCCTAGTTCACGTTAAACCTAAACGTCACAATATTATAAGCACTTAATAAAAAGGTGGACTGTTCCAAGGATTTTTGAAATGCGGTTAGTTATACCTTCTACATATATGGAAGCAACTGAGGATTGCAACTCACCTCTGTTCTCTGTTATCGGTGTTTCAACTAGGTGATTTATAATTTTTCTATAGACGTTTGGATATCTTTCAGTTTATTATTATTTATTGGAGAGCAAAACAGACGCCAGATGTGATCGAGATGATTCAATGGATTGAGGACAGAGATAATACACGATGAACTGATGAATTTCTTACAGAAGGCTTTTGAAGTGGACGGTGTTGTGAATGAGCGTTTCATCATCAGCTAACGAGTATGAATTATTCGAACTCAGGGAAACAGACCAATCCTAGATCCACAATCACCAGCTGTTGTAGGTGTGCTGCCCCATCTATGCGTTCTTTTTCCTTTCGCTGTTTTCTCTTAGCATCCTCATGTCGTCGACGCTGCTCTTCAAAACTTTGTTTCTACAATATCTTCAGCGAAAATCGCGATTATAGTTTTTGTATTTCCATTAAACAGATATTCTGCATCTTTAGTTTCTTATTGATGCTTAGGTAGAGCTGCTGGACGTCTTGAGAAATATTCAACGTTCTCGTGGTCGTAATTAAAACCAGAGAGAAATTGAGCGTAACGTAACATTCTTGAAGCTTGAAGCTTGAAGCACATAGTCTAATCATGAAAATAACCTAAATTGCAATTTTTTGAAAAGTCTTTATTTACAAAGATAATGTTAATGATGACTGCCTGAGGACGATTTTTTTCAAATATTTTCGAAACGAGTAAAGATGAATCAATCAAATGTAGCATATTAATTCACCTCGTTAAATGTCGTAAATTGACATGCAATTGAATAAAAAAAGATGACCATAGGCGGGTAAACGCGGGGGGGGGGGGGGGGCTTGCCTTAATCATAACCTAACTTTTTTTCTTTGTGATTTTTATTCATTTTGTGTCAAAAATGTGATAAAATAAAGTTTTCTACATACAAAAGCATACTTCTTTTTTCTCCAAAAACTTTAAGGTTTTCGAGAAATTCGAGTTTGAAAATTTTAGGACAAAACTGGTCCTTAGTAAACAGCATTAATAAAAGTACTGAAATACAGTTTGCTAACGAAAAGTTTTCCACAAATTTATTAATGCTTTGTACTAAGGACCAGTTTTGCCCTAAAATTTTCAAACTCGAATTTCTCGAAAACCTTAAAGTTTTTCGAGAAAAAAGAAGTATGCCTTTTTTATGTAGAAAACTTTATTTTATCACATTTTTGACACAAAATGAATAAAAATCACAAGGGAAAAAAGTTAGGTTATAATTAAGGAAAGGGTGCCCCCTCGTTTACCCGCCTATGGTAATTTTTTTTTATTCAATTTCATGTCAGTTTACGACATTTAACTAGATGAATAAATGTGCTACATTTGGATAATTCATCTTTACTAGTTTTGAAAATATTTCAAAAAAATCGTCCTCAGGCAGTCATCTTTAACACCCTGTATCTTTGTAAATATAAAAATTAAAACTTAGGATTTTTTCATGATTAGATGTCTCCAATTCGCTCACAAATTTTGGTTTCTTATACGATACTGAATCTCATCATCGAAACTTGCGTTCGCCACGAGAATACTACCGAGGTAAGAGAAAGTCTCGATGTCCTGAAGTCTGTTTCCGTTAACTCCAATATGAACCACCCGTGTTTTGTGCAGCTTAGTAGAGAATATGGAAACCAAGAATTTTATTAATTTGGTAACTGATCTTTGTATTGATGGCGTTGGACGTTTGGTGATTTTTCGTCTGTTAAAATATCTTTAGCCTTTTCTTGATAATTGTGTATTCATCACAACTTGTTGCATTTCCTTTAATTGTTTTAAGGCCTTGACTTTTAATGATTTGAGTGCTTGAAATTATGATTGTGCGCAATTACATACTGGTATTTTGGCTCTAAGAAGAACTGATATCCAATTCCAGAGTTTCAAGATGGCATACTCCAATTGATTTACTTAAGATGTTCGTTAACTACCATTCATCAAAGGCTTTGACTGGCGCTGAGGCATCTCCTGTGTTGCGGTACCTCCGAGCGGCAACAGGACTGGAGCATCGTTTACTACTACTAAATTTGAAATATGAGTAAACTCAGATCTCGAAAGATTATTTGAGTGCGTGACACTTTACCTATATTTTATCCTCAGCAAGATCAACAAGCCTTCTTATATACTTCAAACAACTAGGTACTAGTTATTAGGAAATTTATTATTTGAAAACTGCTGGTAACTGTGTAGACCTATCCAATATAATATAATGGCGTACAGCAATATATATAGTTATAGTTAGTTATGTGTGTGAGGTAAGGCAAGATAGGAAACTATTATATAAATATAGTTTCGTGACAAAAGTCGTAACTTATTTAAACAAAAGGCGTGCTTCGTGACCAATTAGCACTTGTTTTCCTTCATAGAATGTAAACAAAATTAATTTTGTGAAAACGGGCGAGAAGCAGCAATACAAAATGAAAAGAAAAAAACTTATAATAGTCACCCGAGTTTATGTTTGAAGGTTTATAAGGGTGACATAAAGAGTTATAATATACAGTGAGCATGAGAATGTTGGAACCAATTTAATATATCTAATCTATTTCAGTCCACGAAAAAAAATTCAATCGTACATCTTATGTTTGTACTGCGCCAATTTTGACATATATTTGTGTCATGTGACGTAATCGGTGTCCCATATTATTACGTCATCGTAACTTTTTAAATTGTAAGCTCCAATTTTGATTGCTTATATCTATGTATTACAATATTAGCCTATTTATACTTCTAACAGAAAAGTTACATAAGCCAACAAATGGTTGCAAATGGTAGAAATAAGTGCTACGAAACGCTCCATGTTTTTTGGGTATGTTTTGGTTGCCCGATCCCTATTTGCTGTAATTCGCACACTTTTATTTGATCACTTCCCAAATGTTAAATAATGTATCTAGAGAGTTTAAATATCGTTATGCGTCATGCTCAGTGTCAGCAAGTCAATGGTTAGCAGTTTGATTAATTTTTGGAGTATTTAACATTTCCTGCTAGACGAGTCCGAGTAATTTTTTTTTCTTTGGCCCAAACAGATTTCATAGAATTTGCTCCAACCTTCTCGTGCTTATTGTATATATACAACGTGTCCATGGATTGAGTGCACGTAAGGTGAAAATGACAAAAAAGCTTCGAGTTGAAATTGGACCTGCTTGGTCTAAAAGAAAAACGTTGAAAAAATCAGTCCGAATAATTGAGGTTTACGATGAATTTTGAAAAATTCTCAAGAGCAGAGTACCTTTGTTTTTAAAAATATTAAAAATGTTTATTTAGAAAATTCGTTCAGGATTAAAAGTTATGACAGAGTATGAATTGTTATCTTGATCGACGAACCTATTTTTGACAACCACAAAGTATTTTTATTATTATCTAACTATTAGGAAAATAAGAAGAAATTCACAACTAATAAATATAAAAACATAAATAAACAAATAATTATGTGCTGCCACTAATCTCATTTACACATTGCTCAGCGCAATTAGTAAATCCTTTGTGAGCGTTTTGTATTTCTTGAATTTGAATGGCACTAATAGTATCGCTGATTTTTTGTTTCAGTTCAAACAAATCGATATTCAACGAGTACCCATAGATTCTATGCATCAGATAGCGCCAGAAATAAAAGTGCATTACAGTCAAGTCTGGGCTTCTAGAAGGAAAAAGAATTGGGCCATTGCGTCCAATCCACCGTCCAGGAAACTGATCATCTAACCATTGTCGAACGATTCTCGTTTAATGCGCTGCGGGTGTCCGTCTTGTTGGAAGTAAACTGTCTGTCTATCGCTTAGAGTCATATTATGCATAATAATAATAATAATCTGATCCGGAGGGTAAACTTATAGCGATTTTCCAAGTTTTCGATACCACTTTTATAGTATGATTTCTCTTTCTCATCAAAATAGGCCTCAGTTTCAGCGATTACTTCATCATTTGGATTCTGGTGTGTAATTATTATTATGGTAATACCCAATTAGCATAGAGAATTCACCTCCAAACCATCTTTGATTGAATCCAACGTCCCTCATTATCATTGGTCACACAGGGAGGATTTAGGCGCAAGATTGTTTAAGAGAGGGATAACTCTAACCTGAAGGCAGTAAAAATGTGAACCATAGTGCAACTTGACCGTATGTGCTCTCTTATATTTTAATGTAAGTAATGTAAGTAATATTATTTGTATTCTATTATTTTAACTCTATAGTCTCTAATTTAAGTTTCATCATTTTGTAAACTCTTCTCAACTTTCTCAACTTTAACTGATAATAAACTTAGTCTATTTAAACTTGGTATTCGGTGTTTCAATCTTTTAAATAAGGTCCTTAAACGTGACAATATAATAAGTTGACTAATCCATAATGTAACAACTATGCTATTATTCTGTGAAATTTAAATAAATAAAAAAAAATAAAAAAGTAGCTATACGGGTTCATATTTCGCTCACACAAATAAGGGTATCATTGCGGTGTTCGCTGTAATCTTGCTATAAGACACTCCAGGTTGGATTGGTGCCGATTTAGTCATAGCTTTGGATTGTTTCTTGGTTGGGTTCTGCGTATTTGTTCTAGCCACTTGCGCCTCTAGGCAGTTGGCGCATTTTACTTGGCCCACTGAATTTTTACGAGTTTGCATTCATTTGTTAAGTGTGGTTTGGCACACTTCAGGCATCTGGATTGTTTCTTACAGTATGTGGACCCGTGCCTAAGATTCTGACACCTATGGCATTGACTGTATCCCTTCTTTTTTGCGTAGCTCTCCCACTGTACTATGCAATGACCAATACTCCTTACTTTTTTGATTTCCCGAATTGTACTCTTTTGGGGAACTGTCACTAGGTATGAGTGTTGTAGCGTAAAGACTCAAGAGAGAAAAATGTATTGTATCGATAGATTTCGTATGAAGTTGGAAATAACAAACGGCACCTTTTGAATCTTACCTTTATTTGATTTTCCAGAGGTTTTAGTGTTTTTTGTTTTCTTTGACCAGTAAACTTCTTCTCTGCCGGCCAGCCTTCTTCAAACTTGCCTCCGTACAATCTTATATCTGTTCTCAGTTTACTCAACACAAACACATAAAGCGATTTAATGTTACCCTTGAAGAGATACCAAGCCAAACATTCACTTTCTCCGTATAGAAGTCGAAACTCTGGATTCTCCAAGGACCAATACCGTAAACTTTAATAACTTACAACTTCAACAGTAGAAAAAGTTCACTGTCCGAGAAAATATTTTTAGTAAAATTTTGATTGTGCATATACCTATTGATCACCGTACCAAACAAAACTCTAATTGTTTTGCCTCGTCATTTTCTACTAATGTGTGTATAAATTTTGCTTTAAATAAAAATATGCCAGTGTCCATTATAAAGTGATATACACTTTTTAAACACTTATAAAACAAACAGAAAATGGCTTCAAAATTAGTTTTGTCATTAATGAAAAAAAAAAAAAACTAAGCATTGAAAGGTTGAAGTTTAACTTTTGGAACACCCTGTAGATTTCTCTAGCCTATGTGTAGGTCGGTAACTAAAGCGCTTTTATTCAGTTAAGCAGGGAAATTCGCGTGATCCACTGTAATAATACTATTAGTTTTTTTCTCTTCGTTTACTTCCAAACAGAAGATTTATATTTTATACATTGCCGTATAACTTTCCCATTATCACACACAATGTGACACGTTGTGTTAGAAAAATAACGGCCGCATGCATTTCAAATTAAACTTTTGCAATTTATTTAACCGCATAAAGTAGTATAGCTACTTGCTAAGTGTGATTCATGCCTCACATTCGGTCTTGTTAACTCTGTTTAACTGATTATATTTGGTGTCGCAGGAACACGGGACATATATTATACAAGGCGAATCACTGTCAACGTTTATTGTCTGAAAATGTAATCATTTGGGAAAATATTCTAATATTAATTGCACCACTTCTGGTTACAGTACTTACTGCCTGATGGTATATACTTAGTAATTTTGATGTTTTTCTCCGTAATTATGTTGTATTTCTTTTTTTTTTTTGTATAGAGAAAACGCATTTACGACATGACCACCTCCCAGATAGCACAAATACATACTAAAGACATCCTGAGGAAGTCTACGTGGGACGTTCGAACGTCCCTCGGACATCCAAGTCTTGTACCGAGCTGTCTCTGGGACGTCCTGGGGAAGTCAGATGTTACGGATCATCCAACTCTAGATAAGACCTAGGATATTTATTGATTTCTGCTGAAAAGCGAAAAAAGAGTTCAAACTGTCAGTCACAGTGTAGGTTATTTTTTTATATAAAATCTCACACCTTGTGTAAAAAAAATTAAACTCAAAATATGTGTATATTATTTTTACGTCAGGTAGTTAATACATTAGCTGCTGCTATATTAACTGCTGTTAAATTCTTTTGTTTTTGCCTCTTTGGATTTTATTTTTGTCAGAGCTCCGCTTCATGAAGCCCTGGATGGCCTCTTCTATATCCTTTCGGTTACAGTGTACCAGACATTTCCCGACCGCTTCTGAAAATTGAAAAATATATATTTTATAATAATTATTTCGATAATTTGGTAGATCCTAAAAAATTTGAGAGCAACAACAATTCTCAAGCAATATTAGTGGTAGTACTAAAAGTGGTATACTACCAAAAATTCCACAGAATCATGCGATGTTGGTAAGGTAAAAACAAATACAAAAAAAAAAAAAAATCAAAATAGAAAATAATTAAGAATATTATATGTAATTGTGTATGCGTTTTATATATTACCTTTTTACACTGAATGTTGTTGTGATGTAGTGTAAATGTACCCCTTACTTGTTTATTTTTAATTCTGTTTACAAAAAAAAAATTTTTTAGAAACGAGATGTACCTGAGGAAGGCGAATAAGCCGAAACGTTGTACGTACTTTGACATGAAATAAACATATTTCAAAAGGAAAAAAAAATTGCTTATAAGAACCTTAAATCCCAAGAAAGGAAAAGAATAAAAAAAATAGAAATAAATATTATCATAGTTCTAATACTTGTTAATTGATTTTTTTTTCTATTCTTTTATACTTACATTACGTTTGAACTTTTCAGTACTTATAATATGCAAATAATCAGATTTTCCTTCATTTTAACTTTCAAACAATTTCTATTTTTCATGATTGTGGCAATGTTGCATTAATTTCCTGGCTGTTTTAATATTATGTATTCTGTAGGTACGAGTTACGTATTTTTTTTTTAATTTGTTGAATTTCTTTTGTACAAATTATAATTTAAATTTTAAAATGTGATGGATAATTAATTTATATAATGGAAATATTGCATTATAACATGGCAAACAAATGTCTGTACCAAAAATTTAAAATCGATTATCCTCAGGACGTCTCAGGGACGTTTCTTTCGAATTTCCCATTCAGGTCTCAAATCATTTGTCCTCAGGACGTTCAAAACCGGCTGGGGACATTTGGACCTAAATGAGATCAAAATTGGACGTCCTGGGGACGTCATGTGCTATCTGGGCAGTAATCCGCAGGTGAGTGTAGGACTCAAACTATCAAACCTATCCAGTGAAGTGAGCTATCTGATCGCAGATTTCTGGAGGGCAGACTTCTATTCCTCCAGGAGCTCTCCTTTCGTCTCAGAAGGTTTTTTTTGTTGAGGACGTAGTCTACGCTAATCAATAGGGACTTACAGAGCAAGAGGCCCTCATTTGGAACTGCGTGAGCATTACTTCGGATAGAGTCTGTCTTCAGATTCATCATCATCGTTTCGGAAGGCTAGGGGACGATGCTCTGAAGGTCCATCTATCGTCTATTCTTTCTCGTCATGCCTGCTGATATATGTGTCTGCTAGTAGTTTGGAACTTCTGACGTTTTTTCCGCGTGGATTGTGTCTAGAATCGACGTTCTCTTCACCCTATAGAGCCTAGGTTCATAGTTGTTGTGCGAGACGTTCCTTCAAGGAGTTGAGACCTAAATCTTTACGGATTCGGTCGTTCCTCACAAACCATGGTGCGTCTAGTGCTTTTCTGATAACCTTGTTCTCCTTTGCTTCCAGTTTCCTCCTTTATGACCTCGCTGCTTGTCTCCATGCTGCTGTTTTTCTAGATGTAAGCATTGCTTTTATACTGCCTGTTTCATCCAGAAATATAGAAGACGAAGGCGCATATGATTTCTCTATTATTGTGCCAACTGTGGGAAAACAAATCTGGTGTTAAACTATGATTTGTCTATTAAAGCGAGAATTTTGAATTCAGGCCAATGCATTTATTTTTAATTATTTAGCTTTAGTGTTTGTTTAAGTTTTATAAACCATGACATCTGTTATAAAATCGTGCAAAATATAAAAAACGTAGGCAAGAAGGAATTTCATTGGTAAGTAATAATGTGAGCATACCCTTAAAATGTAGCGTCGCCGTCGTGAATTCAATTCTGAGTGTATAGGTACGAACTACTAAATATTGATATGAAAAGAGGCACTTATACAAATTATACATTTTATAATAATTTTGTAGAATTCCAAAAGGTGATAATTTACATATAAACGGAAATGGAACAATTATCACAGTATCATAGAATGATAGATTGCATTGACTTGATCATTTAAATTTTGAAAACAATCGTATACGCTTAGTTTTTCCAAAACCGACCAACAATCACCCTATATGTGGAACTGCCCATTTCGTTGTTTAGGGTTTCTGTGTGGACATCCTATATAATTGTATACTCTTTCATCTAAGAGGCTTAAAATACAAGAACACTTGTTACTGCTAATTCACGTTCCGGAGCCAAATTATTAGAATAACAATATAATATACACAGTTAGCAATGTTATAGAAGAAAAACCTAACCACTAATATTGAAGTTCGTTTTTAAAATATGAAAAAAAATATTTTTTTCACACTTTTTTACAAAATATAATTAACGAAATTGCCGTAAACCGTTACTTATCCATGACAAAGCAACTACTGTTTCGTAATAATAATAGATGGGATGATATACAAATTCTGATTTTTTCTCTATTTCCAAGATATTTGCGTACCAATATTATTATTATTATTATTTTATGATACTAATAATAGTGAGGTATAGGTATAATAGAGTCGTTTTGACTCTTCAGTTACGGTTGTCAAATATTTCATTTATCGCTTGAATACTTTTGTAGTCGCACACTAAACTTTTTTTATTGTTTTAATACGTACAATAAACGCTATAATTCGTCAAAACAATCAGCAATAGGGAATATCAACATACCTTGAATTTTAGTAATTCCTTGCTTTTTTTTAATAACCACACTGACGAATTCCTCTTTAACAACATAATAATAATATTAATACACCTTTTTTCCTACAGAATAAACCCAATTTCAGGAAAATCAATACATTATGCACGATAATAAAGGAAAACAAAACCGAAAAAATAGAAAAAAAAAATATAATCAATCAAATAATTTTAAATATTTATCAATTAATTCAAAAGTAAAGATAGTAGCAAATAAATAATATGCTTTTAAATGCTGATTTTATTAAATCTAGTATTTTATTTATTTATTTACGGACATAAGTTCATATTACAAATTACATTACATTGCATGAAAAGATTAACAATATAGGACAACAATAATACAAAAGTGTGCCCAAGTCACCGTAAAGTCTAGGTCCGGTTCAACATTCAGACAGTGATTGGCCAATCTCACGACTCTCTTAAATGGTCCCCTGTTATTTGGAGTCTAGCATTTTTGTCTAATAGTCCTTTTCCTGAGAAATAATTTGAGCCTAGTGAGGATGCCTGACACCGCATAGTTCTGACTCGTCGATAGGGATTGTGAAAGGTTATCTCAGATAACAGACTCGACGAAGAAAGCATGCCATTCAGAACTTTATATAAATTAACAATATCTCTAATCGTCTCTACGATCAACCAGGCTTCTCCTTTGGAGGTCGGCACACATTGAGTCGTAATCCTAGATATAGAGAGATTTAAGTGGGTATTAGCTGGGACATCTTCCTAAGTTTGAGTCCCACACTCACCCGTAGATTTACAGGTAAATAAAAGCTTACGAAGCTCGAAACATATGCCAATCGTATCCATATAAGTATCCTGTATATAATATAATAAGTTCTGTTACACATTGTTTATGTTAACATTTTTTACCCTCCAAAGAATTATGTAAAAAATCAGTTTACATAATATTGTGTCAAATATGTAAGTATAAACATTCTTTTATAGTTCACAACCCATTTCTTTATAATTGTTTAGACAAACACATAAAACATGAGTGATAACTATAGTGTATGGCGGCGTCTTTTCATTTTAAGTTGACAAAAACAGTCATTTACAAAAAATGCAGTATGCACAACTAAATCTGTTGACTTATTATTATTGGTCTAGTAACAATAGAATTCAACTATCTATTGTGGCCTTGATCTCTCGATAAAGAAAATACACACCCATTATGTGGTACTGTTAGGTCCATAATTATAATTATTCTTAAACTTCCATTAAAATATTAATAACAATCATAATAACAATAATAAACTAAGAATATAAATAATAACTTAATGTACCTGCTTACATGCAATAAAATATAATAAAATATGTATTATACAGGAAAACTATTTCTAATACACCTTATTTATAATAAAACAATAAACAGATTTTACTGTCGACTTAATTGGTTAAGAATTATAATAATATATTCTATGTTCGTACGTATCTACAATGTGAACAAATAAAAGCCTTGTTTTGGTTTTAAGCGTTTTGGTATTTGTCAGAACTGATTCGGGATTTTAATAAGCAGAATAATGTCATTGTCAACTGCCCTTTAATTTTGACATACATTTTAATAACATTCACATACAATAGTCGGAATCAGCCAAATTATTGGGGGTCCTTATAGATTCTTAATTCAGTTGGAAGAACCATCCGGATAGCGTGTGCAGCAAGATCTGTAGGCCTGTTTGTCCCGCATTCTTTAAAGAGCTATATGGATAGAGAGTCTCTAGTGTCTGTTGATTGTGCCCTAATATGTATATTCGGCAACTTCTTATAACATTACACTGTAGGGTAGATCAAACACAGAAGACAAACTGAAGAGATGGCAGGAATATATAAAAGACCTTTTCGACGATGTGAGAAATATCACATCCGTAGCTAGGGTAGGACTGGAAGACACAGGTCCCGAAATCACGAAGGACGAAGTCACCCACACACTAAACAACATGAGCAACGGTAAATCTCCTGGCCCCGACGGAATTCCTATCGACATTCTTAAGATCATAAGTGATCAAAATATGGATGTCGTGGTGAGACTCTTAAACAGCGTCTATGAGTCTGGAAAACTACCAAAGGAATGGCTCTCATCAGTCTTCATATGTTTACCGAAAAAATCGGGTGCAAAAGAGTTCAGTGACCACCGTACCATAAGCCTCATGTCCCACACTTTGAAACTGCTGTTAAAAATTATACTCAACCGCATCCACCAGAAACTCGATCTGGATATAAGTGACAGTCAGTTTGGCTTTCGCAAAGGATTAGGTACAAGAGAAGCACTATTCGCATGCAACGTAATAGTGCAGCGATGCCTAGATGTTAATCAGGACGTATATGCCTGCTTCATCGACTATAATAAGGAGTTTGACAGGGTCCGCCACGACCTGTTGATGGATATATTACAATGTAAAAACCTAGACCACCAAGACCTGCAAATAATCTCAAATCTCTATTACAACCAAAATGCCATCGTCAAAGTAGATCAACAAAATTCTGGCACCATCTCAATAAAAAGAGGTGTACGTCAAGGTTGTGTTCTGTCACCTATTTTGTTTAATGCCTACTCTGAAGAGATTCTAAAAAGGGCAATGGAAAATGACAGTGCAGGAATAAAAGTAAATGGAGTGCCTATAGTTGTTCTAAGACACGCTGATGATACCGTAATTTTAACGGAAAACCTGGAAGATCTACAAAGAATCATGGACAAACTTGTTCGATATAGCGAAGAATACGGCCGTACACTCAACGCAAACAAAACAAAGTTCATGAAAATAACAAAGATCTTGGAACAACAGTTACTTGTAATAACGACTACACGAAAGAAATAAAAGCACGCATAGAAATAGCAAGGTCCAATTTCAATAGCATGAAAAGAGTTTTGTGCAATAGAGGTCTAAGCCTAAAACTGAGACTGAGACTAGTTAGATGTTATGTTTTTGCCACTCTGCTTTATGGCGTCGAGGCATGGACTTTGAACGCAGAAATAACCAAAAGACTAGAAGCTTTTGAAATGTGGGTGTACAGAAGAGTACTGAAGGTGTCATGGGTCAATCAGATAACTAACGTAGAAATACTTGAGCGGCTAAACATAGGAAGAGAGTTGTTAATAACAATTAAAAGCAGAAAACTGCAGTATCTCGGCCATGTGACTCGTGGACCAAGATACGCCTTACTTCAATTGATAATGCAGGGAAGGATCCAAGGTACAAGAAGCGTGGGTAGAAGAAGGATATCCTGGTTAAGAAACTTGAGAGAGTGGTTTGGATGTTCCTCGATAGAGCTTTTTAGAGCAGCTGCATCCAAAATAAGAAGTGCCATGATGATCGCCAATCTTCGTCGCGGAGATGGCACCTAGAGAGAGAAAGAGTATAGGTACTGCATATGTTAGCGTTGCCATTGGCTAGGTCTGTCACAAAATTTTATATTTGTAAATGTTAAAAATCAGACCCTTAAAAACATGGTATAACTATTTGCATATAACTCTTTATTTGGAAATTTGTGTACAACTCTAGTTCACTAAAGTTCTCGCAGGCTATAGAAATGCTCAGGTGGATTTTATCCAGCCGATATCAATCGAATCGGTTTGTATGATGCAATAACAGTCTCAATTATATTTGAAACAAAATAATAATAATAGCGAAAAATACCCGCAGGTTGTCACAAAATCTATTGACGTTTACTTACGTATAGATACCTGTACCGTTTATCTAGCTACGTAGTATAAAATATTCTGCACGATTTAGATGAGGAAATAAATTTGAACAGAAACGGGCTTGAATATTAAGACCTTAGTAAAGGTGACATAGCGGACAAAACTACTGCACAGCCTCTAATTAGTGCAATCAGACTCAGGCATGTCTCTGAGCTTCTCAGAATACTATACACTGTGATTCCTCAAGGCTCAATTTTGGGTCCCTTACTGCTCAATTTACAAGTAATTTGGTTTCCACTACGATAAAGTGCACCATGCATATGTACGCTGATGATACTCAGCTGTATTATTCATTTCCACCGGATGATTGGCGTGCAGCTGAGTCTGTTGTGAATGGGGACTTGTCGAGCGGTCGCACCTGCATCATTTGCAGATAAACCCGTCAAAGTCTACTGTTCTGTTCTTTGGAAGGAACCGAAAACACCTAGCAGCTAATATGAGGATCAAAATAAATGGATCCGATATAACTTCAGTTGATAAGACCCATAACTTGGGGTTGATTATGGACACGGATCTACGTTTTGAATCCCATGTTGGTTTTTGTCTACAAAAATCTTACAGAGCGTTAAAGATGCTGTACCCCCATCGAAGCCTGTTGTCACGTTCATTGAAGTTGCAACTTATAGTGACTCATTGGTGCTCAGTCACTTCAGCTTTTGTGATGTGATTTACGGATCTTGTTTTAGACAGCGTGACAGTGACCGAATCGAGAAGATGCAGAAATCGTGCTTGCGTTTTGTTTATGGTATCACGAAATTTGATCCGGTGTCTTGTAAGCTCGGGGAGGCCGACTGGCTGCGTATGAATGAAAGACGAAAACTTCATTCTTTGGTCCTCTTTCACAGTATCCTGACAGAAATGAAACCGGAATATTTGGCTCGGAAAATTAGATACAGGACCGACGTGCATAATTTGAACTTGAGGCGTAGAGGATTGTTAGCCTTGCCGCCGCATAAAACGACTCTGTTTAGACGAAGTTTTTCCTACAATATATGCGTGTTGTATAATGAAGTTCCGAAGAGTTTTAAATCATTGCCTTTAATGAAATTCAAGGTGCAAGTAAAAAAGAGACTTCTCACCATCAAAAATGTATAGGTATATAAAAAAAATGGTAAATTTTGTTGCAGCCTGAGGAAATAGATTTACTTGGGTTTCTGATTGTTGGGTGACTGTTTTTGATTTATTTTATTCTTGTCAATTTATTTAGGGACCTGACTAGAACTTTCATAGATTGATTCTGGTTCCTTTTTGCGAGAACTAGTATGTTCAATGGTGAAAAATGCTTAAATTACTTTCAGGAATCTCCATCTTGCAACCATAATGAATTAAAGTGCTCAGGCAAATGTCAAATGTAAGTTTAGTTTATTTTAATAATCCAAATTCTGGACTATGCGTTACTTGATGTTAATAAATGTTAAAAATAATAATTGTAATATGTATTTAGCTATAGATTTTTATTTATGAATTTGCTCTTACAGGCTCGATTCCAATCCTGCTTCGCTATTATGATTATTACTTATTACCTTCTGTTTAACTGTAATCCAAACGGTACGAATTGTTTCCTTTATACATAATATATTTTGTTATATGATAAAACAATTGTATTCAGCATCTAAATTATTCATTGTATTCTGTGGCAGGTTGAAATAGCAGCACGGATAATAGACAAGAAAATAAAACAACAAAAAAATGCAAAATGGTAATAACAATATGTACGAACGATGGAAATGCAAAAGTTTTGATCTGGTTTAGTGGCACACTATTCTATACGGAACTGCACTAGTGCAAGTACTAGATTTCTTTTAAAACTGACGTTTTATACTGTATGATTAGTGGTTGCTGTTATTATTGAAATCATGTAATTATAGAGCTTGGAAATCATTCTATCTCAGTTTTATTATTGTAAAAATGAAAATCACGGATTTCTGTTTGTGTTACATTTTAATTTTAAATATAACGCGTCCCAATTGTTATGATTGTAAACTGAACGTTAACTATTTTTATTCCATGTTTACAACTCATTTTAATGACATTCTTTGTACTTGCGTCACTCATAGAAAAAAATCGGTTTTGTGGTCCAAAACTGCTCTACATCACTTGGGTAACGAATTGTTTTCATCAAATATTTAAAATCTAAACTCTACACTATTATTTATATTATTATTATTATTACAAAATTAATAATAACATTCTAAACTAACCCAACTACCTACCTAAATACTTTGGTCGTCATCTCAGGGGCTTCAACACGGTTATATCCGTCTTTATATCAAATTTGGGTCAGGAACGTCTGCTAAAACAAATGCACTTCCTGTATAATTCTCCAGCCATAAAATTCCTAGCTCTCACGAGGTTGGCCCCGTCGGAAAATACCGAATACCATTTTGCGTGGAGCATGATGGACGCCAGAACATATATTGTGTTTCTGCCGAGCCCTAGATGGAATTAGATTCGCGATATTCGGTACAAGTCTAAAAGAAAGCTCACCCTGCAAAATAATCGATTTCATTAAGAATATTGAACTGCAGCTGAGTGAATATGAATGTAGTCACATTGGAGGGTCAATGTGGACTCAATTATTTTGCCGCCATTTTCATTGAAATCAAGGTTTTGGATCTAAATTTTTTTTTATTGCCCGTTCACTTGACAACTTCTGCGGTCTTATGCTACGTTGCAATAATTCTTTAATAAGGGGTCATTCTTCCACTCGAAATATCAGCAATTTTCACTCAGTTGTCTGTCACGCACGTTCATTTACAAAATTGATCCCAACCCAACCCAACTTTAAAAGTCTGTGTTTCTGTTATAAAAAACCATGTAAGTAAGGTGAGCGATAGGTGTTCATGTTACATAAGCCCAGCTTATCTGAGGTTGTAGAAGGAAAACGCCTCTAGTCACCATTTTAAAATAGTGATGAAATTGGAGCCCACCTTGATATAATCTAACGTATAGGTACTGATCCATTTTTTAAATTTTTCCTGTTGATTTCATTTAATTACTCCTTAGTTCTGATTTACCAAACGGTAAAACCGATGAAACTGTTGCTCAGTTCCTAATTTGAGGTTTTTGAAATATTGATGTCATCCGCACTAATCTTCTATAGCGAGTAGTGGACCAACTGATCGCCATGGTCCTCCATGAAATTGTCCAGCCTGTTCTTAAAGCTGTCAACCGTTTGCGCCATTATCACCTCTTCAGGTAATGAATTCCATGCATATACAACTCTGTTTGTTATAAAATTCTTCCGAGGAAGTCTAGCACATCTCTCCTTGTCAAGTTTCTTACTATTGCCACGCAGATTAGGATTTCTAGCAGGATGAAATACATCGAGATTCACCGAGTAGTAGCCACTAAGTATCTTGTATGTTTGAATTAGATCGCCTCGTTGTCGTCCATCATAAAGACATGTCAAATTTAAAAGCCTCAATCGCTCCTCATATGGTATATGGCTAAGTGTATGAGGTAGCTTAGTGAATCTCCTCTGCACCCTTTCCAATGCCTCTATGTCTTTAATGAAGTAGGGGGACCAAACGCTGTTGGCATATTCCAATAGTGGTCTGACATACGATTTATACAATTGCAATATTAGAGAGTTTGATCTCGATTTGACAGCTCTCTGTATATCAGATACCACAGTCTATTAGCTTTCTTCACTGTGGCGGAAATATGGGCCTCCCACTTCAAATCCGCTGTTACTATGACACCAAGATCCTTCTGCTGATTTACAGATTCAACGGCATTTCCATTGATGAAATATGGAGTCCTGGGATTATTAGCTCCGATGTGTAGTACCTTACACTTCTCTAAATTCAAGTTCATCAACCAAACCGCCGACCAGGACACTACCCCATCAATGTCGATATGGAATTCATTATCGTCTTGCAGTGGGTTACAAAACAATTTGGTGTCATCAGCAAAGAAGCTCATGTTTGACGTGATGGTTCTTGTTAAGTCTGATATATATGCCAGAAAAAGCAATGGCCCCAGTCAAGACCGGAATTCTTGTGGATTTTTCCCAAAGTTTCGATTTTTTTCGTCGCATGCCTAGTTACTTTACTTGAGTTTTCTTTTACCTCATCTTTCATTTCTAGTTGAATTTCTTCGAAACAAAAAATTAAACGACAATATACTTTCGGTTTTTACTTTCCTGAAAAACTGACTCGAGTTTCCATATTAACTCTTCCTTATCTTTGTTGTTATTCTTCTTCTGTTAAAGTTTTGATTAGTTTGTTTTTTCGCTTTGTGTCATTTTCTTTTTGTTCACGTTGTATTCTTATTTTCTTCTGTGTCACATTCGCCTTGGAATCAGCTGAATCAACTAGCATTGAGGCGATGATTGTGTGGCACCAGTTCACGACAGATATCCCTGAGTTGGAATAATTCATTCTCGTTAAAGAGTGAATGCTGATGATGAGTTTTTTGACGCCGAGCTATTTGTTTTGTTGTTTGATCTGGAATAAATGTATGAAAAACACCTACTTTCTTTTGAAATGAAAAGTTTATAGAGGTAAAAGAAATATAGTCTAAAAAACAGTCTAAACACTTAGTGGACGGCCCTCATAACGGTCTTATATTAAACCAGAAGAATCAGTCGGAGCTGGAAAGAAATTACGTTGAAGTATCTGTGGAAATGTCATGCCGATGCACAGACCAACCAAATTGTTATTCACTACCTGAACCGTCCGTGAATCGGATCTTGTCGTCAAAGTGAGATGGGACTAATGGCGGCACTTGAAGGTTATGTCTACCTTGAAATTTACTAAAAAATATTTGCAAATATTCAAATTAGCGATATTATTATAAATGGTTGAGAAGAATTATTTCCAATATAATATTATGTCTTTGCTGGTATTATTATATTTAAATTTTATATATACAAATTCTAACATATAATTTCCCAAATTTTTTAAACGGCTATTGATTACAGGTATTCATAGTCACGATATCTAATATTTGTCCTTGACCATTATTCTCAATGCGATTCAAGGTTTTCAAAGCATAAAGCGGATGTCCTAAAATATCCTACTTCAGAGGTTGAAGTTGCAGCTCTTGCTGCTTTTGTGTTGATGCATGAGTCTGAATGGTGCCATGAAGCAAGAACTCTTGTCACATGTTTTGTTTTGTATGACACCTTGTTAACGTCAGACCTCAGAATTAGTCAAGCTATTCACATAATATGATAAAGGTGCATATCCTTCATTGCAAAAATCATTATTAGCTTTACTGGTGGAATGCCAGCGGATGAAAAAGCTGCCTTGAATTATTCCCAGATGAATATCAAAACCAAAACGCTTTAATTTTTTATAGTTTTTTTCTTCTTAAACTACGAAATACCGCAAAAACTATCTTGAAAATAAAAACAAAACAGCTTGCTATAATCAAAACAGAACAAAAAATAAACAAAACACAACATTCACAACACAGACGTGAACTAGAAGAAAATTTTATGTGGGACACCATGTACCTTCTGTCCGACCTTACACGTTGGTATGTATGCATTTATGTCGTAGTAACGTAATAAAAGTTGTAAAAGCGTACCGAACAGTTTTAAACGCCTTTTTCGTGCTAAAATAAATTCCGCAGAATTGTAAAAGTCTAATTAGTGCTGAGGGTGTTTTAATTGGATTGTGTTACTTATATTATCTGCTCGAATAAAACCTGTCCTACATGGACGTTTTACCCACTAAACGTGAAACATTCATTTACGAGTAAATGTTGAAAAACGAACAGGGAATGGGTTTTTAACAAAAGCGTTGAAGCAATTCTTACAAAGGATATATGGTGCTTATGATATGATGTGTTATCACTATATTCGTACGTTTCGACATTTGTAAATGGGTAATCTCTACGTACTTTTGGAGATTTTAAACTGTTATAATAAAATTTCCCTCCAAAGCGACCAAATCTTTCGCTCCTTATCAGAGTTCAGTAAATCTACGCGCGGTAAGATTTGGGCAACGAAGCTAGGCGATTAGTCGTGTGCTTTGCAACTTAACTAAAGTCAACTATATTTTACTCACTTTATTTAGCATTTATTCTTGGTCAAATACAGTTCTTGTTGACTTACTTCATTGATTATATCATCTTAAATTAATAATAATTTAAATGTACTTATACCCTTAACCTAACTCCACTATTGTCTCCCTCTTCTTCTCCTTGTTTACAACTTGATTTGTGGCAAATGGCAAATGACTCGATACTCAATTCATTCACAACCAAAATACATTCAGCAACATATCTGCATAATATAATTTACATACACGAGCATGCCTGGTCCAATCTTTGCTATCCTGCCACGTACCTACTGATCAGTTTGATTTATACAACCTTTATAACAACCACTGAATCTGTTCGCCATTTGTCGAAAGTTCTAGATTGCAAAATATTAGACAAAATAATAATGATATACAAAAAGAAACGCTAGATAGAAAAATGACTGAATTTTTATAATATTTTGACCACACAAAGCTTCTGAGTTTCTCATTTTCAATAAGAATATGTTTGTTAATTTTAATTTTATAACATTTTATTTCAATAACTTCCACTAATTGGTAAGTTTTTACATAATCATTTACAATATTCTCATGTCTAAGAGCTGTACCACTTTCAGTTTGTATATAGACGTTTAAATAATCCATGCCATACTGTGTTTGACTTGTACTTAACATGACTGCGTAACTATGTATACTGAGCCACTGATGATGGAAACTTAGTTTTCCGTAACATGTCTGGCGCTGCAAGCTGATTGCTAACAAATATACAAACAGTTTGGTGGAGTAGACGTTGTTTTATTTGTGTCTTACACATTCAACTCCTCTCTGATATGGATTACTTCAAGAAATCTTCTTAAATTGTTGATTGTTATTGCTTGAAATTTTATGGTTGATTGATTGAATCTTTGGTTCTTCAATTTATCGAAGGAAGCCACCAGTTTCTGAAACAGTTCAATCGACTAATTGTTCGCAATCTAAGTCTACAATATATTAAGCTTAATAATACTGCTACAAGTAATATCAAATAATCCTTTAAAATATAATAATACTCACTTGTGATTGATGTTTATAACTTGGAATTTGAATACGATCTTCTTAATTGGAATTTAGTTCGTACTTCTCTTGGTTTTGCAAAAATATTAACTGAAATCATAATATTAACACATTTAATTATTTTAGGGTTATAGGTATTCAATAAAATATTTATTTACATTCTTATAATAAAATACTTACCCATGAATATTCGAATTAAAACAAATACATTTTTATGATGAGTGATATTTAGATTTCTAAAGGCATAACCTATTAATTGAACATATGTTCGTCGATTTTTCTTTGACAGTTGGCTAGCGCCAGCAATGATTTTCCCTAGGCATAGCAGTCATCATTTGGTATTTGCTACTAAAGCTGAGTCACATTAAAAATCTCCGTTCGATATTTTGAGTACATCGTAGGTCTAGGCATCATCACATAAACATAGTCTTCAATAGTTTTATTGTAATTTTGTAAAGAATTGTAAATGGTATAGTTCTGTGTCTTGATTGGAGAATTTTTCAATGTAAGATATTTCCTTTAAGTATATTTGTTTATTAAGTACACTTGTTGTAGAATTTGGATTGGATTTTCTAATTGCAATACATGGAGTATTTTTCATTAAGATTTGCCTTTCACGGCGTAAAAATTTCTGTTGGCTAAAGAATTTAAACCAACTACGTAGACAGACAGATTGGGTTTAGCTCTTAGCAGCAACTTTTTTCTTTTCAATAACTTTATTTGGTATGTTAACCATTAAAACTACTATATAGTATTTCTTTGACGATATGCGATCTAGATTAGACTAAAAATTCTTGTTCCTTCTAGTAAAATGCCGTAAAGTGGTATCGAAAAGTTGGGAAATCGCTATACTCGCTGTATTGCCCTCGAAGGCAAGTATGTTGAGTAATAATATCGAGTTTTGTCATAATTTTGTATTTTTCTTTCTTATCCTAAGGACATAGTGAATGACCAGTATATGAATGCTTATTAAGATTATCAAGGATCGTTTGAATACAGACAAAAGTTAAGCCGCAATAATTGTTAATCCACCGACTTGTTGCAGGATGAAGTTTGTCACTTTTTTAAACCGTTTTTACGCCGCTTTCATCAATGTTCGCAACTGAGTTCATATTATACAAAAACAGCTTCGAGAATTTCGCAAAAAAATTGACCAGTAGTCTGTAGGTTGTTGAAGCTGGTAGGTTTTAGCATATGGTCGATTCTACTAAAAAATCCGTATAATCATTTCATAGGTGCTCTGGAAATATCGGAAAATATTGTATATTCCTGTTTGTCCTATATTTATTTGATCGTCCACGCCATTCTCCATTTTCAATTAAAATTTTATTTTGCTTTTCATTTAGCTTGGCTTTGTAACTGGTTGTTTTTCAGACGTTTGCACCCTGTTATTAGAGAGATATGATAATTATTATTATAATTATCAAAAGTAAAAACACAAACACAGATAAAACGTAACAATTTCACAGGAAACTAGTTATTAAAAAAAGTGAAATATTTGCGTTTTGGAAAAAAGCAGCAAGATCCACGCGACTGACGTGCAAGCGGTGGCGCGTTTCTACTATCATGAAAATGAAAATGGAACTTCGTAGCACGGAAGGGTCCCTTTGTGCACGCACATTTTTTTTTCTATCTATATCCGGAAGGCATGTTTAAAACTACATACAAAAAACTTTGGCGTCTACTTGAATGTGTCTTTTTAGACCACTAACACGCTAGTAGATATTATTAATTTTCTGGCTAGAAAAAAACAGATGGATAGTAGAGGATTGGATAATTTGACTTGCAAAAGCTTTAAATACTTTCAAAAAATAATTTTTGAATCGAAACTTTTAGGTTTGTTGCTAGCTTAAATAGGGGTGAGGTTGGTAAAATGAGGTACTTAGTCTATTATGCGTTAAAGCTTTTTAACTAACCTTATGCTGTTTATTTTTCACATGGGGCGTATACAGTGTGTATCAAAAGGCACACATCAATTCGGTAAAATCTGAAAGAAAATTATTTTGTGGAAACCTTCGCACATATGCCACTTTTAGTTTTAAGTTACCGGTGTTTTTTGACTTAACAGAACGTATAACAAAGAAGACAGAACTTACTCTGTCTTCTTTGTTATAATAATAATAATAGCTTTATTGCCCAACAGATTTACAAAATCCCTTTACAGGACAATTCCTAGATACAAAAACTTTATTACATTCATATCTTAAATTCTAGATTTAATTTAAGAAAAAAAAAAAGAACATCAAAATTCCAAAACAGCATGAACAACATGTTCTAATTTACTAGCACTATCAAAAAATATATCAAAACAGTGACTTAATTCATTAAATTTAACAGTCATTACATAGAGTGGGGATCTCAAGAGAACATTAGTCCTAGCACGCTCACATGTAAACAAACAATCGTGTCTAGTGGAAATTTGGGGAATATTAAAGTTTAGTTTTGAAAGAATATAAGAACAATCCACCTTGTTATGGAGAATATTACACAAAAACATTAAAGATGACAAAACACGACGAAGTTCAAGACTCTGCATTGAAAATCGAGCTAAAAGAAGTCCCTGATCGTATCCTTGAGTTGGATAAGCGCCATCCTGCTTCCAGACCAAATATTTCAAAAATCTACGTTGTATTTTTTCTAATGACTGCTTATGATAAGAATAAAATGGAGACCAAATGATAGATCCATACTCTAATTTAGAGCGAACATAGGCAAAATAAAGGGCAATAAGAGCATCGACACTCACAAATTCCTTACAACTTCGCACTAAGAAGCCATACATACGACTTGCTTCCTGAATTCTGGTTTTAATGTGCTCATTAAATGTGAGTCTCGAATCGAACATCACTCCGAGGTCAGTAACCAAGTCTGATCGGGACAAACAAATGCCGTTCAGTGTATATAAATTAACAATGACTTTCTTCTTCCGAGAGTAAGTGACGCATTTACACTTTCCTATATTTAGCGATAGTTTGTTTATGTCACACCAGTCGCACAAGTTATTAAGATCGCTCTGCAACGCCAAGCAATCCAACCTAGTTGTAATAGGTTTAAAAATTTTAAGATCATCAGCAAACAAAAGCTTTCCTGCCTCAATAGTTTCGACTAGGTCATTGATAAATAAAAGAAAAAGCAGGAGACCCAAATTGGAGCTCCGCGGAACCCCTGATGTCATTGTATAGTCTTTGGATGTATGGCCGCTATAATAAACAAATTGACTGCGGCCACTCAAGTTATGCGTTCTGTTATACGTTGTTCTTCTTAATTAACCACCTGTCACCTGTATAATTTTTTTTGTACAGGGTGTCCATATACCGGTTTCAGGGCAATAAATAAATCATCAGTTTTGAAGAAAAAGCATTTGCGGACATACGTTTATATAGCAAAATCACTTCCTGAAGTTTGTCGCACTTATTTACTAACACCCTGTATAGTTTGAAAGGACAAAATATGCAATTTGAATGGCTAAAAAGATCAGGGTGGTTCCATTTAAAAACACGTAAGTTTGGTTCATATTTTGAAACTGGGAACAAACAATTAAATCAAAGATACGCCTATGGACTCCACATAAAAACATCTACCAAACACCGTTTATATATTTCCAATATGTATTATAGTTTCCGAGATACGAGAGAGGTCCGAACAGTGATTTTTTTTGGAATCGGCCCTGTATATCGAAAACTACATGTGTTATGCAAAATATGATTCTAACATCGTGAGTTTCACAAAAAAGTAGAGAAAACCACACCCGCTAACTTTCCCAATAACGGAGCTACCCCGAAATTACAACAAAATATAAACACCCTGTACATCCTGTACATATAAGACACTAATATTATTTTTATGTTATAAAATTTACCTAAAGTCAACCGTTTCCAATAAAACGAACTTCAAAATGTACTTAATAGTTTATTAAAAATTAATTTCTCATGGGTAAAAGTCGCATCAATACGCCTCTGCATTTTCTTCTGCACTTCTGTTTTTAATGTCATTCGATTCCCCCTTCCATAACTCTGATGGATGTTTTTAGTTTCTGTAAGGTGTAAGTCGCTTTTAATGTTATGCCATACGATGGGGATCAACTTGTTCCGAAACATGTCTGGTTATGAATAAGAAAATTTATCTTAAAATATATCTGGTACAACTATCTCCCTGTATGGGGGGTAATAATTACTACGTTAAAGCTCTAAGCTACTTACGAGTTTCTAGATTTATATTGTTTAAAAACCCACCTGTTATTACAATTTTTATTCGACACACCCTGTATATACTAAATCATCTACCATTTTAGTTAATTAAATGGTACCTTGTATTTTATTATCGATTTTAGGAATATTTGACTGTGTTCATAACAGACTTCTGCGACTATTTTATTATGTAGGTCCCATGGTGTAATGGTTAGCACTCTGGACTCTGAATCCAGCGATCCGAGTTCAAATCTCGGTGGGACCTTCTCTTTTTTTTTGCCTTTTTAATCTTTATAATATATTTTTATAAGGTAATAAACCTCACTTTAATTGTATAATTTATCGTTATACTAGGTTTATTAATTATTCAAATCCTACTAATGAAACTTTACAAAAATTCAAATAATAATAAAAAATAATCTTATTACCATAGGGCTGCGCATAATCTTATTTGATCCTCATCTCTAACCTAGAGTGTGCCTAGAATTTTACAACTCCTTTTAGTACGTTCTTTTATGTTAGAAAAAAAACACATAATATAACCTTTTGTACTAAAACTAGGGTGGAACTCATCAAGCCATTTTCGGTCAAAACAATTAAATTATAGTCTATATCACCCCCCTTTCAAACATGAAAATTATTATGCTGACGTGTTGTGAAATAACCCGATTATATCATTATTATATTTTCTGTAGATATTTCTTCTCTGCTATTCCCCATTTTTTTTTTTTTTTTGGTTTCTCATTCTTTTTACTCAACCCCTCGTGAAATGTCTTTGCTCGTATCATTATTAGTGGGGTTGTCAGTCACTAACAACCCCAGTTTTTTATTTGTGTCATCAGATCGTTACTCATTAAGCTGGTTTGTTTTCGTATTCAGTGGGTGACCATTTTTATAAATGAAAGTCTTCTGTTCTATTCGTGTATTTTTTTCACTGTTGGAGTAAAACATCAATAATGAAACGGATTTGTAACCGCTAATCAGGCATGACTGTGTAAAAGATATCTGAATATATTTCAGCTTTCTTAAAATCATAGCTCAGATTAGTCCAGAGTTCTCTAACAACGCCAATAAATTGGAAACATTGGGACTAGCTCAATCTGCTTTCAAACCACAAACGTTTTTCGATTCCAAAATAGCCATTGTCGTTCTCTTCAAATTATTAATGCTCCAATCAGCTTTAGGCACTTTGTCTTCTGGTACAAAATGCAAAATTATCATGACTACGTTGTGTTACAACGAGAAGAAGATAAAAAATTCCAAAATCAAATCTTAATCTTAGCCAAAAATGTTAAACTATACTTCCTAATGACCACGACATGGGCAGTTTTCATGTATTTTGTCCGTTTACAAGAAGACTTCCCCAGGGTATATGACTAGCTATTATAATGGTAGTCAAAACATTATTAATAACTCAATCTCATGCTGAGCAAAGGTAGACAAAAACAATATACCGACTCTCTTAAATTTAAATAACTGCGATTAAAATCACTAATATTAAATATTAATAATAATATGTTGCAGTTTGTCTTAGTTTATTTTATTTTTTCATTATGTTTGATATACAGGGTGGTCCAACGAAAAGTTTGCACCTAGCTTTTCTCTTTTTTTTGTAGTCGAATGCGAAAATGCTCGGACTTTTGAGGGGGACACATTTTAAACATATTTTTCGATCTGCGCCTTTAACCCCCTAGCGGGGGTGAGTAACAACCCTAAAATTTTAAATGGAAAGAGGGGTCTAATGACATATCATTTGAAAGGACACAAAATTGTCTTTCTAATGATACCCTATTTGTCGAATTTTACTAAAACAGTTAATACGAAAACGACTTTAAAGACATTAAGCCGATAATTTTGGTATTAATGAGAAATACAAATAAGTTTTAATTATTACGACTGAAAACAACTACAATCATTTCTAAATTATTTACTTTGAAGAAAAACGGGATTTCAAAAACACTATCTTATTTATCAGAACTAAATTCCTCACTAATCGTTTGCGTTTTTTGTTGAAATAAAAACTGCAGATACGTGTAGGAAAAGAATTTACACCGTTTATTTTAGTCTTTTCATTGATTCAGTTTGGTTGCTTCTCAAGTTATTTTACTTTTACCGTACATTCTAGAACGAGTTGAAATTGTTAAACTTTATTTTCAAAATAATAGTAGTGCTAGACTTACGGCTCGCTTATTTAATGAGAGACATCCCGATAAAAATGTGAATGATGTGTACGTTGGCAAGTTAGTTAAAAAGTTTGTAGATACCGGATCTGTCTGTAATGTAAAACACCAGCCGCAGAAACCGATCAGAAATGAAGCTGTGGAAGTCGCTGTTTTAGGGCATGTTGAAATGGATCATAGTCAAAGTACCCGTCAACTAGCTGAAGCCTCAGGTGTCTCCCGTTCGTCCATAATACGAATTTTAAAAGCGTACAAATTTCATCCGTACAAAATCAAATTAGTACAGGAACTAAATGAGGATGATCCTGATAGAAGGCTGCAATTTTGTGAAGCAATGAGCCAGCGTTTAATTGAAGATCCGCAATTATTATTTAACATTTGTTTTTCCGACGAATGCACATTTTATTTGAATGGAGCTGTAAATAAGCACAATTGCCGTTACTGGGATGACAGTAACCCACATTTATTCCGTGAGGTTCATACCCAGTATCCTCAAAAAATAAACGTCTGGTGTGGCATATTAGGAAATCATATTATAGGACCACTTTTTATTCCTGGAAATTTAACTGGTGAAGTGTACCTAAACATGCTTGAAGACACAATTGATCCTTTAATAACACAAATAATAGAAGATGACCAAAATCATACTGCTGATCGGCTTTATTTCCAGCAAGATGGAGCACCTCCGCACTATGTGGCTCCTGTAAGACAGTTCTTAGATGACCGGTTCCCTGGACGGTGGATTGGAAGGAGGGGCCCAATTGAATGGCCTGCCAGGTCACCGGATTTATCGCCTTTAGACTTTTTTCTTTGGGGGCACTTAAAAAATAAATGTTTTGCCACGAAGCCCGAGTCCATAGAAGATCTTCGCCAACGCATTACAGAAGAGTGCAGAAACATAACACCTGATATGCTACAAAATGTTAGAAATAGATTTGAACAAAATCTGTATTATTGTATGGAATCAAATGGGTCACATTTTCAACATTTGTTAATGTAACGTTTTAATAAATCAATTTAACAGCTTGTTTACTTTTTTTACAAAGCAATGTTAAAACTAACAAACATTGGAATGTACTAACGATTGCAGGTGTTTTCACTCGCAATAATTAAAACTTATTTGTATTTCTCATTAATACCAAAATTATCGGCTTAATGTCTTTAAAGTCGTTTTTGTATTAACTGTTTTAGTAAAATTCGACAAATAGGGTATCATTAGAAAGACAATTTTGTGTCCTTTCAAATGATATGTCATTAGACCCCTCTTTCCATTTAAAATTTTAGGGTTGTTACTCACCCCCGCTAGGGGGTTAAAGGCGCAGATCGAAAAATATGTTTAAAATGTGTCCCCCTCAAAAGCAAAATCGACGTGTCCGAGCATTTTCGCATTCGACTACAAAAAAAAGAGAAAAGCTAGGTGCAAACTTTTCGTTGGACCACCCTGTATTTCCTTCTTCTTAATTCACAGATTGTATCATTTGAGACGTACACAAAAGATATACAGGGTGAAACACCATGTATCTCGAAAACTAATCATGTTACGGTTTTAAAAAAAAAATGTTTTATTAAAACCGGCCAAGGGAAATCGCTGGCAAATAGTTCTAGTTTTCAAAAAGGTCCGCTAGAGGGCGTAAATCTAACTCTAAATTGAAAAACACTGTTTTCTTAAAAATATACTTATATTACGTAAGTGTTAAACGTAATGAGGATGATCTAAGTACAATTCTAAAACTTTTTTATATCGGGTCCGCCATCTAACGTTTTTTTTTCAACTAGTGCTTATTTCGTGAAGGGTAACACTTAGCTCATGTCTGATTTGACATATAATTAGTTTTATCCTTCCGCTGAACGAATATGGTTGTGTATACGCTTGAACAACGCTGGGAAATATTGCGACATTACTTTGAAAATCATGGTAATGTTGCAGAATGTGTGCGAAAATTGCGTACGGATTTTGGAAGAAGAGAAGCACCGTCAGCTCCGTATGTTCGTTATCTCGTGAAAAAAGTGAAAGAAACTGGCATCCTGATCGATAAACCAAAGCGTGAAAAGCCAAAAACAGTGCATACACCCGAGAATATTGCTGCTGTGGCAGAAAGTGTGCGTGAAGCGCCATCAACATCAATTCACCGTCGGTCTCAACAATTGAACATTTCGGAGACATCATTCAGACGAATTTTGCATAAAGACCTTGGTATGACGCCATACAAAGTCCAATTCGTTCAAGAGTTGAAGCCAACTGACCATCCAATGCGTTTTCGCTTCGCTCAGTGGGCCTGCGATCGTCTTACAGAAGATGCCGATTTTGCCAAAAAAATCATCTTTTCAGATGAAGCTCATTTTGATCTTGGCGGGTATGTAAACAAGCAAAATTGTCGCATTTGGGGCACAGAAAACCCGCACGCATACATTGAAAAGCCGATGCACCCAAAACGAGTCACTGTTTGGTGCGGATTTTGGTCCGGAGGCATAAATGAGCCATTTTTCTTCGAAAATGAGCAAGGAGTGGCCGTTACAGTCAATGGCGATCGTTATCGGGCCATGTTGAACGAATTTTTGTTCACAAAAATTGCAGAGGATGTTTTGCGCCCTGTTTTTGAAGATCGCATTATCAGCCGCAGAGCTGATGTCGTTTGGCCACCTCGGAGCTGCGATTTGACACCGTTGGACTATTATTTGTGGGGTGCCGTCAAAGATAAGTGTTACGCCGACAAGCCAGAGACAATTGACGCTTTAAAGGACAATATTCGTGAAGCCATTGGTGAAAAAATACAGCTGCACACAATCGATAATGTGCTTAAAAATTGGACCGAGCGTGTAGGCTACTGCATGGCCAGCCGAGGCAGCCATTTGAATGAAATTATTTGTCATTGTTAACCGGAAGGATTGTACTTTCAAATAAAAAAATAAATTTGAGAAAATATTCAGCAGTTTATCTTTTATAGCATTTTCAAAAAAAAAAAGTTATCTGGCAGACCCAATATAAACCTTTTTCCCCTATCTTCTTAAATAAATGGTGGACGAGCCCGAGAATGTTAGTTTGTAAAAAGTTGTGTAACTTTCTTATGGATAGTCCGATTTTAATAAAATTAGGTTCAGTATAAAGGTAATGTTTGGGAGTAACAAAAAACGTATTGCTGCTTGTATTTGTTTTTTATATATGGCCACTAGATGGAGATAATAACAATGTTTCCGACTTTGTCCATTTTCTTAGAAATATCAAATAAAATGGCACTATTAGTCTTCACTAGATAGAACGAGCATATCAATATAAAGAAAACAGTGAAAACCGGAAGTCTCTATCTTTTTCCTGTCCATCTCAGTGACTGAATATATTTTATATAATGAATAGTGTGGGCTGTGATGAGGAAATACTCATGTTATTATGGCAGCGAAGTTAATGTCAAATATAATTATTCATATGTTTGTCACATTAGTCTGTGGATTTATTTATTTTGTGTTATATTTGATTTTTAAATTAAAAATGCCTATTACCAACGAAGAAGCATTTGATTTTTTGGCGGTTATTTCGAGGGCCTCAAAAATGTTTTGACGCTTTGCAAGGATCTACGCTCTTAGATATCCGCAAAGACGATCCTGTAAGAAAAATGTCATTAGAAGATTGGCAAATCGTTTACGAACGAGTGGAAGTGGCGACTATTCCAAAGAGAGAGGAGTTGCTCAGGGCGCTCGGAAATAAATGTTAATATTCTGAGATATAACCAAGTTAATCCACATGCCAGCATTAGAGATATCGTGCAAGCACTCAAATCTACCATTTTAAAATAGCAATTATTACAAAAATATTTTAAAAATCAGCCTTGATCTCCACTTGCCAAATTTACGCACCTGATTTCCCTGGTGATGTAAAATATCTACTGTAATATGGTTTTATGAGGCTTTGTGGCGCACATACAATATGATGAGAAGGGTGTTAGACTGAATGCTCTGGAATTCTACAATTAAAAATTTGAAAAAAATGCTCCCTTGTTATTTCTGAAAATTTAGGGAAATAGTTGACAGACTGTAAAGTGCTTAAAAATCTCCCAATCATTTCAAAGATATATACGAGTGATTTTGATATGATGCAGTTCCAGTTTGGGTCCAGAAACCACGAACGCTACCGCCTTTTTTGACAGCAGATTTCGGTCGAATGTGTTTTATTTTTCTTTGGTTTAATGGATGAAAAAAGAAGAACGAAATTTCGATAAATTTTTTTACGTTACTAATTTTATTAGATAACCCGGTATACGTGATAAATTCATTCACCTTGTAAATAATAAAGATCTATCCTCTACCAATATGACTTATTATACCATTTTATTATACCTTATGGAGAAGATATCTATTCGGAATCTAAATAAATTCTCCAGATTGTATATTAGGGGTAATTTATTTTAGCTGTCCCGTTAAATAAGTGTCTCGTGTGTTTCTGACAGTCATTTTGTCTTTATGTAAATTTCAATAATTTACTTGTTTGTTTAGTCTCGAAATGGTATTATGCGATGCTGAGATGATATTGATCAATTCTTATTCAAATCTATTGTTCTTTTACTTTAATTAATTCAAATGTTGGTATTTCAGTTATTTATAGCTAGGTGGAATCTCTAAATGACATTTTGCGATTTCTGCCTTGTAAAATATTTGAATATCTCACCTAGGTTTTGATATTACGAGTATTATGCAATATTGCAGGTTTATTGTTTTATTATTTTAACCATTAATTAAAATTAAAACAAAGCAAACAAACCGGCACCACCACAAATTTATTCTTCAAAAATCACCCTAGGTGAAACATGTTTCGAAAGCCGCTGCTTTCATCATCTGTCACAAATCTTATCAACAAAACAATACATTATTTTAGTGTTTAAATGAAAGTCGAATCTCCACAAGATAAATTTAATAGAAACTATCGGCCCTACATGTTTCGGGACTAGACCAGTCCCATCATCAGTGACATGTCAACAATTGTACAAATACAACGCTAAGACATACAATGTTCCATTAAATTTCTATTGAAGTCATTTTATGGAAAAACTATTTGAATTATTAAAATTTAATTCAAATTACAATTACATATTTTTGATCTAATTTTCTTTTTGTATATCATATTTTGCAAAACAAATAGTGAAATAATCTTAAAACTTTATTGGAAAACAAGCAAAATATGATATACAAAAAGAAAATTAGATCAAAAATATGTAATTGTAATTTGAATTAAATTTTAATAATTCAAATATTTTTTTCATAAAATGACTTCAATAGAAATTTAATGGAATATTGTATGTCTTAGCGTTGTGTTTGTACGATTGTTGACATGCCACTGATGATGGGACTGGTCTAGTCCCGAAACATGTATGCCCGATAGTTTCTATTAAATTTATCTTGTGGAGATTCGACTTTCATTTAAACACTAAAATTGCAACTCCACTTAAGAATGGACTATTTTTTCAAATTAATACATTATTTGTTTATCAAATGCAAATACTAACAGTACACATGTGCATTTGATAAACAAATGTACAAAGATTTAAAATCATGGGCGATTTGCCCTTTTTATTCAAAAGTATTTAACACTGAAAATATATTATTATTATGTTTGACTAATTAATGCAACCAATGTTTTTATTTTATTGTTTTGGTTTTTAAATTTTGATCTAATTTTATTACCTGTCACTTTGTGCACTGAGTTTTACCGGCTATATTGTTTTGTTTTGTCCTTGACACTGTTTTGTTGACAAGGTTTGTGACTGATGATGAAAGCAGCGGCTTTCAAAACATGTTTCACCTAGAGTGATTTTTGAAGAATAAATAAATGTATATTTCATCCTAGGGACTTATTGGATGACCTAATAAATATCTACTTGGTCGGCATATGAATAGTTAAAATTCAGAAAGCCTTAGTGATAAACCGTAAAAACAAAAAGACGAAATTCTAAACGCAGATCAGTTTCAATGACATTTCAATAATATCATATTTTTGTATTTGTCAAAGTAATCATGACCACCGTTTAAGAAATACTTTGTGTTAAATTAAAATAATTAAAATTTAAGTTGGTTGGTTTTAGGTCAATTATAGAAACAAAGTAATTCCTCTGTCGACGTTTTGACTCAGGACACTACAACAAAAAAGAAAAACATAAAGGGTGACTTGAAACTTGCAATTAATTGTTAAATACACAAATAAAAAAAAATATTAAAAAAATATATAAAAATACAAATAAATAAAAACATCAAGACATGTAATGCAATGTAATTTTTTTTCCCTTTGTTTAAACACAGATAAAACTACATACTACAACGGGTTTTCCATACTCACGTGAACAATATGTTTCTTTGTCAATATTTTCAATTGTGAAGGATATTTACTTATGATGAAATCAAAAAGGGGGTTTCTTTTAAACATATATTTTGCTATTTTAATAGTGTATAAACTAAAACTGAATAGGCGCACCTACTCATTCAGGCTTATAGGTCTGTTTAGAAAAAAACTGGTATTGATCATATTGAGGGTAAAAACAATATGGTTAGATAATTTTGTATTGTGACTAAGCTTTTAAACACCCTGTAATTTTCGCAATTGAGTTTTCCGCGATAAAAAAACTGTATTTTATCGGTGCAAACACGTATCTAAACAATGAATAAATCTATCAAATATTTTTCGATTTATTTCTACAAACGCAAAAGAAAATAATTACTTTTAAATCCTAAATTTAGCTGTGAAAAACGTTTTTTTCTGGTTGGATTCAATAAAAGTGGTTCTCAATCAAGAAATTGTAGCAAGTGTATCTTAAGAGGAAGATTTGATTGCTACCCAACAATTATTTGTTTGCCGGGAGTCTTTGGGGAAAGAAACAATCGTCATTGGATCATTCGTCATCAAGACCATTCGAATGCTCACACAGCTCGTCATTAAATTGGCTATTTGAACACTGAAAACGTTGAATTAATAGGGTCATCCGCAGTACATTGCCGATTTGGCACCTAGTAATTTGTAAACCAGGGGAATATTTGGAAGAAAATCAACAAAAAATTACTGTGATTCGATGATTCGGCTCAAAATATAAGTAGTGGCCCTCGTATGTGACGGCATATTGTAAAATAAATAGGAAAAGCAACACAAAAACCAACATGATGGATAAGGGCTAAAATTATTCCTCATACATAATTTTTCCACACCCCTTTTTATATGAACCGTAGACTTAAATTTTAATCAACCTGCGAAATTACAGTTTTTGTTCGCACGTTAATGACATGTTTTGTGTAAGTATAAACTGCTTGGCTAAAGGAACTCTCCAGCCTTTACAGTAGGGGGTAAATTATTTTAAAAGTAAACTGGAAAACGTACCAGTTTGGTATACACTACACACTATTATACTCGTATAGTCAGACAAGGTGGCATGCGATTTTTCGTTTCGCTACATATAGTGAGAGAGCAACACGGTATTTGCAAAGATAAGGGTTGTAATAATTCATGGCGAAAATAACCAGTATAGTGACGCCCTTTCAAACACAACCCCCTATTATTTTAAAGGTAATTTTACGGAAAATATACAAGGTGTGTCTCCACGCTCCATTATAATTTTTATCTCTCCATACCGTATGCAGAAATAAGTAATGTTACATGTAAATAATTTATTATTATTAAATTAATTAATGTTTTTGTTTTGTATTGTGTGCTTTGTATGTTGTTTATTATATTTTGTTTGTTTTTTTGTATAGTGTCATTTGTATGTTGTTCCTTATATTTTGTCACTAACCTAGAGCCGTTATTATGGATGACAGAAACAAATTTTAAATAAAAAAGTTTTAGAGTATCTGCTGTATTATTTTTTAGAACTATTGGAATCAAAAAATTTAGTTTGCTAAATTGAGTAAATTAGTTCGGCCTTTATTGTTCAGAATGTTATTATGGCAACAATATTATATTTGGTTGATATTACATATTTCTTAGTTCTTTTGCTATGTTTAACACTATAAATTAATTTGCTCAAATTAAATCAAGTGGGTTATTGAGATGAAGAAAAATGACGAAATCAGTGTGCACTTGGTTATATTTCGACCATTAAACAATATGGTTGATGGTTTTAAATTGAAATAACTGAAGCTAATACCAATAGCCTATACTTTCTTGAAATCAGAACAAAAATATCTTTCATTTTACTAGTGTGTTTCAAAGGGGGTAATTTCAAGTTCCCATAAACATGCGTTTGGAAATGCATTGTCTCCAAGATACAACTTGTTAAAGTTTTTTTGTAAATAGCGGTTTTTTTGTTAAAATCTCACGAGCGACCTGACTAAAATCCGCAGGTGCACCATCGTGTATAAACCACGTTGCATTCCTTATTGCCAATGGTACGTTTTCCCGAAATCTACGAAGCGTGTGTTCCAGGAAGTCACGATATAAGATCTTGGATTACTAGTAGTAGTAGTAGTTGTAGTTGAAAATAAAGATATTTATTTAATTTTTATTGTCATTCAAAAAGTCCGTAAGATGACACATAGATGACGTTACTAGAATGTTTTCCATATGATTTTTATTTAGTACTAACCTTCAAACGGTATGTGTATAAATTTGACAGCAATCTGACTATTGATTCTTGAGTTATAGCATTTTGTGTGACGCAACATTTGTTATTGAAAAAAAAATGGAAAAAACTGAATTTGAAGTTTTGATAAAGCATTGCTTTATTTCATCGTCATTTTCGAAGCTTTTTGAGATTTGTTTTCTCGACAGACTAAATATTTTCTTGAGTAGAAAAAATATTATTTCACGAAGACAGCATGGGTTTCAGAGTGGGAAATCTACACAGACAGCTATAGAGTCTGTGTACGGAGAGATTTTGAGATATATAGAACGAGGTGAGGCTCCAGCTAGGATTTTCTGCGATCTCAGTAAAGCCTTTGATTGTGTGAATCATGAAATTTTATTGGCTCGTTTATCTGGTTATAGAATTACGGGAGCGGCATTGAATTGGCATTGATTGGATGGCAGTACATCAGTATCATCCATACGTATGCGACTCACAGACGGACTGTCAATTCTAGATTAACCTATACTCACATCGGTGTGCCGCAGGGCTCGGTACTGGGGCCGGTTTTGTTTGTGTTGTACGTTAATGAGATATTCTCAATGACTCCAGATGTCCCTTTAACAGCTTTTATTTCGAATGATTCAACAGATGAACTTCAGGAGGATTCTGCTCTACTTCTTCGGAAGTTTTGCGGATTCTTCGAGAAAAATTGCCTTTATTTTAACTCATCAAAGACGAAATTGATGAGGTTTAGTGCTAGACCAAGCACATGTCAGCTATAAGAGTTGGCAGTGATGAGATTGTTGCCTCATGTTATGTGGATTTCTTGGGTGTTCGGATGGATAGCGGTTTAACCTGGAAGCTTCATTGTGAGAGAGTAGTGGGTCAGTTAAACTCATCCTTTTATTTGATGAACTCACTGAGGTCAGTCTTGGATTAGGGTCAGTTGTTGATGCTTTACTGTGCCCAAGTGGAGTCGCGCCTGAGGTACGGGGTATTTTTATAGGGTGACTCTACCATGACGCATAATATATTTGTGAAGCAAAAAAGAATTATTAGATGCATAGCTGGGCTTCCCGACAGACAGAGTTGTAGGCCGGTGTTTCGGAAACTTAATATTTTAACGATATACGCTCTATACATTTATGAAGTATTTGTTTTTATTCAAAAAAATATAAAAAAAATTCCACAAACCCGTGATACACATACTGTGAATACAAGGAGTCAAAACGACTTACACATAAACAAGTTTAAATACAATTTGACTAAGAAGTCAATTTATTGCCAGGGGATCATGATCTATAATAAACTGCCAGATAACTTAAAGTCTATAAAAGAAATTAAGAAGTCCTCAGTGTTGCTTGTATCTGAAGCGATATATTCTGTTGACGAGTATTTTTCGCGGGATGCCCGAGTAGCTGTTATTTAGAAACTGTTGTGTTTTGACATGTGCCTTATACATTAAATGTTTATACATGGTCTTGTGAAATTACAATTATGTGTTATTTTATATGTGAAGATTGTAAATATTGTATATAAATATTTAAAATTTGAGTTTTTTTTATTGACGACTTCTATACATTTTGTAATGTCATTTGGAGAATAAATAAATAAATAAATAAAAACCGAATCCAAAGCGAGTAAAGACGCAACAGGCGGCCGGTAAGGTGATGGAAGCTGTATTTTGGTATGCGAACGGAATAATATTCCTCCGTTACTTCCAAAAAGGAACCACCATCAACAACGACTATTACTGTGCATTTTTGCATCGATTGAAAGCTGAAATCGCAAAGAAACGGCCACATTTGCAAAAGAAAAAAGTCTTGCTTTATCAAGACAATGCACCGTGTCCCAAATCGATGAAAGCAAATTGGAATGAACTGGGCTTCGAATTGCTTAACCACAGAGTTAGCACCGATAGCGACTTTTTTCTATTCTCAGATCTCAAGAGGATGCTTGCTGGCAAGAAATTTAAGTCCAATCATGAAGTAATCGCTGAAACTGAGGCCTATTTTGACGAGAAAGAGAAATCCTACTATAAAAGTGGTATCGAAAAGTTGGAAATTCGCCATACTCGTTGTATTGCCGTCGAAGGAAACTATATGTTGAACAATAAAGTCGAGTTTTGTCACAATTTTATGTTTTTCTATCTTATCCTACGATGATTGAATTGAATGATTTGTTAAGTTAAGTTACATTTGGTTGACCAGTATATTCGGTCAAATGAACGTGACGAGGCCGCCGCCAATGGAAACCCTCAACTTAATAGTAATAATATTTCATCAACAATTCCGTTGATGCAAATTTCCAGTTCTCGGACAATGTAAACACACATGTAGAGAACAACTACATCATAATAATATTATTCTGAAAAAGAAGCGGTTGATATACACATACCCAACAACAAAGTAACATTTGAATATGAATAATGAATATCTGCTTCATTTTAATAATAAATGTATCGTATTTATGAATAAATTATTATCATTTGAATCCCACTGTATTAAGTTTTGTCTGTATTCTTTTCTTTATAGACCTTTTCTTCCATAAAACTGTGGTAATAGAAATAATTATCTAAACGAAACTTCTGAAATGAATCCTAGTAAGTCAATCAATACTAATTTTTGTATTAATATACAGAGTGTCCCGCTTAAGATGGATACAAGCCAATAACTATGTTATTTTTTGAGCGTTTCTTTATCTTTTTTGGTAGGAAAGAGTACGGTTACAAGATACACATTTCCCATGATGAATTCTTTTCATTCAAGTGTAAACTTACTCTTACTCTTTTTTTTCTTCCAAAATTGATTCAGTGTGTGTCATTAAAATTTTTGAAATACAGGGTGAGTCACGATGAACTGTACATACTTCTACCATAAGTAGAGGCACTTTAAGGGATTATCAAATGACCATTAAAAAATGTCTCATTGTTTTGATTATTAATATACAGGGTGAATTATGGACCTTCACCAAAACAATGTTTCGTCATATCTTTTCAATGATTAAAACGATTTATTTCATTTTTTTATAAAAGTGTGTACTAACTGACATATTCAGAATTGAAAAAATCCAAGGCCGCCTTCGAGAAAATTTGTGGGACTGCTTCATATTCAACACTTCAGCTTGTATATGATTTTTCAAAAATCTGATATAATTTTTTCAGAGGGCATAAATTGACAGTTAGACCTGGGAATTTGAATTTTTTGTTACATTACCTCACATATCCAATTAAAGATTAATTTTAGAGTCAAATTGAAAATTGGCAATAATGAAAAATTAAACCAAAGCCGAAACATCATACATTCAACTTAAATGTTCATTCAAAACACCCAAAACAGTACTTAAGTGATCATCGCTTATTAAGTTATATGTCTGACACATTGTGTAGACAGGCGACTTCATCAATAAATTGGTCCTAGGTCGGTCGTTATAAAATAAATTAGAAGATCTCGAATTTTGCTTTGGTACCAAAAATACAACTTTTGCAAGAGTTCAGCGCAATCAATCTTACTATGCAATATATTAAAAAGGAATTTTACTGCATGAATTTTTCGTCTTAATTCTAAACTTTGTATTTGACATCTTGTTAACAAGAGGTCATACTCTATTCCTCTTTCTGGATATGATCCATCAGTTTTGAAACATAAACTTACGCTGAACTCTCTCAACAGAAACATTGTAACAGTTATAATATGGAAACCATATTAAAGAGCAGTATTCGAATGAAAGACGCTTATCAAAGGTCACACCAAGAAGAGGCTTCCTTAGAGGGCTGAGTTTCTAACATAGCAGCATTTTGGTAATAATCATATTTTCCAAATCCTCAATAGTGAGTACTAACAAGCTCTTTGGAATTTTCTCCAATTCTGTTTCAACTATTTCTTCACAGCTTTGTAATTCCTTTTCCAACGCAGCTTCAAGCAGATTCATTTGTTCGTCAACATATTGTTTTACAGTTTCCCGTACATTGGGACATGTAGATTTGTGAGATTCCATCTTAGCATTCAGATTTCTTTTTGTTTTTGCCATCTTAACTAAGAATACACATGCAGTTATTATTGTCAAACCGATAATGGACTCTGGACGATTTAAAATCGTCTCACCAATCGTATACTCGAAATGAATGATTTTTTTCTGGTATATAACATAATTTTACACTTGGAAGAGTTCAAGTTCAGTTTGTTTTCCTCACACCAGCATTGAACCAAATCCATATCACGCTGCAAACGATTACAATCGTCAAGATCATTAACGGAAGTAAATATTTTCATATTGTCCGCAAAGAGCATTCTCTGACAATTTAGTAGTCCAGCTAAGTCATTTATAAAAATTAAAAACAATAATGGTCACAGATTCGACCCTTGCAGAACACCAGATGACATATGGTATCTTGATGATTTATATCCATTATGTAGTACATATTGGGATCTATTAGTGATATAGGAATGGATTAGCCAAACAGATCCAGCTCCAAGTCCAAACACAGTAAGCAGCTTGTTCAACAGAACTACGTGATTTATTCTGTCAAATGCTTTGGCAAAGTCCGCACATGAATTTATGATGGCATTTAACACCGAGGGATTCCTTTCTTTGGGGTTTGGTGAAATCTTGGGTTTATACGAATAAACCAGAAACAATTCCTGAGCTCAAGGCAGAGATCCAACTATTGGTGAAAAAGACATCGATAATCGATAAAGTACAATATGGCCTGTCATCATTTAAGGGGTGTATTTATTTTTAACTGAAATATAGTGCATTTTTATTTAGACACCCGTTATAATAGGAAATTTTGAAACATTGCCTCTGGATAGCGTTCGTTCCCGTTTATAAATTAAATATTTTAAAATCAAACATTTAAAATCTATCCATAAATAATTTTCAAACAAATCTGTGAAAAAAAATAATTGATTAACGATATCAATATATATCGAGTAAAATGGTAAAATTGCATGTCCTATTCATTAGTCAATTTATATACAGCTGCTAAACAAATGATGCAGTCGTTAACTCATAATTTAACCGTTATTAATTTTATTTTTATTTATCCAACATTTTATGATCGGGATAAAATACAAATCGCCAGGATTTAAATTTTAAAAATAACATTCAAACAAAAATAATAATATAACAATACATAAATTGAAATTAAATAATCCGGAATTAGGTTAACGTGGTATTATGAATTAATTAAACTAGGAACCTAAAATCACTAAAAATCTAGCAAATTTACCTGACATACAGATACAAGGCAATCCTATAAATGAAGCTAAATTATTATTATTACTATGTTTTAATTGTGTCTCACGCGCCGACATTAAATTTTCTTCCGTAATAGGACTATGGAACCTTTTTTTACAAAATTTAGATAATTGCTTCAGTTTTAATTAATTTTATTCAATTTTCAAAATTTCAGTCCATTAAGAACCGTTGCTCTTCATGATGATGGTTATTCCTATAGAGAAGTGCATACCAGTGCAGTAGTGATAAGAAATGAACTACAAAGAGTTCGTCAAGTTGCTGTCAATGAAATTACAGTAAGACTTGATGAAGTGAATTTACTGGCCAGAAGACCGGCAACTGGACCAGAGCTCCTCAGACAGCATCGAGTTAATAGACTTCTTTTTTCGCAAGAACACATTGACTGGAACCTTCAACAGTCTAATTGTAGCATTAGCCTCTGCTCTCGTCCACGTCTGATTCGATCTGTGTGCATGTCTTATGTTTTATTGTGCTATCATTGTTACATAATGCGCTTGTTCTTTATTGTAGTTTTATATTGTATTTGCATTTTACTCTATTTGATTTGTTGATTTATTTATTCTTATTCTTGTGCCTTGTGATATATCTTTGTCTACAAGATAATATATAGTATTTCTTTATGACAATAAAGGTTATTATTATAATTTTAGTGTTTTTAAGTCAACATTCGTTACTGATCAAACAGCTCTAACTGTTCATCATTTGCAAAAGTGATTGTTAGTTATTAGAGTTTCATGCTGTGAGGCAACTGAATTAAAATACTTCAAAAGAAATCCTATTTTGCCTCAGCTAGAAAATCATAATATGCGGATATTTTCCTCTCTGATTTTAGATATCTGTTTATCGGAACGGATACGCGCGCTCTATGCCGTTTACATTCACAAATATATAAAGCCAAGAAAATACCAAAAAAAAAAAAAAAGTTTGATATCAAAAACGAATATTATACTTGCCGTTTTCCATGTTGTGAAATCTGATATTTTGGTTACTTTAGTAAATTGGCAAAAATTCACAGAAAACATGTAGGTCGAATGTAAAAAGAAATTCTATACCACAAAGATATACATAGATGAGATAACTTGTTTGTTTAGATAACGTATACAGAGTGGAGAAATGTTAAAACAAAATTAAGTTTTAAGTAAAAATAAGTGGCATAGCGGTCATAATTGCTAGTTTTAGCAGCACATGGGATTTGGACAATTCAGCATTTAGAAATTTTTCAGTATCTGTCCACCCATGTCTCCGTCAAAATCCCTATGTTTAGGTAAAAGCAGCAATTTTGTGCGCTATGCTACAAAATTATTTTTACGATATTATACGGACAAAAAAATTCCTTTTATAAAAAAATATTTTCCAGCTGGGATTCGAGCCTTCGGCATTAAAAGCGCGCACTCTGTCAATGCCATGCCTGCGGCCTTGGGCTATTATCAAGCAACACGCTTTCGGCATTCTCTATGAAAATTATCTCGGTATTATCAAGACCCTAGGGGTATTACTACTGATAACAACGTCAATACCATGCAGTCTAGACAAATTTGAAACACAGTGTACCTACTTTGGGTAATTCTAACAAAACAACCAAACGTCACCCAAATAATCATCATAATAATGCATGAGACACAGGAGAGAGGAAAACCAACTGAACCAGAAACATCATTTCGCAACATTTGACATTTTCGTATATTTCCAAGAGATTTGTCCATTATGGAATGGCACACAAGGCACAGCATCATCATCATCATCCAATGAGCGTAAAATAAACTAAAGGGAGTTCGTATCTAACTAATAATGTTAGAGCTAATTTGTCGTCTAAACTCGTATTTCCCCTTTTTCTATATATATACACTAGACTACCCCGATCGTGATGTCAATATTTCATTTTCGAGCCGGCCGTTCATGAAGTGTTAGTAAACAGAAGCAGTAAGGAATAGAAGCAATAAAAAGACTTTGACGTTCCAGTTTAATTAAAATAATACTGCATCGATTCGACTATTAGAATCTAGAAAACTACCGATTTCTCAGCTATAATTACGTTCTTTATTATAAGTGTGTGAAGCCAATCCTCCCCAGCATTACGCTAGCCTAAAAGTCAGTCCTGCTAAGAAATCTTCAAGAGTGTACAAGATTCTTCCAAAATCGACGTGTACAAGATTTTGTTCGAAAACATAAATATACAATGCCTACTAGAAACAGCCCTACAATAATTCCATACACTTTGCTCACTTGACACAAATTATTTTAAACGTTAAGGATTAATTAAAATTCACATATTCTTATAATAATTTCAAGAACAATATTATTATTATTATGGTGCCATGATTTAGTAACCATAATATTAGATTTGACATATCTTTATGCGTGTGATATTTTATAGCGACAAAATTATATTCGCACAGCCCATCGATCAACTTAAGTGATGGTAATATACGTTATTATGTAGTATACGAGGGTTGCCTTTTATATTTCGGGATTTGGCAACCCTGGTGTTGTAATCTGGCAACTGACAGCTCTATCGTAAAGTTAGACATTTTTGAGGTTATTTTTTACAACTTTTAACGTGAATTAACTCAGCAACAGTGCATGGATGAACTTAATTCAATTTTTGGCGATGAAGGTCCATCAAAGACCAGTGTTTATTGATGGTATGGTGAATTCAATCATGGTCATAGTTCACACCAAGACAAATTTCGTGAAGGTCGTCCAAAATCAGTTGTTGTTCCGAAAACCATTAATGCTGTGCGCGAACTGATATTGCAAGATCGTCATGTGACCTATCAAGACATTGAGAAAACCTTAGGTATTAATGGGACCAGCATACATTCAATATTGCATCAACATTTGACTGCCAAAAAAAATTGTTCGCGTTGGATCCCACACAATTTGTCAATCGCTCAAAAAAAGGCTCATGTTGATTGGTTGAAAGATATGCTCAAAAAAAAAACGATCAAGGTGCTTCGAAACACGTCTATGACATCGTGACAGGTGAGGAATCGTGGATTTACGCGTATGAGCCTTAAAGTAAACAGCAGTCAACTGTATGGGTGTTTCAAGATGAGCCAAATCCAACAAAAGTTGTTCGCGCACGAAGCACTTTCAAGCAAATGGTCGCCTGTTTTTTCGGAAAAACTGGACATGGCGCAACCGTACCACTAGAACAACGCAGAACAGTCAATTCTGAGTGGTTTGTTTGCCAGTTGTCTTCCAAGAAATCAGGAAAACCAACTGCCGAAGACGGATCACTCTTCACCACGACAATGCGAGCTCTCACACATCGGTTCAAACAACTGCATTTGATGAGTCAGCCGTCATATAGTCCTGACTTGGCACCAAATGACTTCTTTTTATTCCCGTACGTAAAAAAACAAACTGAGAGGTCAACGTATTTCGACACCTGAAGAAGCGGTTGCTGCATTCAGAATGCATGTTTTGGAGATACCTCAATCAGAGTGGCAAAAGTGCTTCGACAATTGGTTCAAACGCATGCAAAAGTGTATAGATCTTCATGGGGAATATTTTGAAAAACAATAAAGTGATTTTCGATGATTAATATTTGTGTTTGTTCTCTAATCCCGAAATATAAAAGGCAACCCTCGTATACATACATACTCGATATAGGTACGTGGTGTGTAAATTAAGTAATGAGACTAATTTTTCTATTTTTTTTTTGTTCAACTAAAATTACAAATTCATATTGAGTCCTCTACATACAATTTGTTTTCTTATCAATAAAAAGTACCTAGTGAGTTTTCTTTTTTTCACATTGGAATTGCGACATTAATTTTTGTTTAAGTACCTAGTGTTAGATTTCACAAAATATACACGAAATAATAAACTCCGGCAGCAACGAAATCGAGCGTGCAAAGTGTAAATTAAAACTGACTATGCACGACCGAAAGCGGCCACTTACCGTGATTCATTTTTCTATCGCATATACTTTTTTGAATAATCCAATACAAATATATTTTTATAATAAAAACTAACAATTCCAAATTTATATCTAACACTAGTTATTTAAAACAATTTTGCTTATTATTAAAAAGGTCGTACCTAGTATAAATGTGTTCACTTAAATTTCCACATTTACATTTATGATTAAAGTTTATATATAGAAATTATCAGATTTTAAACTATCTATTGTTATTAAAGGCAAATATGTTTATGATTTTCATCACTAAAAAAACATATAATATATAGTACTTACTATGTAGGGCATCTGTGCAATTAAACTGTAACTTATATAAGAATATTTTCCATTTGCGACCAACGATTTAATTTACCTTCTTGAGATGGAAGTCATGTGCTGACAATTCACAATCATTTATATGACTATGTGACCACGAACTACCAAATTTTGATTCACCACGATGCTGGAGCGTACTTTTACACTTTCAATGTTCGTTAGTATTTTCAGCAAAAATTACATTATGCCATACGTTTGTTGTTTACCATGATCACTCTTTAGTTATCACAACAAATGACAGGTGATTTGACATTTCGTAGGCAAAGAAAACAAAGCGGCGTAGCATTAAAATTGAAATAATATTCAAGACATATGGAAAAAAAATACGCGCGCAGCACAGTACACGTGATTGAAGTGAACCATCTCTGTCTCTCTCTCCCTCATATTTGTTATATGCTTCATCTCTTTTGCGGGACGAAAATTTTATAAATCGTGTCGTGACACGACCTTGAAATATCACTCTCATGCGGCCAAAGAAGTATTCACTTCAAAAATTTTTAATGTAAATAATAAGCTAAGATGGCTAAAAAGACCGATCCTCGAGCCGCAAATTTTGTCACAAAATTGACATTTTGACTATAGCGAGTTGTGTAAGGCTTTATGCGTTTTTATCTCATTTTACTATTCTTTATTTGTTTTAATTTTTTCACAATTTTCAACATTTCAGTGTCTAGAAATCAGAATCGTTCAGGGCCCAAGTCCTAAAATCTGTTAAGTATTTACTCCCTGTATCCTTTTCCTTTGTCAATACAAATCTACAGGCCCTTCAGTGACTTTTGAAACATATTGTATATTTCTATACCAAAGTGTATTCCCCGATTCTTCCAACGCTATAAATACATTTTCCGTCCATGTTTCATGCTCTAAATGACCCAAAATGTCAAGTGATTGATAACATCCACTAATCGTGTCATATAGTTTGGAAAAACTGTCTGTACATTATGGCTAACGTTCATTCGATTTAATTTATTAAATTCAGGCAATGAATTATCATAGCAATATCGTATTAATCAATTTTTGGATATTGCTTTAGAGTATTTGGTAAGGGGCTTGTTGCCGTTGCCGCCTATAAATTTACAGTCCATTACATCAGGTCAGATGACTCCCTATGTACATACGAGGATATTTATCCAGGACTGAGTAATTTTGCATATTATGTAGTGGCTTAAAAAGTAGGCATAATTACTTTTAATTGTTATATAATTTCTACATTTAAATATGATTTGGATCATTGGCAGAATTCTCTCAGAACTTAAAGAAGTAGTCCAAAATTATCCTTGAACTAATCCCCTATATTAAAAGTCGTTAGTTTAATTATTATAAAAATTTAGAACAAAAATAAAAGTATATTAAATAGAAAGAACACATGTACTGTCTTATATGGACACATTAATCCTTAATGGTAGCACTTCTGCGGCCCACTTTATAATACCACACCTGCTACTTTTAAAGCTACAGATGTTTGTTGTAAATAAGTATAAAAAGCCACGTAACACAAAAAATGCACAGTGCACATCACTTTATGCCCCCTTTTTCCATTCAGTTTTTGTGTCTAGTCATGTGAGAAAAAATAAAATTCCATCAAACTAGAGTAGTAGAATATTCATGAATATGGGTGTACCTATCAGCTGGTCACTTGTTGAGATTTGGAAGATTTATATTTGGACGCAAAAGTGCTTTGAAGAAGCTGATGACCATGTCTATTCACTCTGGAACAATAGTCCTGACCTTCAATTAAACGCCGACTCATTTATTAACAAAACATCAGTAAGAAGTCAGACATGCTGCTGTTGCCAAGTGAGAAAGAAGTAAATCCTTTAATATCCCTTAAGCTGTTGGAAGGAATAAATATTGTTGATGCCTTATGAGTAATGTTGCAGTGCGAACCTTCACCGCTCGCTGTTCAATTTTTCTTGGGTTAACAGTCCGTTTCAAATGCTGAGGCTGATAATTAACGGCATTTGAAACGAACTATCCGCCGATATAGAGAGTCTATGGACGTCTGAGCTTCCAAATTTGAAACAAGAGCTTCCAGACTCCTTTAGAAAGTGTTGCTACCACTTCAGATACGAGTCGATTTCGATACCCAGAAACTTTACTGCAAATTTCTGTTCAAGGCTGCAATCAATACTGTGGATTCTAACGCTATAGTCCACTTCATCTTTAGGCCAAAAATAAATTCAATTTTTTTAATTTAATGTTAATGTGTATTTCTATCACAATAAATCTTTCACATCCTCCATAGGCATCTCTCTCACTTTGCATTCACATGTCTGTATTTACCCATCTGGATATCAGTCTGTTTTGCACGTTCGGGAGTCCGGAATAAAAGTATGTATTCTTTAGTATAAAAATTTGAAATATGAAGTATATTCAAGAAAAAAGGATTTACTATGTCCCATGTTATCCAGGGTGTCAAAAAATTCATTTTAGAGTGGTTTTCATAGCAATTCGAACTTTGCTTCAAAAATCTTGACACGCATTTTGATTTCTGGTCCAAAGTTGATCCCTACTCTGTATCGGAACAGAATATACCTACTACAGATTTTAGGTAACACCAGACACAAAAATCACAAGGGACTTAGGTCAGGAGGTTCTGGCGGCCTTCCGATCCAGTAGTCTCCGTAACTAGCGTCTAGGAATCGTCGAATATTCAAAAGGATATTATCTAACAGGTCGGGCAAAGTGTTTTTCAGAAAGCTTCAGCATATTCTTGTTGAGTATACGACATCATCCAGAAACTTAACAAATCCCGTGTATTCCTGACGTCTCGATCGAAAAATCCCGGAATCGGCAACACACATACGACAACATCAAAGAACAATTGGCCGGCAAAAAATGATGAATCCGGGGACAATATATTATATTCTTCATATTATCGAGATTCTCAAAAGTTCGAACTACAGAATCTACAAGGTCATTCAATCAGTAGGATAAGTGAGAAAGAAACAAAATTTTGACAAAACTCGATTTTATTATTCAACATAGTTACCTTAGAGCGCAATACAACGAGTAGGGGAGGGTGGGACAATTGAGTCATAGGGGGCAAGTGCGTCTTTTTGATTAATTTGTACTAGTGGCAACACCGGCGAAAACAATCAAGACAGCTTAGTTCCGTACCGGCAGCCGCATCGTATCTGTGAAAAAGTCGCCAAAAAATATTGCTTGCTTGCCCCAAGTTTGTGCGAACAGTATCTACGATAATTAACTATAAAATTTTGGTTTTAATCTTACACAATACATAGTATGTGTATATTTATCATAAAAATATCGTGCTAGCAGCTCTGGGTTTCTAAGTAAACTCACTGAGAGTATATTTTTGCAGTTGAGTATGTTTCGCAACTATATGCGTAAGACCCAAAGAGGATCGTACTCAGATAATGCCATACAGCGTGCTTTAGATTCTATTCAGAACAAAGAAATGTCAATCAAGAAAGCTAGTGTGGTTTTCAAAGTTCCAAGAACTAGCTTACATTCCCGGCATGCGTGCAAAAAGTAGGAAAAATATTAGCCGAAAAAGGAAGAAAACAAGTGGGAAGGTTAACTTCATTGGAAAGAGGAAAAAACACAACTCTACTAGCATGCGTCAGTGCCGCAGGGACATTTATACCACCATTTATGGTATTTCCTCCTGTGAGAATGAATTTAACTCTGTTAAGTAATGGATTTCCTGGAACAGTAGAATTTCCTGCTCCATCAGGATGGATGGACGCTGACTTGTTCCTTAAATTTTTGAAGCATTTCATAGACTGTACAAAAACAAATAAAGAGTCGCCGAGTCTACTGATATTGGACGGCCATGCAAGTTACAAGTCCATTGATGCAATAAAACTGGCTAGAGATTCTGGAGTTACTCTTCTGACTTTACCACCACACACTTTAAACAAGCTACAGCCTCTTGACGTAAGTGTATTTGGACCATTTAAAACTTATCTCTCAAAAGAAATGAATAATTGGCTCACGAATCATCATGGGTTTTGAGAAAACAGGAATCTATCCATATGATCCAGACGTGTTTCAAGAGAGCGACTTTGAGGCAGCCGAGAACATTCTCCAGAAATCTACCATAGAAGAAAATTCTTCTTCCGGAAACTCATCAAATCAACCTAATCTTGATTTACCTGTAGAGCTTATGGTTTCCATTTAATTCAGCAGTGTATGGCTAACAAGTGCGTCTATTTAGAGAAATAACTAGTCACTCCAATTACTAAAGAATTAATAAGAAATCATTGGTAAAAACACTCATAAATATTTTAATTTTTCAAGATTCAAAGTAGTTTCAGCAACACAATAGCAAATTCAATCCATTTTGACTGAAGTAATACTTTTTTTTGGCTGTTGGCACTTTCTAAAAAAAATATGCAAATAAATTACTAAAAAAAAGTATTTTGCTGTTCGTTAGTATAATATTCGTACATGGCTCGGGCCACGCCAAAACGACTCATTGTTTCATGCGAGAGAAAGAGGCCAATACAATGGGACCGCGGAGCGGCACAAGCCTCCAGGATATTTTATATTATTATATTGTTTAGGAATAATATACAGATTTTAAAAGCCGAGAATGAGTGAGATTCGTCGTCCCTCTGCCATCGTCATCGTCGTCGTTTTGTAACACAACACAGAATGGAATAATGAATAATAAATTTACTCTTTCTTTATTCGGGGTGGGTGTTTTTTAATACGTACAGGTTTACATGCATTATACTTTGTATGCAATACTGGGGTTTTTGGAAAAGTATCTGACACCACATTCTATCAGCTAGAATTGAGACAGAAGTAGAAGATTATTCACGATCGATAATAGAAAAAACAAATCAATGTTGAGGAAGAGAAAGTTTTAGATTTTTTTTGTGTTATCAGTAGTAATACCCCTAGGGTCTTGATAATACCGATATAATTTTGTCATAGAGAATGCCGAAAGCGTGTTGCTTGATAATATCAAAGCAACTCGCTTGAAGGATTCGAAGGATTCTCTATGACAAAATTTCAATCAAGGCCCGACGAGTATTCGATAAGATAATTTTTTACTTTGTAGATATCAAAAATTTGGTTGTCAATCTGACGTTTAATAATTTTCAATACAAAATGTATTAGTTTTAATCAAACAAATATTATTCATTTTTATTTAAAACTACAGTTGTGAAAAGTACAATTGGTAAATGTTAAATTGGAAGGAGAGTTTGCTGAAGTTGACGGATTGTTAATTTCCACTGTTGAAGAAATTCCTCGCATGGTGTTGATTATTTCACCATGGCATTCTTCGCTAATATTCAAGTACGGTTTAATTGAATTAGAGCTGCTATATCCTGTTATTTTTAATAATTGCTGTCCTAGTCAAAAAAGAGGCAGCAATTAGCGCTCTGAAACTGGCACATGTAATGGGATACAAATCTGGCGATCTAGAGGGACACATGGGAATCCTGAATCTAATACCTTTGGATTCAGGAACAGAAACTGTCGGACGCCTTGCCACGCAAACATGATTTTGAAATCCCATTTGATGTGGTTATTGGAGACCGTCAAAAATGGCTAAATGGGGAACCACGATTCCCAGAACACACATCCGTCTGGTATACGAGCCTAATTGCAGGCTGTCTGAATCTCTCGGGAAAAGTCCCACTATATTCCAAGCAGAGATCAACCTTTTAACTACAGGATCTTTTGCTGTGAAAAAGGATAGGAAATCACAAACCTACTCTCAATAGTGTATCTTCATCATCTACAATCTGTTCAACTGAACAATTATTTAACCTTTTTTGCTGCGGATTTTCTACAGTTAAAAATGAATAGATTGATCCAACAAATCATATTCCGTATCTTCTTAAATTTGGAAAAATATTGATATAACCAAGAATTAACTTCGTCATGTGATACTAAATCAAATGTTTTTCCGCGAAAATAATTTCCTTTCATTGACCTTCCCACCATTTCAAATTAATAACTTGTTAATGGAGTACATCCACGAGAAGGAAGATAGGCAGTATTTAATTCTGCAGGAACATAATGCCAGATCTCAGGATCTTTTAAAGACCGGATTTTGTTATAAAACTCTACACACCATGTAGTGAACTTTCTGATTCTAATTAATCTACTATAAAATGATACACTAAATTAAATTGATATTTTTTATGAATTCTTTTTATTTTTCTACAAAACTTCTCACAAACTTCAAAAATGACAATTCATAATAATAACACTGATTTTCTGATTCTTGTAGTTCACATCATCAGAAGTATGTTATTTGACTCACATAGACCCGTTCGTGTTGATCAATTAAGATTCCTATAATTAGCAACGACTTAACAGTGGGAAACTTTCAAAATCGATTCTTGTATTTCTGGAAAAAGAGCTTTTGGACTAGAGTACATCTCATCGTTTCAATCAGCATCTACAAATTCAGAATACTGCTCACTATATTATGGATGATTGTAAAATTTTATAGGCATTTTGAACAAGTAACAACTTTTCAATTACCCCACGTATTTCGGATCAGTTTTTCATGGATTCCATTTTGTGTTTATAAAATTTTAACGCAGACAGAATTTAAATAATTATTCCACGCCGATTTACTAGCGATTAAAATACAATAACAAAATGTTAAAATTACTGTATACTAAAAATGTACAATGTTCTTTTATTTTTGTTATAATCAACTTTTTATTTTATTACAAATAAAATTTATAAATCTTGTAATTCAGACCACGCATTTTATGTTTTGTTGTCGATGAAGTACAAAAGTAAACCACATATTTTACATACAATAAATAATAAATTTATACAAGGTAAGTCACATTTAAAGGTAGAGCTTGAAATATAAGGTAAAGTTAATCTAAATAATTGTAAAAAAAACTAGGACGGTCCTGTGGAAAATTAAAAAAATGTGCCCTTTTAAGTAGCGGATTCAATTATTTTCATATCTCTAATACTGCGTATTTGATTTTAGCACATATCTGTCAACTATCGAGATAGATTTGCAACGCGATACGGCTGGATTTTGGTCTTATATAAATAACAAACGTGGTAATTCCAGAATTCCGGGTGTAATCAGGGATGACGCTTCAGAGTATGATGATCCGCGGCAAATTGTTGACGCTTTTGCCAATTACTTTCAGAGTGTTTATGTGGAATCAAACCCTCAGCATACTGAGACTTTGCCGGATGTCATTGGCAGTAATTGTGATCCGGGGTGTATTCATCGAGTGACGGCTGCAATGCAAGTAAAAAACTGAAACCTAAACCTACGTCTGGAGCGGACGGTGTGCCCAGTTTTGTTGTAAAGGACTGTATTTATCCTTTATCTAATCCCTTGTGTCATATTTTTAATTTAATTCTACGAACTAGCACATTTCCGGACTTGTGGAAAACTGCAAGAGTAATTCCAATTCTGAAGAAGGGAGACCCTAGAATCATTAATAATTATAGACCTATTTCAATTTTGTGTAATTTTTCTAAATTGTTTGAAATAGTGTTGTATCAATATATATTCTCCACTGTTAAAAATTCTATTACAACTAAACAACATGGCTTTTTCTCAGGCAGATCATGCGCGACAAACTTGGCTTGCTTTTCACAGCATGTTTGTGAAGTCTTGGACACGCGTGGTCAAATTGATGTAGTGGATACGGATTTCAGAAAAGCCTTTGATCAGATGGACCACTATGTTCTATTGAGAAAGGTTGAAAATTTTGGTTTTTCGTCGGGGTTGGTCGGCCTACTTAAATCTTATCTATTGGACCGTCGCCAGTTTGTGAAATATGAAGGGTATGAGTCATTCAAGTTTGTACCTACATCAGGCGTACCACAGGGATCCAACTAAGGTCCATTGCTGTTTATTATTTTTATGAACGACATTTTCGATTGTGTGTCATGCAATGGGCTACTGTTTGCCGACGACTTAAAACTTTTTCATGAAATTCGTAGCCATGACGACTGTTTGTATCTTCAAAGATGCTTGCATTTTTTGCGGACTGGTGTGATAGAAACAAGTTGCATCTGAATATAGACAAGTGTAATGTGGTGACCTATACGAGAAAAGACAATAGAATTACTTTTAATTATTACATTGACGGTTCTGTCTTGAATCGAGAGACGGTTCTCAGGGACTTGGGTGTTTATTTTGATGAGCGTTTCTCCTTTGTGGCTCATGTGGAGCACGTCTCGCGACATTGCACTAAGCTGCTTGGTTTTATCCTAAGAAATTGTAAATATTTTAATAACACCAAAACTTTTAGTATTTTATTTAGTGCTTTTATAAGATCCAGACTGGAATATTGCCAAATTGTATGGCACCCTATCTATGATAGACATGCTGAGACTCTAAACGCGGTGCATCGAAGATTTCTGAAATATTTGATATTTAGGGATTATGGTGTTTATCCGCAGAGGGGAGCCGAGTATCAGATTTTACTATACGAGTGCGGGGAGACCTCACTGGAAAGCCGTCGAAGACTGCTAGCCGTTAAGTTTTTGCACAGTCTGTTGCATGGCTCAACAGACTGTAAGTATTTATTGTTGTTGTTAAACTGAATTTTCTAATACCACGACAGGCTGGCAGGCTTAGGTTCACATTTTACGAGGATCCTTGTCGTACCAACATAATGCTTCAGTCTCCTGTACACTATATTTGTGACGGTTTTCACAGAGTATCGCACTTGCCTGATATCAACCACAGCACGCTCGCGAATATTGTTGCCACAATGTCGGGCTTGTTTTGGTGAATTAGAGTAGAGTGGAGTAGATATTTGTAGTTTCTGTTATTATATTGAATTATGCTTTGATGGTTTATTCTGTTTTTTCTGTTCTCTTTTTTTAATTTTCATTCATTCATTTTTTGTATGAAAATATATTTTTTTTTGTTCTTTATATGGACACGGATATAATGTGATTATGTTTCCTGTAATTGGGGTTGTACCCTGTTGGAAATAAAGAACTATTTATTTATTTATTTATTCTATTGAAAATAGATCTACGTGTGAAAAATATTAATTATTTTCATCAAAAGGCCAAATAATACTCTGTTAAAAAGACTTAACGGTTACTCATAGTTTCTTTCTTCTACTAGGCTCAAATTATTTCTCAGGAAGAGGAATATTAGAAAAAAAATTAAAGAATCCAAAAAAAGAAGTCTGTAGGTTTGTATAGAAAAGTTAGACGCCCACTCTGTTAGTACACCTCTGTACGAGATAATCTAAAACTTAATCATTAATTATGTGTAAAATCGATGATGTCAGGTAAAATTAAATTGCACTTCAAGCCACAAACGTGAAACATTCATTTATCTTATTCTAGTTTGGTAATAGATTTTCGATTGATTTTCCACTAAAAATTAAATCAAAAGATTAATGATGATACAGACAATACACTTAACTCGGCAGTTAATCGCACAGTTAAGGAACAAGCTGATGACTTCTGGTGTTTAGAAACAAATAGACAATCTTATACAATGCAGTTCAACAAAAAATCACATTTTTTGCGATAATGAACTTAAAAATACTCCAACCCTTAATTTTAAATTCTCTTTCTATACTCTGAGTGCGTATGACTAATTTATAATAGAGTGAGTGGATACTTGCAAAGCAACTTTACGATTTATTTTCTTACCCAACCCAAATAATGTGCGAGCACCAGGCCAACTTCAGATCCAGAACAACACCATGAATGTCCACAACCCTAATGGAGAAACGCATTGCTTACATCTCCTCTATACGTTAATCATAAACTGTTCGCAGCAAACGAATCCGAGATGTCGAAACATGATTGAGTTAAAAAGTTGAATATCGGAAGCTAATATATATAATATATCAAAATTATTTGAAAAAGTTTTATATACACAAATCATGACATTTTTAATGGATAACTCTTTACTGCCTGACTCTCAATCTGGTTTGTGTAGGAATCGTAGTGCGGTGACGGCATTATTAAAGGTTTTGGACGACATAATAATATCCTCGGATCGCGGTGAAACATCAGCGTTAGTTTTATTCAATTTTCCTAAAGCCTTCGATACCTTGGACCATCAGATGTTATGTGCCAAACTACATTCCTATGGGTTTCATAACAATAGTGTACGTTTTTTTGAAAGCTACTTGTCCAATAGATATCAGCGTGTTCAGTTAGAAGGTAAAGTATCTGATCCACTCCTGCTTACGAGGGGTGTACCACAGGGATCAATTCTAGGACCCCTGTTGTTTTTGATATATACATTTGATATGGATCGGTTCGCGAGGGATTGTAACATGCAGAGATCTGCGGATGACACGCAGCTATACACTAGTTTTTCATTAGAACAAAGTCAACTTGCAGTCCAAAAAATAAACAATTCAATTCAATTCAACAACTGAACAAGTTGCAGTCAAACCTCAACAGACTCAAAAACAAAGGTTAGTTCGAAAATTGAGCCTTTAATCACTGAGTCCTGCTCCAAAAAGTACTTGCTTTGAGCATTTTTTCAAGATACATAGCGATGAAAAAACTTCCTACTAACTTAACTTGGACATAACATGCAAATAAATATCAATTAGACGAAAAACTCGTAACCTTTTATCAAAATGCACCTTTTAATAAACATAAAACAGCTAAACTTGTACTAAAACAAATATCACACACATATATCGAAAGCTTTTGGGACATTTGCTCGTCTAATAGCTGTTGTAAAAAAAAACCTTCTACTGTTGGTATAATAATATAGATAGGGGAAGTAGCTATTTAAGGGTAATTTATAGGCGGCGGCGGTAAAAATTTAGATACCGAATATAGACGTGTGTGCAACTGATATGGATTTTAAGGCTTTTTCTGTCTCTTATGCGGGGTGTGTCATTTTTTTTTATATGTTGTTGCCCCTATAGGGTGTTTTGAAAAGAAAAGCAGAAGATATTCATAAAGACACCCATCTTTTTTTGTGAATACTTAGTTGTATCATAAAAATTTATATGCAGCATGTCATTCCCAGTATACTTGATATTATAAAGGGATACCTATCGAATAATAATTTAAACATACAAGTCATTCAAAGTTTGCATACAAATTTTAATATTTTTTTCACCTGCTTCTGAATTTCGGCCCAATGGTATAATGAAAAATACAGTGTGGCTTCAAAATTACGCTATTGCTTCAAGAAACTGTACTGGAGTCTTCTTCTGTCAGATTTTTTATGACAGCCATCAAGACTTTAACTGAAATCTTATTTCTGTTGTTGCAGATTTAATGTACAGCGAGCTACTTTTTTTTATAATTCTGACTTTTTTACATAATTCTGTAAAAAAACTTGGAATTTTTCAATTCTGACTTTTTTGCAGAATTCAGCAAAAAAAATCAGAATTGAAAAATTCCAAGTTTTTTACATAATTCTGTAAATAAAGTCAGAATTGAAAAATTGAAAATTTTTTTACAGAATTCTGCAAAAAAGTCAGAATTGAAAAATTCCAAGTTTTTTCTACAGAATTCCGTAAAAAGTCAGAATGATAAAAAATTCCGAGTTATTTACAGAATTCTTTAAATAAAGTCAGAATTGAAAAATTCCAAATTTTTTTACAGAATTCTGCAAAAAAGTCAAAATTGAAAAATTCCAAGTTTTTTTACAGAATTCTGTAAAAAAGTCAGAATTATAAAAAATTCCAAGTTATTTACATAATTCTGTAAATAAAGTCAGAATTGATAAACTGCAAATTTTTTTACAGAATTCTGCAAAAATTCAGAATTGAAAAATTCCAAGTTTTTTTACAGAATTCCGTAAAAAGTCATAATGATAAAAAATTCCAAGTTATTTACATAATTCTGTAAAAAAAATCAGAATTGAAAAATTCCAAGTTTTTTTACAGAATTATGTAAAAAAGTCAGAATTATAAAAAATTCCAAGTTATATATAATATATATATATAATTATGTAAAAAAAATCAGAATTGAAAAATTGCAAATTTTTTTACAGAATTCTGCAAAAAAGTCAGAATTGAAAAATTCCAAGTTTTTTCTACAGAATTCCGTAAAAAGTCAGAATGATAAAAAATTCCGAGTTATTTACAGAATTCTGTAAATAAAGTCAGAATTGAAAAATTCCAAATTTTTTTACAGAATTCTGCAAAAAAGTCAAAATTGAAAAATTCCAAGTTTTTTTACAGAATTCTGTAAAAAAGTCAGAATTATAAAAAATTCCAAGTTATTTACATAATTCTGTAAATAAAGTCAGAATTGAAAAATTCCAAATTTTTTACAGAATTCTGCAAAAAAGTCAGAATTGAAAAATTCCAAGTTTTTTTACAGAATTCTGTAAAAAAGTCAGAATTATAAAAAATTCCAAGTTACTTACATAATTCTGTAAATAAAGTCAGAATTGAAAAATTCCAGAATTATAAAAAATTCCAAGTTATTTACATAATTATGTAAATAAAGTCAGAATTGAAAAACTCCAAATTTTTTTACAGAATTCTGCAAAAAAAGTCAGAATTGAAAAATTCCAAGTTTTTTTTACAGAATTCCGTAAAAAAGTCAGAATTATAAAAAATTTCAAGTTATTTACATAATTCTGTAAATAAAGTCAGAATTGAAAAATTCCAAGTTTCTTTTCAGAATTCAATTTAAAGGTGTTTTTCTGAAAACGGTAAAGTTTTTAAAAAATAACAAGAGTAAGAAAAGTTTAAGAATTAAATTCGACATAAATTTAAGTAATAATTTTTTGAGCTTGCCAATCGGTTAAATAATTAGTTTATATAGCTTTAAAATAATACAATAATTATTTAAGTCTACTTTCTCGTGAGGGTTTTTTGAACCTTGAGATATAACAACTGACATGTTAATTTTTAATTGTTCAAAGGTCTCAGGATTCCCCTACAACATGCCCCTGCTCTGTGTCGGTTCTTATGCGCATCACCCTATATAGATCTAGAGAGGTTAGTAGATAAAATAAAAGACTGAAAATGTCAGAATAACATAATAATAATTTTTTTAATGGGTTTTTCGTAAATACTAGACAATAACTTTTACATAGTCCTGGTCTGTATTATGCAAAACCATCGACTGATAAATATATAGTGCAGGTATGTAGTATCTCTTTAACTGGTCCTCCGTCGTTGTCGGTTAGTAAAAATAAAACTCAATGCCGCGATAGATTATCCATATAAAGCTCAGATAAAAAGAATCAAAGTCTTCCATACCCAAATAAACAATCAATTTACGATAAGCAAAAACATTTTTGTGCTAATTGAGAGTCATAAGATATAGTCGGGTGGATGTAAAGCTTCTTTCAGATAGCCTGCGGCGACGTTGTCAATTTGTTTCCAATATCGTTGTTGAGCATTTCGCACAAACGTATTTTTCAAAACCAGGGATTAAACCTAGTCGATACAAAGGAATTAGCTATAATAAGAATTACTAAACTATTCGTTATACGAGGCCTTTTATATTTCGGGATTTGGCAGTTGTTGTTCCGAAAATCATTGATGCTGTGCGCGAACTGATATTGAAAGCTCGAATCTGACTTATCAAGAGATTGAGACAACCTTAGGCATTAGTGGGACCAGCATACATTCAATATTGCATAAACATTTGACTGTCAAAAAAATTTGTTCGCGTTCGATCCCACAAAAACAACTGGACATGTCGTAACCGTACCACTAGAACAACGCAGAACAGTCAATTCTGAGTGGTACACAACCATTTGTTTGCCAGTTGTCTTCCAAGAAATCAGGAAAACCAACCGCCGAAGACGGATCACTCTTCACCACGACATTGCGAGCTCTCACACATCGGCTCAAACAACTGCATTTTTGAGCACCCAAAAGATCGATTTGTTGAGTCATCCGCCGTATAGTCCTGACTTGGCACCGAATGATTTCTTTTTATTCCCATACGTAAAAAATAAACTGAGAGGTCAACGTTTTTCGAAACCTGAAGAAGCGGTTGCTGCATTCAGAATGCATGTTTTGGAGATACCTCAATCAGAGTGGAAAAAGTGCTTCGACAATTGGTTCAAACGCATCTTCATGGGGAATATCTTGAAAAACAATAAAGTGATTTTCGATGATTAATATTTGTTTTTGTTTTCTAATCCCGAAATATAAAAGGCAACCCTTGTATCAGCTTAATGGCGGAAAAGAAATCAAGTTACAGAGGTGCTGCTTCTGAACGTTGCGAGGGTATTCGAGAATGTCGGGCGACAATAATTTTGACGTGAACATCACGGGCAAAGATACAAAATCAATTCGATGATTACACAATAAAATGATCAATTGAATGAAAGACAATTCACTGCCCAGGTCCAAAAGGACATGCTATTGTCACATCTTTGGTTCTTTTAAAGGGGCTAGATGGATTCTAATTTTATTCAGAAATGCTTCCTACGATCCTTAATCTAACAGGACTCGCTTGGCTAGTTCTCCCTCCTAGTATCATGTTTTCAGACGGAAGCCATTCAGAAGGCTACAATCCTACTAACAAATGGCTGGGTTTATTTAAAAAACACAACAGTTTAGAAGCTAAGTAGAAATGAATCAAATAAAACTTAATTACTGTTTATTATAAAAATGTACAAATAATAATGGAAAATGCAAATCAACGCTTGGTTTCCGAAGACATCATAATCCACTACTACGTTCTACGGAGCCGGATTCAAAACATCAATAACCACAATGGACGACAGATCAGATGATTAAACGCCAGACAGAAAACAGATAAAGAAGATAAAAATAGATCTGGGTGTGTTCTAAACAACAGGGCTCATAGGAATTATTGAGGTATTACTCTGAGGTCTTCAGTCCCACAAAATTCCCCAAAATATGCAAAGCAAATGGCAACGAGGCATTAAACAGATAGCCATCAACCTGAAGACAAAGTGAATGTATAAATAGCGAATAAGCGATAATCTAGACAAATTCAGCAACAATTTGCATTGTGCGGTCTTGCCTTGCTTGTGAGCGAACACAGAATGAGTTTTGCCTTTGATTTGTTTACGTACTTGCTTTACTTGCTAACCAATTTTTTGTCTTCTCTTTCGTTACTCTTTCTCTCCCGTCTTGGGTGTATACAGGGAGTACAAAAATAATTAAATTTTAAAGAGCTGTCTAGAGTAGAAAAAAATTAAATTTGTTTCAAAAAATTTTCATTTTCCTCGAAACCGGTGAACTTTAGAGCTTATGACTAAGAGTATCTTTTTTGTGCAGAAAACATTGGCGGTTCGAATAGGTATCTTAAAACCGTACCTTTTCCAGTGGCGTAGAAATTGGGGAGAAAAACACCCACTACCCCCTCAAAATCTTCCCCAATTATGAATTTATGACTAGAAAATGGTTAGAAAAGCTGATTTCTGTACGGTAAACGGCTCCGGAGCTAATCACAAAAAACAGTTTTTTTTTTCAATCTTGAAAATGATGCATTTTAGAACGGAAGTTAATAGAAACTTTTTCTCATAATTTTTGGACGGGCTCTCACGTCCTGCGCATATAGTTGAAACACCCTGTATGTAAGGATCGAAAAGGTAAATAATATTGTTTCACTTGGATCTATAGAGCCTTTTTGTGAATAAACCTATAATATAGAGATGACCGAGTTGTCCCAAACTTTCTCCAACGGGATTTTTGCTAATGGGTTTAGGTAATATGGAGTTCGAGTTTTGAGACACGTTGTATAAAACAGTTTATATGTTATAGCAGTCCAATTATTAAAGAATTATGCTTGATTTCACAGATAAATTCAAGAAGCGCTATTATTAAAAGTTTCCCTGTATAGTACGAAGTCCTAGCCATCGTACGTCGTCTTTATCGTTTCTCTTTAACCAGATTAGGCCTTAATGTATGCATCAGACAATGCTATAATTTTATCAAGTTGAAAAGTCGATCCTCAATTAAATGCCTTCTAAAGGAAGTGGAAACGTGAATTTATTTACCATTTGCTCCGGTTGGTTATATTATGTGAGTGGATTGTGTTTGTGTCTCTTATTGTAATTGCATTTTACCCACTAATTCATTAACGTTTTATTCCGTACCATGTAGTAAAAGGTATTATGCAGAAAAGGACGAGTGCGACATCGACAGCCTGCAGCTCGGTTCGGTGGATGTGGATATATTTACTTGCTTGTTTAATCCTTTGAAAGAATGGGAATTAAATAAAAACTGTACACAGAGTATTTAATCGTTGCGTCGATGTAATAAATTGTTTATACGGTACGTGATCAATATTAATAAGGTAACAGTTTTCCAGATTCAATTGAGAACTGAATATGGTTATATTCTTCGTCGAATTAGACCCTAATTAATTATTTTCAGGGTTTTCTTTCCTAGGTAACTTGAAGGAGCCTACTTAAATTTTAAAACTTTGACTGTTAAACTAAATACCGTACTAATCCTAAATCAATAGTTAGTTACCATGTTAAACCGCATATTAAACTAAAACTTAATTTTTCTCGAAAACGCAGCGTTCTATCATCTTGAGAGAAGAGTGGCTTATACTTCTCCTTAAAATGATGCCAGATTTCTCTAAAAATTAGTGACAAAAAGTTTTGATTAAAAATGTCCGTTGATCCCCCCGTCCCGACGCCTATGGTTGCAATTTAAACATGTCTAACTCACAAAATCTTCATAAAGGTTGTCCGTGAGCTTAACATATCTACCAGGCCGCAGTACCAGCATATCTGGCTTCTAATACACCTTAGTAAAAAAACATAACAAAAAATTCACCACATACACTGCAGAGTGGTGAGGTGTTCCAGACCGATCTCGACAGAGTGATGGCTGATGGGTTTGAATTTGGATAAATGTACAGTGCTCCATTTGGGACCAAATAACCCCGAAATATCCTACACCCTTGGTGGACACGAATTAAGACCAACTCTCCAGCAAAAGGATCTCGGCGTGATTATTACCAATGATTTAAAATGGGAAATCCATGTCTCGGCGGTAGTGAAGATGGCCAACAAATTGTGGTATTTGATCCAGAAAGCATTTAGATCAAGGTCCAATGACATGGTTCTGAAGCTGTACAAGTCGTTTGTCAGGCCGGGCCTGGAATATGCCAATAGTGTATGGTCTCCTTATTTTGTTAAGGATATTGAGGCTTTGGAGAGAGTTCAGAGAAGATTTACCAAGCTTCCACAAGCGCTGTGCCACCTGCCATATGAAGATCGCCTAAGAGCTTTGAACTTAACAACGCTTCAAGATAGGCGTCGTCGTGGCGACTTGATACAAACGTATAAGGTTCTTAGCGGACATTACACAATAAACTTGTATCTCTTTCATCTTAATAGAAATCTGAGCCTACGTAGTAACAGCAAGAAATTGTGCAAAGAAAGATGCGCAAACCTCGTTCGAAGAAACTTTCTATCAAATAGAGTGGTATACGCGTGGAATGATATGTCGGAGGAGGTTGTATCAGCGCCAACAGTGAATAGTTTTAAGAACAGACTGGACATTACGCTTAAAGATCGGGGCAGCTGCATGGTCCACTATTCGTTATAGTAAATCGTCGTGTTTTTGTGCACTGAGCCGAGTTTTATCTTTTACAAATCGGGCGACAGTATCATCGGTTTCACCGCTTACTGTCTGAACTAATAATAATAATACTACACAACGAAAAAAGATAAGACTGAATGAAACTCTTCTCGAATCTTGCCATGCATGTACTCCTTTACAGATGCCTTAAAACTCTTCAAAGTGGGCTTGGATCTGACTTCCGGAGGTAAGAGATTGTAAAACCGTGGGGCCAAATACATATAGTGTCTCTGACCTATTGATTTAGACGAGATAGGAGTTCTGTATGAATCGTGTCTTGTTCGTGTATGATAGTCATGCTGAATTGCCTCCATCAAATTTTTGGTGTATGGATAACAAATGCTTCTATTTAGAGACATAACTATGTCACATTTTCTAACCTATGCTAAGCCACCATCTTTCAAGAGCTATATAACTCCTTTCGGAAGCAATTTCGCATTAGAAGTTTGACGTCGAATTGCCATGAAATCCACTCTAGAATTTGTGGATTTTGTTTGGTTCATTAGTTTCTGCACACCCTGCATAGGGGAAATCTTCCCAGTAACTTGCAGAGTTGCAGTCATTGAAAGATGAACCATTTGTAGAATTATACATGACAAAACTCCTTAGATTGTTTTAGTTAAGAGTTGTAGAAACACAAAATGTCTTGAAAAAAATAATAGACATCAATGCCAAGTTGGAATCTTCATTACTCAAAGATATCGTAAGATTGTGGCAACAAAATTTAACCAGCCTTTCGAGAAAAACTGTCAGGACAGTAAACACTGACAAAACCAACTGTATAAAGAAAAGTTGAATTAATCTAATGTTCCAAAATCTAAATTCCGCCAGATATTCAGGAACTTGGAAACTTTGCAATCATTATATAAAAGAGTTGAACTAAATATCGGATTCTACCGAAAGAACTTCTTAAATTGAGCTTATATGCGGTGACTGGGAAGCTCGCTCAGATAAGAGCAACCTTTCTGTTATCTGAAATTTTTCCCCTCAAGATATCTTTAGAATGTGGCTAAGATGATATCCAGCACTAAGTATGAACTAGTTGACAAATTCGTAAGGGAACTCCCGAAATTAGACATATTTGTGGGAAGTTGGTTAAATCGTCTTTACTCGAAGATATCCAACTAGCATAAAAATTTGTTCAGCCTTGACACTAACTAGCAGCAAGTATAATGTCTCAAAATAACTACCTGAGTAAACTTCAGGAAGTCCAGTAAACCAGTTTGTCTAACTGAAAACCTGCCAACTTGGTTGATTCTTCTTTACCTGGAGATATAATACGATTGTGCCAAAGAAGAAATCAGCTCCCCGCCGCGAGCTATAATAGATCAAAAACATCACAAAAATCGTCGGGTAATTCGCGGGGGAATTTTGGTGTAAACTCCTCAGGAATTAGTGAAGAATTAAGAGAAATCAAACAGATATAGGAATTTCTTGAGGAATTAGAAGGGAAATATAGGGGAGTTAGCAGTATATCGTCAAATGCGTTACCTACTTATTTGACTAGCTGCACTATAGTAGGCTAAACTTCAACTCGGCATTTCAAAGTTTATTTAGTATTTTTTGGTAGGTACTTATTTATTACAGTAAGCAAATTATTTGATTCAGTAAATTTAGATGTCGAAAATCGCCATGTATATTTTGCATACCTTTAGGAAATAAATTGATAAAACTTACGGAGTACATTAAGTTTCTGGGCATTTAATTGAATAAGGATTTGGATTGGTCGATGCACATAGCAAAGACTGTTAGAAAACAGAAGTCGGTGAGCTATGCACTTCAAGTTGTTGGTAGGTACATGAATGAAAGGAATCTTAAGATCATGTTGCATTATCGATCATGCTGAGAATTATTAAAAATGTTGATTCTCCTCTTCAAAAAATTAAATTTGTGTTGGAATCAACCCTTGATTTTTTTTATATCGATTCTAAATCCCAACCTAACTGATTAACATTAATTAAAACCCCTGGCTAATTACATTACATTAATTAGAAACTAGAATACTATTTTACTTTAGATATTAAATTTAAACAAATATTTTTCTCTAACACATCATTTATTGTACAAAAAATAAATAATTAACAAAACATAATATTTATAATAACATTGAAAATATCCTATTAGGGTCACAACTAATTTTAAATTAATGGTGAATTCACCATTAATTTAAAATAGGTATAACAAAATACTAATTACCATAAATTTACCTGCAACATTTTAATAATATTCAGACATAAATTCGTTATTTTTGGTATAAAATTTCACGGAAATAATAATCGTTTGGATGAGATAAATAATAAGAGTGCTCGGATGTATGCTCATAAACAAGATTTTAGTTAGTAGTCAACTATCGAGTATATAAGAGCGTTCGCAGAATCCTGCGATGTGTTTTTTTAATGAAAAATGGTGGGTTATTAAACGTATCAATGAGTCAAGCAATGAAAAATTTATTTAGGAAACGGTTATGGTTATTGAGATTCCTTTAATTCTACTTGATCAAGAATGTGTATATTATTAAAATAATTTTTCAGATTCAGATGACTCCAGGTGACTCAAATTTGCTTTACATACTAAAGAAAATAAAATTTCTAAATCAGTTTATCAAATATCATTCATTTTGGTATTTTACAATTTTCCGCACTATGAAAGCATCTATAAATAATGTAAGAAAACTTTTTGTTTTATAATTATTTTTTAATAGTTTTTTTAAATAACAATTTCTTCGAAAGGTAAATTAAAGATTTGCATTTAAAAATATCAAAAACGTTTTTGGTCAATCAAAAACAGCGCCAGGCTAATTCGTTTGATTTTTATAATAATTAAAGACATGAATTTATTGAAACTAAAGGAAAAATATTATTAAAAATTAAATCAAATCATATTTATTGGGGACGGGGAGTTCTATAGAACAAAATATTTGATTGTGCACTATTTTGATTCACACAAAGAAAGATATTATAGACCTCATCTTCCAAATTCCGTATTGAAATGAAACAAAACAAAAATAGATTTAATTTTGTGTTGTATATAATTGGTTGATGTACAATCCATTTTACGTTTTATTTTTATTATTAAGTACATTTTCAAAACTTAGCGACTTTCGCAACACAACTTCAAAACTTAGCGACTTTCGCAACACATTTTCAAAACTTAGTGACTTTTGCTCTCAACTTGTGACTTTCGCATTACAACGTCCACATTTAGCGACTTTCGCTTTCAATTTGCGACTTCCGCAATACAACTTCAAAACTTAGCGACTTTTGCTTTCAATTTGCGACTTTCGCAATACAACATCACAACTTAGCGACTTTCGCAACACAACTCCAAAACTTAGCGACTTTCGCTTTCAATTTGCGACTTTCACAATACAACTTCAAAACTAGCACAGTAGTTATTATTTATAGAATTAAGTATCAATACATATCCACATGTTTGTTAAATGCTGCTGAACGAATAGAGGGGGACAAAGTTTTATAAAATTCGTATGTAGACATAAAAAGCGCTACTCAAATGTCTTATTGCAACAGCATCCAGCGAAGTACCTACGTAATGTATACGCACCAATTCTTTAAACCAATAACTCTTTATCTTTCGTGTCTGTTCAGTTTTTGCTCTATTTTTCATTAAACAAAAACAGTGTTTAATGCGCCTGTTAGGGTGGTATTTAAAATTGTATGTTTTTATTCGGCAGCGATCGAAAAGATCTTGATATCGAGATTAGATAAATCGAGCAGCATAAGAAGAAGTGGAGAAGAAATACGAAACAATGCCGGGATTTATATTGCTCTACTACTTTATCGACTGGACTCTTGATTTTAATTGGGCCTTTTAAAAGAGTGTCTCTGAGACATGTTTAGCTTCTATGGTTGATTTTTAGTTTGGTTAGGTAAAATATAAGGTATTTTAAGAGAAAATAGTTGAATTACTAATTATATCTATTCGAACAATTTTAAAGACATACATTCTTTGGAGGTGTTCAACACTGCCAAGCTACGTACGAGGGCCACTATTTGTACCAGGTGTCCCAACTAAATAACGGATTATTTTGAAAACGACAGTTGCGTTTCAAAATATAATAAAATATTAATATAAACTGAGGTTTTGGCAACATTTAGGGCAGGCGATTAGGAGAGTTTCAGCTGGCTGTTATGCTTTGAGGGTTGTGAAACTGAAAGATCGGAAAGTTTTGGGGTGACGCAACCGATTTTTTTTTTGAAAATAGAACTTATAATTAAAAGATTTTAATGAAGTAGTCCATGATATTTATTTATTTATTTAAGATACACTGCCCAGACAGATAAATAATCCAATTAAAGGGCAGGAAAAATTACAGTAAATTCTTAATATCTAACACTAAATTTATATTCTAAGAAATATATTTTTATACAAGACAAAGTTGAATTAAAAATATCAATTTGCTCGGACACAGAGTTACAAGTATGGCACATAAAATATAAAGGGGAACGCAACAACAAATTAGTACGCGGGGCCGGAAAGTAAAATACGATTCCGTTATTACGTGTACGTAGATTTGGGACACAAAAAGGAATCTGGCTTAAAAACTCTGGACAGTCAAGAAGTCCATTAATAATCTTAAAGAGCAACACTAGAGCGGAATATTCTCTCCGAGTATTTAATGATACTAGATTAAAACGGTTTAACAGAATATCATGAGGAAATCCAATGGATGGATAAACCCCATCAACCTGAAACCACAGCAACTTGGCAAAACGACGCTGGATGCGCTCAATATTATTCATATGTATGGCATACATAGGAATCCATACTACAGATGCATATTCCAGTTTAGATCTGACAAATGCGTTGAAAAGAACAATGAGAGTTTGAGGTGTCACAAACTCTTTCGAATTGTGCACAATAAAACCCAGAGATCTATAAGATGCTGAAACTATATTATTGTAATGATTAGTAAAGCTCAGTTTACCATCAAACCAAACACCTAAATCTTTAAACTCATCACAAGTTGTTAATGGACTATTATTTATACAATATGAAAATTTGACAGGGTTTATTTTCCGTGTATAGGAAACACTAAAACATTTATCAATATTCAGAGAAAGATTATTACGGACACACCACTCAAATGCAACATTTAAATCGTCCTGAAGATGAGAACAATCTTCAGTACTATTAATGTTAGAATATACTTTGAAGTCGTCAGCATATAATAACGAACTATTTGTCAAGCCACTAGAAATATCATCGATAAAACACAGGAACAACAATGGTCCAAGGACAGCGCCCTGGGGAACACCAGATGCCACTTTAAAATTTGCGGAACGAAATCCTCGACTTTCCACATACTGAAATCTATCCTTCAGATACGACTTCAAAAGCAGCAGTAAATTATACGATAGTCCATAACGACACAGTTTACGCAGTAGAATACCGTGATCAAGTCTATCAAAGGCTTTAGAAAAATCAGTGTAGATTACATCTATCTGACCCCCGTTATCAAGTCGCTCAGTTAAAAACTGTGTTAAAACCAATAAATTAGTTGACGTAGAACGACCGGGAAAAAGCCATGTTGTACCGATGAAATCTGACGCCGAACATGGTTCATAATAATATCATGGAGCACAAATTCAAAAACTTTAGAAAAACACGACTGTATGGAAATTGGTCTATAATTTGAAATATCCTGTTTATCTCCCTTCTTATGAACCGGCGATTTCCAATCAGAGGGGAAACTACACGATCGCAAAGAAACATTGAATATTGTACACAATGGTTTAGCAAACACAGTGACACAATCCCTAATTACAAAAGATGGTATACCATCAGGACCCGATGTAAATTTAGCTTTTAACCTTCTCAAAGCTCCATAGACCTCCGTCTCAGTAATCACACGATCCGGTAAATGAGACACATTCACAACATCAAACAATCCCTGATCAATATCAAATGCCTGAGATGCAACGTATGATGTGTGAAATTTATTGACAAGTTCCTGCGGATCATCAATATTATTACCATAGTAAGTCATACTACCAGGCAATCAATACTTCATAGATTTTAATATCTCCTACAAATCAATTTTGAGCAGAAATTTGGGTAATGCCTGAACAATGCCTCTGGGAACTTGATCTTTCGGTGACATCTCATCTCATTTCATTCTCTTGGTGCGTTTGAAGTTGATCCAAACCACATGAAATTGTTCTGAGGGCAAAATAATAATAATAATAATAAATGCCTTTATTAAACAAATAAAAAATAACCAACATAGTTGCTCTCATACAACCACCCCATTATACTTAATAATTCATTGATATAATGAAACGAAATTACAAATACAAAACAAACAAAAAATCATAATTTAGCTATGAAAATATATCAGTCATATTCCACTCAGGCCTCTGCAAGCAAACAAATGCATTTTAAATTTGCGATGGAACACCGTTAAGCTGGGAGATGATTTAATATCAGCGGGGATGCCATTAAATAGTTAATGGCATCCCAGCTTAACGGTGTTCCATAACTTAAACTAATTTAGTAGCGCCGTAGCTAAAAGATCTGGTAAAAGTAGCAGAGCCGTGTCTGGGAACACGAAACAAATCACGGTTTCTCGTTGGACGAACATGGATAGAGGAATTTCTATGAAGATTCTCAACTAAATACCTTGGTTCATTCTGTGAAAGAATTTTATAAATAAGTTTACCAAAATGCAGGCGAAATCTTTCATCAAAACCTAACCACTTGGACCGGACCATTGCCGTGGTTATGTGATCAAACTTCCTTAAACCAAAACAAAAGCGCAAGCAACCATTCTGAATCCTCTGCAATCTGTCCCTGTCCCTCTGAACCGATGCCGGCCAATACACTACATTGCAGTAGTTCAGGAAGGAAAGAACCAGCGCATCACAAAGTCTCAATCTAATATCAACAGACAAAATGTCCTTGTACACATCTAAGCTTGAAGAAGCATTTCTGGATCAAGCCAGACACATGAATATCAAATCTAAGTTCATGATCAAAATGTACACCCAGATTTTTTGCATGGTTAGTAGTAGGTAAAACGCAATTATTTAATTTAACTATAAATCTGGGATCATCAACAATAGCATTTTTATTATTATTTTATTTTCTCTTACCTATTTTTATTTCGCAGAGAGTATAACAAAAGAAATCTATGAGTTAATATTCCAGAGACATTTGCTTAAGGAATATTAAATTTTGCAACATTTATCTTTGGAAATTTCAATGAAATTCAGAATTATGTGCATCCATATGTAGGTACTGATTCCAATTTAAACATGATGCCAGAACAGAAGAAATGTAATGAAAACAACATGAATTCTTGTAATCTGAAACAACTAGTTGTACATCATTTACTGATATTTCTGTGTTGTTCGTTTGGAGACATCCTGTTGAAAAAAACATTACTAACTGTTATTTTTTCTTTATTCCTTCAAGAGAGACAATCGCCGCGCTACATTTTTACCGTGTACCTCGTTATATACACGTTTTATTTACCATCCGAAAACAGAACACTGATGTGTACAAATGTTGGAACTTGGAATAAATAAAATCAAATATGGCAGAGAATGAACATAATAGGAATTACTAATAAATCTGACTTGTTGTCTTTTATCCAAAATTCATAAGATGGTGATTTTTCGACCATTCACAACTTACATTTGTGTATCGATAAATACCGGGATCAATCTAATCATAGTTCTCGTCGTAGCAAAATATCTGGGTAGGGTAAAATCCAAAATTATGCCCAAAGACCTGGGATTTGAGTCATCGACGTTTGCAGCTTTTATCCAGTGAATGACTGCTGGTGAGGGAAGACGCTGGAACTCCACCACTCCTGGCACAAAATTGTAGAAAAAATTGCAGGGTGTCTAGAAACTGAACTGACAGATGAAGACAGCAGATTCTATAGGGATGACTTCATGCTGATTAACAAAAAGTGCTTTCCAGAGGAACTACATAACTCTTCAAAGGGGGCATATTGAAACATTAAATATAAAATATTGGGGGTCTATATGGCAAAAACTTATGATAATTTATACAAGCTGTCCACAAACTGAACTTACAAACGAAGAAAGTGCATTCTAGGGGTCTAACTAATCATCATCCATAATCAGCATTCATTCGCTAATGAGTTGGAATTAATCCAACTCAGGGTAATCTGTTGTAAACCCTAAGATGGGTACAAACCGATCATCGAGCCGCAAGTTTTGTCTTAAAATTGACAACCTAACAACCACCATTTGTAGATTGTGGACTGTTTTTCGGAGTCATTTAGGCGGTTTGGCCTCCCCTCACTTCGACCTGCAGAAGATCTTTTGTGAATTGCCCAGCTGTCCCACACTTTTCATAAAGTTGATGATTTCTCTGGGGGCTAAATTTCTTGCCTCGTCAGGTGTTAGGGTCACCCCTCCAAGGTGTTTTAGCCTTTTGCAGAAAAGTGCCATGCATTCGCAGAGCAGGTGTTCTGTTGTCTCTGTTGCGTCTTCGCAAAGCCGACAAGTGTCGTCCTCGGTTAGGCCCATCTTTTTGAGATGGTACTTCACTGGGTGGTGTCCCGTAAAAAGGCCTGTAATTCGCCTTAGGTCGCTTCTCTCCAGTTGGATAAGCTTCCCTGCGTTGGCCTCTGAAGGTTTGATAAACCTTTTTGATTGTCTTAGGCCTGGAGTGTTTCTCCAGTAGGACTTAAGTTGTTCCTTTTCCCATCTCCGAAGTTCTTCTTTCATATGGCTTTTTGGAAGGCCAAAGATGGGTTCCGGGCCGCAGAACGGAGCGCCCTCTTTTGCAAGTTGGTCCGCCGCTTCGTTCCCCTCTATGCCTTCATGTCAGAGTAATATTTTTCCCCTGCGCTGCCAGTTGCTTTAGGGCCTGTTTGCATTCCCATGCTAGCTTTGACGTGAAGGTGTAAGACTTCAGTGCTTTTAACGCAGCTTGACTGTCTGACATAATATTAATCTGCCGTTCCGGGATGCCTCTCTGCAGGCATTCTTGAGCACAACGATTAATAACGTTGATCCTCATGTTGTCGACGCTGCTCTTCAAAAACTTGATGGCCCTTGTAATGGTACGTCTCCATCTCGGTCTGTCGTTCGCGATCTATTCCCAGGTGTTCTTCGCATCTATGCCACACTTTTTTATGTTGGTTTTAAGAACATCCTTGTGTCTCTTTTTTTCTCTCCTCTCTGATTTCGTGAGACGACCTTCAGCTGTGAATAAAGAATTCTCTTTGGAAAGCGTTTCGTTGGCATGCGAATTACGTGGCCAGTCCATCGCAGCTGGCGCCTGACAGCCATCACCTCAATGCTAGTTGTTTCAGCTTCCTTCAGAATGCTGATGTTCCGTCGTCGGTCCTGCCATTTAAGTCCAAGAATTCTTCTTCTAAGACATTGTTGATAGTACTTCTCTAGGGTTTTTAAATGCATCCCATAAGTGGTATAAGACTCACAGCTATACGTAAGGGTAGGAACTACAATACACTCGCCAGTTCTTCGAACGTCGATCCTCAGAAGGGCAAAAGATGCGCTTGCCCATCTTATACGATGCTGGGTTTCATCATCTTCGTCCAGCTTGCAGTCTACGTCTAAGGTTCAAGAGTCCGCCGCCAAATATGTAGACGATCTCTATCCCCCCGGACAGTTCATCCTTAATAAGTTGAATGACCGTTACCACAAACATACTGATGATCTACTGAGATAGGCTATGTCGGTTCTGGGTCATTTCTTATGAAAAATAACATGGGAAAACGCTAAGGTCCCAAAACCCTGAAAATGGCTCTTTTCAAGGCCCCGCGAGGTAAATGACATAAACGATGTAAAGGCCATAGCGATGTAATTGACATAAAGGATGTAAATGACATAACAATGTAATCGACAGAAACGACGTTTATATTATCGTGAAGGTGTCGAAGTATCTGGATAAATTTCTGGAACATCCGTTAAGCGTCAATATCCTCCGCATAGCTTCGCGGTTAACAGAGTCGAACGCCTTGACAAGGTCTATAAAACCCATGTATAGGGGACGATTTGGTAAAACATCGAGTGTTGCATTATCGACATTCATGTCCTTGTTTAGTAATTCCTGAAAATGTTCCTTCAATCGGGAACTAAGAGACGTGCCATCCCTGGTTTGCAGTGGCTTAACACTCGGTGAAGAAGAGCCGTAAATGATCTTAGTGACATGGAAGAAAGCTCTGGTGTTGTTGCTGTCGGCTACTTACATTTCGATCGATTTAGCCGTCCACCACTGACTCTTCAGATATCGAGTTCTTCGCCATTTGCAAGAGATGCTTTTTTGATGTTGAGTTGAGGTCATTTTGCCTCATGAGTTGATGTTAAACACAACGTCAAAGCGATATTATGACATATCAAATGATGGGTGATAACGACAGTAGCAGATGTTGAGGATTATAGAGCTAGAGGGTATATACACTTGTCGTACAGTGCTATAGGGACTTGGGACTCAACGTATATGAAGCCTGCTGAGACTGTTGGATTTAAAAATACTTATTTTTAGTAACCTAAGTTTGGACAGTCCCCTACAGCTAAACTTTTCTTCTATCAACTATTCTAAATATAAATATTTAAGAGCACTACACGATGTTTGTCACATGCTTTGTACATCAAAAATTCATTCAAATAATACAAAAAAAAAATGACACAAACGCCGGTAAATAGCAAATACACTATCTCTAGCAACAACTAACAATAAGTGCTATAGGATATGGGTAGTGCATACACAAGAGGTGCAGTTTGTAGTTGTGTTGTGTCGTTTTGCTATATGCCAGTCAGATACACATCGTAAATATTTTATAAATCCCATCCCGAAGACACTTTATACATTTTCGAAATGTATTTTTACTCCGTTCGTGTCTCGTTCTTTTTGGCATCAAGGGAAAACGAATGGCATCGACAACGCAATGTTAGGATCGATACAAGGGATGTTCAATAATTAAACACAAATTATGCTTATTTAGATTTTCCAAAAATGTTCTTCTTCTTTTTCTCTGAGCCTTAATTCGTGAAAAATAGAGACTATAGTGATCAGGGCAAGCGAGGCAATGCTATGCTATGTTAGTAGCTATATCGATCATTCTACTCACAGAGGAACGGTTTCAACAGCAAGCATATATCATATTCTTGATTATTTTAAATTTATTTAATAAAAGTCTCAAAACCACACCCAAAATCATTTATTATTTGTCATCACATAAAACAACGTATTTCTAACAGCTCTTATTAACATTTCTCTTCTATCATATCTTGTTATCGTCTAATACTTCTCATTACTCATTACTGGTTCGGCCGTCCTTATTGTATCGAAAACCAAAACCTGTTTGTCTGGTGTCACGTAGGCGAACCACGTCGGAATGTACTTTACAGGGGATGATTGCTAACATATCTGCGTAGAAATTCGATCCAAGGTTAGAGAGCCTTCTACCTTTAAAACTGGTGTATATCCGGGTTGATTAAAAAGTAGTGAATCAGATGATGTATGGTTTCTTGAGATAAAGAAGCTGTTATAATCTCACATCCTATTGTTTCGAAACGAAACCGGACTTATTCCGACTTATGCCTTTGTGAATCTGGGGAATATGCCGACGGCATTATCAAGGAATGATCCTCGACGGCGACCAGTAAAACGTTGGAACTATAAGATGAAGGGAGACTTACCTACCTTTGGATTCAGGAAGAAAACCGTCGGACGCTTTGCCACGCAAACATGATTTTGAAATCCCATTTGAAGAGGTCATTGCAGACCGTCAAAATTGGCTAAATGGGGAACCACGATTCCCAGAAAACACATCCGTCTGGTATACGGACGGTTCAAAAGGAATAGAAGGGAACACAGGCATGGGAGTATACGGGCCAAATTGCATGCTCTCTGAATCTCTCGGGAAAAGTCCTACTATATTCCAAGCAGAGATCAACGCTATTAATCGTTGTACTCAAGATTGCCTGCAGAGAGGCATCCCGGAACGGCAGATCAATATTATGTCAGACAGTCAAGCTGCGTTAAAAGCACTGAGGTCTTACACCTTCACGTCAAAGCTAGCATGGGAATGCAAACCGACCCTAAAGCAACTGGCAGCTCAGGGGAAAATGATTAATCTGACATGGGTGCCAGGACATGAAGGCATAGAGGGGAACGAAGCGGCGGACCAACTTGCAAAAGAGGCCCAGAACCCATCTTTGGCCTTCCAAAAAGCCAAATAAAGGAAAAACTTCTGAGATGGAAAAAGGAACAACTTAAATCCTACTGGAGAAACACTCCAGGCCTAAGACAATCAAAAAGGTTTATCAAACCTTGAGAGGCGAACGCAGGGAAGCTTATCCAACTGGAGAGAAGCGAGCTAAGGCGAATTACAGGCCTTTTTACGGGAGACCACGCAGTGAAGTACCATGTCAAAAAGATGGGCCTAACCGAGGACGACACTTGCCGGTTTTGCGAAGACGCAACAGAGACAACAGAACACGTGCTCGTGAATGCATGGCACTTTTCTGCAAAAGGCTAAAACACCTTGGAGGGGTGACCCTAACACCCGACGAGCCAAGGAATCAGAGAAATCATCAACTTTATGAAAAGTGTGGGACAGCTGGGCAATTCATAGATTAGAGTCATTCACAAAATATCTTCTGCAGGTCGAAGTGAGGGGCGGCCAAACCGCATAAACCACTCCGATAAAACAATCTACAATCTACCTACCACAATACTAATAATGACTTCCTATTCGTGTCAACCCCGCAGAGGTAACAGTAACCTGGGGATGTAATTGTTTTCGCTGCCCAAAAAGCCTCCGGAATCGAAAACCAAAAAGCTGATCGAACTGTATAGAAACAGGACACTACCCGCTGAAAAAGACGAGGATGCGAGTCAGGACGATAAAGGTCGTATTTACGACGAAGCAACAGAGACAACAAGACATTTGTACTGTGATTGCATGTTACTGTTTTCTAAAAGGCAAAAGTGAATTGCTCTGAGTTTGGGGAAACTGGGCGGAGTCTAGGTTAGAGTTATTCACAAAAAAGGAGAGGCTATACAGGACATAAACGACTCCAGTACAATACAGTACTTTTGATAGTTCTCTCGTATGTTGCAAATGGTGCATTCGGTGTGGGTTTTATAATAGTTTTTACAGTTTCAAGTGTGGATCAAAAACGATATAAAATAATACCTTCTTCTGTTTGTGTATAAGCACAGTGTTGTGTGCCTTGCCGGTTATAAATCGGTCATGAGAATATCTTTTCTCTTAAGTGTTTGCACTACTGTTTCCTTGTGCCCACTCACAAATTTGTATAGATTGGTAGAGACTGGGTATAGGCAAATTGCCATTGTTTATACAGAAGCAATAAATCTAGTTGGGTTAGAAGAGATATCATAGATAAAGCTTTAGATTCTTTATGAAATGGGATGATTACATCTATAGGACTTTTAGAAACGACTGTAATTGAAATCTTTTTTTCTTCTATGAAAAAAAGTTTTGAGGCTTCTAAAAATCTAACTTAATCAAGTCCAAAGACCCTGAATCTCACAAAATCTAATTTTGTGACAAGAGTTTATGAATCACCGTGTCGAAGGCCTTAGGACTCTTTTGTTACTTTCATGGAGCGGTATGACAATAAAAAAAAAGCGAAAGCCAAAAAAATTCGTCATAATCAACGCAGTACGGTCTCCAATGCGATACAAAGGTTCAGATAAACTGGTTCTTATTCAAGAAAACCTGGACAGGGAAGACGAAGGGCCACAAACGCAGTTGAAGATCGATTTCTTCGTCTTCAGGTTCTTCGAGAGCGAACAGCTTCTGCTCCAGCTTTGGTTAGAAGACTGGTAGATGTTCACGGTACCTTAGTGTCACCTGATACCGTACGCAGAAGGTTAGCAGAAGATAATCTAAAATCTCGTGTACCTGCTACAGGTTCTCTATTAGATGCAGGTCATCGAAGGCAGCGCCTGGAATTTGCTCGAACTCATGCAGATTGGGACATGAACGAATGGCGAAATGTTCTCTTTACCCACGAGACTCGTTTCAAGCGATATTCACCTGACGGACGTCCAAGAGTATGGACAAGGCCCAGAGAAAGATAGATGCTGTTTTATGGGAAATTATGTAATTACACCTATCACCGGGTTATTCTATTCGAGTTTTATTAAGCTTATAACAATATCGGTATTCAACTGGCAACTCTGCGACAGTGTAAAGTGGCTATGCGTTGAGCACCAAGATGGATGTTGTCATATTTCACCATGAGGGAAATTGTACGAACTGGTTTTCCGTGGAAATCCTTTTGGCAGTGGTTGTTCTTGAATGTTTCAGTCAGACTTTAGTACCTGGACCTTTGAGGTTATATTAACGTATGATTCGAAAGTAATTTCGTATTTCCAAGCGTCCTTGCTTATGACGGGAATATTCAGGGAGTAATTACTTACAATCTGGCAAGCGTGAAACAGCGTAACTAAACGTGGTGGAAATTAGCTTATGATGCGAATCTTCCTTAGTTAAAGGGATATACACCACGTTTATGTAACTAAACTATTGAAGCTGGTTTTTTGTTGTTATTGAGCATCGTATGATTGATGGTTTGATAGCTTTGGTATGTAAAGGCTGAGATACGACTTCAGTTTTGAAGGATATAGACGCCATCTTGTAGTTGAACACTCTCGACTTGGTAAGGAACTTTTGTTGAGTTATATTTTCTGATTTTGACCGGCTGAATTATGTTTCATAGCCAACTGTATTCACTGAGACAACTGCGGAATTCACATCCAACTATAGAATATAGTTTGATCGAAGTAAAGGTATTTTGGATTACTGTGGATTGAAACTACGCAGTTGTAATTGAGAGAAAAAACCTGAATTTTATCGAAATTGTTATAGTAAATTTGGAATTTTTCTAATAGTACTGTGTGAGTAATTCAGTTTTCTTTCTTTCACTCACAGGGTTTTTTTGTATGGGTTTTTTATGGTTAATTTTTTGGGGACTGAATTTTTCTTATGGTCAAGTTTTTCTATGGACTAGTTTTGTCCTTGGACGAATTCTTCTGAATTATCTGATTACCGTGGAGTTCAAGGTATGGAACCGAAGTATAACCGAGAGTGCAATTTGGTGGCGGAGGGGTAATGGTCTGGGGCGGTATTTCATTCGAAGGCCATACAGACCTTGTTACACTTCACGGGGGCATTAAGGCTGACCGCCACATTAGAATGTGGTACCTTATCATCCATTTATAGGATAAAATGTTATCTTGATCCACGACAATGCCTGACCGCACATATCACAAATAACGAGGCAATATTTAATCGTCGTTTACATTCATGTATTGGTCAGGTCCCAAGAAGTCCGGACCTCAACCCTATCGAGTACATGTGGGATACACGAGGAAGAAGAGTTAGGCAAAACTTTGGTTGCATTAGAACAGGCACCCACCCTGTTGCTTCTTTAATTGAATCTATGCCCGAAAGGATGAGAAGTGCTATTAAAGCTCATGGCGGAAATACACGATTTTAGAAAGAAAGAAAAATTCTTAATTCCGCCGTTATCTATGTTTTCAGTTTTTTGTGGCTAATAAAGCATTATTACATTATTTGTTTGAAACCAGTATTGGTATGAATAAAAAAACAGGTTGTTAAGAAAAGATGGGGCTTCAAAATATTGCAAAAAAATATCATAATTCGGTAGTGAGTTTTTTCTACAAGGTGTTGAAAAGTTTAGAGTAAAATGCAACTTTTTGTTCACTCCTGTGTAACAACAAATCCGTTAGAAATGTTTGAAGTTTCGATATGAAAAAATGATTACAATAAAATAGCCAAAAACTCCGAAAAAAATTTGTCCAAATTGAGGTTATACTAAAAAAGTTTATTGAACAAAATTTTCTGTGGCCAGTTAATATTGCGGCGGGCAGTGTATTTAATTAATAATATTGAAGGAACATACCTGCCAAACCTACCAGTAAAAACTCATCTAATTTCGTAATTATTAGTTTGACTGGGTATAATAAAATATATTATTCAAATTAATAAATGAATTATTGGTAGAGACTAAGGCTAAAACCTAAAAGCGCAAAGAATTTCAATATAATGGGTATCTTGTATTCTATATATTATATTTTACGAATTTATGATAAATACTCGCAATATTTAAGAACATTGTGGAACGTCGAATATGAAATATTCTCGGAATGAATAAATTTCTGAAAAAGGTCCAGCGACGAGGCAGATAATTTAGTCAAAAGATTCACAATATTGCATAAGTTGTTTGTTAAATTATTTCAACTATCTCATCAAGCTTACAAAGTTTTATTATAGCAGATACAAAAGAAGTTTGCAGACAATTTAATTAAATTAAGTTGAGACGAGATTTTCTTACAATATTATTGATTTTGATGGTTTTGAACAAAGTTGATTTCCTTGTGAAATTCATTTCACAGATAAAATTAAATTCAAATATAAGTACAGGGTGTTTCAGAATGTCTGGGGGTGGTCTTACTTTCGTTTTTCACATTACAATCATATTTTTATTCGATTTTTGCATTCAAGAAAAAGTAATGATCTCTGAAGTGAACATCGTTTTGCCACATTGATGTCGATTAAGTTTTACGTAGCCAAGTTGGTATTACAACGATTGAGCATGCAGGCCATTTTCGTATATCATTATACACTAATTTTTGACACGAAAAACGCAGAACTAACTGAGGTCGTTCGAAGACTTTATAACGTAAAATTTCTTTGACGTATTCTTTAAAGTGACCAGAGGGTTACTACTTTATTATGCCACGTTAAAATTCAACGCTATTATTTGTTGTCAAGTCACATTCCTTGACAGCCGTAGAGCAAATTAATCTATTGGTTAGATCCGATTTGAACTCTCCGACAGAGTAGTCTTCATTTCATAGTATCAAAGAAAAACGGTCGAATTGTATATCTCACTAGGTTGCGATGGTGACGTCACAGGAACTAGGATCAATCTTGCTTTTTCACAAAGGTTCTATTTATAATTATCCATCAACGGTGAAGTAGATAACTCAACTCAACTCAAGTCAATGAGTAACTGGGACAAAGAAGAAAGAAAAGAATAAGGACCAGCACAAAATATACTTCATTTAAATACGGAGGTCATACTCACTATTAGATCTTGTGTGGCTTTATAGGGCTAATAATGTAACCATTCGTATGGATCCTATCTTCATGAAAAGAAAAACCAATTTAGCACACAAGTGAGATTTGCAAAATTCAATTACACCTGCCTACCGCTAAGTGAGGTTAGGAAAAATGAACTCCGATTAAACCTACAACACAATCTGGATTTAGGCAGGGATATGATTGTGTCTCTGCTCTTACAAATATAACTGATGATATCTGCAAGGCAATAGATAACAAAAAACTCACTGTACTAGCACTTTTGGATTTCTCCAAAACGTTTGATACCCTGGGTCATGAGCTTCTTACATCTATACTGCATTATATTGGGCTAACCACAGGTGCAACTAAATTGTTTGTGAATTATTTTGCGGACCGAGAACAAGCTGTTCTAAGAAGGGTTCTAACCAGAAACCTGAAAATTGCACTGTGTGACAGGCTTGTATTATCACATTTTAACTACTGCGATACCATTTGTAATGCCAGCTTGGTGGTGGTCGATAAAAATCGGATGCAAAACTCCAGAATTCATGTTTGAGACTGATTTTGGAGTGCGCAGGTGCCAGAGAGTCAGCCACACTTTGTCTAAGGCCAACTGGATTAATATGCACGACAGACGACAACTGCATACCTCAGTTCGATATTTTCGTATTTTAAAAAATAAAACACCACCTTATTTTTACAATAAAATCCAGTTTAGGACAGATATTCATAATATAAATATACGCTTCCCTAATACAAACGGCCCTTCTCATATACAGTGGCTAAATGCATAAACTCCTGGTCTAAAGAATTGAAAGAAGCTAAAACTAAGCGTTCATTTAGGCGAATACATATGAAGCGCAATGGCTAACTTGGGATAGATGGTTGAGCGATGTCGGGATGGACAGACTTGCCTATTTTTGTTTGTTACTGTTTTGGGGTTAATGTAAATTATTGATGTTATTGTTCTATATTTAATATTTTCCATGTATTGTAATGTTATATTATATTATCTTTAACTTTGTTGTCATAAAAGAATCACAAAAGTTCTTATAGACAAAGTCATACTTAAATTAATATATAACAAAGACGTATACAAGTACAAAAGATTAATGTAATTAATCGTTTGAAACACAATATAACAAACATATTTTAAAAACATACGTAAACCTACTACATTATGTTGTCAGTGTTAGTAGGAAGGCAAGAGTAAAATGTCAAATCCCCCAAACATTCATGAAGTAAAATATGTAAATAACAACACAACATAAATATATATATATAAATGTAAGTAGCAGAACAGAAAAGACATAATACATTAAAATCATCAAACCAAGCCAAAAGTGGATCAACATAACAAAATCAAAACAAACATTACCACGCATCAGCAAAGTAGTCCTCCAGCGAGTAATAGGCCTTCTCAAGAACGCGCTTAACAGCCTCCCTAAATTGCTTGGGATTTTTTACAGTCGTCAAGTTTGGCGGCAAATGATTGTACATTCTGCGACTGTCATAAAGGAGTGATTTCTTTACCAAGGCAGACCTCGGTATAGGCAAGTGCACCCGCTGAACTAGTCTCGTGGGATAAGAGTGACTAGGTGGAGCTGAGCTGTTAATGCTTCTTACATTTTTATGAATAAGACATACAGTTTCTAAAATGAAAAGTGATGTAAGAGTCAATATTCGATGTTTTTTGAATAATTCTCTACAGCTTGCAGTAAAATCTGTCTTACACATATAACGAACAGCCCGCTTCTGCAGTGTAAATATACTCTTAAACAAAGTTTGGCTACAAGTACCCCAGAACGCTATTCCATATCGAAGATACGCCTCCACTAAAGAAAAATACACATTTCGTGCAACTTTCAGTCCAAGAGCCCCTGACACAACTCTCAAAGCATAACAGCCAGATGAAACCTTTTTGCCTAACAGTTTAACATGTTCATCAAACTTCAGCTTTAAATCAATTTGGAGTCCCAAAAATTTAACACAATTAGGACTATTAATATGGTTATTTTCAAATATCAAATCATCAAATTTAAAATTAAAAGATAATACATGTGTTTTTGATAAATTAAATGAGAGATAATTCGAATCGCACCATTCCTTTAACTTTCCCAAATCACGTCGAATGTTCTCCTTGACAACATTAGCATCTCTATCATGCCAAAGGAGTGTCGTATCATCCGCAAACAGCGTAAAGCTTCCCGTTAGTCCAATAGTGGTAATGTCGTTAATATAAAGAAGAAAAAGAACAGGACCCAAAACAGACCCCTGTGGCACTCCGCAAGGCACACACATACTATCAGACATACCACCTTCAAACCTGACCATACTGAATCTCGCCCAATTGCGTTAGGTATGTTGTAATTGTAATTGTTTACTACTGATGCAATAAAAGAACTCCAAAATTATCGCAATAACAAAATAGCAACCAGAAGCTTAAATTGTGTCGCCTCTGACACCACTATTTCACTAGGTAATTGCCACAATATCAATGTACGAAGCAAAATAATGGAGCTAATTGTCATTACACAGCAACAGTCCCAATCATTGCCAACAAGTATCAAATTACGGCGTAATATCTTGAAGCATCAGCAAATATAATTGAAAATGAACCTCTTGTCAGTGATTTCCTAGCAAAAGATTGACCCTGTCACACTCCTCATAGCGAATCACTGCGGATTTCCAGGTTAAAATTACAACATAACACAAAGAAGAACTTGCTGTGAAGAAAAAACCTGAAATATGGTGCCTTCTTCGTGGCCTATGGTATGCTATATGTTACTCCCTAGCTTAATTCATGGTGAGCTTGTAGTGCGGAAAGTCTGCTATATGCACGAGGGCTCGTTCAGGTATAATAACTGACGTTGTGTGGTTTCAGCACGATAGCAGTAGTAAGCGTTCACTTTGTTCCACATTATACACGCGTGAAAAAAAATCTGCAACATGAATATATTAGAGATGCAGTTATTTCCAAAATAATGAACATTTCTGACCAGTCCATGCTCGTTATATTATAACCTGAACGCATTTCAAAGTTGAGCATTTTTAAAAACGCTATAAATTACCAAAAAACTCTTGTCGACGCGGTCGTTTCATCAACTTGTTTTTTTTTTTGTTCGTCTTCTTCTTTTTGTTTTTCGGTCTCGTTTTTTGTTTCCAATTCAGGTGATCGCGGGAGGTGCCGCTTCAGCTACAGGCGACATATTTACGGTTGGATGGACCGACTACGGGCTTTGGTCGATTTTCTCTTTCTCTATAACCTAATTTATGTTCGCACACTCTCTCTTGCCGATCGGACCATGTCCAAACTATGGTTGGCGTCTCCATATTTGGTTGATTTTGTGGAAACTGCCGGCATGTCTAAAGAAAAAAAGGAAAATGAAATAAATATGGTGAGAAGTTCGTATAAATTGTTTCAATTCGTTGTAAATCAAAATATGTTTATACGTCTTAAAAAGATACTTTTTTCCAACTATTAAATTAAGAATGGCATAGAAATCGTATATTGTATTCCTAGGCGGTAAAGTGTCATGTTTTCAGACTCAAAGAAGATATGTACACCTCCTACAATTATTGTAGGTAATATAAAAAAGAAAATAAAAACATTATACGTACTAAATAATAATAATAGAATTTATTGCCCATAACAAAATAATCCATTTACAGAGCAATATAACATACACTGCTTGCTCAGTTATTTCTTCTTCTTCTTGAAAAGGATAAGGCACTTGAAGAAGTGCCTTATCCTTTTCGACCATTGGCAATCATCAACATTACCTGCACTTTATCCACTGCTTTTCTAAAAAAGACTCGCCGTGGTCTCATCATACCATTCTCTCAAATTCCTTAGCCATGATATTCTGCGGCGTCCACGGCCTCTTTTACCTTCAATTTTATCATCTATGATCAGCTTGAGAAGTTCACACTTGTCATTCCTAAGTATGTGTCCGAAGTGTTCTAACTTTCCAAAATCAATCGTACCAACTTCTATTGGTTTTCCAAATATACCGAACTGTACTGTGGAATGCATGTTTTCCATAAAGATGGTAACACTTCATGCCCGGCCTGTCGTAGGTTTTCAAGAGCCATTTTGTTGCGGGATTTGGTCAGGTAAAGAGCGTTATTTGTGAAGTGCTGCAAATATATAGTGGAGGCACTCTTATAGTAGTCTTGTGGGTGCTCCACTCAATTTTTGGATTTAGTTTGTCGACAATACCGCCTTTTTACACAAAAACAGTACCCGGTATTTCTCTGAAAGGCCACCCAACATCCAAGGTAGGTTATACTATAGTTTCATTTTGTATTTGTCGTGCTTGGTAATATTTGTAGCTTGCTTTTGCTTACACCTTGAATTCCGCTTTTTAGGCCTGTTTGTTTATGCTTTATTGCATGTTTAACTGCGGATTACACTAAACCATCAGTGGTGTAACGACCCTTGGCGGAGGGCTTCTTAAGCCAACGTAGTTCTACGTGTGGTTGGTATGGTGTATGGCAATTCCAATAACGACATAGAATTGCAGATTTAGGGATTACCAACAGGACACTGGCGATAGGATTTGGAGTGAGCCCACGACTATCCGGGCTCCCAGGTCAATTTTAGATAATAGTTAAATTTTAAGTCTAAATATATGTTATCCCGTATAATTGAACAGTATTTATTGTGTGGTGTAAATTGTTTATTGTGTCAAGGTGTTGGTTAAGCCAGCTACCCCTTTTTGTTTTCTTCCTATTTCATAGTGGCCCCTTAGTCCGTGGCGACCAAAAAGGGAGGCCACAGCATGAATGAATATATGCCAATGTCTATCTATTCTAAAATCAAGCAGCAACATGGAGAACAGAATTTCTTGAAAAAAAAAAAAGCTGAGTCTAGTTGAAACGTTGGAAATAAAAAGATGACATGAAACCATTAAAGAAATAGTTTCAAAAAAAAATTTGTTTGTGTATAATTGTGAACCTCATCCCAATAAAAGAAAAATAAAAGAAATTATAACTAATTAAACACACTTAATCTGTATTGTTTGTTATATTTATGTTAAAAATGGTACTTTGAATTCTACGAGGTTCATGATTGCAATCCAAAATTTTTTAGCTACTCTAATTTTGTTATTTATTGAGTCTTCCACGTAACCTTCTGCTACGGTAGCTTCAATATATCAGCTTCTGAATCGGCAAGAAGTGTGGCAGATGTCCTTCTGAACACATGTTCAGTATATTCTTCCGGACACTCCTATAATCAACACTACCTAAAACTATATTTTTGAAGAGTAAAATTATAGTTTTCGATTTATAATATGATTGCTTACCTTTTTTGTCATTATATGTATTTCATCCGATGCAGTTTCAACAAATTTTTCAATATCCCGTTGGTCGAAAATTTGGGACTTTAGTAATGTGGCCAACACATTTCTTCTTTAAAAAGTCAGTCGCTTTTGAGAAATTTCTAATGTTTACCTTATTTTTCACTAATAGAGTAGATTTTAACATGGAATGAATTGACCACAGTGTTGAAGATTGGTATTTTTGTGAAATATCCGATAAGTACGTCAAAATCACGTTTACCTTTTAATAATTCAAAATGGTTACACTTTCTCGTCCCTATGGAAGCAGTAACCTTCAATTTTCTCATAGTGTCGGCTGAAAAACCAATTTAATGGGAGTAATTAACTATTTTAACCATTTGACAACCGGGCTCTATAAATTCTAGGCATCGATTCATAGAAGTACCAACATTATCTGTCTCTATATGGTAAGGTGCGGAGAATCAGATTTAAAAGTATGCTGATGTATAAAAGTAAAGGTCCCTCTGCATGTCTCTATGTGTAAACATCGATCATGCACGATGTAAGATTGAAAACAGGAATAATAAAGTACTGTATAGCTGTATTTCTTCTCTTGACCAAATCGAATGAATAATATAATGTTACAGTCCTTACACAACATATTTCTCTATGACCTTCTGTATAGTGGTATTTGGAAAATTTGAAACAAGATGTATGTACCGGGTAAGTATCTAAGTACTAAATGTTTTAAGACGTATAAGTACATGAACACGTTGGCTTATCTATTTATTTTACCTTCAATAATGTTGGTTGTGTCCTTTTACAATTTATTAGCGAATATTTGTTGGATTTTTGAATTTTTAAGGTTGCAACATATTTCTAGCACCAAGTTATTTCTAAAAATAAAAGTCAAATGACTAATGACTATCTACAGGGTGCTCCAAAGTAGACACTTTCTTTTGCAAAAAGAGACCTAGTTGTCTGAAGGTCAAATTTAATGAGAAAACAACAGACGCATAGAGAATTTGATTGTCATGAGTGATATTAATGCAAATATTGGCAGTGGTGCGAGGGGTAAGATCCAGTTTTGTCTCACTTTATTTCAGCTCCCACCAAGGCGACTGTACACTTGGACTTCTACGCTCATACACCGGAGAGGATAGTGAGAAACGAAATAGACTACGTACTGATATATAAACGCTACAGAAGCTGCATTAAATCAGTAAAAACATACCCTGGCGCAGACATAAGTTCTGATCATAATCCAATTGTAGCAAACATTCAGTTAAAACTGAAAAAATGTACAGTTAAAATGAACAGCCCAAGACCAGATATGACAAAATTAGACAATAAACTAAACATAGTGGGCATGGCAGGTAGTCCCGAGGTGGAAACTGTTTGGACCGATATTAGGGAGGCAACAAGAGATACTAGGATAAGGAAGAAAGCTTGGATGACCGATGAAATTCTAAATTTGATGAAAGAAATGCGCTTGTAAAATAAACAACAGCAGTTAAATCGCAGAATAAAGAACGAAATCAGAATACAATGCCAAACAAACTGTCACTCAACACAGCCTGCGAGTAGGTAGAAGATCATCCCCATAGTAATTACACTGCGCTGTCAAATCGAAATAGCTATCACACGCACGGCATAAACAGCAACAAGCAGAGCCACCGAAGCATTATGTCCACTGCGAGAACAGACTGCCGTACGAACACCAATAAATAGCAAATTACAACTGTGAACTACCTCCTGTAAAAGGGACTGACGATCAAGCAAGTGATATGAACTACTCAAGTTGTCATATGAAGTATTCAATGTGACAGAATTCAGCTGTCTGTCGTAAATTAGTTCAAATAAGTCAAAGTGAAAATATATAACCTACACGTCACGGTAAACAATAATAACGCCGAAATTAGGCCTTCACGAACTCTACTACTCAATAATAGCAAACGAAAACTAAACACTGAATATATTTGTCAAAATCGGGTAAGAAAACAGCAACACTAACTACAGTGCCACCGTTTTGTGTCATAGCCGGGAGTTAAATAACGTATAGGTAACCTATACAATTGAGTGGTTTTTAAGTACCGAAGTGCCAACACAGAAGAAATAAGAGTAATCGGTAAAAGGTATGGCTTCAAATACGTTAAATATAAGTTAATTTAGTCCCCCATTACTCGTAGGAGGGCGATGATCAAAATAGGATTAGGAACTCGCGCAAGACTTGATGTAAAAGCCAGAAACGGACATGGGCTTAAAAACAGGGCTGCTCCAACTCACAGGACGTAAACACGGCCATCATACCATCCAAAAACAATACAGAGACTAGCCTAGGACACATTCAGCTGGTAAGTACCTAAATTTATTTATAATATTAACATTTTAACTTTCTGAAGAACCTTGGCACGTTTCAGGAACACAGAACCAGGATATGGGGCGGAAATAATAGGGCTACCGTGACACCTAGCATGAAATAAAGTATGATGATGGTCTGTATACTAGATGGAAAAATATGATACAAAAATTAGTATAAAAAGGTGTTTTATTAAGGCAAAACAGAACATAGGAAAATATGTCTAAAGGTAAGTATTTAACTCGGTGGAAATAGAGTGGTTCTAGGTTGAATTACAACACGAATTAGTTGTTTTGAATAGGGTTTAGTGCATTCTTGTATCTACCCGATTTTTACCGTTACATAGAGAGAATTGGCTCAATGAACAGTGTAACGAAATAGAGGATCTTGAGGCCAAATATGACAGTTTTAATATCCACAAGAAAATCAAGGAAGCTGCCGGTGTATATAAACCTCGAGAAAGTAGTATTCTGTTGGATAGCCAAGATAAGATCAACGACAAAGTGTCAAGATGAGAGGTCGAACACTCCGGAACAGTACACACGAGAAGGAATGGATATATCTAAGGAAGAAGTTCAACATGCAATCTCTTTATCACAAAACAGAAAAGCGGCAGGTCCAGATGGTGTGTTTTCAGAAGTAATTAAAATCCTGAAGTCCTGATGATGTAAATATAACACCATATCATTTTTCATGACTTGGTTTTACTGAAACACCAAGTGGATTTTGGTCTTATATAAATAACAAACGTGGTAATTCCAGAATTCCAGGTGTAATCAGGGATGACGCTTCAGAGTATGATCCGCGGCTAATTGTTGACGCTTTTGCTAATTACTTTCAGAGTGTTTATGTGGAATCAAACCCTCAGCATACTGAGACTTTGCCGGATGCCATTGACAGTAATTGTGATCCGGGGTGTATTCATCGAGTGAGGCCTGAGGACATTATCAATGCAAGTAAAAAACTGAAGCCTAAACCTACGTCTGGAGCGGACGGTGTGCCCAGTTTTATTGTAAAGGACTGTATTTATCCTTTATCTAATCCCTTGTGTCATATTTTTAATTTAATTCTACGAACTAGCACATTTCCGGACTTGTGGAAAACTACAAGAGTAATTCCAATTCTGAAGAAGGGAGAACCTAGTATCATTACTAATTATTATAGACCTATTTCAATTTTGTGTAATTTTTCTAAATTGTTTGAAATAGTGTTGTATCAATATATATTCTCCACTGTTAAAAATTCTATTACAACTAAACAACATGGCTTTATCTCAGGCAGGTCATGCGCGACAAACTTGGCTTGCTTTTCGTTTATAACAACTATTTGTATAACCGTAAAATTTATATTACGAAATGACAGTATCTAATATGTTTTTAAACTAAATGAAAGTAAAACATAAACACAAGTTGTTGCGTGGCAAGATAGCATGATAACGCAATCAGCTAGGGGTTATATTCTTGACAATATATATATGGCCCTTGTTTGACTAAAATTGCTGAGAACAGGATTCGGTTGATGCAGAATTCAGGCACACGGCTTGTATGTGGAATTCGTAGGGGTGAAAGAGGCTAGCAATATGATTAAGGAAATCGGCTGGTTAAGAATGGAACAACGTCGGATTTTCATTCACTAATTTTGATTAATAAAAATCATCAGATGGAAATAGGCGGAATACTTATATGAAATACTGAAGTTCCGGGGATCTGTGTATGATGTGAATATTCCACATAAAACTGTCATTACGCCACCGTTACACTCAACATGAACCTTGAGCGGTCATATTCCTATACGGTTTCAAAATATTACAACGCTCTACCGGAGAATATAAAAAGTTTATAGGGGTTTTCGTTTAAGAGCGATGTCTGACACGTAATAGAACAAATTAATTTGTAAACATAAGCTACCTACTTAATTTGGCCAGCGATGTAAAACAATTTTCAGATAGGTTTAAGCTAAAATATAAGTTAAATTTAGGTTAAGTTAGGAAGCACTGCTTCAACTTTTGTAAAAATGTATTTTTTTACTAATAAAGTTTTTATTATTATTGTTATTATTAAAAATCACCCAATCATGTCAACATTTAACTAATAACACCACTGAAGGCGGTTTTCAATGACTATGACACCACAAATATTTCTGAAATTGACAGCGATATTATTATGTACTTAAATATTTTTACAAAAATAAAAATACAGTACTGTGGTTAGAAACCGAAAACTATAATTATTTTTAGTCAGGACCTGACTTTTAACCCAAAATGGCGGCGTCATACGTCACAATTTAGTTCAAAGTGCCAACGTAGACTCGGAATGCTGTACTTATTAATGCTGTGGTATGGATATGCTGATGACCGATGTCAAAAACACCGTTGTTTGTAAAATTATAAAATCTTTAGAATCCACTGATCGAGATAAACCCTTCAATTTAATTAAAATCACTTTCGAACCTAATAAACCATATCACTATCGGTCGATCTGTACCATCAAAAACCAAGAACGTAATAATTGGCCGAAATACGCCTACAGACTTCCCGCGAGTATCAACTACTGCACTAGTACCAGTAAGTGTGTATGTCTATACAATGTTTATTACTCAAATAAGAAATTAAAAGTTTTAAAAAGGCAGGTGGTACTTTTTTTTTGTTTCATTTTTCCCATAGGTATACACAGAGGAAAAATATAAAAACGTTTATGACTGTTGCTTCATAAATAGCCCCATATTTATTATAGGTGTAGTCTGGCCTTTCGCGCCGATACGATCTAGAGTAATTTCACTTTTAACAGCTCCATTTATTGTTTGGTGTTTTGAGTTTTAACGACTTTTTCGGTCTGCGTTAACAATTTATTCAAATGGAATATAATAATAAGTTTGTCACACAAATAAAGTACAAATAAATAAAATTTGACGAAAATAACGTGGATCTTTGGTCCTATACCTATAATAGAGTTTGTTCCATATGTATTATTTCAAATTAATACAGGTGATAGAACAAAGAATTCTAAGAAAAAAAGTTCTTATAAACATAGGTCCGCAAACGCATTGTAACCGAGATACATGGCGTTTAAAATAAGCCCCTGATGATATTTTTATGTGAATATTACCGAAACGTTTTTAGATACATCAATGAAATTTTACACATGATGTGTTTGATTTTTAATTCTTCACAAGTCAAACCAAAAGGATTTCCAACATTATAGTCATGAGCGTATCAAACAAGAGGGGGCGGGGAGAAATAACACCTCAACTTTTTTCTCGCTGGAATATTTCACTGTTTGAGTTCATAATAATAAAACAAATTATAATTTGCTTAAAAAAGGTCATTTTTTTTTATTTTGGTCAAATGCTTAGCTTTACTATACCTAATAATATGACATACAATAACATTGAACTCGCCGATCCTTTAAAAATGGTTAATTCTTTTGCCGGTTATTTTCAAAGATCATAAATATATGCGGTCGGCTCCATTTTGTTGGGCTTCCGCAAGAAACTGCGATTTACAGCAGCTTCAAATTAGAGAGATTGGTGAAGATGATGTTTTCAGAGCACTTAAATCGTTTAAAGCTAGACATACTTCGGGTCCGGATGGTGTGCCTGCCTTTGTTGTCAAGGACTGTGCCTCAGTCTTCGCTAAACCGATTTCAACTATACTTAATCTGTCATTGAATTATAATGAGTTTCCGAATTTCTGGAAACTGTCTAGGATGAGCCCCATCTTCAAAAAAGGTGATAGACAGGATATTAGAAACTACCGGCCTATTACCATACAATCGAATTTTGCCAAGTGTTTTGAGATCGTGTTGCATGAAGTTTTATTTAATCATGTCAAGCGGCTCATCACGCCTATTCAGCACGGATCCACTGCTACTGCTCTCGTAATTTTGAGCCAGTTTTTGGCAGAAAGCTTGGATAGCGGGGGTCAGGTTGACGTTATTAATACGGATTTTACCAAAGCCTTTGACAGGCTTGACCACGGAATTCTGCTGCAAAAGCTTTCGGAATTTGGTTTATCTGTGGATCTTTTAAAATTTCTGTCTACTTATCTCCATGAACGTAATTTGTATGTGGAGTACCGTGGTTTCAAGTCCGGTATTATCCGTGCAACATCTGGAGTGCCGCAGGGTTCTGTGTTGGGTCCTCTCTTATTTATGTGTTTTATTAATGACATTGTTAATGGCGTGAAATGTCGCTCCCTACTCTTTGCTGATGATTTTAAGGTTTATTCACTGATTACCTCAGATTCTGACTGTCTTCAATTGCAGAATGATTTGAATGTCCTGCTTCACTGGTGCATTCGAAACAGGCTAGCCCTTAATTTGGATAAGTGTTGTTCTGTAACTTTTACTCGTAAGGTAAATCCAATAAAATATGTGTATAACATTGACTCTGTTCCGCTTAAAATATGCGATGAGGTTAAGGATCTGGTGGTGCTCTTTGACGCTAAACTTAGTTTTGTGGGGCATGACTTTGATGTTGATGGTTTCGTCTTCCTATAAGAGTCTGGGTTTTGTTATGAGAAATACAAAGCATTTTGTGTCACCAAAAACTCTCATTTTACTGTATAATTCCTTCGTTAGATCGAAATTGGAATATGCGTCTGTTGTGTGGAATCCTGGCTATGCGTTGCACTCGAATAGCTTAGAGAGGATTCAGCGAAGATTTGTGAAATATTTGTGGTTTAAGTGTGACGGAGTGTATCCAACCATGGGATTTCCCCATGATGAACTTCTGGGTCGTTTTAATTTTGTACCTCTTGATAAGCGTAGAGAATATGCCTCACTCCTGTTCCTATTCAAAATCGTGAATGGCATCATTGATTCTCCGGACCTACTTTCGATGATACCTTTTCATGCTCCACATACGAGAAGGCGTAATTATGGTTCTAGCTTTTACTTGCCTACCGCACGTACCAACTTGTTGCTCTTTTCGCCATTGTTTGGGATGTGTTCTATTTGTGACTCTGTGAGTAACGATATTGATGTGTTTTTTAATACCATATCTTATATTAAAAAAGTGTTTTTTAGATAAATAATTTGTTGTTAAACCATTCTAATTTTTACTATTTTTTGCGATTGTAATATTTGTATTATTTATAATTTTGAAACGTGTATTTATGTTAATTTTATCGTTTTGTAATGTACCTGCCCTGTAATTGGATGTGTTTCTGTCTAGTAGGGTAGATGTAATCTGAATAAATAAATATTAAAAATATTACTTATTTAAAAATTTATGTACGCAATCTTGGATTGCGATGGAATGTATTCGTTCGAAAAAACATTGTTGACAATTTACTGTTATCTTGAGATAGAAACGTCAAATATTTATAAAGAGATGTTTTTGGCGACATCTAGCGTGATCAAGCAATATTGAAACACCAAGAGCGACCAAGAAAACACCAAGAGCGACCAAGAAAACCCAAGAGCGACACCTCAATATACCATTTATAAAAACAACATAAACACAAGCGTGAGTAAATCCACATAATAATAATGCCTTTATTTCTTTTTTGTGAAATTACAGAAATACAATGATTTTAAAATATGTTCTACGTCACATGAAAATGGTGGCGAAATTCAACAGGGTTGCTCTTCCATTTAACCACCATTAAGCTATTGAAATTCAACAATTTCTACAGATACTGAAATAATACATACATAAAAAAACCAGAAAACTATTATTTTGCCTTATCACAATTTTAAGCCTACTAATCCTAAGAACTATCATTGCAAATGAACAAATACAAAATCATCATACCAAATTAATGAACCATCGATCGCTACACTCTTTGATTAAATAGAAAAGTTTTAAGATCCCTCTTAAAAGCAGTCAAGAATGGCAGATTCCTAATACTCAATGGTATTGAATTATAGAATTTTACTGCATTGTAGTGAAAGGACCGCTCAAACTGAGCAGTCCGATGTCTCGGTACTGTATAAAAAAAGACACTAGCCCTGGTATCCCTGTTATGTACATCTGTACCCCTCAGCAGTTTAGAATGCAAATATACAGGCTCCCGTATGGTATTAATTTTAAATGTCAGACATGTCAAATGCTGTTGAAATCTCTCATGTAAACTAAGCCATTTAGTCTGTTGGAAATGACCGGAAATGTGATCGTACTTTCTCAGATTATAACAAAAACGCACGCACCAGTTTTGTATATTTTGTAAACTTTTCCTATCTTTATAGAGAATCGATTTTGAAAATACGATGACTGAAATATTGAGAGATTAGAAAACAACCCAAATTTTGACAATTTTTGTAGTAGAATAATTCCAAATAAAATTTGTAACAACAAGATTAGTTCTTCAAAACTGATATTGTTCAAAAATGCACATTTTGTTTGATACTACTTCTCTAACGTAATTTATACCTACCTATAGCTTGTAACTAACACAGACACAGTAAATTAATGAGCGGCACTAAATCACAATACACATTGTAAACACTTGGTTTAGCTGTCAATACACCATTGTTTTAGCACCTACATTTTGCAAAATTTATGACGGTCATTTGCATACTATTCGAAACAACATTTTTCTTCTTAAATTCTTCTCAACAGACATGAAATTTTATATGTAAAAATATCATGACGATATTATTATTTTAAGGAGATGCAAATTATTATTATCTTTAAGACACTAAGTACAGAGTGGACACTTTATTAGGGGATAGTTCCTTTTCTCAGGAACTACTGACTTTAGACAAAAAATGTTCATTAATTTTAAAGATGTTTTAAAATTCTTAGCAAGAGAAACAATTAAAAATACTCCATTTTTTCGATAATAGTAGTTAATAGAAATTTTAAATTAACAGATGCTCAATCCGTTCTCAAGGCTTTTCAAGGCCCAGTGTATAAATATTTCAAAAACAATCTACTTATCAACATAGAATCTTACAATGTAAACTTTGTTTGGTCTAAAGGGCATGTTGGTGTCTTTAGAAACGAAATCATAATAATAATAATAAATCGTCTTTATTTGGAAGAACTCTACAAACAAGGCTAAGTTTAGCAATATGCTACTCCAAGCACTTAACCTAATTTACAAATTACACATACATGACAATTCACTTCTACACTACTTAGGTACTTTAATTTGTTTCGATTAACAACAAGAATACGACAACGAGACAATAAACAACAATAACAATATGCTGCAAAGGAGAAAGAAATATATAAATTAGCATTATTATGATTATAAAAGAGAAAATATATAAATAAATAATAATAATAAAAATCATCATTATTAACATTAATAATGTATAAATACATATAGCCAATCTTAGGATATAAGACAAAACACTATTAAATATTATTTAATAGCCTGAAAGGCTACTGACGTTTGCTCAACAACATATTTCTTATTTTTATTCTGAATGAGTTTAAACTGGATTGTACATGTTGGGAAATACAAAAGTTATACAACTTTACCGCGTTATAAGTAAAACATTTTCTAAACATGGTTGTTCTATGCCTAGGTATATGTAGCAGATTTCTTGATCTTACATTAACGCTGTGAATGGATGAACGCGGGCTCAGCTTATCAAACAGTACTTTCGGTATTTTTGTTTTAATAATTTTAAATAATAAAGAGCAAAAACTGAGTTCCCGTCTCTCAGACATTTTTAGCCAATTAAGTTCTTTAATCTTATGTGATCATATTTTCTCAAGCAAAAAACAAACCGGCAGCAAAAGTTCTGTACCTTCGGTATCCTGGCTTGATTTTGTTTATCAAGGTAAGGTCCGTAAACAGTATCGGCGTAACTAAACTTGGCGAGAACCAACAAGTCGGACAGCATTTTTTTAGAGAAGGCGTGAAATCATGTCTGTATGAAAACAACAACTTTAACGTTCCAAAGCATTTCTTTAATAAATAATTAACATGTAGGTTAAATTTCAAATCGAGATCAAGCACCACACCCAAATTTTTCACATTGGAAACCAGACATCACATCTTAATACACCCATCTGGTATTAGAGCACGCAAGTTTTTATTACCAAAAAGCATAACATGACACTTCTTCTCTGGATTAAGTTTTAAATTATGTTTTGCTGATAGGCTTGGAAGGGATTGAAGATCCATATTTAGATTTTTAATAGTTTCACCAGTATTTGTTTTATTAAAGGATAAATAAACCTGCGTGTCATCTGCAAAGGCATTGACTTTACAAAATTTTGTAGATGCAAGAATATCTGCCGTGTACAATATGAAAAGAAGCGGCCCCAAAATTGATCCCTGAGGAACTCCAGAATTCACATTTTTTAAGGATGACCATTTACGTATACACGTTGAGTCCAATTGGATAGATAAAATTGAATAACCTGCATAGCACCAACAGAAAAGCCATAAAACTTCAATTTGGCAAACTAATAGTATCAAAAGCCTTCGAGAAATCTAAAGTTACAAGATACGTCAATAGTTTATCATCAATTCCTCGAACAATGTCATCCGTCAGTTGGTTAAGAGCCGTGGAAGTACTAAATCGGAGTTAAAGCAGCAAAATCTTCAAGTCATTCATTACTCAGTTTCTGTCTCGAAATTTGGAACCAACAACTATAGCAGCTCTTGTCAACTGGAATTACTTCGAACCCTGATCTTTTCTGAGCATTTCGTTTTTTTAACCACAAAATTACCTCTATTTTTGTTGAAGATACACTGCCTCAAAGCAAACCCTGAAAAAAAAACAAGAAATAAACATAAAAAGGTAAGTTTAATCAGAAAACTAACGAAAACATAAAAATTTAAACAAATAAGGAACAAATTTGAAGGCGATAATATCTAGTGTGGCCTCCTCGCACCAAAATCACTTTATTTAGTCGATTTGGCATCGAATCAATAAGGTTTGCAACAAATTCTTGTGGCATGGCATCAAATTCTTCCTGAAGTGCAATTCGCAGGTCATCTAGGCTCTCGCGTAAAGCAGGTCGACGACGAATGCATCTTTAAAGTTGGTCCCAGAGATGCTCAATTGGATTGAGATCAGGACTGCAACCTGGCCAAACCATTCGTTCAATACCCACTTCCTCCAAATAATCGTTAACTACTCCTGTCCACACCATCAAAGAGACCCCATTAAAACTTACGCGTTCTGAAATTGTACAGTCCAGAAATCTTTCATTTCGACGTCTCCAAACTCGCTCCCGACCATCAGGCGATTGCAGGTAAACCCGCGACTCATCCGTATAAAGGACTTTAATCCATTGCTCAATTCCCCAATTCATATGTAGACGCGCAAATTGAGGACGTGCTCGACGATGTCTTGGAAGAAGCTGGGGTCCTGTGGCAGGGCTTCTTGAAGACAGGTCGTTTTTTTAAGTCTTCGTCGGAATGTGCTCTCACTACACTACAATTCTACGTACGTTTTGTAGCAGATGTTGATTCTGAACAGCGATTTCGTAAAGCATTCAGGATAATAAAGCGGTCATCAATAGAGGCCAGACTTGTTCATGTTGGTCATAAGAACAACCTTGAACCTCTTTTGCTGCACTCCCTGATTTCGTATGCCGACCTTAAGCTGTGAATAAAGAATTTTCTTTGGAAATCATCGTCTCAATACTAGTTGTTTCAGCTTCCTCCAGAACGCTGATGTTTGTTTTATTCGAGGAATTCCTCACCAATTACAGTATTCGGGAAACGAAGAAAGAGCATCCAAGAAATTGTTTAGCGGTCTGGCAAATGTATTTGGGTTCAAAAATGGTTTCGATTTTTATTTTATCTGCATTCAGCAAAATTACTTTCCTCTTCCCAAGTTTGACTTTATCATATCTCATTTTTTATCTACAATTTATAAACCGTCTTGTTTCATTATTCAGTCGGGCAAAACCAGCAAAATACATAAATTAGATATGGCCGCGAGGGGTTAAACACACAACCTTTACCAATTTCTAAAGTATAAAGTGCGAGAGAGGGGTTGATAATTGTGATTTATCGGTGATGGTGTCGCACATAAGGGTTGTGTGTGTGTGGTGGTTCAGGGTTTTCCAAGCAGTTGCGGTATATGTTATTCAGTTGATATTAATAATTTTGTGATGGAAACTCGAGCATAAGTTATTTATCAGTTGGAGAGAATGAGAGATATTAGTTATAGTGTCAAAGGTTGTGGCTCAATAAGGCAGTGGTGTAATTAGGTTGTTTCTTATTTGGGGCCTTAGATTAAGACTCGTAAATAATGATTCTTTAAGTAACTCCTTGATTAAATCATGTAAATGAAAAGTTTTATATTGCAAAATGCAGGGGTTGTTCCCTAATTTATTAGAAAAAGATAGGAAAGCTTTTCTGGGTAGGATCCCGCGTAAATAAATAATCATTTATTGCCTAACAGACCTGAGCCCAATTACAAGACAAAAATTAATATCAAATAAATCTAACAAACTACAAATATACCAGAATGCTTAGTTATTCATAATACAAAATAACCAGATGAACGGGGTACCCTTGGGTCATATAACAACACCACAGTTCTTAACAATAACTATATAAAACATAATAACCACCAAGTAGAACCCAAACAACAATATTGATGTTTAATAAAAATTTCCCATGCATCTCCGCAGATCAGCCAGGAATCTGCCAATTTTGCCATCGAAAAAATTTAGTTCCTTATGTAAATTAAATGTATTCGTCAACTTACAAGCTCTACTCAATGGCGCACGTCCCTCATAGTTTGTTCGAAGATACGACACTTCGAATATATAATTGTTGCGGGCATAGTATTGCGAAAAATACAACATCTTTAAGCAACTAATGTTGTGAAAATTTGTTGTTGTTCTGATAACAAACCCCGGAGACCGAAATGCACCTTTAATAAGGGCATCGATATGCTGATTGAAAGTTAACTTACTATCAATCAGCACGCCAAGGTCCCTAATGGTAGAAGATAATTCTAGCACAGAGCTGTTAAGAATGTAATTAAAACGAATAGGAAACTACATTTTGACAAATTTAGTGGTAATTTGTTGGTTATGCAACCATTGCTAAGTCAGCCTGCAGTTGCAGACAATCTGCATTACCTTTGATTAACCTATAAAATCGTCTGCAAATAGCAGAAACTTACTCGTTATATTCAATCCGATGTCGTTAATGTAAATGAAGAAAATTAAAGGAGCCGCATTGCTACCCCGAGGCACCCCACTAGTCGCAGAAAACCCTCTCGACCTGAATCCATTATACTCAACGAATAGTATGCGGTCAGATAGGTAAGAGTACAAAAATTGTAATAGATCTGAATGAAAACCATTATTGCCCATCTTTTGTAATATAGTGGCGTGATCCAACCCTTCGAGAAATCAGTATATATTGTGTCAACTTGTAATCCCTTCCCCACCGTAGAGTATATGGTTTCGAAGAATTCAGCTAGATTTGTTACAGTTGACCGTTTCTGAAAAAAACCGTGCTGCTCAGTAACTATGCAATTTTTTAGTTGACCAAATAATTTTTCATGAATTATTCTCTCAAAGACTTTTGAAAAATTAGACAATATGGAGATGGGTCTATAGTCAGCAATTTTGTCGTAAACCGATAACATTTCTTCCAGAATAGTTTGAAGATACTTTCGTCGCTACTTTTTAAAGATCCGAATATGATAAAACTTGATATTTATACTAATGATGACACTAACTTCCCTAATATTCACTCGTTGGTATAGCTACAGCTGGACAGTTATAGCATACCAGCAAAAATCAGACCTGATAGCGCCATTTACGTATCAAGCTGGGGGCGTTTCTCCCCATGGATGGTCAAAAAATACGGGAAATCAGGTTGAAACATCTGCAAAACATTCAATTGCATAAAATTATCCGAATCAACCCTTTATCATCTGCCCTCAGAACGCCACCGGGCAATTTAAAATTGATTAAATGATAGACTATATTATCTAATATGTATAATGCGGTCCCAAAATGTGTCCGGCCCTTCGGTGCACCCATAAATTGCGGTTTGTGTAGCGTAACACATAGAACCAAAGGCAGGTATGCCTTTCGAAAAGGGACGAGACACGCTCCTGTGAACTTTATGGGGTCGTTAAATCAAATGACGTAAATATATTTATCGTTGACCCCACTGGAATGTTAGAGACGCTCTAGTTACTACAGGGTATTTGGCACACATGAATAAAATAACATACTGTTGCTGTTTCAAATATACCTACTTCAAATGTGGAATCATTTAAAGAAAATTTTGAAATAATGGTCCATTCTTAAGTGGAGGTGTATATTTTCAATGACGAAATAAAAGTTGAAATTCCACAAAAATAAATTTAATAGAAACTACCAATAATTATCCAAACATGTTTCATCAGTGGTAAAAAAGAGAAACTTTTAAAATTAATGTTCCAGAAAATTTCCATTGAGGTCACTTTTATGGATATTTTTTTTTTGTTTAAATTAATAAAACTCCCGCACGCTGGTTATCTAGTACCATGCGGAGATATGGAACTCTACCACTAATTGCCTCGCAGGCTACGCCCAGTACCACTCTGCCATGCATACGCTTAAGATTACTCGACCCCCTCGATGTTGTGGGAGGTAAAGCCTTAGAACGAATGCCTTAGGATGATGACTTCGGTGCAATGTCATCATCTTTCGCGTCTTTACATCAAGTTCGCGCTATGGTGTATTTTAACACCCCAAAGGTGTAAAGGAGGACGGGAACTGCGAGCATATTTGTTGCAGCGACTTTATTCTTTCCCGACAACTCTGATGACCAGATTTGTCGGAGCCGCCGCACGTACTCACTGCGAAGGGCTTGTTTCACCCGGCGGAATCTTGTATGTGGGTTTGAGCCGCGCCCAGGTACGTGTACGTCCCCCCGGCGTTCAACAAAATGTTTTAAGCCGCTTCCATCCACCAACTGCACGACCTCTCCGTTTCCTTCCTTAAGATGGATTTGTCGATCCCAAACTCCATGCCAACGTCATGAGTATACTGCTGCACTACCCTTATTGTGGTTTTTAGATCTTTGTCCCCGGAAGCATACCGTTTCAGGTTATCCATATAAAATTGATGAGTGACCTTATGCCTCCGGGCTGAGGGTGTGTCGCAAAAGTATCCGCGTGTGTTTCGTAGGGTTATTTTTATTGAGGATCGAAGTTGTATCTTATTCGGGCCATTAATCGTTGAACCATCGTCGAGCAACCACCTCAATCGGGGAAATAAGTAAATACATGGCGAAATTCGAACAACGCGACATTACAAAGTTCCTGAAACAGACGGGAGCCTATTGATTAATCATAAAGCTGAAGAATGCTACGCTTCAATCTTTGACTAGTAAAAAAAACAATCAGAGAAGCTAAAAAAGAAAAGGTGTCTTAAAGGTGAGCATATTGAAAAAAAACTTTCTTAAATCCCTAATTGTAAAATATTTCGTTTCATAGTGCATTCATCCTATACGGTATAAATATACTAAAATTCGCCCACAAACGACCGAACGAAACCATATAATTTTAATGAATCCATCTTAACCTGACCACAAAGTCTCTTATGAGACCCTCCACTTTGACCAAACTGCCCAAACCAGATTTTCCTGAGGGAGAGAATCCTATAGAGAGACAACGCAATGATGCAAAAACAAATGCCCACAATTCTCATTCAATTTTGCGGTTTGGAATCCACACACTTAGGCTGGCTACTTGGGGATTTTACCATTTCCACATATAACAGGGTTAAACTTGATTATTAATTTTATTTATCATACGGGGAAGAGCGAAAAATATTCTGATTCCATTGCATTTTTGAATATGAGTAATTTAAGGTGCCTTATAAAGAATAAAATTAAAAATATTGCGCTTCAGCTAAATTTGTCTAGGCTGAAAGTTAATTAGGAAGTTAAATTTTGTATTATTGCCCACCACCAACCACGTAAGCAACTTTTTTTTTGGGAATTTGTAAGGCGAAATTGAATTAAAACGATACAATGGAAAAAGTTACATAAAAACTTATAAAGGCACCACGGAGACCCATAAAAGAATGTGTAGTAGAATGGAGAGGTCAGAAATAGAGTTGGTGTTAGAGTAACAGTGGTGTCGTTCTTTTAAACATACTAGGGGGTACATGTTATTTCATATAAATTATCAAAGAGTCTTTTCATAGAGCTCTACAGTCTCTCCGGATCAAGACAAAGATGTGTAAGCATCTTATAGTTAATAAAAAAGTTAACAGATAATAATAATGATAATTTTTTTGGTTTTTAGTGGTTCGTTTACGAGAAACCTAATTTCAATAATACTTTGTTACTTGAATGTTATAAACGAACCACTGATAATAGAAGGATATCATTCCAAAACATGCTTGGTAAAATATTAAATAAGGAAAAAAAATGGATTAGTTGCAAATTGCAACCCCTATTCTGTCAAAATTACACTTAAAGTTCTGTCTGGATATAAAACAATTATTGATTTTTTATAATTCAGTTTAAAATCGCAGAAATTAATCTACTAAGGGAAGACAAGAGCCAGAGAGTTTTCTTTTAAAATAATTAGAATTCCTCCAAATGTAGAAGTAGCAAATGGATTGTTTAAATAAAAAAATTGTATTTAATTTTATTCACGTTAACAAGTTTTACTTGCCCGCCAATGGCCATCCCAAACTTGACACTGTTCCCATAATTTTTTGCTGTTGTTAGTGTGAAAAAATAAACGACTAGCCCACCACACAAAATGAAAGAAACCAAACGGGAATTTGTGTTGTTTCTCTTTTACTGTCAAAACATAAAACTGTTGTCGATAGATTTTTGGAAGTTGGACCCATATAACGTACAATACGAACTCTGCATGAATTCGTGAGTCGACACACTACCAATTCTTAGCGGGTAGCACATATGTAAAAGGATTGATAAAATATTTCCTTCACAGTAAGCTTGTGAATTAATAAAATATATTAGTCAACCACTTTTTGCTACCTCATGTCGATATTTATAGTTTGTAGTGTCTGAAGAGAATTTGCATTCATTTTTCATTTCAACTCGCAAGGCTTATTTAAGCCCATTGCATGCATCCTTATTACAATTACAGATTGTTAAAATTTTCCTGGATTACTACTTACTAGGTTATCTGCGAAACGCAGAAACTCAAAGCCTTGACTGTCCAGAGACCTTACTCGGCAACTCATGTGTAACGACATACGACATCAGGAAGTCGCATGATAACCTTCCTGGTTTCCGGTTTGCCAATGCTACAAGTTGCAATTTGTCTTCCTGACCATCCAGTGGAAGAACGTTTCGATGATCCTGTCAGCTCCTTCAGCAACTTTGGGCGTGACGTTCAATGAAAGGAAATTTGATAATATTCAGAGTGTAACATTTGAGAAAAATTACTCATGACTATTTACACTAGTAGTTCACATTACCAAAGATTAATCTACACAATAGATAGTCAGCCCAATGCATTAAAATCAGAACATCTCTAAGTATGCCTGCCACTACGTGGCGTATACTAGCGTGTACAGCATAGAGCAGTATTGTCACAGCGAGAAACCGTTTTGTAGCTTATTAATATCAGAAACAAAACGCAACGTATAACAATTAGTTACATCATTTGCAACAGATATGCACCGGCAATGCTGTATTGTCAGAGAGAGAAATTGATGAAATTCTGTATTAATCTGGAGGGGATACGTAGGGAGGGTAGAAAAAAAGCAAGCGAATGTGGTGTGTGTCGTGCTGTTGCCGATTCGTCGGTAAAAGAAACACACAGGGTGCTTTATTACAAGTACAGTATTGAAATAAAAGTCTAATCTGTATGAATTAAATTTAATATAATAATAGACCAGTCCCATGATCAGTGGCAAACAATCATTAAATGAAAAGCTTTTAGATAGAAACATACTTTTGACTCCATTCATTTATTTATTTATGTATTTATTTATTTATTTACTTATTTATTGATTTATTAATTTATTTATTTACTTATTTATTGATTTATTTATTTATGTATTTATTTATTTATTTATTGATTTATTAATTTATTTATTTACTTATTTATTGATTTATTTATTTATGTATTTATTTATATATTTATTTATTTATGTATTTATTTATTTATTTATTATTTATGTATTTATTTATTTATTTATTTATTTATTTATTTATTTATTTATTTATTTATTTATTTATGTATTTATTTATTTATTTATTTATTTATTTAATTATTTATTTAATTATTTATTTATTTATTTATTTATTTATTTATTTATTTATTTATTTATTTATTTATTTATTTATTTATTTATTTATTTATTTATTTATTTATTTATTTATTTATTTATTTATTTATTTATGTATTTATTTTAACCAAATTTGGTACAAAAATACTATTGGACATGGGACATGGCAAGGAGCTGATTAGATTTTGGGAAACATTGAGCGTAGGCAAAGGGTTTGAAAGAGGGTTCAAAAATTAAAAAAAAACAATAGTTCTTAAACTTATCCGAAATATTGAATAATTTTTTATCGTTGTGATAGAATATAACCTAAAAAATGTTACATAAAAGAATTAGTTCACACAGGCGTTCGAAAATAGTCTTAAAAAAAGGATCAAAAACGAAAAAAAAATGTTTCCCAAATATACCAGAAAAATTGGCTAATTATATATAGCTTTCATATAAGATAACCTAAAAAATGCAGAATAAAATTTTTATTTACATAGGCATTCGTAAATAGTAAAAAAAGGGGTAAAATAAAAAAAATTAAAATGTAAAAAATTTTATATTTAACCAGTTGAATTGGTGTTAAAAATACACGACAAAAATTAATGTTCCATAGGCGTCCGTGAAAATTCTATAAAAGGGTCAGAAAAAATTTGTATCCGTGATAACTCAAAAACCACTTAACGGATAACCTGCAACATGCAGCATAACAATTTTGTATACATAGGCGTTCGTAAATACTAGATAATTGTGTTATTTTACTAGTATAGATATTTTTGAGTAAATTAATTCGGTTATAATCGATGAGTAGAATCTTTGGAGTAAAATACATTTCACAAAAACCCTGAACCATATTTCTCAATAGATTTAAATTTTCATTAAACACAGATTAAAAATTCTAATTTTTTACATCCTGCATTTCGAAACCGTATTTTTTTAAATAATTATTGTCATGCTGGAAATTTCAAACCTTGTTTACTTCAGCAACTTGTAAAAAGCACAGCCTTTTTAATATTAATATTTCTTAAAATCGATATTACGCGATAACGATGACTTTCTATCAATATCACAGAAGGATACATTTATTACGTATATAATTTGTTAGATTTTACATCTCCGAATTGAAACACACGCAAAAAATGTGCATAAAAAAGTTAGGGTAGCATTTCACGCCTGTATGCTCCTTTAATTTACCCGCCACGACAAGTTGAATCTGCTGTTTGAGTTTGATCCTTAAAACTGAATCAGGTAATAACCGGAAGTCCTATCTATAACGCCAAATTTCCTTAATTTAAGTATAACTTTTTGATGCATCCTTATATCCGAAATTGATATTTAAAATTAAATGACTAAAATAATATTATTTTAGTCATTTAAAATTATTGTCTAAAACATTTAATGAACCAGCCCTGTATATTTATACTATTATAGTAATTTTTTTTATTTTCGTACATACACATTAATCTTTGCGTAGATAGGTATACCATATAATTTTATATTACCCGACAAAAAACACTGCTGCACAGTAGTACATATATGATACCTATAATATAAAAACAAACTCCCACCTCGTAGGGGAAAGTATACTCGTCCTTGTCTAACATTGCCCATATGATTATTTTATTTCAACACAATACATATAACGCCATCTACAATTTCCATGGTTGCATGTTTTTCTAATAGATGTAGCTCGTGTCGAGACAGTTTCAATTTTTGTTTTATTTCCCATATACGCTGACTATCTATTGTGTACATTAATCTTTGACATTACAGTACTTTGCGACCACCCTATAACCATATGGGGAGTTAATATTGAATTTTCTTGAACTAAAATCAAAATTTGAAGAGTTTTTCTATTCAGTTGACGAAATGACGATTATTTTTCGAGAACCTGTTTTGAACTAAATATTTATTCTAAAAGAGGAATCAAAAAATATAACTATTCAGGATGGTTTATTTACAATGGGAATCATGATTGACCCAAACTTGCCTTATACAAATGTTGATGGTGTGGTGGTACTTCTTCAAGCAATGAATTTTCAGGTCGGTGGTATAATCGGCGCAGCACAGTTTTAGTAAATTTCTGGCCCATAAAACGCGCCATAGCAACGGAAAAAATGCTAAAAACCAAGTCATGGAAATATCTCAGGCGTATCCTGTTAACGGTTGTTCCTTTGAAGCAACCAAGTTGATATTATATAGTTTCGGTAAAACCGGAAGATCCACAAATTATATTGACCGCCGTATCATTCAAATTTTGGAAATACTTGTAATGAATCATCGACCAAAAATCACCCTATACCTTGGGGAAAGGTGCAGCAACATTACAAAAAAAAAAAACTCAAAGCAAAGATGAGCGTTTTTTTATCACACCTCGTATATTCATTTATGGAAAATGACAATTTAAATTAACTTTAATTAGTTAAAATCCTGCATAGTGGTGTGTTTGATCGATTCAATAAGTATAGGAAAGTATGAAAATGTAAAAATATACACACGAAGTACGAACGTCCCTTTAGATATGATATGAAAGTAAAGCCCCAACATCGGTATATGTGGGGGCTTTAGTTTCTGTTGCATGTTCACTCCCAAATGGCGTGCGGAGGTCGCATTACTCTATATCTAGCCAAGTTACTGTTGATTTATCGGAGAGAAATTGTCGCGAACGCGCTATGCTAGATACTGCCTGAGATATATTATTACCTACTACACTTTACCTAGTTTAATGCTATACAAAGCCGAACTAGTTAACAGCCACAATCATTTATTTTAAAATTTTGTAATTGTTGGTTTATTATACCTAGAATATGCGGAGATCTTTTATTGCAACAATAAAAATTATTTTAATATTTGGTTTTTACTGGTAAATTTCGTTAAAAAATTAATTTCTGGCTCATTTTGTTAATTGTAAAAGTCCCGAAATTAGGGGGCCAAACTTTAACAGGAAGTTCTGTGTTGAATTTATAAACATATGCCGACTATGCCAAGACAACAACAACAAGACTTGCAGGTTGAAAAAGATTGTGCACGCGATAACACAGTAATCAGTGCTTTGAATGAAGAGTAGAATTTTTGTAGAATACATAAGACTTAGATTTCTCTGTGATCTAAACCAGAAACTCCTCCTATTCTTCTGTTCCAATTTGACCAGCCAAGATAAGGAAATATCTATTCAAATAGCATCTCCGAGATTTTTGCAAACGTCAGGAAAAGTAACATCGATCCTTGAAAAACCGAGTTTCTCGTAGAAATCTCAAAGTTCAAAAACACAAAACGGCAAGTACACAACACTTTCTGGAATGAAATTGGTGAGAAATATCCGGAAAAACACTCTTCTCTAGTGACTGTTTCAATGGTTTTGGAAATTCGAATAATTAAATAGTTTTTACGCTGACACTAATATGAAACTGGAAATATACGATTCAAACAATAAAAAATACTGCCCCCAGCTTTGCGTTTGCCTTAATGGATTTTTGGCTACATTAATTAAAAAAAAAATCAGTGTAAAATCAATAATGTTTCGTTCTAATAAATAAAATAGAGAATGTAATTTAAATAAATAAGTCCTATTCCAATTAATAATAATAATTCGTAGGATGTACTCACGACACTCTGTTGTCCTTGTGGTTTTGATCATAGCGTCATTGGGGGGCATGCGACATACGCTGACCTCAAATCTTCAGAAGATACCTTCTTGCCATAATGTGGCAGAAAACTTAGCAAGCAGGATGCACAAGGAAGCTATATTTGGGTCGTTGCGTCTGCTTAGGGCACATGAGTCTGGGGTTCTCACTCACTAACTCAACGATCGGCCATGCTACGCTGACACCTGCCCGGGTCGGAGATGTGGTATATTTCGCAATCTGTTCACCGTGCAAAGTTTCAGGTCATTTGTGCCCTTTCAAACAGTTTTGGTCTCGTTTACGGTGAATGTCTTCTGGTAAACCCTGTATCTTTCCTCATATAACTTGAACCATTTATGGTTTATAGCCACATAAATACTTTATACGTGCATTTAACCTTCATAAAGCCACCTATTCAACTTGACGAAGACCTGAAGAACTAAAAACATAATATTGAATAGACCACAACTAAAAACCATCTGCATAATATAAAATATTCAACCAAGTAGATGATATTCACGTGCATACGCTATTGCAGCTTCATCGTCGTTGGTATAATACCTACCTACCTAAGTTGATGTATGATTTTCAGTGGAAAAGATTGGAGATAACACTCAGTGTCCCATATAACTTTTTATGTGTAGATTTTGTCAAAGCGCCTGCGCATTGTGTGATCAGATGCTGCGATTAGATAACACTTTTGTATGTATATGTACTTTTTCTCTGATTGGGGTCTGATGAGCTTCTTTTGTGGAGAGGCCTCGTGGATTATACACTGTGGTCAACCTATAAAAAGAATATTCTTATCACGTTAAGATCTCTAAAGTATAAAATACGAGGGCCGATATAGAACATTAACCAATAATAATTGTTAAAAATACTATACATTGTTTATTTATTAATAATAATAATAAATAATAAACTTTATTGGGCATAAAACTGTACATACAATGTATACATTGGCAAGTCAAACAATTAATACTTAAAAACTACAAAAAATCCAAAAACAAAAACACTGTATTACATACAAATACAAGAACACATAGTAGCCCATAGGCGAGAATATCATATTTATTTTCGTATATATAAAAACAAAAATAAAAGAATAAAAAAAGAAACATACAATCACAATAGAGAACGTAGACCCTCGCACGATCGCATCCCAAATGACCATGGACCACAGAGTGACGTGAGTACATCCTACGAATTATTATTATTAATTGGAATAGGACTTATTTATTTAAATTACATTCTCTATTTTCTTTATTAGAACCAAACATTATTGATTTCACACTGATTTTGATTGATCAAATTTTTTTTTTGAAATTAATGTAGCTAAATTCCATTAAGGCAAACGCAAAGCTAGGGGCAGTATTTTTTGTTGTTTGAATCGTATACTTCCAGTTTCTCAACGTAAAAACTATTTAATTATTCGAATTTCCAAGTTTTGACACATATTCTGTCGTTCATTGAAACAGTCACTAGAGAAGAGTGTTTTTCCTGATATTTCTCACCAATTTCATCCCAGAAAGTGTTGTGTACTTGCGGTTTTGTGTTTTTGAACTTTGACATTTTTACGAGAAACTCGGTTTTTCAAGGATCAATTTTACTTTTCCTGACGTTTGCAAATATCTCGGAGATGCTAAATGAATAGATATTTCCTTATCTTGGCTGGTCAAATTGGAACAGAAGAATATGAGGAGTTTCTGGTTTAGATCAGAGAGAAATCTAAGTCTTATGTATTCTACAAAAATTGTACTCTTCATTGAAAGCACTGATCACTGTGTTATCGCGTGCACAATAGATTATTGATTTTGAATCAGTATAGTGTTTTCATAAATAAATTTCTTGATTTTTCGTTTCGGTGTCTCATACTGTATCGAGCATCATGCAATGAAAAAAAATTCTAAAAATGAACCCTAATAAATAATTATTTGGCAAAAGCTTAACTCAAACAAAATTTATTTGACTCAAATAAACAGTGTTTGTCCGGAATAAATAGAGTTATTTGATTTGTTTTTTAAATATTTATTTGGTCTGAGCTGGCAGGAATAAATATGTATTTAATTTAAATAACAGATTAAAGTTAATTCCTGGTTATTTGACACAAGTCCACGGTTATTTGAATGAAATAAATAATAATAAAATGAGCCGACGCGCATGTCTGTTGGGAATTCAACTCCATAGCGCACGCGTTTTAGTTTAGTATTAGTCCAATATATAGAAGGTGGTTTTTATTACACAACAAATATTTATTTATTCCAATTAGCAGCACCTTTGAGCCAAGTAAGACTCCATGTACTTGGCTCTTCTAAATAACTCTAGTTAGTTCAAGCAAACAAATATAGCCTTACATTTTCGGGCCTTGTTCCCAAGTAATAAATATTTATTTAAATCAAACAAATACTAGTTGGGTATTTCAAATAAACCATATATTTGTCTTAAGTCCATGGATTGTTTGTCGTATACCGAAGAAATATTTGTTTGGATTAACTCCATTTTTTGTGATCCAAACAAATCTTTTTTCAGTGTGGATGAAAAAAATAGTCTTGTTAACAAAATGCTACAGATTTGTACATTACAATTAAACGTTTTTCTTAATCAAAAGGCTGGCAAGCTTTTACTCAATATTTCCAAAGCAAAACTAAAAATGTAGAGAATTTCTTGGAGAATCATATGGAGCCAATGAGACCCTCGTTTATAAATGACAGCTGCAAATACGCCTATGCACTTTTAATAAATAGGTAGGTACCTACTTAAGTAACTATTTCCTTCTAAAAATACTCGTACAACCTTTAAATTTCGTTATCTAAACCTAAATCAGATAGATGACTACTATATTATTGTACCGCAGAGCGGCGGTTAACATGTCTTTCCAAAATCTTACTTACTTTTACAGTTGAATAGATAGATACCCCAACGAATGTATATTATATACCTTTATTCTTTATGTTGAAATTGAGATAATGTCTAAAGATAATATTGCAGCGCATTGAAAGCAAAACTTCTATTGATTTGTCCAAGTAAAACATATTTTACTTTAGCAGACCTCAGCTGTGGACAGGATGGGGCTCTCTTCATACAGAACGATTCATTATTAATTGTAAATATTTTTGTATTCATAATATTCAATAATTTAAATAAAAAAAGTATATTTTTAGACAACATGGTACAAATTTCCACATACAAAGCGAACAATAATTTTCATTGTCATTATTAAAAAACTATCGAACTGACCGATGAATGGTATAGAAAAAATGGTTTGCAATATGCGCCGCAGTATGTCCATCAAACATTGAACATATTTAGCATATTAAAACGAACTATAGTACAAAATAGGTCGACTGAAAAACATCACATACAGTGTTTTTTTCGAGCATATTTTTGTTGATTTTAGTGATGGAAATTGTACTAGTTGTGGCTAGACGACCTGCAACGAGTGTCAGTGTTTTTCACCTAACCTTCATCGATTTCTGCATGGAATTGTACTTTGCTTTATGTCAAATGTGTCCGAGATAGATACAACTGTTAAATTTCTTGAGTGGCTCCCTTAGGATGAGTCTTCCACACTCTGACATTTTCAAATCTTGGGGGACAAGTATTTTCGCAAAATTGATGTTTGAACTTGTCGTTTAGACGAAAGCTTCCCTACCCTGGATGCTGCATGTGTCGGTGAGTGTGCCCACACTACCAACATGTTCTCACGTAAAGTTCAAACCTGATAGACACATGAATTTTGGCCAATACAAGTTTGAACATGCTAGAGCGTTGTCCGTAGTGAATTTCTTCGTGGGGATTTTTAGTGCGTTTTAAAAATGAATGACACCAATTTCGAACAATGTTGTGCTGCTCCCGACTTGGAGATAATGGACAGCGTCAGGCTTATGGAGACACTGTTTTGTTGAGAGACCAGGTTTTTACGTAGTTCAAGGCATTTTCACAAGTCAAAAATCAAATAAATGCTGATTTGTTATTTTCATAGCCAACGACTCATTCACAAAGAGTTTGGGCCTGAAGCTAATGAACAAATTTACCAACATGTTGTCAAGAGACTTAGAAAAAGGCCCATGCATGTGAGACCAACCATCAAAATTATGTGGCTCTTGCATCATGGCTAGTAAAACATTCCTCAGCCTCTTTATTCAGAACTTGAGTCCATGTGACATTTTCCTGTTCCCTAGATTGAAAAGCAGGGACGTCATTTTGGCACATCGCAGAATACTGAAACAGCCGTAACCGACCAACCGAACGCTATTCCAGTATCCGAATTCCAGCACAGTCTCCATCGCAGTGTGGCTTCCCAAAGTAGCCACTTTGAAGAAGACAATGTGATTTTATAATTTTATTGCAATAAAAAAAGTAGACAAAATCAGTCTCATTAGGTATACTTAATTTTCACATCGTATTTTTAGTTCTCCATATTATCACACCAAAATATACAGGGTGATTTTGGTAGACCGTGCATTAGAGGTTTTCTAGTAGGCTACAGTCGGATATAGTTACATTCTAAGTATAGTATTTTTTGCTCGGAAGGTGTACAGGGTGAACGCAGAGTAAATCTCAATTTTCTTATTTTCAATATGTTTTCGCATCATAGTAGAGTTGCATAGGCATATTTTTACAGAAATCCACTTATTAGTAACAAAAACAATATTATTACGTGTATAGGGTCAAATTAAAAATACATAATAGGTATATTTTAATTAAAAGCCAATCTACGTTATAAAATGCGTAATTTAATAAATAGATAGGTAATTTATCTTTTTTACATTACATTATGAGAACGCGAGGGGTGAACCGCTGAACAAAATTTGTACACCAGATATCCTCTTTCTTTAAGACATCCCAGGAAAGCACCAGATATCACCAGACACCCTGGACATCCCCATAGATCTTCGTAAATCCCCGGACATCCCAAGGCACCCATGGAAATTCTTAGATATCTCAATGTAATATTTTAACACGAAACAGAAGTCAATGTTATTGTTATCGGGATTTTATTTAAAACGAAAAACAAATTCACCAGAAAATAACTAAATACATAAAAAATAAACATATGGTATTCTTTATATAAAAAACAAGACCCTCGTTTATCGCTTGACGTCAGTACCTGTATGCCTTTTTGGCATTTCCGTTTGAGACCACCCCTGGTATCTAGCTTAACTTATTGAATGCCCCTCGTATAATAATAATAATATAGAGGAATTAACACCGCTGGAGATAGGCCACTTCAGCAAATGGTTTCTTTTACCGCGTGAAAATAATAATAATAATTACCTAGGATGTACCCACGACACTCTGTGGTCCTTGTGGTGCTGGTTACCGGGTCATTGGGAGGCATGCGCCAGACGCTGGTCTCAAGCTTGCAGAAGATCCCTGCTTACTACAACGTGGCGGATATTCTGGCAAGCGGGATGCAGAAACAGGTCATCCTCGGATCGTTGCGTTTGCTCAGGGCACATGAATCTGGGGTTCTCACTCACTAACCACACGGCGTGTGGAGTGGGTGAGAATTGAACGATCGGCCATGCTCCCCTTACACCTGCCGGGGTCGGAGACGGTAGGGACGACGGGGGGCTATCTGTGTCTGCACACTCCAGAACACTTTATTCTATTTCTTTCTGGAGGGTGCAGACATAGGGAGAATTAACACCGCTGGAGACAGGCCGCTTCACTAAATGGTTTCTTTTACCGCGTGAAAATAATAATAATAATAATAACCTGAAATTCCACAAATTTTTTGTACTTTATTAAAACAAGCTTCCATTTTGGCCAAATTATATAAATATTCCTACAGAGGCTGATGTGCGCATGCGTAATAATGCTACTTTTGGACATTTTACGTGAGAAAATCTTGAGACATCCCTGGACATCCTTAGACATCCTAAAACTTGTACACCAAACTTCCCCAGCGGTTAACCTTTTAGTGATGAAATTATTGTTAACTGATGATGGTTATGGGTCGAAACTAGATTGTATGAAATAGACGAATTTGTGGTGTGAAGACTTGGACTTTTATTAATTTTTCCTCTAATACAAATCAATTTGTTTATATTTTATTGTTGAATGCTTTTCCGAATGCGTTACCGATTGCTTAGCCCCATCAGATTTAATAATTTAAATCTATAGCACGTAATCGGTGTTTTGGGAACGTTGAAACTGTTTGGAAAAATTTGTAGCGACAAAAATTCGAGCAAAATGTTTAGTTCTATTAATTGAAAACTCTACACATGTTGCCAGATATTCACTTCGACGAGGGTTGCCTTTTATATTTCGGGATTAGAGAAAAAACTAAATATAATCATCGAAAATCACTTTATTGTTTTTCAAAATATTCCCCATGAAGATTTATACACTTTTGCATGCGTTTAAACCAATTGTCGAAGCACTTTTGCCACTCTGATTGAGGTATCTCCTAAACATGCATTCTGAATGCAGCAACCGCTTCTTCAGGTGTCGAAAAACGTTGACCTCTCAGTTTGTTTTTGACGTTCGGGAATAAAAAGAAGTCATTCGGTGCCAAGTCAGGACTATACGGCGGATGATTCATCAAATCAATGTTTTGAGTGCTCAAAAATGCAGTTGTTTGAGCCGATGTGTGAGAACTCGCATTGTCGTGGTGAAGAGTGATCCGTCTTCGGCGGTTGGTTTTCCTGATTTCTTGGAAGACAACTGGCAAACAAATAGGTGTGTACCACCCAGAATTGGACCGAGATGAATCTTTTAAGTTACTGTAAACAACACAAATAGCGCTCGTATGTCAAAACGGAGTATGATCAGGAATAGTGGGAACGTTTCTAAGATTAATTATTCGAACAGAATTGGGAAACCCTGTTTCACCAATTGGAAATGATCAAATTTATAATGTTATCGTAACTGCCCACGCTTTCACCATTATTTTCTTCATAGTTATGCCAATTATAATTGGGGGATTTGGGAACTGATTAGTTCCCCTTATATTAGGAGCACCTGATATGGCCTTTCCTCGAAATAATAAAAAAATAATATGAGATTTTGACTTTTACCTCCCTATTTAAGACTTCTCATTATGAGAAGAATAGTAGAAACAGGAGCTGGGACCGGTTGAACTGTTTATCCCCCTCTCTCATCTAATATTGCCCATGGAGGATCATCTGTTGATTTGGCCATTTTCAGGCTTCATCTAGCAGGAATCTCATCAATTCTCGGAGCTGTAAACTTTATTTCAACCATAATCAATATACACCCTGTTGGAATAAACCCTGATCAAATGCCATTATTCACTTGATTACATTTTTTCAACTATTGTGACTGAGTTTTGACAAAAACAGCATTCAGCGTCTACAAAAATGTTGTTTAAGATATGTATATGGCATTTGCAAGTATGAACCAGTCTCATACAAACTTAAATCTGCCAAGTGGTTAAACATGGAAAATCGGAGAAGATTTCACTCGGCTGGCTTATAATATTCCATCATGACATCTAAGAGTCCCCCATATTCATATAATAAAATTACTTTCAGATCTGATGTCCATACCTTAAATCTTAAGTTTAGGGGTCTTTTGTCTCCGCCGCCTCACCGGAGCGCACTGTTTCTTAGATCATTTTCTTTCAACATCTACGCAGTGTATAATAATCTACCTAAAGTTACTTAGATATGCCTGTTTCAGGAACTCCTATAGAGCTTTTCTTCTAGAGCGAATGTGATTGACATAAAAAAGGAACTTCAATTTGTATGTGTATCTCCAACCCAACCCAACCGACTTATTGATTGACTGTTAATTTCAAGAGGTCCTTATTTGTGTTCATCGTCCGAGAGATTATCCACATTTCCCGTGTCACATTGTACCTACATAATATACCAATCAGAAACTGCAAAAAATAAATAAATAATCACTCCAAATAAAACTAAATTGAAATTTAAAAAATCCTTCGTCCTTGTTGTGGCAAAATCGTGGAAAGGCAACGAGTTGAAAATGGATTAGATGAGAAAATACTCGAGTCGTACCAGTTTTTCGTTGGCGGACAGAGATTTGTATTATGAATAGTTGTGTGTTTCCTATGAAATGTATGTGGGAAGTTTGCACATGAAGGAAGTACAGTAGTTGAACGCCGTTCTACTAATACGTCCTTTTCCAGGACCAGTGGAAGCGTAAAATGAAAACCACAAAGGCGAAACGGGATTGTTCTCATCCATGCGAGGGATCGTCTAGGAATCGATTTGACTACAGTTGGCCGGTTTTCTGTGTCGTTATTATACGAAACTGTGTTGTTGATGTATTACAGATACCTACGTTGACAATATCGGTCGACGATGGTAGTGGTGAGATATGATGAGGTTTTATCTCCTGCTTTTCTGGCCTTAACTGTTTTACCTTTATTTTAGAATTATAATATTGATTTGAATTATACGAGGATCGTATAGACGTGATATTTTATATGACTCATTATAAGTATAGCCAGTTTTATCTTATTGGGGATTTTATCTCTGAACTATAGGTAGTTGATTTCTCAACTCAATCGACGCCTGCTTAGTTATCACGGGAGCTTTTAGAACTCCACCGGCAGCAGCAATGGAGGTATCGCTGAATCTCCCACTCATCACATCATGGTAAGGATGGAGGCAGTCAATAGACTGCGAGGGTGTTGAGAGTGTTGCTGGCTTATCGTATCAGGCCGACTGTAGGAATTCTTTTCATGTGCTTGGAGTTTTGACTCAGCCCTGTATATACAGCGACGGTCTACTGTGGCAAAACTATTCAGATTTTCAAAATTCTTTCAACGTCTGATTTTGTAGACCTATTAGGACTACATTCTAAAATAGGTGCCATTTATATAGGGTGTTACATTATCCCGTAGCATATCAAATAGGGAACTTGACCGAGAGAGAGGCAGGGAGCACGCCTACTATCAGGTATATTGGTGCGCCCGCTCCGGCTTTAGTGTGTGGTCTGGAGTGCTCGCGATCTCTCACTCGGCCAGGGGAATAGTTCGGTTAGGTACAGGGAAGAGGGTCGTGATGAAGCCCACTAGATGGTACATTGATGGCTAGTTTGGGTTGCTTGTAGATTGTAGATTGTTTTTCGGAGTCGTTTAGGCGGTTTGGCCTCCCCTCTCTTCGACCTGCAGAAGATCTTTTGTGAATGACTCTAATCTATGAATTGCCCAGCTGTTCCTTGCCTCGTTGGGTGTTAGGGTCACCCCTCCAAGGTGTTTTAGCCTTTTGCAGAAAAGTGCCATGCATTCGCAGAGCACGTGTCTCTGTTGCGTCTTCGCAAAACCGACAAGTGTCGTCCTCGGTTGGGCCCATCTTTTTGAGATGGTACTTCACTGGGTGGTGTCCCGTAAAAAGGCCTGTAATTCGCCGCCTTAGGTCGCTTCTCTCCAGTTGGATAAGCCTCCCTGCGTTGGCCTCTGAAGGTTTGATAAACCTTTTTGATTGTCTTAGGCACCTGTCTCAGGCTTGGCAAGAGGGTGTTTGGATAGGGGTAGTGAGTGCGTCCGCTGGGTGGTACGTAGCTGCGACCGCTCCGGCTGCCTGGTGTGGGGTGCTCACTATTTTTCTCCGGAAAGGGGGAGTAGAGACTTAGGTTATTTCGAGATGAATTAGGGCTAGGATAGTGACAGGGAAATAGAAACAAGTAGCCAAGGTAATTTTAATTAATCCATTTTCTTTGTTCAAAGAAAACGAAAGCTATTTGTATTATCTCCCGACCTATCGCGTTAAATCATGCAAGGACATCCGCTTCATTTTCTATCCGCAAATAACCGACCAGGCTTGCTTCATAACCCTTTGCAGCAAGGGTTGTTCTCCCCGCTTTTTAATAACACACATAGAAACTAGACTTTTGCCACTGACCGAATGCGCTTTTTGTTTCCGTTTGATTTGTATTTATTGTTAATAAATAGCGTTTAAGTTTACTTACCATCCTTGGGTACATTTTTCTTTACAATAAAACCCTATTGAACTGTATTGATAGCTTTATTTATTTATTAGTGTTACTGAATAAATATGTTGTATATTAATTGCTGTGTCTTATTTCATTGGTAGTAAACACAAGAACAGAACAATTATTAGTAAATTAGCAGCCGACAATTTCAGATAAATTGTGCAAGGTACGATTAAAGCCCGTGCTTAAGGGACTCTCTCATTAAACTGCAAACAGACCTCTGGATTTTCATTTTCTCCACTGTAGCTGCCTAGGGAAGAAAATGGAGCACACCACTCTAAAAAGCTGGCGCCCGAGGAACCGTTGTAAAGGAGGATTCACTTGACAGCTCGACCCCGACGAGCAAAGGGCGTTACAAGCTCCATTCAATTGTTACCATAATTTTTGCCCACGTTGTGGACATTATCCAAAATTAACCAAAAATCATGTTTTAAAAATTGTAAGAATTTACCTCCATTTAAATGACCCTCAAACAAATATGGCCCAATGATGGTATCTCTAACTATAGCACCAAAAACGTTAACTCTCCACACTCAGTACCAAACTGATGTTTATTCTCGGTATCGTAGTAATGGAAATTTGGAAGCACTTTGGTATCAGGGATATACTCTGGATGCTAATAGACAATTTGAAAAACATTTACCAATTGTTAATATCATGTCAACATTTTCTCCCGCGGAATACAATCTTTTAAATATTAAAAACAAAAAAATTGTTTTAAAAATATGCTGTCCTAAACTGTTTTGCAAAATGTGATCACCCTATATAATCGGTAGCTTTTCGAACGAATGTGTAATGGATTATTTTACTATAAGATGTTCTAAATTTTATGCAAAGCGCATTGACGTAACAATAAAAAATGGCTTATAATGGGACATGTTTTTTAGTTTTTAAAATTAATATCTATTGGGTCTGCCAGATAACTTTTTTTTTTTGAAAATGCTATAAAAGAAAAACTGCTGAATATTTTCTCAAATTTCTTTTTTTATTTGAAAGTACAATTCTTCCGGTTAATAATGACAAATAATTTCATTCAAATGGCTGCCTTGGCTGGCCATGCAGTAGCCTACACGATCGGTCCAATTTTTAAGCACATTATCGATTGTGTGCAGCTGTATTTCACCAATGGCTTCACGAATATTGTCCTTTAAAGCGTCAATTGTCTCTGGCTTGTCGGCGTAACACTTATCTTTGACGGCACCCCACAAATAATAGTTCAACGGTGTCAAATCGCAGCTCCGAGGTGGCCAAACAACATCAGCTCTGCGGCTGATAATGCGATCTTCAAAAACAGGGCGCAAAACATCGAGTGTAGCTTCGGCTGTGTGGCACGTAGCGCCGTCCTGTTGAAGCCCAATGTTGCCAATATCCTCCTCTTCAATTTTTGTGAACAAAAATTTGTTCAACATGGCCCGATAACGATCGCCATTGACTGTAACGGCCACTTCTTGCTCATTTTCGAAGAAAATGGCCCAATTATGCCTCCGGACCAAAATCCGCACCAAACAGTGACTCGTTTTGGGTGCATCGGCTTTTCAATTTATGCGTGCGGGTTTTATGTGCCCCAAATGCGACAATTTTGCTTGTTTACATACCCGCCAAGATCAAAATGAGCTTCATCTGAAAGATGATTTTTTGGCAAAATCGGCATGTTCTGTAAGTCGATCGCAGGCCCACTGAGCAAAGCGAAAACGCATTGGATGGTCAGTTGGCTTCAACTCCTGAACCAATTGGACTTTGTATGGCGTCATACCAAGGTCTTTATGCAAAATTCGTCTCAATGATGTCTCCGAAATGTTCAATTGTTGAGACCGACGGTGAATTGACGTTGATGGCGCTTCACGCACACTTTCTGCCACAGCAGCAATATTCTCGGATGTACGCTTTGGTTTATCGATGAGGATGCCAGTTTCTTTCACTTTTTTCACGAGATAACGAACATACGGAGCTGACGGTGCTTCTTTTCTTCCAAAATCCGTACGCAATTTTCGCAAACATTCTGGAACATTACCATGATTTTCAAAGTAATGTCGCAATATTTCCCAGCGTTGTTCAAGCGTATACACTACCATATTCGTTCAGCGGAAGGATAAAACTAATTATTTGTCAAATCAGACATGAGCTAAGTGTTACCCTTCACGAAATAAGCACTAGTTGAAAAAAAAACGTTAGATGGCGGACCCGATAGTTAACTATGCATTTTAGAGTAAACACAGCTTATATCAAAATCATTTAATAAGATATCTGAATCGAAAGCAAAAAGAACATCTATGGTGTTCCAATAAATAAATTCATGTTGAATTGGCGAAACAACAAAAAATAACGATTGCATACAAGTGCCAAACTAAGCAAGCTGCTTATGACATTGACTCCCTATATGCATGAATAACCACATCAAGATTGACATACCTACTCTAAGTTAAATAAGTAATCAGGAAAAACAAAAAAAAAGGCGAATTGATTAATGACCCTACAATATTATATTCATCTGTACCAATTCAAGTTAAAAAATAATAATAATAATAATACTAAACAACAAACAGAACACTTTTGCTTTCTGTTGGCCAAGTCGAGAGAAAACCCATTTATTTAACAAGTTAATTAATTTTGTAGAGTACCTACTCTCATTTTTTTGTTTTCAGTTATTTTTTTCTTACTGTGGTTTCATTAGCAAGAAAAAAAATGATTAATTGATTGCTGGACCACACGAAGCGAAATTGAAAATAAAAAGAGAATACATTTATTTATTCAGCTTGAAAATTTATTCTTTATTTCAGTAACAATGTATTAAGTTTTAATTATAAGCAATATAAGGGGTTGTTTCGTACACAACTTATTGAATAATTAATTAAATTTTCTGGGGTAGGACATAACTAGGAACAAGAAATCAGCTGCCTGGAATATTTTTTCCTAGATGGAAGCCTTTTGCAGTCTCGCTTTCCGGAGCTTTGGATAAGAACACTTCTCAAAATAAGAATCGTTAGTTGGGTTCGGGAAGACCGCAGTGTTCTGTACTTGGATCTCTATTATTTTCTCATAGATATAGTCTATAGTTATTTTGATTTGGAAGAGCCGTATTTCTTGTTGAAATAGACATTGGCTCAGGTTTGTTCATAGGAGTTTTACCAGTTGATTGAGAGACATTACGGGGTTGTCCGAAAACTTGTTGGTTTGTGAAAAATTTTTGGGGTGAAAGATTTTGCCTTGGTTGAATATTTATTGTTTGAGATGGAAAAGGTTTTTGGAAATTTTGTGAAACATTTTGATTAAAAACAGGAGGATTCTGTTGCCGAAATTGTGTTGGCATTGGGGTTTGGAAATAAGTTGGCGGTTGGCGAATATGTACCGGATTAGGTGCAACCTGCGTCATTGGAATTTGTTTCACTGATTGAAAATGTTGTCTCTGGTAGTTTAAGAAATTTTCTTCTTCTAAAACATATGAAATCGCAAGTTCTAGGGTATCGGGTTTTCTTAATCTAACCATATCTTGTATTCTACCTGATAGTCCTCGAATGAGAATGTTTTTAATGCAAGTTCATCATAATTTTTAATTTGGAACATAACTTCATTTGGTTGTAAATTTAGTGATTTTATTTTAGAAGAAATTGAGCTTCGAGAATTTTGAATTCGTTGTCGAAAAGAAAAGAAAGATTCGTTTTTATATGGATGTAAAACTATTAGTTCCTGCACTAAGCAGTCTAAATTACGCTGGTCTCCAAAAGTCAAACGTAAAAGTTATTTTAAATTTGCCCAATCTCGAATTTCGGGACGACTTCCTGATAATTTGCCTATGACGGCCCTGATTAAGAAAGTATTAAAAGGATCAGATGGTCTTTCTGTAATTGTGTAAGTATTTATAAAATATTCGCAATGTTCGAGGAATATTTCTAGGGTGTTTGCATCACCATCAAAATTTGGGATAGCATCTAAATATAGCCTAACCAATGAACAATTAACTTTGTCAGCCATATTTTCCGACTTTATTCTAATGTTATCAGTACTTAATTGTAAACTATCTAACTTATTATTAAATCGTCCAGCTCTATTTTTGTAGCTGCCTTATACAATTAATAATCAAAATTTTACTAAACTAATGGGATAAAAGAAAATAAGCTCGATATTAGAAACTTATTTAACTTTTCTAAAACTAAATGAGATTTCTATTTTTTGTGAATTTTTTTTAATAATCTAACCTAACCTACGTTTTTTTTTTGATCGTGTTCAGCGATCGCACTAAAAATTCATATGCCCTGAACCTTTAGGGGGAAAATCATATAATTTTTGGCCCAAAATGAAAACTAGGAAAAGAATAAAAAGGATTGGCTACCTTGAATTCCCTGTCGACGTCCTGGTCTTCTCGCAAAGAGATACAGCGAGTATAGGAATCACCGTAACAAACTATACTTTCTCTCTTTCCTGGGGTCTTCTTCTTCTTTCTTCTATGTTCTTACCGATGATAACCCTCAAAGAGTTGACACTCACGAAAAATACCGCTATGGACTTTTCTAGGACCAAATCCTACAACGACTGCGCCAGTTAAGTTTCTTGAACAACCGAAGGTATTTTTAAAAAATAAAAATTTATTTTCAAAAATTACAAAGAGTGAAGTATGTTTGACAAAATTATAACTTATAATCCTAACAAAAGTGGTATTTTACTTATATTTTTATAAGATTAATGAAATATCTTGAATTAACAAAAAGCTCTTATTCTAGGTATCTTATTTTATATTATTATATGTCGTATACAGGATGTAACAATGTATTCAAACTATTTGATGCAAAAAAACATTCTTCGCTTCCAAAATAAATCCAGGAAACCCCGTATGAAGTAAAATGCGAACTGGCCATTTTTTTATTGCAGTATATTTATTGCTTGTAATTTGCTGGTAATTCCGGCTAAACATACGTTGATTACGACATAAATCTAAATTACATTGACATTAATTAAGTGTCAGAACTATAACCAAAAACAAAAAGTATAAAAAAAAATCGGTGTAGCATATAATAAAACTTTGGCTTCAGCCAAAATAAAATAAATGAGAGTTTTATTGGGTTATACAGTTTGCGTGTTGATATGGTTTTTGATAACATTTCAAATGAGTTTATTTATATAGTTTTCGGAATAATAATTTACTTATCAAAGGCCAACTAATTATGTGGGATAAAAATTCAAAGTATATCTGAAATAGAAACAATTTTTTGGAAAATACCTCGGAAAAACTAATGGCTTGTAGATTGTTTTATCGGAGTCATTTAGGCGGTTTGGCCTCCCCTCCCTTTGACGTGCAGAAGATCTTTTGTGAATGACTCTAATCTATGAATTGCCCAGCTATCCCACACTTTTCTGGGGGCTAAATTCCTTGCCTGGTCGGGTATTAGGCTTACCCCTCCAAGGTGTTTTAGCCTTTTGCAGAAAAGTGCCATGCATTCACAGAGCATGTGTTCGGTTGTCTCTGTTGCGCCTTCGCAAAACCGACAAGTGTCGTCCTCGGTTAGGCCCATCTTTTTGAGATGGTACTTCACTGGGTGGTGTCCCGTAAAAAGGCCTGTAATTCGTCTTAGGTCGCTTCTCTCCAGTTGGATTGTCTTAGGCCTGGAGTGTTTCTCCAGTAGGACTTAAGTTGTTCCTTTTCTCATCTCCGAAGTTCTTCCTTCATATGGCTTTTTGGAAAGCCAAAGATGGGTTCCCCCATGCCTGTGTTCCCTTCTATTCCTTTTCAACCGTCCGTATACCAGACGGATGTGTTTTCTGGGAACCGTGGTTCCCCATTTAGCCAATTTTGACGGTCTGCAATGACCACTTCAAATGGGATTTCAAAATCATGTTTGCGTGGCAAAGCGTCCGACGGTTTTCTTCCTGAATCCAAAGGTATTAGATTCAGGATTCCCATGTGTCTCTCTAGATCGCCATATTTGTATTCCATTACCTGTGCCAGTTTCAGAGCCCTAATTGCTGCCTCTTTTTTGACTAGGACAGGCAAAGGTATTAGATGCAGCAACGTTTCCATCGCTGCCGTGGGGCAAGTTCGCATTGCCCCTGTTATTCCTAAACATGCAAGCCGTTGCAACTTTTGAAGACGGCATTGTGTATGCTTAATATTAACTTTTGACCACCATACTAATGCGGCGTATGTAACCATGGGTTTGATGACTGTTTGGTACACCCAGTATGTGAGCTTTGGCTTTAGCCCCCAAGTCCTACCGAGTAGCCTGTGACACGTCCATATGGCCGCTGTGGCTTTCGATATGGTTTTCTCTATATGCTGATTCCAGATTAGTCGTTTCTCTAGGATTACTCCCAGGTATTTGGCTTTATCCGAAAGGCAAATTTGCTCACCGCTGAGAGTGGGGTTAATAATGTCCACCTTTCTCTTTCTCGTGAATGGTACCAACACTGTTTTTTTCGGATTTCTATTCAATCCCTCAGCGTCGCACCAGTTTTTAATTTTGTTTAATGCAATTTGCATGCGGTTCGATATAACCGATGTGTGTTTTCCCTTAACTGTGAGAACAATGTCGTCGGCGTAGCTTTGCAGAGTAAAGCCTGCCCTATCCATTTTTGAAGTGAGATGATACAGCACTAGTGACCATAGAAGAGGGGACAATACACCGCCTTGTGGGCATCCCCTAGCCGCTGTCACTGTTACAGACACTTCTCCTATTTCAGCCGTAATGACACGGTCTTTCAAAATTGCCTGAATCCATTTCACCAGTGAGGAGTCGATACTCCTCTCTTCTAGTGCTCTACTGATGGATTCATTACTAATGGCTTACTGGCCGATTTAAATCAAATTTGATACAGTTGCCTAAGAAGATCTTACGCTGCCTATGACGCTATTGCCGTGTCTGGAAATCAAACCATTTTTAAAATTATAAACGTAACACCCTGTATATTTTTTCATTTATAAATTCTACGTTACATTCCCGATACTATTCATCAAACCACTTTTTTCCAAATTAGATTAATTATTTTAAAAACTTTCTCAAGTTCTCTTCAAACTTCCCTGGTAGAATCTAACTAACAACTTCGTCGTCGTGACATTAGACGTGACTACATACTCATACATGACTCAAACGTCGCACCCCTGTTAGTAGAAAAAAAGGTCCTCCCGCTATAACCGAAACAAAATTTATTCCCAATGAATCGGACGTGATCAGGCAGCAAAGGTAATTACTTCACCAGATTGTTTATACCTGAAGTTTATCAAAGCCAAACTAAATCATCGTGTTAGCAAGTCGTGATATCCATAAAGGCTGCCTTTCGGACTTAATTATACTCACGTGCGGCTTTACTAAGCAGGCAAAAGTTGGAATATGGAAGCATTGCTATCTGGTTAGCAGAGTTGCCAGCTCATTTCTTATATCCATTCTACCTCTTAGAACTTTAACACGTTCACGACCAGTAGGTACGTAAATTTGAAGTTGCTGCAAACCAACTACTTTTTTTTTGTATAACAACGAAAATATTTATTTAATTTTTTATAGTTTTTGTGTGTTCTTGGATTTAGTTTTGTGTTATTATGTAGCGCTTATAAAAAATTCAACTGTTTTATAACGAAACTGTTCTCAATGTCAGTACGACCGGATCATTCCAGATTATCCCTACCACCCGCAACCACAACCAGAAGCCACTGTCACAACAAAACAGGAACTGCTAGCAAAATATTTTGTTAGTATTGAAGATTTAACGGCAACGAAAGATCTAGGATTACCACCTTTAAAACCCTCGATAATAATAATAAGAAAGTGATTTGTACAAAACTAGTACATCAACTTATTCGAAACTCCAGAAAAAGATGCTTCAACTCAGAGACAATGTTTATGTTACAGTTGTATGAAAAACAGTTAAAACTCCCTCCCGAAATTCGTGTGTAGAAAGATTTTATCACCTCGAAAGCATCGCGAATTTGAGGAGAGAGAGCTACTATCTACATCCTCTGTCATTGCCTCCTAAAATGAGGTTGTACACTTCTCCTGAACCATGTTTCTGTGAGCGAAGTGTTCCTCATGAGGAAGACGAGTTACTAATGGAGTTAGAGCATCTTAATCAGGAGGAATATATTGAATTAGTGCAGGAAAATGAGGAGATACTACACAATCGTAACCGTAATCGGTACGACGTGCTATGCTTGAATTCGAGGAGCGTAGTCGAAGAAATAAGCCTTAGAACGTCCGATAGTCGATTATGATCAGTCCAGTGAGAGTGAGCAACCGATTATGGAGAAAATTACGCTACTACGTCAGCAGAAGTGTGGCTTGTGTAAGAAGGGAACGGAGGTGTGTATTTGTAGTTGTCGCAGGACTACTGCTAATAATAATAATAATACAGGGATTCGGGGTGAGAGTGTTAATACTTTTCGCAAGACGTGACAACATAGATAGTTTCGTGAAGACCTTATAGAAATGTATATACGTATAGAGAATAGAGGCTCTCATATAAGCACAAGCTTTTTAAGATGCCCCTCTACCCCAGCTTCCATGTAATGTACGTATGTGAGTCCTATACCAACTATTACGTGGTGGTACTTATATGTATTTTATGGCAGTCACGTTATCATTGTTGGGGAATTTTTATTGTGTGAGCCCGCGGGAAAAATTTAACACGTGTGGTCGTCTTAAATGGGCGCCCATAATAATATAATAGCTCAGGTGTCATGTAAACAATACAAGCGTATTTCACAAATGTTTTTGTGTTGGGCTGCATTTTTTTTTCGCTATTACTTATTCACTGACCGCTAATACTAACCCATACAGTCCACAATAATGGGAAGGTCGAATTTTAATAGTGAAGGGTTTTTTTTAGCTCTCCATATCATATATGTAATATATGTATATATGGAGACTATTAGTTTCATGAAAAAAAAATTTTTTTTAATTTCACCGGAAATACTTCTTTTTGGTCATTTTATACATAAATAAGTAGTTTTAAAAAAATGTCTGTCTGTCTGTCTGTCTGTCTGTCTGTCTGTCTGTATGTCTGTCTGTCTGTCTGTCTGTCTGTCTGTATCCACGAAAACGCAAAAACCGCTTAACAGATTTTAACCAAATTTGGTACAAAAATACTATTGGACATGGCAAGGAGCTGATTAGATTTTGGGAAACATTGAGCGTAGGCAAAGGGTTTAAAAGAGGGTTCAAAAATTATAAAAATTCATAGTTCTTAAACTTATCCGAAATACTGCATATTTTTTTACGCATTTAATTGAATATAACCTAAAATATTGAACATAAAATATTAGACCACATTGGCGTTCGAAAATAGTGTAAAATGGGGTAAAAAAGATTAAAAAAAAACGTATTTCTTAAAAATAGCAGAAATATTAACTAGTTATTGATAGTTTTGATAGAATATAACCTATAAAATGTGTCATGAATAACTTACTTTCATAGGCGTTCGTAAATAATGGAAAAGGGGTCAAAACATAAAAAATATATATTTCCTAAACTTATTCGAAATATGGAATAATTTTGCATAGTTGTGATACAATATAAGCTAAAAAATATTCCATAAAAGAATTGGTTCACACGGGCGTTCGAAAATAGTTTAAAAAAGGGTCAAAAACGAAAAAAAAAACGTTTCCCAAATATACCAGAAAAATTGGCTAATTATATATAGCTTGGATATAAGATAACCTAAAAAATGCAGCATAAAATTTTTATTCACATAGGCGTTCGTAAATAGTAGAAAAAGGGGTAAAATAAAAAAAAATTAAAATGTAAAAAATTTTATATTTAACTAGATGAATTGGTGTTAAAAATACACGACAAAAATTAATGTACCATAGGCGTCCATAAAAATTCTATAAAAGGGTCAGAAAAAATTTGTATCCGTGATAACTCAAAAACCACTTAACGGATTGTAACCACATTTGGTACGAAAATACTACAGGATAATTATAGGTGGTGATTAACATTGAGCGTAGGCAACGGGTTTAAAAGAGGTTTCAAAAATTTAAAAAATCATAGTTCTTAAACTTATCCGAAATATTGAATAATTTTTTATAGTTGTGATAGAATATAACCTAAAAAATGTTACATACAAGAATTAGTTCACACAGGCGTTCGAAAATAGTGTTAAAAAAGGGTCAAAAACGAAAAAAAAATGTTTCCCAAAGATACCAGAAAAATTGGCTAATTATATATAGCTTTGATATAAGATAACCTAAAAAATGCAGCATAAAATTTTTATTTACATAGGCGTTCGTAAATAGTAGAAAAAGGGGTAAAATAAAAAAAATTAAAATGTAAAAATTTTTATATTTAACTAGTTGAGTTGGTGTTAAAAATACACGACACAAATTAATGTTCCATAGGCGTCCGTGAAAATTCTATAAAAGGGTCAGAAAAAATTTGTATCCGTGATAACTCAAAAACCACTTAACGGATTTTAACCACATTTGGTACGAAAATACTACAGGCTATTTATAGGTGGTGATTAACATTGAGCGTAGGCAAGGGGTTTAAAAGAGGGTTCAAAAATTAAAAAAATTATAGTTCTTAAACTTATCCGAAATATTGAATAATTTTTTATAGGTGTGATAGAATATAACCTAAAAAATGTTACATAAAAGAATTAGTTCACACAGGCGTTCGAAAATAGTCTTAAAAAAAGAGTCAAAAACGAAAAAAAAATGTTTCCCAAATATACCAGAAAAATTGGCTAATTATATATAGCTTTCATATAAAATAACCTAAAAAATGCAGCATAAAATTTTTATTTACATAGGCGTTCGTAAATAGTAAAAAAAGGGGTAAAATGAAAAAAAAATTAAAATGTAAAAAAATTTATATTTAACTAGTTGAATTGGTGTTAAAAATACACGACAAAAATTAATGTTCCATAGGCGTCCGTGAAAATTTTATAAAAGGGTCAGGAAAAAATTGTATCCGTGATAACTCAAAAACCACTTAACGGATAACCTACAACATGCAGCATAACAATTTTGTTTACATAGGCGTTCGTAAATAGTAGAAAAGGGAGCAAAATAAATTTTATAATAAAACTAAAAAAAAATCAATTATTTTGCGTACAAGAATTTGGCCTAGATCTGAAATATAAAATATCTGCGTATAAATAGTGCCTCCAAAGAGAAGAAAAAGGCAGATGTCTAAAACAAAACAAAAATTTAGATAAATGACAAAAAGGTCATAAAATTATTACTTTTACACTTAAATATGGAGAGCTATTCGTGCCTCGAGGGCAACAGCTAGTTTGTAAAATAAAATCCCTACATTCAACGTTGGTCAGGGTCGAAGTGGTGAATTCTTCAAGAAAACTTTTATTGAATGGTCAAAATCTTAAATACTTTATTTTTTATTTAAATTAGCAGAGCCCTAGTCTAATTACTCTAATAACTAAATTTATTTGTAGCTAGATGCTCTGACATTAATGAATTAATTAAACTTCTTTTGGAGATAAGCTGTGTTAACCGTCCTGTATAATTTGTTTGTATGCAGTGTAATCAGCTACAACTGTTCCATACTTTTCCGTCCGTTATCAGCACAAAAGCTATCTAAGTGTCCTCTCGAATAACCCCCCAGTCATACACTCATATAAAATTACGATATCCATATTCAAAACTCAATTTAACTTCAAAACTCTATATAAGGCTCTATTCGTTTCTCCAAAAAGGGGAAACACACCATTATCACATTTGATAGTAATTGAAGGGTGGTTGCTTTTCTCTGAAAATGTTGGTTCTTCTAAAGCACATATCCTAACTGGGGCCGGAACTCTGTCTCTGGATATATCGAGGGCTCTTCTACGGGTTAGAGCAAACAACAAGGGAGTAAAGAAAACATTGAGTGCTTGACTGAGATGTATTGAAATAATTTAGAGGTTTTTTTATGGCTCTATTTTTATGTGCATTTTTACAAAGGAAATAATGAGGGTATTTTAGAGTAGAAAGACTATCTGCAAAAGTAAAGCAAGGAAAAATCAGTTATACGTACAATATGGAGTGTTTAGGAACAAATTCTTCAAGCCTACTATCCCTTGAACACAAAACTTGAGTTACAGCAAAGTAATATGTTTAGACACTAGAAGAAGATTGAACTGAGACCCAGTTCTCCATCCACATCCAAAGCACTGATGAACTCAATTATTTTGGTTCGTTTCTGCGTTGGATGCTGATGGCGATCTATGCGTCAGTTTTTTCTAGGACAATTTTCGCTCTCTGATTACCGAGTGTCTATAGATATCGAAATTAGTAAATTCTTTTGTTTTTTACTCAAAAGGCCCAGTTTTCCACGCATTCTCATAGAATGGCGCTTTTCGTTTGCGCGATTGTCGTCAGTTTTCCCATCTTGGTTTAGTAGTCTAGGAGCTCTCTATCAATTCTGCAATTTGTATAAAATGGTTCTCCTACAGATGTCCATCGATTTTAATCGTTTATTTAATTGAAAAGGCGAAAGCAGTCTCCAGATGCCCGCATAAGTGAATTCATACAAGTTCAATACACAGAGGACCATTTATAGTGAATCCCATGCTGAATGCTCAACTAACCAACCAGCTGAGGAGGCAGGAATGCGGAAACTAAATGGGCCATAATATTCTGCCGGCTCATCCTCTTCCAGATACAAGCGGCAATTGGAGTTTTGCCCAACAGTTGAATTGCTCTTCGTATTGATAAATCAATAAAGGGTTTCGAGTGCTTCAAGCCTGGATTATCTTGTCAGGTTGTGAACTTCTAACATCAGTCAAGTATTGGGTATAGTATAGTTGCAGTACTGGACGCTATCCAGTTGCAGTCTCTAGTCAGATATCGAAGGATTTCAGAAAAGCCTCAAAATACATCAACAAAATCTTGAAAACTTTAACTACCATAAAATAGTGCATTCATCGTCGTCCATCACATGTCATACAATTCAACCAATAATCAAAACAAACTTTTACATTAAAAGAAAAATGATGGCTAAACTTTGGATTTCCAGTCTAGCTTCTATAAACAAACTCCAACTACCAACACTATTGCATCGACACAAGAAGTTTCTAACCAGCAGGATAAGGAGAGCGAAAAGTTGTGGTAAACTAGAAGGATTCCCAAAAGGCTGTAGTGGGGTTGCAGATATTTCATCATTATGTACAATAATTCGTGCATGCCTCGTCCAAAACTTATTAATTCAGATAAGGAATGCATTTGGATATTGTATTATATAGTTTAGAGTTTTGGAGAAGTTTTTGGACATGAAAGTAGTGAAAAGTATCAACTAATGGTGAAAGACATGTTAGTTAATTGAATATACAGAATGACGCAGCGAAAAGGAGTTTTTAAAATATTTCAAATACCTTTGATCTCTCACGATTGATCATTTTCTTTCTGTCGCTATGTATTAAAAACTCTTCGACCGACGTATTTGTGAAACAGGGATATTAAAGCGAAATAATTGAAGCGGATCTGCCGAACATGAAGAATCATAATGGAGCTGTTTGGCAAATCCTTAAGGAAATTTCTTTGAATCTAGACCAATACAATGCATGGAATCCCGTCAATTGCTTTAGCAAAAAGTCGCGCAAATCCCTCTAGCAGTGATGCTGATTTTTTTACGGATGAAGCGAGATTTTCAAGAAATGCAGAACGTTTTTAACATCACTTGTGGGTTATTGACGAATAGGACGTGGATTCCAACCTCTTCTAAATATTGGGCCACTATTCTGGAAGTATGTGGACGGGCATTGTATTGCATGAAAACTAATTCGTTACCGTCAAATTGCGCAAAAACAACATGTTCTTTCAGAATTTATTCAATGTACTTACCTTTGGGCAGTTAAAGTTCCTTTGTCAATAAAAAAAAAGTTCTGTTCGAGTGTCAAATTAAATACCGCCCCACACCATAATGCTAACCCTTTCGCTAAAATTACATTGGGCGAATCTCTCCCCTTGTCGTCTCCATACTCTTTCTCGTCCGTCAGGAGACCTCAGGCAAAATGTGGACTCGTGAAGGTTCCAGTTAATGTCTTCTTGCGAAAATAGAAGTCTTCTTCTTACTGTAATTTCATGGAGAGCAACTTGACGAACTCTTTGGAGTTCAGTTCTTATCACTACTGCACTGGTATGCCGATCTCTTAAAACAGAGACTCTTATAAAGCGGTCATCAAGGGCGGAACTAGCACTATTTCTTCCACATCCAAGCCTTCTACCATAACTTCCAGGCTCACGAAACCTTGCAGCGGCTCTTTCCATGCTAGATTTTGTGAAACCTAGCTTATTCGCCACTTCTCTATAGGAATAAGCAACATGAAGAGCAACGGCTCTAGATGAATCTTCAGATGACAAAGGCATCGTAAAATAAAAAACAAATTTGGAATTCACGAAACGCTTTAAATGCTCTAAATGTCTGATAAAACTGATTGGCAAAGGAAACCTAAACATTAAAAAAAATCCTGAGTGTTTTCAATAATTGTCAAAAGTGCAATGTTTATTTCAAAAATTCATATCTCTTAAACCCAGAACGATACAGAGAAGAATAAAACAGCAAAATGTTAAAAATAAATGAAACTGCTTAAAGCTTATCCAGTGTATTTGCTTTTTGCTTTTTTATTTTCCTGTATATTTCAACACGTAAACTGTATTTTTGAAAATTGAATAAAATTAATTAAAGTTGAAACAATCACTTTGTAAAAAAATTAAAAGATTGAAATCGGACTACGGAAGAAAAAACTATTAAATTTGATCTAAATTTTGATTGTCTCGAATTTAATGTCAATGAGTGTATAAATCCCATCGTCCTAGCACAGGACAATGATAAATAGTCTACATGAAGAATAAAACAAAACTTATTATCAAAGAAGCATTAATTAGCTTGTAATTATATGCAATACGGACTGTCCCCACTAGTATGTGACACAACATAACACTTATCAACATACAAATAGAGCCTGATATTGTCACGCCACTCACACAAATTTTTGAAATTGTTCTGCAAAAATATAGAATCCTCCGATGTCTCAATGCGAGTGTACATTTTAAAGTCATCTGCAGAAAGACGCCTATGACAGTGCACAGCGTTTGTGATATGGCATTTATAAAAATGGTTAAGAAAAGAGGGCCCAAGTTCGATCCCTTTGGTATTCCCGATTTAACAAACAAAATTAACGGAACAGGTGTTCTCAATTTGAACGAACTGAAGGCGACCTGTGAGGTAAATATTAATTTACTTTACAAAACTGCAAACTACAGTTTTAAAGGTCGAGACAAGTAGAGGAATTTTGTAGTGTTACAAACAAAACTAGCATATTGTTTTTGGAATATCAGCACGCATGGATTTTGTTTGTTACGGTAGACTAAACGTAACTTATAACCAATTAAAAAACTTAATATATCATTAGATATCAAAATACAAAACACAAAAAACATTGAGCATAAATTAATGAAAACTGAAAATATAAATAAAAATACAAATACATATGTATACAAATAGAAAAAACTCTTGACACAGCTTAACAACACTATACTGGGGTGGTAAATTCCTGTAGGCTGTAGAACGCACCGTTTGTAAGAAACTCTTTTAATAAATTTTTGAAAATGCTCATATTTGCACAGTTTCTTATCTTTGAGGGAAGAAGATTGAAATAAAAGTATCCTGAGTACAGAGACGATTTTTTTATAAAACTCGTGTTTGGGTCGAGGTAGATATAAGAGATCCCTCCCTCGAGTAGGATAGCGATGACCATCTCCCCGTCTTCGAGCCTGATTCTTATTTTTAAATATGGGACAAAGCGTTTTATATAAGTAAATACATGGAACAGTGAGGATGTTATACTTCCTAAAAGTACATTTACAAGTCCCTCTGTATGGAATGTTGAATATATATCGAATTGCTCTTTTTTGTAATATGAACACTCTGTCCGCCTCCGCAGATCTACCCCAAATCGCTATATTGTACGCGATAGACGAATATATAAGAGCATAATATACAGAAATGAGGGAATGCTTGTCCATATATGTTTTTAGAGAAAGCAGCACGTATAGACTTCTAGAAAGTCTGCTACATAGATTGTCAACATGACCAATCCAACTCAACCCCGGATCAACATACACACCCAACAACTTAGCAGACTCTGCCCAAGGTAAAACAAGTGCATCAATACATAAATTGAAAGGCAGTGGATTTTTATATTTATTAAAATGAAAAGCAACAGTCTTGCTATAATTGATCATCAGTATATTTTTATGACACCACGACTGAAATTCCTCTAGAGTTACGTTGATTTTATATTCTAAGAGCTCAGGATCTTTATCGTATATTAGAATGGTGGTATCATCAGCGTACATATACACGGTACCATGTGAAATGCTCGTGGGAAGGTCGTTAATGTACAGTAGGAAAAGCAGCGGTCCAAGTATACTCCCCTGAGGAGTATCCAAATCAATTTCTTGAAATTCCGATATAGATGAATCAATCTTTACCGCCATCCTTCTATGAGTTAAATAGGAGTCAATCTACCTATTTATAGGCCCACGCAAACCAAGCTGATCTATCTTTCTACACAAGAAATCCTTATCCACCACATCAAACGCACTCGTCAGATCAAACAACACACCCACCGCATAGTGCCCAAATTCTATTCGAGACAATCCTTTCCATGAGCTTAGAAAAGACACTCAGAAGCAATATCGGTCTGTAATTTTCAATAGAAGTTGTATCTCCTTTTTTAAATATTGGAACAACGATGGCATGTTTCAGCTGTTCCGGGAATATAACACTTTGAACTGACATATTTGTCAGCTCAGCTATGATTGGAGACAAAATATGAACTGAGTTTTTGAGAACTTTCACCGGGATATTATCAATGCCTGTAGATTTCTTATTTGGCATGGTTTTTATTATTTTTGATACTTCGTGATCTGTTACAGGACTAAAAAACATGCTCTGACAATTCATGGGACCCACCGTGCATTGAACTGACATATTATCAGCGAAGTGTGATTTTAATTTATTTTTAACAACAGTCGAGAAGAATGTACAAAAAAGCGATGCGACCTCAGTTGGATTTGATACACGATTATTATTATTATAAAGTGTGATTTTATCATCTGCTTTCTTGGTTCTACCTGTATGTGTGCTGTAGAAGTTCCAGATTGCCTTTGACCTATTTTGTGATCTTAATAATGACTGATTAAAAACGGCACTTTTTTCACGCGTTATCGCTTTATTAATTCTATTACGGGCCTCTCTGTAGATAATCTGCAAGTTATCATCCGGTATATGCTGCCTTAACCAGTTTAAATTCTGCAGTTCCATGTAATCGTGCCTAAGTTGTTCGGAAAAGAAAATCTTGAATTCGGATTGCTTAAAACCAGTTGGAACATGTTTTAATGGAAAGGAAGCGTTAAAGCTCCATTCCAAACATCTCCAAAACTTCTCAAAGGCTCGTTCAAAACTCATCCCTCTGAGTTCGTCGATATTCAGCGCACTAAGTAAGAAGCTAAACTCAGCAATCGCCGCATTCGTAAACTGCCTACAACTGATTCTACTAGATTCTTTGTTTGGAAGTTTTTTTGTGTTACCCTACACTGAACGATTTATATTACAAAGTTGTAACGTAAGAAATCTTCGTGTCAAAATCGAATAATTCCTTAAAGCTATCAAAAACTAAAGAAGAAAATTTAATAGGATATTATAGCGGCGCAAAATAAAAAACGAAATACATGCACGAAACTTAAAAATATAAAGCAGCACTCATATTTATAGGGCAGGCAAGTAAGCAGGCAGCCAAGTTTAAATTCAGTTTACATTGACAGCCGGTCACGCTAGCTTCTCAACTTTTCTTTTTATTATTTTGTGTTTTTTTTAACCTTCATAATATATCGCCTATGTCGCAATTTGCATAACAACGAGATACGTTAATAATCAACTAGAAAGCTATTTTTCTGAAACAAAAACTTTTTTCTTCTTTGGAATACTTTTTCAATTCATACTTTCGTATAGCAGGAAATACGAGTATATCGCTCAAATTTACAAATTTATTTTATTTTCTTTGGGTTCAGAAATTATATGCTATTAAAATGTAAAAAAAAAATTCCGAAACGTACGTTATATTAAAAAGAAATGACAAATATTTGCAAAAATAAATGTACGAATTATACTAAATTTCTTCGATTCGTCTCTTCAGTTTGGCAATACCGCAAGACAGCGTTTTGTTTGAATATACTAAATTTTAGTATTTTAATTGTTTTGCATTCTTCAATCGTACAATATGAGAAAACACAATCGTATTACACAAAAAAAAAAACAGAAAAAGAGAGAAATCGCAGAGTAAAGATGGACTCCCTCCGAGCGACTGTAGCTGGCGATAGCCGCGTAGCGACTATCGCTATGGGTACGTTTTCCTCCCAGCGTTTGCGACGATTAAATTTCCCGCATGTACCGGTAATTTTACTTCAATTGTTCGATCGTTCAGTGGCTGTGTAGTAGTTTTCACAAAATTTTGGGATGAGTTTAACGCGCAGACTACTGTGTGTGGCCTGGCCTATATGCTGTACGAAGAGGCAGACGATGATGACATACTTCAAATGTGTATCGCACAACGAAATGGAGTCCAACCGATGTACATCACAAGACGGGAGGAGGGTTTTTTCACAAAATTAATAGAAACCCATTTGAAACTCGACGATAGTCACTGACCGATACGAAAAACATACTTCTAGGGTTGTTCTCACATGTTGTACAGCGAACCGACAGCCCGCCATTAAAGTGCCGATTTAAACTTCTCTCCACATATCTTTAAAATGTGAGCTACCTTGTGCACCTTTAATTTGTGATCGTTCATAACGAATATGGGAAGATTGGCGATCATCATGGCAATTCTTATTTTGGATGCAGCTGCCCTAAAAAGCTCTATCGAGAAACATCCAAACCACTCTCTCAAGTTTCTCAACCAGGATATCCTTCTTCTACCCACGCTTCTTGTACCTTGGATCCTTCCCTGCATTATCAATTGAAGTAAGGCATATCTTGGTCCACGAGTCACATGGCCCAGATACTGAAGTTTTCTGCTTTTGATTGTAATTAATAACGCTCTTTCTATGTTTAGTCGTTCAAGTATTTCTAAGTTAGTTATCCGATCGACCCATGACACCTTCAGCACTCTTCTGTACACCCACATTTCAAAAGCTTCCAGTCTTTTGGTTATTTCTGCGTTCAAAGTCCATGCCTCGACGCCGTAAAGTAGAGTGGCAAAAACATAACATCTAACTAGTCTCAGTCTCAGTTTTAGGCTTAGACCTCTATTGCACGAAACTCTTTTCATACTATTGAAATTGGATCTTGCTATTTCTATGCGTGCTTTTATTTCTTTCGTGTAGTCGTTATTACAAGTAACTGTTGTTCCAAGATAAGTGTACTTCTCTACCTGTTCGATGGGTTCACCTTTTCTGTTCGTTGTTAGTCTGGCATTTCTTTGTTATTTTCATGAACTTTGTTTTGTTTACATTGAGTGTAATGCCGTATTCTTCGCTATATCGAACAAGTTTGTTCATGATTCTTTGTAGATCTTCCAGGTTTTCCGTTAAAATTACGGTATCATCAGCGTATCTTAGAACAACTATAGGCACTCCATTTACTTTTATTCCTGCACTGTCATTTTCCATTGCCCTTTTTAGAATCTCTTCAGAGTAGGCATTAAACAAAATAGGTGACAGAACACAACCTTGACGTACACCTCTCTTTATTGAGATGGTGCCAGAATTTTGTTGATCTACTTTGACGGTGGCATTTTGGTTGTAATAGAGATTTGAGATGATTTGCAGGTCTTGGAGGTCTAGGTTTTTACATTGTAATATTTCCATCAACTGGTCGTGGCGGACCCTGTCAAACGCCTTATTATAGTCGATGAAGCAGGCATATACGTCCTGATTAACATCTAGGTATCGCTGCACTATTACGTTGAATGCGAATAGTGCTTCTCTTGTACCTAATCTTTTGCGAAAGCCAAACTGACTGTCACTAATATCCAGATCGAGTTTCTGGTGGATGCGGTTGAGTATAATTTTTAACAGTAGGGTCAAAGTGTAGAACAGGAGGCTTATGGTACGGTGGTCACTGCACTCTTTTGCAATTAATTAAAAAATCATATTCAGCATCCCCAAAAACATAGCATAACCACTGCTTCAGAAAAGTTCCTAATAATTACATAAGGAATTCGAAAATTGAAAAATATAGAGAGCGTTGAAGTAGCGATATTGCCACTGGTTTAGAGACGAGGCATGATAAAATATACTTTTAAACGGTACTAGATCACCGTCGTTTTGACGCCAAATTTTCAAAATGATTTGTTATAGTTCTCCATTAACGTCTATTACACCATCCACCGTGGGACACGCGGTATATGGAGAAGCTGCTAGTTTTATGATTTTATTTCTCACCGGAAATACAAGTTTTGGGTCGTTTTAGACGTAAATAACCATTTTTTTAAAAAAAATCTGTCTGTCCGTATAAAAGAATGTTCCAGTGGATTTAATTATAAATCAACTGGCGTAAAATCTGAGATCCAGGAGGCAATTGTTCCGAAATTAAATAATTTAATACACTGCTGCCGTTTTGAGATAGGTACGGCGTATATGACAATTTTTATTGGACAGATCTTATGTTTTTATCAAGAGTGTCTTGTCTGGTCTCTTTGCCCTCTTGTAAACTAAATCCGCGGACATAGTGTATACATTTTTCTCATCTGGTTTTATATGGGAATTTGGAGTGCTAATCCAGACAGCATTTATGCCATTAATTCCCAACCATGGCTTATAAACCTCAACATGGTGACGTATAGTAATACACTCCCGCTAGCGATGCTGCTAACTCGCAAAACACCATTTCTGTATATTTTATTAGTTAATTTGCCAGGAGTTGCCACGCTATACCGCATTAACTTTAATCTACTTGCAAATTTATTAGTAGACAAAATACCATGTCCAGATAGATAATATTATACAACATATAACTCGGTGGCTCTCTGTCTCTCTTCCTGGGTCTGGCATGGCATATTAAACGGGATATATACGTTAAGACAGTGACTGTTAAGGGGTGTGTGTTGCCAAATACTATGTGCTATGTGATGTGTTGGAAACTTTAACCTGGATTTAGATTAGATTCTGTTAATTCTCACGTGATCTCGAGGAAATGAAATTTCACTATGTATTCCGGAATGACACAAAGTTACTGTAGGTAGGTAACCGATATCGTTTCAAAACCGCTACCTATTTTTAATTAATAACTAAAATTTTTACCACTGAATATTAAAATATGGAAAAGAAATTTATGATCTTCTGTAAAATCGGCATTACCACACCAAATGAGTGTTTAGACGCCGCACATAGTGGGGTATTTGGCCAATTTAGCAAGACAAAATTATACAAGAAAGACACTAAGTGCAAAACAGGTTCTAACAGTAAGGTTGGTTGTACAATTACTAAAATTGATAAATTAGCTTTCTTACACAACGTAAATATACAGGGTGTCCTTGGCAAATATACCAAGAAAACATCTAGGAGCACAAAATAGTTTTATAATGATCAGAAATATGGGTCAAATAGATGATTAAAAAAAAACAGGGTGTCGGTAATTTGGGGTGTTTGGTGTATGTAACTTGATTAAACCACTGGTTACGGTATTCGCAAAATTAAATATTTAATTACAGAACTTAATATGAATTTCGTATATTGAAGTACATACATACACACAAGTGTACCAAACATTTTCACCACTTTAGAAAAACTCTAGGGGAAAGATATTAAGTGAAAATTAGTTACGTTTTTTTGAAACAAATTTATTCATATACAAGGTGTTCCAATTCTGACATCAACATACAACTAGCTTAGTTCTAAAAAAAAAATATGCAAACATAATCAGAGCCGCTAGGGTAGTTATTTGGCCTTTATCTTCTTCTTCCTTCAATTATGTTGTGTAAGATTTTTAATATTTTTTGCACGGGTGGGAGTGCTAGCAATATTTTTAAAACCTGTGCGGCATCTCTTTTTCCTGTAGGCTGGAGCTGACTGTGTGTAGCAAATAAAATTTCACTGCAGCTTACATTGCTTCTTAACTGTTCTGTTTTTCGCAACTTAGTGTGATCACTTGTAAGCTCAAATGCTTTTATTGGACGACCTGCAGCCTGCTTTGGTAGTATGGGTAGTTCTACCGTACCTGCAGCCAATTTTTATTTTTATCTAAAAACGTCTTTTCGTTATAGTGATCAGCTGTCCATTTGCTTTTCATCTAGAATTTAAAATAAGAACATTTTATTTTAACGTCTTTCATATCTTCTTCGGAATAATGGAATCGATTTTGCAGATGATCAAGAATAAAATCGTGGATATCCATATCAGTTTGTTCCCTCATCATTATGCTATAATAACTTCCTTTTAGTGATTAGAGTCACAAGTGATGGGCCTATAAAAAGATATATTGATGATGTTATAATCTATTCGAAACGTTGAAACATTTTTTTTTATTTTAAAGGAATATTTGCAATAAAAATATCCAAAACTTTTATTGATAAGGTATCACTATTATTAGAGAAGTTTCAACTTTAGGTTTTTAAAGAATATTAAATCCAAGGACACAAAAAAATATGGCAACCTCTATTTTTGTATTCAAATAGACATAAACTATCTTAGTTTTAAAAACAATTTATATCAAAATAGTTTTCGATTTGCAAAAGTTTTTTAATTATGTATTTCGAACACAGTGCTTAAAAATAGTTTAGAGAATTAGAATGCCTAATTCACTAAAAAACCGGACAAAACCGGATGAGAATTTCATTGAGCTTGAAAGCACAATAACTATACTTCGGTCTAAAGTAAAAATTATAGCTCGAACTCGCCCGGAGATATAACAAATTTTTTACGGTTTTTTTAGTTCCTTATAAAAAGAAATTAAAACACTGTTTTTGTCAAATATGATTATTAACAAAATAAAAGTAAATAAAAGTGCACTTATGTACTATATATAACATAACTTACCTGAAAGACTAGATTCCATCATAAATTCTATTTAAAACAATGTCCACAATATACAAAAAAATTATCACACAAAAACACACCCTATGCACCTACGAGTAAAAACAGAGATCCAAAAAGAAGATTTTATGGTTCTTTGTCTATCTGGCTTTATGATAGGTACATTTACTACCAATTTCTAACAAATTTACCAAATTGAATTTTGGCGCGCTAAATTAGGCAAATACCCCACTGTGCGCCCCCTGAACGATAATAAATTGGTGTGGTGTGAAAATTTTTTTGAATGAAATCAGCCATGTTTTATTACAACTGCATCCCCTTACCGACGCCGCGCTGTTAGAGATTCGTTTGCCACACAGTACCTACTACGGCAATCATGATTTTCAAAAACTTTAATAGATAAGTTAAAAAGGTGACTTCGACTTTTGGTACACCCTGTATAGCTGGAGTACTAAAAATACTTATTTAAATATCCCGCAACACGGATACCGAGAGGATTTCCAGCCAAACTATCGCTTAATAATTGTCAAACTTTTTCCATCATCAGCAAGTAAGCTATAACAGAAAAGTGTCGCAAACATGTAGGTACAGTATGGAATTTAAAAGTTCCAAATATTTGTTATTCACACATTTTAAGAAAAGTCGTCATTGTTTGACCCTTGCTAGACGAAGACCCCTGTATTTTTTATACAAATTAAAAAAAACATTCCGAATGTTGATGAAATTCCCTGGAATCTTGATTTTAGTATCCCATATTTCAAATTTAATGAATTGTGCTTATCTTCCACGTTGTCTGCTTCCTGGAAATTGTGTGCTATCCCGGTGAGCTTTTTTAAAAAAATTGCACATCAGTTGATTTTTATAGGAGCTTTTTGGAATAACGGTTTTTTACCAACTCGGATTTGATATCAAAAAATTCTTTGATAATTTTTAGACTGCTAATCATTATTCATTTTTGTCAAGTCAGTAATCAAATACTAGCTTCCAGCTTTAATTTTAGAAAAGTTTAAGAACGTTGAATGGAAGTTAGTCATTGTTTTAGGGATATTAGCGTTACCAAATCACTCACACGGTTATCTCTCACCATTCTTTTTGAAAAATCACGTTATTTTTACACAATGCTGCAGCAATTTTAAACTCTAGTAGCTGTAATAAAATATTTATGCAACTGTTTCAGTACACACCAACAAAGTTGAACTTTCAGCTGAATAACTTACTGATTTCCATTCCCAAACAGTATAATTCAGTTTTTTGCATACAATGGAACTTTTGGATAGCATCTGTCCTCGCCAATTTTTGCTTTTTTATTCACCGTATTTATAATATAAACTTGTTTTGTTTAAATTATTATTTTTTCGTTTTTGGTCAACCGAGTGTCAGAAAAAATTGTGTTCTTCTTCTCTCGGGTCGAGGAAGGCTATCTCGCAATTTTAATCAATAATTTTTATGGCTTTTGAATGCTATTTATTCATGTTTGATTACATACATACGAGGATCACTATTTATATATACTATTTGAAAATGTTTTTGTTTTTTTTTTGGAAATGATAGTGATGAAAAAACTAAATCAAATCTCCACCAAATAAATTTAATATTTTGAATCAACAGACTTCATTAGCGGATCATTGTTAAATATTACTAAAACTCTCTTCAAGTTTTCGATTTATTAGCGATTTCATCGGTTTAATAGTAGGGGGGCTATGGATTTTGTGAAACAGTCACCGCATGGCAACTTGTTCTATACAGAAAACTGAGTTTAACTTTATAGTTAAACTCAGCTTTCTGAGTGCATTTATATGCACGCCACTGTAATTGTCTAGTGTAACGTAGAATGTCTTATGTAATCTAAGTTTAATTTAGTAAAAATATACGAAGTTGATATTACTGATTACGATACTGTAAAATACAAATGAAAAAAAAAATGAACAAAAATAAACGACATTAGACGCGAGAGCAGAAACAAAAGTTTTAATAGCTCGGAACGAGGCTGTATATATACGACACATAGACGCAATTATGAAAATGTCAAAGCTCTGCAACTATATTATATAATAGCTCTGTATTTTATATATTACATGGACTACGGGAAAAGCACCAGCGCGCACAAGTAGGAAAAAGTTTAATATCAAAAACTTTACGTCTTCTACTATAAGGCTGTCAAGTGAAGTTCATCTGTTTTCCGATTTACTTACTAGTTATGACTGTAGTAGAAGTTTTATATAAAGTGTGAAACCAACCGGTGGAAAAAGGATTCGAGAGGAGAACACTGGATGTGGATGTGAGAAATAGTAGTGTTGTGATGGTGTTGCACTTTATCATTTTTGTTTAGTTTGAATTATGGGATTAGCCTTTTGTAATATATTGCGAGAGTTTTGCAAATATAAATTATACAGGACGATGTTACCGAAGACTGTAAAAAATTGAAATGCACGTATCTTTATCCAACTCCAATCAGGTCAATTTTAAATTCGTTTATTGTATGTATTGACGTTGGTGTCGGTCTATTTTATATGACTACCAAAATTTTCAGTTTCTATTCGTTTCTCAATAAAGCCTCTAAAAGAAAGCTCCCAGCGCAAAATGAAGAACTTCATTAAGAAGATTAAGTTGCTGAGTAATATAAATAGGTATGAGCCACAATAGACCCTCGGAGGTCGCAGTGGAGGGTCCGGTGGGGACGCACTCAGATCTATCGTGGAAAAGACGGTTTTTCCAGCAAAACAGTGTGAAAAGTCCTGGATGTGCGGAACGGGATATCGATCGGGTTCGGTGCGTGCGTTAAGGTTTCTGTAATCGCCACACGGTCTCCATTCGTCCCCTTGCTTGGGGACAAGGTGAAGCGGTGATGACCAGCAGCTTTGGGAGGCTCTTACGATTCCAAGGCGGTTCATGGCTTCAAACTCCTGGCGAACGATTTTGAGTTTGTCTGGGGCTAGCCGTCGCGGTTTGCAGGCTACTGGTGGTCCGGGTGTGGTTTTTATACAGTGAACTGTTTTGTGCTTCACTGTAGTAATTCCTGCAGGACGTGTAATGTCAGGGAATCGGGAGAGTAGCTGGTAGAACGGCGATGACCCGCTAAATACCTTAACGGTAGCTATCCCACCATTCACTGTGTGTCCCGGGGTGTGCAAATGCGTGGTTCCATCGCGAAGTCGACGATTTCCCACATCTACAAGAAGATTGTAGTATGCGAGAAAATCCGCGCCGAGATTCTCCGAATTTTTTATGGTACCAGTACATGCCGTTTGCTGGATACCGACCACGAGACGGAGATCGTGATGTACCGCGACAATTTTGTGTCTGTTTTGTTTGATCTCCGAGATCTCTCTTTGTAAACTGGTCATTTGCTGCTGCATTTGAACCAGTACTTGTATCATTGCGGACACTACCGCGTTTTCATAAGCCGAATGAGCCATGTCGTGAATGTTTGTCGGACGGGCTTTTTTTATATTTTAAAATTACACACACTACGCAAACTACCGCACAAATAAGATAACGTCGGGGTCACCACTTCGGTAATTTGGGTAGTATGATTGTAATAATTAAAACACTAATAATAATAATAACGGTATGTACAAAACTGAATATTTATTAATATGGAAAAGAGTGTGTTTGAGCGTTAAGTTGTTATAAAATCTGGAGAGAGAGTTTTGGCACGAGAGAGATGTTGATGGTTTTGATGTTGAAGACTGACTCGGCTAAAATTATAAAATTATATAAAAAACATTTCTCTTGAGAAAGTACGACATCTGGTCGGTACGTAGCTTTAACACTAACCACTGCTTTTTCTAGATACGGACTAGGGATTTCTTTTGTTCCCGAAAATGAAAAACATTAAAAAGAAAGTAGAAATATTCGTGCCAGATGTTTGAACATTTGGTGCAATTTAGAAAATATTATTTACAACTACTATACTAAATTTTTACAAAGAAATAACTAAATTTAAAAATACATATATACAGTGTGGCACAATAAAAAGGTTGTCACAGTATCTACAGAATAAAATACAATATATACAGTGTGGCGCAAGAATAATGGTCGCCACAAACCTACCTACTTACTCTCAGTTAAAAGCAAAGGTTATCTGATTTTACTCCAGACGCTGTTGAATGTTTCGAAATTATCCAGTACAGAGAGTGAGTTGATTAATCTTTGTTTATCTCACTCAAAGAAGAATAAGATTTTTATAAACAGCCAACTGTTGGCAAATTAAAAAACGATAAGTAAGTAGACCCTTTTGAAATATCACGTTATGTAAATGTCCTTAAAAACCAAACCACTTCTTGACAATAAATCAATTGTTCAATATCCTTCTTCTTTAATTGATCTAAAACCAACAAACTTCAAATTGATAATCAATTAGAAGTCACTATAACACAGTAGTTCTTAAACTTGTTGGCATCTGTCTAGAAAAAGCTAAAACAATAATTATAGATGTTGCAAAAGAAACCTGAGCAATAAAACACTGTGATGTCTGTTCGCAAATTGTCTATAATAAACTGTTGTTGTTTGTAAGCAACGATATCAAAATTAAAATCGACTTTTCGTTTCCCTAAACGTCAAAATGCTCACAATTTATTACGACACCTCGTTACGTAGCCAGAGAATGGCTGCCGTACACGCGATGCCCAAAACTATTATAATAGCGAGCGAGTATATCTATCAATTTACACTTTGTTGTATAGAGAAGCGAGTCTAAAAATAAGTAGACGTGTGTTGCAAATTAAATTAAAAACGATTTAACTCGTAATAGGCTTAGAAACACAATAGAATCAGAGGCTTAGTTTAGGAGTCTCATCGTCTTCGCCTCGAAATCTTCATTTGTCACTTTATTCTAGGCTATTCTTCACAAATGCTTCCTCAATTCCTCAGACAATAGAAGAATACTCATGTCGGTCTTAGTGAGATCAAAATAAAACTCGAATTTTTGTGAGGCAATCAATTTTATATTTAATTAAAAATAATTATTGAAAAGAAAATACACATACCTAAATATAAAATAAAATTAAAGATAAAACGCCATAGTGCTTGAACAGTCACCAGTAAATGAACACTTTGTTGTTTTTTAAATATAATAAGAAATCCAGTTGGATTTAAATCTCCCGCCAAACAACAAATAATCTTAATATATTTCTCTGGCGATCTGCCATATGGCATTACTAACATTAAAGGTTATATTGTCGTCAGGCTTTGCTATATATTGAGCGTTTCGGGGCTTGGTTTTGAAGTAAAAATATAATTGGCCGATAATTATTATATCTTAAGTTTGGCTAATTTGAACTTAGCTTGCACAAATTTGTCCCTCATCATCATCATCATTTTAAATGTGTTCATCTACTGGATCACCAACTACATAAGAATCCATGAAATGAACGATATGTTTATTCACTGGATTCTAAAATTATTTCACATTCATATGTTTTTTAGTAGATTTCTGATAATTTGATGGGTGTTTAGACGTTTACCATTTATTTTATTTATGTATAATGCCCTACTCCAGTATATGAACACAATTTTGTCTTGTTCGTTAACTGGCTCAATTGCTGCTATTCATTCTATAAATAACAACCAACCAAGTTTAAAAGAACCTTCGAAATTGTATAATATACCTAAGAGTACTCTTTGTAATAAAGTCCGTGGTAAAGTTCCACTAGAAAGGAAGATGGGTCCTTCAAGCGTTTTGACCAAAGATGAAGAAAAGAGGATTGCTTAGTGGATACTTTGCAAAGATAAAATTGAATTTCCAATGCACCAAAGCGATATCCTAGACTCAATCCAATAAATAATGAAAAATACTGAACGAAAAGTCCTATTGACGAATGGCCGATCCCGTAAAGAAATGCCTAAAATTGTTTCTTCAGCAAAATCCCGAAATTTGCAAACGCAACACAGAAGTTATTTCTAAGGTAAGAGCTAGTGTCACAGAAGACTCTATTCGCAGCTGGTTTCAAGATTTCAAAACCTTTCTTAAAGACGAATCATGTGAAGATGTCATGGAAGATCCAACAAGGATTTCTAATGCCGATAGAGAGAATACCATTTGACGAAAGAGGAAGAAAAGCGGATCAGGGTAAAGAACAGGAAAAAAGAAAGAAACAGAAACGCATGTTGAAGCAAAAAAGAGAAGAATTGAAAAAAATAAATTTAAAACGGAAGAGATAAGCTATAAAGAACTAAAGAAAAGTAAAAACTCAAAGAGAAGCAAAACAAATGTAATGCATTAAAGAAATAATCCATTTGATGCAGTGAAGTGTAATCTAATTCGTCGTCTCCACTAATAATTTTAAAAATCTTTATTCAAAGGGACATGTTGCGGAGTCGCAGCTCCATCATCAGCCTTAAAATATCGCAACTACTATTGGTGGAGTTAAATCCGCATATAGGCAGAGCCCTTAATAGATTAATCCGGTTAATTATCTTGCAACAGGTAAATTCAATAAACAAATCAATGTTCGAAGGGTGATTAGTTTTATCCCTCCGAAGATTACTTTGCTCTCGCTTGGGTGGCTGAGAGCAGCGGTAATAGTTAAGAAACACTGTTAGGAAGAGCAGTCTCACTCCCCTACTTGGCATAAAGGTTACTTGTACAACAGTGTTGGTTTGTTAGTTAGGAACCACTGTTAGGAAGAGCAGTCTCACTCCCCTACTAGGCATAAAGGAGACTTGTGCAACAGTGGTGGTTTTAATTGAGAAACAATGTTTGATTGAATCTATTGTGGAGTTGCAAATTTTCGGGCTTCCATCCCCTACTCCGGAAACCTCTGCTTTGACTCGTTTTCTTGGAAGTCCTAGTCGTTGAGCTGCGTCTTCTGTAATTAAGGATGACTGTGACCCTTGGTCGATGAGGACTCGTAACAGTTGCTTGTCGTTGAATGGCGTGGAAACTGTAACAAATGCCGTGCCGAGGAGAACGGTATTTTCTTCTCCTGATGAGTGGTTGGAACTGGTACCATTTCGGTGTTGCTGTGGTTGCGACTCTCTTGGTCTAGTATGAGTTGATGGATAACGTGTTGCTGGTCTGTTATTAGCTAAAGGATTTTTTTGCTGATGAACTGCTCTTTCTTCGTGTAATAATGTATGATGTTGACGGCTACAGATGTGACACCTTAGCTGGCTAAAACATCTTTTACTCACGTCATGCGTCATGCAGTTTGAACATAGACGTTTCTGACGGATGAAATGGTTTCGCTCTGATGTTGTTGGGTCTCTAAACTTTTGGCACTGGTAGATAGCGTGGTTTGGTTGATGGCAGTACCGACATGATCCGTTGTTTATGATTGTAGTTCCTTTCCATATGCAGCAAATAGTTTCTAGAGACTGGAATCTCTTTTCAAGGAAGTTTATGAAGTCCTCGAGTTGCGGAACTTCGTGGGGGTCTATGAGACCTTGTTCATATATCTTGTTAGTTTCAGAGTCCCATTTACGGCTGAGGATGCGTATAATAATGGGACCCCAAGATGTTGTATTGATTCCTACGTTTGATATGGCTTGAATACATTCCATGGTGACGTCGTGCATGTGTTTTATTTGTCAGCGGATTCTTGTTGAATTGTTGATAAGTCTAAAATTTTGTCAATGAGTTTTGAAACTAAGAGTCTCTGATTTTTATATCTCTTATTGAGAAGTTCCCAAGCAGCTTCGTAGTTTGCTTCTGTCGTGTTAAAGTGTTGTATTAATTTACTTGCTTCTCCACGGGTGTGTGTTTTCAAGAACTGCATTTTTTCAGCGTTGGTATAATAATTGTTTTCGTGTACAACTCGTAAAAATATGTCGTGGAACGTAGACCAATTGAGGTATCGTATTGCTTCTTCGTACTTGGCTTTAATTTGTTGATAATAGTTTTTTGTATTATATGGATGGTTTGGAACATCCAGTATTCGTATTTTTTGATTGATTTTTTGGACGGCTTTCCAAATTTCTTCTACTTGTTGTAGGCGGTCGGCGATGTAAGTTTCAGTTTTTCGTTTAACTGAGTCCTTTTTGGCGTTGGTGAGGAGTTGAAGAATCTGTGTCCCATGCTCCTCTTGTAGCTTGGCTAGCTGGTTGAGTTCATCTGTCGTCGTGGACATTGTGAGTGGATAGTTCGTAAATTCGACCGAAGTTTGTTGGTTGGTAGCACCTTGGACGCTGGTGGACCGAAGGCTGTTTGTTAGTGGCTCCTTGGACGCTGGTGTACCGAAGGATATTTGTTATTGGCTCCTTGGACGCTTCTGGACCGAAGGATGTTGTGTTAGTGGCTCCCTGGACGCTGGTGGTTAAGGAACGTTTAAAAATTGCTATTAATTAAAAATTGCAAACTATTAGCACGAATTGTGAATATTTAGTCATAGGCGTCGTAGTATAATTTTTAGCTAATAATAAAAAAAATATTATTTATTTTAAAATATAATGTCTAGGATTAGACAGTTATGTCGCCCCAAAACTTTCCCGATACTTAATTTTAATTATTATTATAATTGTATTACTTCGTGTTTCGAAGAATATCAATGAACTATCCATACCTTGAGCATCTTCAGGTTTGCTGCACGCTAAACCCTCGACACTATACATATAAAAAACGTGTCCTACATTATACCAACGTATTTTACATAAAAATGTTATTATAATCCGACTATACAAGACTGTTAAGGTGTGAAACCAATACATAAACATCTTCCTCTCAGTCTTATTAAACTTTAAAATGTCCCTGTTCTTGGAAACAAAAGCGACTTATACACAAAATGTGTTTCTTTTTTCTGTGTAGATGTATCGCAGGTATTATAATACTACTTGTATGCATGTGACCGCTATAAAATATTTAACATCAATTTTGTGTCTATAAATATTCAATGGCAAACGATGTCCTGGTAACTACATAATGATATTGTGTTGTTTGGGGCGCAAACAACTATCTGTAGGAAGAACTAAGCTCCAGATCAATAGATCTTCAACTGAAATATGTTATAAACATAAAGCTGTTTTCTAGAATTGGTACTTACTATTATCAGATTGCGTTACTTCTTAAGTCGCAGATCTCTAGAGCAAAAAGCAAGGATTTATTGATAAACCAAGGTGCCTGCCTACCCCGTGTGCTAAAAAATTCTTCTAGAAATATGCACGTTAAAAATTACAAACGCACAAAAGAGAGTTCAGTTTGAGGCCAGTCGTGAGTTGTATCGGATCTCCAGCTTACATCATATCTACATGAAATTTTGTCACCTGTGACATCGACTTTTATCTATAATATTAAGAATTCTGGTTTTGCCTGACGATTCTGAGTTGGTTTCCTTGGACGTCGTCTCGTTATTTACAAACATACCTAAAGAATTAGTGTTATCTATAATTAAGAAGCAGTGGAGATTAATCTCAGCTTATGTGAATATTCCAAAAGACCTTTTAATTCGGATGGTTGAGTTTTTTTGTTTTGATTCCAGTTATTTTGTTTTGAAAAATCAAATATACTTACAGCTGGACGGTAGTGCAATGGGAAATCCAGCGAGTCCTGTATTGGCTAACTTCATTCATTAAAATTTATGTTGACGATACTTTCCTGGCGATCCCAAGGGGTTCGTCATCCATAATACTTCAACATTTCAATGCCTATCATGAAAATCTTAATTAATACAATTACACAAACGTTTTTTTAAAACTAATAATTAACGTTTGTGTAATCGTATTATTAACGTATTTTAGAAACGTATAAATAACGTTTGATTTCACAGTTGACTATATATACACAAATACGTTCAATACACGTTTTTTTTAAAGCATTTAACTAACGTTTCGTTATTCGTGTTCTGTAACGTGAAAAAGTGCGACATATCCAAGTCAAATTACGTATCCAATGTACCTTTTTCTGGAAAGGTGTTTTGTTATGATAAACGTTAAATAAACGTATGTGTGTTTACTGGGTTACCTTGATAAAAAACTGCGGTATCGTCAGCAAATGATATGATTTTTCCAGTAACGTTAGCAGTCAGTAAGTCATTTATGTGCAGTATGAATAGTATTGGACCCAACACAGTGCCCTGTGGAACGCCGAAATTCACTGTCTGGGTAGTGCTTATTTTGGTAGAAACTTTTACAAACTGATGTCTTTTTGTCATATATCTTCTAAAGAGCTCCAAAATATATATTTAAATGTAGAAATTACTCTCGAACCCAGAGCTTTACGTGAGTTTTTCATTATTATGTTTGTAAATTTACTTGTTAACTTGCTGATAAATAAATTAAAAAAACTGTAAACTTGTAGAAACCAAGAGCACGTGAAGTCATTCGCAAATGCATCATAATCTTGATCAAATTTCACCAACAGTCTGCATTTCTGTCTCCTCTATTTGAAACTCAAAGCAAATTAACCCCTAGTTATTTCAGTATAAATTTACTGCCCCCTAAAAACCAAATAAATGCCGCCGCAAGTTATAGTTTATATATATATGACGCAGGACAGAAATGGATAAAGTTTAGGGTGGGTTGGTAAATATAGTGTAAAAATAATTTAATTCAAACACAACCCCCTTTTATACTGTACTGCGCTACAAAATAAAGTGAAACTTACAAATTAAGTTGGTCACATCAACAAGTTTAGAAAATTGGAAGGGTGCAGTAATGACATCCAGGGGTGTATCGCAGCTTTGTATTTTTTTAATTATAAGCATAAGGAGGGTCTTCAAGTAAGTATAGGATTAAAGTTATACCTAAAGAATTTTCGTATATCTTCCGAATCTTTTACAGGCAAGTTTGCCCTGCAACAGTTGTAGAATTAAAAAACTCCTTGGAGTAACGACTTTAAATTTAGAAGAGCCTACGTCAATGGATATATCCCAGCCATGATCGTCTTAAATTCTAGCAAAAGGGTGCATAATTTCAGTGTTTGCCACACATATGAGATTCGCCCCTCCAAGCAAAGACAATGTTTGCTGCTAAGTTTTATGACTCACACGGGGTTTAAATTAAAGCCACAATAAATATCATATTAAACTGCAATATTTCACAGTCATCAGGACTAGAAGCAAATAATAAGGATTATGGAATTAAAAGAACTACAGACATGGATTTCGGAAACGGTAAGATATATTAGGCCATAGGATGATACATAGATGATGCTGTTACTAGAATTTTTTCCATATGATTTTTATTTAGTACTACTGTTGGACCGAAATTTTCCGGCCCTCCTCCAGAAAGGTCTGGAAATACTGCAACCATCGTTGCAAGGGCTTTTCAAAGCAAGCCTTATCCTCGGCCATATTCCCAAAGCTTGGAGGGAAACTAGAGTAGCCTTTATACCGAAAACAGGATGCCGTCCAGAGGATGACCCTAAGTCCTACAGGCCTATTAGTTTAACCTCCTTCCTACTGAAAACTATGGAAAAGATAATAGACGAATACCTAAGAAGCGAAACTTTAAATAGGAAACCACTTCACAAAAGGCAATTCGCCTACTAAGCGGGAAAATCTACGATTAATGCCCTGCACTGCTTAGTAAAAGACATTGAGAAGTCATTTAAGGCACAAGAAGTATCCTTATGTGCCTTTATCGATATAGGGGGTGCTTTTGACAATACCTCACATGAATCCATCAGTAGAGCACTAGAAGAGAGGAGTGTCGACTCCTCACTGGTGAAATGGATTCAGGCAATTTTGAAAGACCGTGTCATTACGGCTGAAATAGGAGAAGTATCTGTAAAAGTGACAGCGACTAGGGGATGCCCACAAGGCGGTGTATTGTCCCCTCTTCTATGGTCACTAATGTTGGATCATCTCGTTTCAAAAATGGATAGGGCAGGCTTTACCCTGCAAAGCTACGCCGACGACATTGTTCTCACAGTTAAAAGAAAGCACACATCGGTTATGTCCAACCGCATGCAAATTGCATTAAACAAAATTAAGAACTGGTGCGACGCTGAGGGATTGAATATAAATCCGCAAAAAACAGTGTTGGTACCATTCACGAGAAAGTGAAAGGTGGACATTATTAACCCCACTCTCAGCGGTGAGCAAATTTGGCTTTCGGATAAAGTCAAATACCTAGGAGTAATCCTGGATAAACGACTAATCTGGAATCAGCATATAGAGAAAACCATATCGAAAGCCACAGCGGCCATATGGACGTGTCACAGGCTACTCGGTAAGACTTGGGGCCTAAAGCCAGAGCTCACATACTGGGTGTACCAAACAGTCATCAAACCCATGGTTACATACGCCTCATTAGTATGGTGGCCCAAAGTTAATATTAAGCATACACAATGCCGTCTTGCATGTTTAGGAATAAAAGAGGCAATGCGAACTTGCCCCACAGCAGCGAAGTAAAAAAAGAGGCAGCAATTAGCGCTCTGAAACTGGCACAGGTAATGGAATACAAATCTGGCGATCTAGACGGACACGATTCCCAGAAAACACATCCGTCTGGTATACGGACGATTCAAAAGGAATAGAAGGGAACACAGGCATGGGAGTATACGGGCCTAATTGCAGGATCTCTGAATCCCTCGGGAAAAGTCCCACTATATTCCAAGCAGAGATCAACGCTATTAATCGTTGTGCTCAAGAATGCCTGCAGAGAGGCATCCCGGAACGGCAGATCAATATTATCTCAGACAGTCAAGCTGCGTTAAAAGCACTGAGGTCTTACACCTTCACGTCAAAGCTAGCATGGGAATGCAAACAGACCCTAAAGCAACTGGCAGCTCAGGGGAAAAAGATTACTGTGACATGGGTGCCAGGACATAAAGGCATCATCAATTGCTAAATTTTGAATTTTGACTGTTGGAGTATGTCTCGTATGTTTATATAATATGTGTTGGAATATTTCTACAAATTTTGATTTTGTTTGTATTTTCATTCACTCCTAAAGGGTCCGCCATCTAACGTTTTTTTTTCAACTAGTGCTTATTTCGTGAAGATAGATAGATAATTAGTTTTATCCTTCCGCTGAACGAATATGGTTGTGTATACGCTTGAACAACGCTGGGAAATATTGCGACATTACTTTGAAAATCATGGTAATGTTGCAGAATGTGTGCGAAAATTGCCTACGGATTTTGGAAGAAGAGAAGCACCGTCAGCTCCGTATGTTCGTTATCTCGTGAAAAAAGTGAAAGAAACTGGCATCCTCATCGATAAACCAAAGCGCGAAAAGCCAAAAACAGTGCGTACACCCGAGAATATTGCTGATGTGGCAGAAAGTGTGCGTGAAGCGCCATCAACATCAATTCACCGTCGGTCTCAACAATTGAACATTTCGGAGACATCATTGAGACGAATTTTGCATAAAGACCTTGGTATGACGCCATACAAAGTCCAATTGGTTAAGGAGTTGAAGTCAACTGACTTTGATCTTGGCGGGTATGTAAACAAGGAAAATTGTCGCATTTGGGGCACAGAAAACCCGCACGCATACATTGAAACGCCGATGCACCCAAAACGAGTCACTGTTTGGTGCGGATTTTGGTCCGGAGGCATAATTGGGCCATTTTTCTTCGAAAATGAGCAAGGAGTAGCCGTTACAGTCATTGGCGATCGTTATCGGGCCATGTTGAACGAATTTTTGTTCACAAAAATTGAAGAGGAGGATATTGGCAACATTTGGTTTCAACAGGACGGCGCTACGTGTCACATAGCCGAAGCTACACTCGATGTTTTGCGTCCTGTTTTTGAAGATCGCATTATGAGCCGCAGAGCTGATGTCGTTTGGCCACCTCGGAGCTGCGATTTGACACCGTTGGACTATTATTTGTGGGGTGCCGTCAAAGATAAGTGTTACGCCGACAAGCCAAAGACAATTGACGCTTTAAAGGACAATATTCGTGAAGCCATTGGTGAAATACAGCTGCACACAATCGATAATGTGCTTAAAAATTGGACCGATCGTGTAGGCTACTGCATGGCCAGCCGATGCAGCCATTTGAATGAAATTATTTGTCATTATTAACCGGAAGGATTGTACTTTCAAATTAAAAAAGAAATTTGAGAAAATATTCAGCAGTTTTTCTTTTATAGCATTTTCAAAAAAAAAAAGTTATCTGGCAGACCCAATATATGTATAATTAAAAAATGTAATTGGCCATTTTATTCGAAGTGCAAAAATGATAACCGTTTATTTATTAATGCTTCTAAATAATAATAAATAAATAACCCAAATACCATTTGATCATAATAATATATTGTAATGAATGCAGTTATGTTAACATGACTTCAAAATTGCGCTGATACCAAATGGTATGTATTACAAACATAATATTTGTTTATTTATTCATTATTCGACGGACAGTACCAAAATTATAATATCATAAAATCAACATTAACAAGTATTTGCAAGTGTAGATAGGAAACGAAATGTTTACTGTGAGGTTCAGGGCAATGTGTATATTCGCCAAAGATTATCTGGAGAGTAATTGGACGATTTAAGTTCAGAATTGAAAGTACCTAAAATGAAGATTTTCAGGATTAATCATTGCTAGACATTATTTAAAATAAATGATATTTTATATGATTAAATATTCAAATACTTCTTGCATTTTTGATAATCGTTTGCATTTTTTACTTAAATAGCATTTTTTAAACGTTCTGGAATTTACCTTCGTTCACACTCTCCCTTAGGTTGCAAATTTAAAACATTTATAACTTCTATTGAGTATTTGTATATGTAAATTAAATTAATAATAATTTTAGCATTATTTTGTATATAAATAGTTTATTAATCAAACATTGTGTCTTAAGTTAAACCGTCGTAAAAACCACCACTGTTGCACAAGTCACTTTTATGGCTAGTAGAGGAGTGAGACTGCTCTTCCTAACAGTGTTTCTTAACCTAAAATAGTACCAGTGCTGTGCTATTCATAATATTGTCGCAGTGCATAACCTAACCTAACAATCTCCATTCTACAAACCGTTCCCGCGAAGTAATCTTCGGAGGGCATAAAACTAATCCACTTCGAACACGAGGTGTTAGCCGAACGAATAGCACACGAGTCCTGAAAAACTTCACATTTAGACTCTTTTAATTCTTATTTAATTAAAATAATCTCTTAAATACAGTCACAAACGTTCAAACTGTCGACAGTTTGGGCGAAATATCAACTGAAAGCTGTGTTAAAGAAAATATTCAAATTGACCAATTTCCAAAAGTTATTTTTTTTTGAAGAGGAATTCGATTGGTTACGAGCCTAACACGTCTAAGGTTTTCTTCGGAGAAAATATCGATCAATTTTTGGCCACGGCTAGTTATGAAACTTATTTCCTTACTAAGGCTGATGATGTTAAAATATGTAGATGGTTCCTTATTTCACTTCATTTGATTTCTAGATTGCTCTTGTCATTAGTCTCTGTGGAGCATGAGAAGAGAAGAATTGCACTCCCTACGAGTGCAAGACATCATAGAAAAAGACAACAACTACTTTTTGGTTACTCTTGCTGATACCATTATTAATATCAAAAGATCGCTTTGCGTCCGGTGGTGGTCGACGGGAACGTTGTCATTCCAGTAGAGTTGTATAGAAAATATGCTTGTCCTCGGCCAAAAAATGCATCACATGATTACGTCTTCATCTCTTTTCGTAAACGAAAATGCACAATGCAACGGGTCGACATTTATTCATTCAGGAAGATGCCTTCTATTGTAGCAGCATTTTTAAAGTTGCCGAACCAAAACGAATATAGGTACAGGTCATTGTTTCCGACGTACTCTTGCTGCAGATGCAGATGTGGATTTTACATGTTGAAAGGTCATGACAGTACAGTTTAAACTTTACGTGGGATGCTAGCTAATTTTTTGTTGCCAAAAAGATTGGGCAAAATCAGTCAAAATAATTTCAAGAACCTTTGCAATGACTCAATTTTCTAAATTATGCGATATAACACCGATTTCTATCTTTTAATTGAAAGTTGAGGGATATATTAACGCTACATAATTAATTAAACGCGACGTTCAAAGACCAAAAATCATATTTGAGCGAGATGATTTTTCATACATCAACTACCTTTCATCCTCATTGAGACCTATGATTTGATTCATTTAGCTAGTAAAGTGCAGGCGAATATGCACATTTACCTTGAGGATTCCTACATAAACATTTATTATACAAGGTGTGTCTCTTTGTAGATGCTTTTCCCGTTTCGAACATCATACTCGTGGGCGCATTACAAGTACGACAAGACATAATATCTGTAGCAATCATTATTTTATGTGACTGAAAGAGACTTTGAATATATTTTGAGTGACATTTAGAAGAGTTATTTAACATATAAAACGATTTTCAAAAAAAAAACATGAATATACTAAAATTAATTACGTTTTCACTTGCAAAACGAATTTAAATATACCTATGATCCACAAATCAAGCCATTTTCCGTAGATCCAGTTTAACAAGATTATTGGAAACCACGGAAGGCAAAATCCGGGATCCCTTTCCGACCTAGATCTGCGCCATTTTGCTTCATATTTAACAAAACTCCTGTTAACCGCAGCGTTCCAAGAAATGCTCATCAAAGGCAGCTTTGATTGTTCGATGGGTAAGAGAGAAAAAAACAGCACAAGCAGCGTTATGTTGGTGTGCTCAAGGTCTAACACGCCAATCAATCTTCAGTTTCATTGTTTCAAATCTGGCTGGAATTTTGGGAGACAAATGTACCGTGATTTCTACTGCCAAAGCTTGGCGCCACAGTTGTTTTAGGATTTCTGCAGTCCATTTTTGTTACACCAGATCGAGGAATTTTGAAATCAGAGTTCGATACAAGCACAGTATACTCAACTTTTGTGAAAGGATATCCAAATTGTCCAAATAACTACCCTTGCAATCTTAGACAGTGCTCGAAAGATAGAAATAGGTCTGATATCGTTGTATGCAGCTTCTGCGTGCAATAGAATGACATCTGTTGACGCAATTTTTCGATCAAATCATCCCAAGATTTAAAAGATCTTTCCAGCTAAAAATTCAAAGCATCGCCCTCCAATATTTCAGGAGCTGGTCTCAAAAGGTTATGCAATGAGACGAAGAAAAGTTGTGCCATCAGATCTAACGTTTATATGACGAATATCCAGCATGATTATACGGTTCTTCAGGTATTTGCAGAAGCGGTCTAAATTCATCTGCTGTAGTATATTTCACCATATATTTTGAGTGACATTTAGAAGAGTTATTTAACATATAAAACGATTTTCAAAAAAAAAAACATGAATATGACATAGTAACATACTAAAATTAATTACGTTTTCACTTGCAAAACGGATTTAAATATCCCTATGATTTAAATATTTTACGCATCACTTATAGGCAATTAATTCCATTTCGAAAAACACAACAATCTTACGGGTTCCACTTTATTATTTTTTCTGTTCAATCTGCTTGTTGTATATATTTTTTGGACGCATAAACATGCGAAATATGAAATTCGATATGTTCAAACAAATTCCAATACAAAAGGACACGAACCACCTCTTATTTACCCAACTTTTTGTCTCAAAATATGGGTATGCAGTGATTTACGCTACTTTACATAAAGCTGTTTAAGAAATTTCGGTGGTGAAATCATCTGGACGTAATGGCATCCTTTTTTCTTTTAAGCACTTGACAATGAAGCGGCAAAACTGCGACTACCTGTTGTGGAAACTAAGCTTGTGTTGTGGGAATTTAACTTTTTTCATTCATGCTGTACTATGGTTGACATACTATACCGGACGCATTGTTCTTAGTGGTAGGACTTCTTTGGCACGTATTGATTTAGCATGTGGCTAAGTTTATGCGTGCGTGCAAGAAATTTGGCAATTACTAACCACTTAGTTTTAGTGTATTTTCTAGTGCATTATAAATCAAGTTCGATTTTGACTTTTGTTACGAGATTTTGTTAAAATGATTGAGATTTTCGCAATACCTATAGTGTTAACTTCTGTCACAATTATGTTGTTAATCTTTAAAATACCAAACTTCTAAGTAGAATCAATAAAAACTTCCAGTTTTGATGGCTAAATAAACAACAAACAATGTGTAAACTTATATTTCTACAAGAACAAAGAAAAATTGTTTTGAACCTAAAACACTAAAGTAACAGAACACTAAATATACAATAATAATTTGATATAATATTTGATAATATTGCAACTCATACAAGACAACAAAAGTATAAATAATAACACCACTCTGCCACTGGCTGATACAATATTACTACGAGGGGTGGCAATAATTGCGGGGAAGAACTCAGTTTCCACCAATACCGACTTGAACACCTGCATGGCGCCAACACGTGCGAGGGTCTACGCACCAATTAGGATCATTCAGGCGGCGTCTAGCCACCTATTTCGCGTGGTATTGCCGATTTTACAGAAGATCGTAATTTCTTTTCCCTATTTTAATATTCAGTGGTAAAAATTTTAGTTATTAAATACAAATAAAACAAACAACAACTTAAAAATGCTGAGCTTTTTTCAATATTATTATTTGTAATTGCAAAAAATCGATTTTCAAGTTAATACTACTTCTTTTCTAGAACTAGTGATTTTTTGTAGTTAAATTTGGCAATTTTTTGGTCACATTACTTTTGTTGTCACAGATTCTTTTGCCAAGCAATAGTTAGCCTCCTCACGGTCTGTTTTGTGACTTCGTTATCTCCATAAAATTTTCTTTGTTCATCTCTCACATTTTAGTCTTGCGGTATATCCTGTTCAGTTCAATTTTCACCAATGATGTTTGCACCAGACGAGGACTCTTTGTGTTGAAGACCAAAAAATCCGACCTCAGGCTGGTTATTAAATTTTGAAAGAAAATGTTTTTGTACAGCCTCTGTAACCAATAAATAGTTTTTTACTTATTTTGCTATGAACAAAAATTAATGATAAATAATTTTTTGCAGAGCCGCACCGACTGGTAGATATTCTAAAGGATAATTGAATAGTCCTCGTATAATGATAATAAAATATAAATTCCAGTTTAAAAATGCAAATTTCATTATACAAAAATAAAATAGTTTAGAGAATACGAGAGCTGACAGATTGACGACGGTAGAAAACAAGTTAATGCAAGTTGAACGTAGTTTTGCCATTATCTTGGGCTTTTTAATATTCATAAATCGCAAGCAGCCTAATGGTCCGTGTTGCAATTTGCTTACCCGGCAATTTAATTTTAAGAATTTTCTTTAAAATTTAGAGGTCTCGCTACCCTATAAATTACCAACTATATAAATTTTCGTTTGCATATAACTACTTAGGCTACATTATAATATTCGTTATATTAAAAGATGCTGACGTTACACAAATAATTGCTTGAATACGTTATTTGAACTATTATCCACGGAAAAGTGATTTTTGCAGGAACACATAATCTGTCAAGTTAGAGCCTCTAGCGAAATCTACTTAAATGCAGGTTGTCCCGAAATTAACTTAAAAAAATCCCGATGGCAGCCAGTCGGAAAAGTAGATTTTTGATTTATGTATTTTTTATTTATACTTAGTCTACCACTGACACCCACTATTAATAAACAAATAATGGAATATTCTGACATTCGCCAAATATAACCAAAGTGTCATATTGACAGTTATTTTAACTGAAATACCCATTATACTATAATACATACGTAAGTACGGTCTTATTGTTATTTCACAGGTGTTTATTTGTCAAAATAATTACAGGTATAGCGGGTGATAATATTTTTTTATTTTTTGTTACTTTATATTGACTTACATTTACTTAAATATGCCAGCGATGAAAAAACTCTCCAAATAAATATTGTAGAGATTTAAGTGCTCTATCATTTGATATGTAACATCGGTATTTTCTATAATAAAAGTCTCAAACTTATTATTCTTTTTAGAAAAAGTAAAAAATCGAAGAAAAAAAAAGTTGGGACAAAATTTGTTCTGACCCCCCTTACCATGGGATATAATATTTTTTAATAAATAATAATAAATGTCATTTTCAACCAATGTGACGTCTATTTATTTTATTACAAAAAAAATAAGAACCAAGGTTCACTGGAAAGCACTTATCGGCCTTATAAATCAACACAGCTGCGGCCGCCAGCTTTTAAACAGTAGAGAGAGGGCGGGGTTTTGTTATATTAATTAGGGCGCCACATAGTTTACGTCGCTGCATTGATAATGGACCGGACCCAGCGAAAACTATGAAACCACCTGTGGCTTCCAGATGACTATGACTCAAAAAAAAGAATCTCGATATCAATACTAAATTAATAAAAGGAAAAAAAAACCGCGGTATAAGAATAAAAAAATGATATCTATTTAAAATATTATATAAGTAAGATTTTAAAAAAAAATTAAACAATTAGCTATAGTCAGCAATACTAATTTTTCTTTTCTCCTTATAACAATAACTGAAATTAAATTTAATTTTCAATTCAATTCTATCCAATTAAACTGATGTATTATATAAATACATCAATATCCAATTCGTGTACACGAGTGGCTTACATTTACAGGTAAGTATAGGTAATATTTTTTTTTTAAATTTTAACTTAAGGTAAGTAAGAATTTTAGTATTTTTATTTTTTTTTTCCTTTATCCTAATAAATTTTGAAAACACTATTTTATTTACTTATTTTAAATTTTAGCTTAAGGTAAGTAAGAATTTTATTATTTTTATTTTTTTTTTTATCCCAATAAATTTTGAAAACACTAAATTTTTGACAGGTCTATGATAGTTACGGAATCCCTCGACGCGACGGTTCTAATTCCACCAAACACAGCTCGAAACAAATTGGAAAGAACTTACCGATCCGCCCTGGTAGTACGTATGCAGCTTACCAAATCGTACAGAATAGCTAAGGGGGTTGATCTAAGCAAGTCTTCTATGATCATAAATACACCACCGTAAATAAAAACCCTAAAATAATTAATTTTAGCTTATCAGGAAAAAAATGTGAATTCGCAACAAAACCACATACCTCCTAGAGGGTTTTCTCCTTTGTAGAGTCAAGACCGATGAGATAGGCCTGGATTAACTGATAAAAGTGCTGGTGTGAGGTGCTAGAATTGGAAGCAACGTAATGTAGAAAAAAAACATCACTAGAAACTACATTTTACTCACTATGATGGCGACAATCTCCTGCACAGCAGATATGAAATTTTCAATTACGTCCACAAAACACGTAGAAATGCTCAGGCCAATAATTTCTACTCCTTATTAGAACACCATATAATGAAAATTTCAACTTAAAAGAATTGACGACTGAACTTCTCCCAAAAAATTGGCAAATTATGAGTATAATTTATTTTACGAATATTAGTCGTCAATGTTCACGCCAATAATGGCGACCAATTCATTTTCTCATTCCAAAAACTATCCAAAATTAGAACAAACTATCAAAGTCCCTGTATAAAAAACGTTACAAGGATGCGGAAAAGAGGGCAGCACCTTACGGCATACCGACTGTGGAACCGGCAAAACTCATGCACCGGCAGAGGACGCCACTGGATAAATATATTTTACTTTCATATTATGAAGTTAGGAGCAACATTTACATTTGTATAAAAGAAACAATAGTGCACAAAAGAATCACAAGAATCATTGCTAGTAATGCTACGCAAAACATACAAGTGAATTGTACGTTAATTGATAGTAAACTTCAACCAACTTAAAACAGTCAAAAAAATGAAAATTAGTAGCGAAAATGATTTGTCGAAGTGCGATGTATTGGAGCGAACTCTCCATCAAAAGTAGAGAATCCACTCAATCAAACCGATACAAATCATCCTTCTCCGCCTCACTTGCTACTTGGCCAGCTAATAAACTTGTGACACCTGGAACCAGAATATTCTCCAAATAGTTCAAATAATACACTTCAAAAGTCAACCAAAACTAGAAATGAAAGACAGATAATATATACATCTGTATGATAAAAGAAAACAAGCATAAAAATATTACACAATGTCCAACATGAGTAATGTAAGTACTGTTACCTAATAACAAGTAAAAATAGTGCACGTAAAGCTTCCTTACATAATAACAACTATCGATCGGTATAATACCTATACCGGCATCAACTTAACCTCACTTTCAATGCAATTTGTGTACGTATAAATATGATCTGTTTGTTTACGTCTAACCATCGTTCATTGTTTTAGTTATTTTCTAAAACAGATCCAGAAAAATAATAAGAAAACGATGGTAGATCAAAATAGAAACATTTAAAGACAATGTGAAGTAATGTTGGACCCGGAAAAAGTGCAAACAAGGTCGCTAAACAAAAAGGGACCTAATGGGTAACTTCGTACGGCTACAAAACTGAACTAAGGTAAAGAAATATTTCAATATTACAATTTTAAAATAAGTAATGATTAATAATGCAATTTATAATTTAGGGCTGAAGATCAAATCCACCCCATTGCATATTATGGCACCAGAGAACAAAAGATACGACCAAGAAACTATGAGATAATAAAATCCTCCTGAAATGAACCAACACAAGAAAGTTTTCACAGTGGTACCAAGTTTTAATGTGGATTAAATCAATATACGAATATAATACCATTATTTTCCAGTGTCACAAGTTCATATTTTTCAATAAACAAATACGCAAGTAAGTTAATAAAAATTTCACTAAGTTGTTGCCTACAAATTTACAAATAAATATACATTTTAAAGATTCACGACAAATTTAAATGTTTTGCGAAATTTATATGTAACACCAAACTGTCAAAATGTGCGATCCAAACAAAAAACCCACCTTCAATTTTAAAAAAGGCAATTATATGGATCTGTGTGATCATTTGAAGACCGTGGATTGGAGAACGTTGAAAAATTGCCAGGATCCCAATCAATCAATGAATATTTTCTACAATAAAATGTACACTATATTTGATAACTGTATTCCCAAAGCAAAGTTGAATAAGAAAAAATATCCACCCTGGTTCACCCCTGCAATTATACTCGACATAAAATCGAAAGAAAGAAACTTAAGAAATTTTAAAAAAACAAATCTACAACAGTGTCTCGCGGATTACACTTACCTTAGAGCTAAAGTAAAAAGAGATATTAAACTTGCATATAAACAGTATGTTTCTCGATTTGAAACTACACTACAAGAAAACCCGAATCAGTTCTGGAACTATATAAAATCAAAGCGCAAGAATTGTGTAGATCTGCCTTTTGAACTACATTTAGGAAACGAGACTTACTGTGGTGAAAGGGAGATTGCTCAAGCTTTTGCGAACTATTTCGAAACAGTGTATTCAAGGACACAAACGACAAACGTGTTGGATGTGGATCATCATGTGTGGTCAAATTTTCAAAAAAGTCTGGCAGCAGAGCATATGTTGGATCTCGCAAGTTAGTTTGTTGTTTAAGCGAGTAGATTTTCTTGAGAAAAGCGCACACATCTTTTTTTCTTTTCTAATGACATTACTTTTATGGAAAAATTGACGATTTGGTAACTATTTTAAAAATATTTCCCAGAAGAAAAGTAATGCACACATGGCATATTTTACATTTGTTTTGATTTTCAGAAGCTCTACCCTAACTTAACCCTGTTTTCGTTGAAGATTGTCATAACTGAATCAATAAATTTTAAGTATTTTCTTTTTATGCATGAATTTTAACTTTTAACCATATTTGATCAATCCTACATACGTTATAATAGTATTTCAAACGAAATAAATTATCCATCATCAAAGTGGAGTGTCAGTTTCAAATAAAAGAAAACAAAAGATTTTGTGGAGTTGACTTTGAAAGTTTTTGTTTGTTTTCTTTTATTTGATAATAGTATTTAGTGTTGTGTCAGGTAAATTAGGGGCTTTCCAAATTCGTTGAAAATTTCCCACAACATATATATTTCATAAAAACTAAGATTGTGCTCAGTCAGAGCATTACATAAACCTAATACCTACACCTATTATGTACACACATAAACAAAAAAACAACTGTTATACCGTCATTATTCAAAATTACTCAATTATGCAGCTTTCCACAACAACATCCCTTTGTTCCGCCTAAAATTATTAAATTCTATTTTCACCTATTTATTCCATTAGCTTTTTCTAATACTAGCATATTGTGATTATTATTATTACAACACTGGCTGGCGTTAATATATGACTATTTGCCACGCACATACAAATCAAACTTTATGGGTGTGACAACAGCGTTTTAAGTTTTCATGATGTACAGAGTGCTACAAATTGAACATTGTGTTACGTATGTTACATTATGTAACAAGCAAATCGCAAGTAAAGCCTCCCGCTAGGGAATTTGGGCGTATTTAGTGTTCGCACTAGGATTTAAGGGGAGTTGTTTGTTTCACCGGGACCACACTATAGATGTCGCTACATACATCTTGTTGTCATTCGGTGTTACTATATAGGCTCTTCGTAAATTGGATTCACATTTCCTGCGACCACCACTGATGAGGATCAACGAAACGGCCCTTCTGGTGAAAGCATGGTAATGTGAGTTTTCGTCGTAATTTTGGTCACAGATTTAGTAGTAGTAGAGGCTATTTACTGCTAAAATAGAGGGAGCCGTTTTTTCATCGACTGGGCCTCAACTGTGGTCAGCTTGTTTGAAACAGACGTGACGGCGTCTACGACTGTTGCATAATAGAAATTCTAAAATCATGACAGTAAAGGTCTTGTTTTTAGAAGAAAAAATAAGCGATTTTTCAATACTCGTACATATTATCGTCCCCTCGTAGATCGTAGAATTTTCAATTTTTTTTTGGTTAAGCGTTTCGATCAGAATTTAAAGCAAGCTGCATTTATTCCTTCATAAAATTCATCTTGAAAGCTTACGCCATATATAAATTCGTTGTTGCAAGTATAAATTACATTGAATTACACTATCAGAGCATTTTATCTAAAAGCATCGTAAATACAATTTATGCTAACGTACCCAGAAACAGAGCGAAAGAGATGCACACACACAGACTTTAATCAAAACAATTTTTAGCAAGAAATAAATCAGCCGAAACGGCACCATATAACTCAATGCGCGAGCCTGGACTAAAATTGCAACCGCTGTTCTATTTAATAGTCATTTCAACACGCCAGTAAATCAGTCCCGGGGTTGTTATTTTTTGTTTTGTTCTCTTTTAATTTTGCTGCCAATGTTTTATTTTTGTTGCTTTATTTCAGAGACTCTATATTATTGAGTTCTTTAATTAACTGGTCTCACACATAATTTACAACTTTGTTTAATTTAAATTACGCATGATATGTGGTTATTTTTTACAAGATATTCGGTTATACGAACATCGTTCAATGGATTACGTTTTGCTTGGTCCAAAGCGATCCACGACCAACTTCTTTTACTTATTATATTTTGCCGGGAAAGTTTTGGGGCGACACAAAGCTATGTATTTACGACACAACCACCTGTAAGCCGCAGTTAAGTGTGGGGCCCAAACTAGGCAAGTCGCCCTAACTAACACCTACTCACAAAAACCTCTGAGGTGAAACGAGATCTGATCGCAAATACCTGGAGAGAAGACTTCTATTCCTCTGGAGACTATCCTTTTGTCTTTTGCTTCTAAGAGTAGAATGAAGACACCGAAGCTTCTGGCGTCGCATCATTCAAATCTAAGAAAATCCAAGCGGAACAATAGTCAGAAGCTCCAATACTCTTTTGAAGATGTAAAGTAGACAGTAACTGTCTTGTTCCGCTTGGATTTTCTTAGATTTGAACGATGCGACGGCAGAAGCTTCGGTGTCTGCATTCTATAGAGCAGTGGTCGCCAACCTTCTGAATGTATTGAGCACCATCGGTAATTGTAGAATGTACAGTTAGCTACTTTTATTTTTTTGATTGTACAGTGTTTTTGGGGCCTTGGTGTGGTATAGGACGCTATCATACAGGACCTAATCAATGCCTAAGAAATTATCCTTAATGACCGTTTAGGCGTATGTCGTTTGGCATGCAAATAGTCCTTCATAATATCATTGTCCTGCGTAAATTTCACGACCCCATTATTAGGAAAACAGATTTAAATTTTTTGGCACCTTGGTTTGGTATAGGACGCTATCATACAGGACCTAATCAAGACTTAAGAAACTATTCTTAATGACCGTTCCGAAGAATTTCGTTGTGCATGCAAATAACCCTTCATAATATCATTGTCCTGCGTAAATTTCACGACCCCATTGTTAGGAAAACAGATTTCAATTTTTTGGGGCCTTGGTTTGGTATAGGACGCTATCATACAGGAGCTAATCAAGACCTAAGAAACTATTCTTAATGACCGTTCCGAAGAATGTCGTTTGGCACGCAAATAGCGCTTCATAATATCATTGTCCTGCGTAAATTTCACGACCCCATTATTAGGAAAACAGATTTCAATTTTTTGGGGCCTTGGTTTGGTATAGGACGCTATCATACAGGACCTAATCAAGACCTAAGAAACTATCCTTAATGACCGTTCCGAAGAATGTCGTTTGGCATGAAAATATCCCTTTATAATATCATTGCCCTGCGTAAATATCACGACCCCATTATTAGGAAAACAGATTTCAATTTTTTCGGGTCTTTTTTTGGTATATGACATACAGGACCTAATGAAGACCTAAGAAACTATCCTTAATGACCGTTCCGAACAATTTCGTTTGGCATGCAAATAGCCCTTCATAATATCATTGTCCTGCGTAAATTTCACGACCCCATTATTAGGAAAACAGATTTCAATTTTTTGAGGTCTTTGTTTGGTATAGGACGCTATCATACAGGACTTAATCAAGACCTAAGAAACTATCCTTAATGAGGAATCCTTCGCATGTTGTTTGGCATGTAGATAGATATGTTGGGAGCTACGTACCAGAATTCTCTTCGCGAGCTACCAGGGGCTCGCGATCGACGAGTTCGCGACCACTGCTATTGAGTATAGAGCTTGGCAATATTTTTAGAAGAGAAAATCAAAAAAGCGGTACGGGAAACTTATTTAATTTACTTATAGAAAATTAATAAAAAATGACAGTAACAAAACAAAAATTTCAGGTCAATTTGCGTCAAGAAAGATTTGGAAATCTATTTTTGATCCAGAGAAAGTATAAAAAAGCGCTAAAATAAGAATTGACGAAAAATTCACGAAAAAGAATCTGTGTAGGCAAAAATATGTAACAAATTAGAGTAATAAGCGCCCAAAAGAACACTTCAATCGAAATTTTTGCAAAAATCAAATCATTTTTATGGGGAAACCACCAACCCCGGTTCGTAGATTAGCACTTTATTTGTTATTGTTTCGTGCGTATTTCAAAATTCATTTTAAATAAAAGTTTTTAAACTATTGGGTAAAAATTTATAATTTAAATTAATAAGTGTCACACATTTACGCTCTTTATAAATACAACTGGCCTTTTTTAAAATAAATGTGTCCAAGGCTGATCTTTTCAACAGCGTTTCCTAATGTCGCGTTGTCTTTTCTTACTGAACGATTTTCATTTTAAAGTTTCTTAATATTTATAAAATCGTCAGATGCAGTGGACGATGTACGGATTATTCCTTCTGGCAAACTTCAAAATAGGCCCCAACTGGGATGTAACTCTGCTTCATTTTGGTTCAAAAATGAAATCACGCTAGACCATAGAGAGCACAATAGAGGTCTTGTTGTGGTGGTGTGAAAATAAATAATAATTTATTGCAATTATCGTCAAAATTTCAAATTTAGTTAAATAAATAGGTAGAAATTTTGATTGATCCTCGTCCTCCTTTTAGGATGATGAAAAGATAAAAGTAGTTCTTTAATTTGATAAACCTAGAGTCCTCTAAAATGATAAAGGTACGATATTTTAATTCATAACCATGCTGTAAATTTTTTTGCTGTCAAATCCGGATGCAAATATTTTGTGCTACGCCACTTTGACTTGTTAGCGACGCAATGTGCACACCTATATGTACGCAGACTACCTCAAAACTGCTTGTTAAGTGGCAATATGTACGCTAGACAATGCCAAATGAATGCGAAATGGGTGATATTGTTGTGTTGTTGTGAAGGAGTACAGGAAACGACAATTTCATATTGTCGACATTATTGCACTATGGGACAAAAAAGTGTAGACAACTGAATTGTATTTCAGAAAAGTTTTATAGCCATTTTCATATTTAAATAACACAGAAATATGGTTTTCATCACTAAATTTTTAGTTTCTTCAGCGACTGTGACGGCATGAGGGTCTATCGTGGCTCATACCAGCACCTCAATCTTAATGAGGCCAATTAGTTTGCTGGATAAGCTTTTTCTATGTACAGCTGGACAAGATTATAATAGGTACATGTTGAAATGATTTAATAAGATTAAATATCCTTTGCCAAATGCAAAGTTATATAGATTTTAGTTCGTTATGAAAATCCAGCAATTATTGGATTGGATCTGGTTTAAATTTGCTGAAATGGATCCGAATGCAGTCAGTTTTAGATTAAATTGTAAGTGATGTGCATAAATCTAGAAAGGATTTTCGAAGAATTAATGATTAATAACTGCACTAGGTGCGGTGGATGAGAGATCTGTTAAATATCTATTTGGTATTTGTTAAAATAAGGAAGTTATTTCGATGATTTTTGAAAAATCTTCTCGTATTACATTCCACAACATAACAAAAACTTTTCTGCGTTTAACATGTCACTTAATAATTTGATAAAGGCAAGAATATCAACAAAAAATTCAATTTCGCGTTTGGAAGCTTGGTTTTCAACATTCCATATCCTACGGAATTCAAAACTAGGCTAGAACGGCTGCATCAATCATGTTCAAAAATTAACGAAAAATGAGCAACGATACCTGTCAAGATTCACCGTCAAATATGTAGCTGTCAAATAACTGGACATCAAAATTCAAACATATTGAGAAAACAATTCAGAATTTGACTTTTTTTTTTTTTTTGATTGTTTACTAATTCAAAATAAGGATCTAACAGCCATTCAACCATTTATACAGGGTTATCTACTATTTAATTTCCTGAAAATTTCATTTATGGGTTCGATAAAAATGATTTATAGACATTTTAAAAATATTGTGAATATATACATTTTTTTTAATTTGATATTTATTGTCAAAATTCTGTTGAAAATTCTTACCTTAAAGTTGTGAATTTTTCATAAAACAGTATTTTATCTGTGACATTTGATTTAATTCAATTAATCAAAACTGCGAACCTATTCCAAAGGAGAAAGAATAGACATATAACTGCGAACCTATACGATTTAAAATCACTATTGAGAAGTTCTTGATGCAGTTCATTCTGTTTGGGTGGTATCTTTCGTTAAACTGCCTTAACAATCTCTCGAAGACTGCTTTTTTGGGATGATTTTGCTCCGACAACCTTTGAGCGTAAACTCACTAGGCCAGTAAAGCGTTTTTGGACCATTCTCCCAGAATAAAAATCATGTCTATTCTTTCTCCTTTGGAATATATCCTGGGAGAATGGTCCAAAAACGCTTTACTGGCCTCGTGAGTTGGCGCTCTAAAGTTGCCGGTGCAAAATCATCCCAAAAAAGCAGTCTTCGAGAGACTGTTAAGGCAGTTTATGCAAAAAAAAAATGTTCAGTCGTTTAATAATACACATCTTTCTTACGAAGATCTTTGGAACACAATACTAATATTTTTATTAAAAAAAAACTAGACTTTGGTACAAAACGTGCACTATTCTAAAACTCCAGATTTAGATAGTTCTTATACACCACTGATAAAAAAAAACTTTATCGATTCTGTCCAGTTCGATAAGTTCAGATTGTCTCAGGGCTGGAATATTCTTCCTCCTCCAACAACTGGTAAACAAAGCAACTCAAAAAATAAGTCATCGAAATGATGAATAGATTGTTACAATATGTTTAGTCCAGGATTTGATCAAATTGCAAAACACGATAGGTAATAATTTTCCATACCTAATCCAATTAGCATTTTGTGAATCTATTAAAACCAACCCCTAAACAGTAACAGTTAATGAAAATCATCCACATATCCAGATGTTTTAAAATTTATGTAGTTGAGATAATTTACCAACAAAAGAAGAATATTCCTCAACCCATAAAACAAAACGAAATCAACTGAATACAGAAAGGGGAAGTCGAAAAAATTACCGCAATAAATAACAACTAAATAGGGAACCGTCATTATTAAAAATTATTTTCATCAACTTCAGTAGATAACACCCTGTGTGCTGCACATTATCAAAGTGAGGAGACCCTTTCTTTCAAAGCAAACCATTTTAATAATGACTCTATAGAGCAGATATTGTTTCACACCACACTGTGTTATTATTAGTAACACTGTGCCTGTTAGTTAATTTAATACGATAAATAATTGCCTTCAATTAAAAAGCTCCGGGCTGGCTTTTTAGTCAACACCCTCATGACAATAGAAACTACTGGGATACTTTAATATAGCACGCAGCAGTGGCGGCGAGGAAGTCGTATTATTATAAGTACAGGGTATTGGGGATATACCGGGTGGTCCATTTATCTTGAGCCAATTTGACAACCGTTTCAAGGTTATCTCAAGGTCAACTTTGGTTTTTTTAAATAGAAACATAAATTTTCTATCACAGAATAGTATTCTACAGAAAAACAAATTTGTTTATTTATTTAAAGATACAACTGCCCACACAGATAAATATCCAATCAAAGGGCAGGTAAAAATTACAAATAATACAATAACATCAAATTAACAATAATAACTAATTAATAACTTAAACTTATTACTAAAAAAATAAACGTTTTATACATGACAAATTTGATTCAAATATATACAAATCATTAGACATTCGGTTACAAATATTACACATTACGAACAAAGGAGAACGCAACAACAAATTAGTGCGCGCTCTTGACAAGTAAAAAACAGTATTGTTATTACGTGTACGCAGAGTAGGGACATAAAAATGGAAGCAATTCTAACAGCTCTGGACAGCAATATCTCCATTAATAATTTTGTACAGTAAGATAATAGGAGAACATTCCCTACGCGTACTTAAAGATGTCAAATTAAAACGATTTAGGAGCGTATCATGTGGAAATCCAATGACTGGAGAAACTCCATCGCTACGAAACCACAGAAATTTAGCGAAACGACGATGAACACGTTCCATACTCGCCGAATGAAATTCATATGTAGGACTCCACACAACTGAGGCATACTCCAACTTAGCCCTAACAAATGCATTGAATAACGCAATAAGTGTTTGAGGAGACCTAAGATCCCTCACGTTACGCATGACAAAACCCAGAGACTGATACGAAGCTGAAATCATATAATTATAATGTTCAATAAAGTTTAGTTTGCTATCAAAGAAAATCCCCAAATCCTTAATACGATCACAAACAACCAATGGAGAATCGTGAATGAAATACAAATAAGTTATAGGCTTTAATCTGCGTGTATAAGAAACTGAAAAACAATTTTCAATAGTCAAATAAAGATTGTTCCGAACACACCACTCATAAATCTTGTTAAGGTCTTCCTGAATAACAGAGCAATCATGCTCACTATCAATGATCGAGTATACCTTGAAGTCATCGGCATACAAGAGCGAACTACTAGTCAAGCCACTGGAAATATCATGAATAAAGCACAAAAACAACAATGGCCCCAACACAGAACCCTGGGGGACTCCTGAGGTTCCTAAAAAATTGACAGATCTGAACCCTCTATACTCAACATATTGATAACGACCATTTAAATATGAATCCAAGAGAAGGAGCAAGTTATTTTTGATATTAGGCTGTCTCAAGATAAATGGACCACCCGGTATGTATTATGAAAAAATAATCAATACAGGTCGATTCTAAGGAAAAAAGTTGCAATAAACTTTATATATTACCGAGAGTTCAAATTTATTTTGAATCATTTAATTTTTAGTTGGGAGAATTTGTTCTAAAACCTGAAATGAAACAGTTAAGAGGGTACATTTATAACCGGGCACCCGGTACACGCAAATTTGACCACTCAACACGACAGCCTTGATTTGGCACCCAATGATTTCTTCTTGACCCAAAAAAGCCCGAATACATTGCGTGGACCACGGTGCGTTTTGAGTGAGCGATATTTATTTATATTCAACCGACCGGTCAAAATCCCTATTAAACTCAACAAACTCTAGCGAAAATAATTATTTGATAAACCCATATAGAAGATTTGTTAAAATTAAAATTTATAGGAGAAGCAACCGGCTCAATAGCAGGATATAGCTTCGTATACTCTTATATAATAAAAGTTGTCTGATGCAGCCAAGCAGTTTGGAGGAGGGTTCGTTCGTCTCCAAATACCTAATGCGGAATTGACTCAAATTTGCATACCATAGGGTTGGTATATCAGTTACAAGGAAGGGGAAATAGCCGCCCCATTGTAATGTCATCGACATACCCTTACAAATTGGTGGCGAAAGTTATTTTCTATTTTGCTTTTGCTTTTTTTTTCTTTCTTCCATGCATGTTGACGACATTTTCTAAATTAGGCAATTAATATCAGAGCGAATTTTTTCTTTCGTTGCGTAAATAACACCAGTAAATTTAAATACTAATTTCAGTGAAAGCGATCAGCATTAAACACTTCCAGCTTTGCCTAATTATGTTTTGGTGTTGCTTGTAAAGAAAAATTTAATTTTACACGGAGTTCTTTTTTGCCTTTGTAAGATATTTCACTCGAAGGTCTTTAACTCCAGATTTTGTTATAATTCAACAATACTGTACGTTAGTTTACGGTCAGTTTATTATTCAAAAGATATCCAGCTTCATTCGCTGTTAACGGTGTATCCATTTCGTCGTCTGGATTCGACGACCCTGCCTCAGGGCATTATGAGCAAAACTATTCGAAAATTTGAAGAAACTTCGGATATGTAGTATTAAAATAAGACTAGGTACACATCATCATCGAAACGGCACGACCAGAAGTGAGAATGTGGCACGCATCGTCAATTTTGATCATTACAGCCAAATGTGGTTGCAAAATTTTTGTCCCTGAAATTGACAGACATGTCTTCAAGAGGTCGGTGCCACAGGCCACACAAAACGCTCCAATTTTGCACTGTTGTGCGAGAAATTTTCCACACATGTGATTAGCTGTTTTGGTAATGTGAAATGGCGACCACTATCATGTCACCTCTGGACATTTGTTTGTGCAGTTTAAAAACGAAAATCCCTCAAGTTTTGGCTGAACTCTAGGCAGACGCTATGTCCAGACAAGTGAATAAACATTGCCTTATTGTCCTTACAGCTTTTATTAAACAAACATTTGAAAAAATTGAGTTTTTGATGGTTTTCAATTTCATTTTTAATTTTATTTTTCCCGCACCATGTATAAATCTTATCCAAAATCTTTTAGATAGATAGATATTATATTTATTCACCATTTCATGTCACAAAAACAAATTAATCAAAATTACAGTAACAAAGAAAACCTTACAAACAAATTAAAAAATAACAAAATAAGACTAAAATCGAGAAAAACTTTACAATATCGCTTCTGAAATAGTCTTCAAAGGCATAAAAAGCTTTTGAAGAGATCAAATATATTTTAGTTCTTTTGTTGAACTTGACTTTACCAAGGTTTTTTATGTGAGAAGTCAGCAATTTAACACAATAATAGTCAGAACCTTTCCTAGTCCTAGAATTACAAATGCATTTCTTACATGAAGAATTGATAATTTGGTATTTTATGATCTGCAAACGTCATTTTTACTATGACAACTGTGTTGTGTGTGGAGAACTTATTTGTCGTCCCTCGTATTGTACTTTATGTAACATGATGTTTTTAACGAGCAAATCAAGAAGTGATTACGTGTATATTGATGAGCATCAAGATTGTCCGATACGGATGTAAGTTATAGTGTATGATTATTAATATATGATGTCAAATGATTGACTGACAAAAAATGAAAACGATGAATATCATGACTTGCCGTTTATTATAAGCTTTGCGTTGCTAGCTAGCCTTTTAATGGCGCTAGGATCACCGTCAAGAGTTTAAAATGTACAGAGTTGTATTTAAAAATTATTACATTTAGGGATTGAGGTTTGAGAATCTACAGGCGATCATGCTGCCTACGAGAAAACCAATAAACGCTTAGATAGCTTTGATCGCGGTATAGGAAAAGTTATTTTTCATGTACGAGTAGAATTTAAAATTATGCAAAAAAACTTACGGTTTTACTGTAAGAGAAAACTTGTCTCATCATGAAGCAAATGTTCAATTTCAAAGAGGCGCTTCAACATGTGACATCGTAGTAGCTACCTAAGTAAGAGCAACACGAAAATCAACCGACCAGCCACCAAGCCAACAGAAAGGGTCCCGAATCTCTTATGAAGCAGCTAGAGTCGAAAAACGTTGCGTCGGTAAGAACCACATTTCGAAATAAATATCAAACAAACACATAGGTATAGGAAGGATAACATTACCTTCACAAAACTTACAGTTCGCACAGGTTAAGATAATACCTAAATCTAATCCTATTCAAACGATAAGAGGATAGTCGAAATCTTCATCTATGATATCCCTATTGTCATACAAGCTGAGGCGTTTGAAAACCACTTGAAAGATCAGGGTTTCCTCCCCAAAAAAGTTTAGCCAAATCACAATTTCCAGGTTTGCGTATACTAATGGTAGTTGCGAGAGCGGACAAAAGTATCGATCACTCTGTAAATCTCGTTATCAAACCAAGAAAGATACACAGAAACAGTGTTAACATTCCCAACGTTTCGGACAGCGAGAGTGTACCGAAAACCTGAACAAATTTCCAAAATACACAAGAGAGTATCTAATCTAGTATCAAAATTCTACTCTAAAGTTGTCGAAGTCCTTTACAAGAGAATGCAATACTGTACGTACGCTGTAAGTAAGTAAACTAACTAAGTTAAGACTACTTCTTTTCTAGAACTAGTGATTTTTTGTAGTTAAATTTGGCAATATAGGATTTTTTTGTCCGCATACCTTTCGTTGTCACAGATTTGTTTGCCAAGCAATATAGGGATTCAAATTATTAATATCATCAATATAATTTCTTGATAAGTTTGAATCTTGAATCTACTGATATTGCTTAATCCGACTCTGTGCCAGGCAACTTTACCGCAATCAATAGATAATATCAGCAACTGAAAGTACACATTTATAAAGTCGATGGTATTAATCGATTGTTGGTATGCAGCGTGTGTGTATAATGTATATCTTCCATACAAGCAATTAACATTTTTTTGTACTGTTTAAACCAAACTGGAAGTCATGCTGATGGGGGGTTTCTTCTCTGTACGAGTAGGTACTTAACATTTTCTTCTTTTTTTTTTTATTGTGATGAAATTTCGAAAGTAACTCTATATTTATATGCATCCAATACATTTTTTTCCAGACAGATTTCCAACTACCTGTTTCTGATTTGTACACATACTGAAGGAGGTTGGAGAAATGTAAACAGTGAGCCTTGTATTTTTAAAATTGAAAGACTTTCATGTTGAAAAATCTCATACATAACCTAAGTTTCATCCGATCTATCAAGATAACACCTTCTTCAAAGTGATTTACTGGCTTCTCTGCAATTCATATTTGAATCAGACAATGTTTCCTAACAATCTACTTAGTTATTAACCTCGTATATCGATGGGTTTTTGACAAAACATCGTAAGTGAAAATGACATTTTTGCGCCAAACTGTTGCTTACGATAAACTACACGTTATAACATACAATTTTGGCGGCTTACATTCATTTATAACGGTCTAAAAGACATATTTAAGTTATCGTATCCACCAATTATTTTTTAAACGTTTCTCAGATGAACAAGTAGATTCATGTTACGCCCAACTGGAGCAAATCGTAAACATTCTACCAAATCGTGAAATAACCATCATAATGGGCAATTTCAACGCTAAAGTGGGAAAACAGGACAACGACCAAGATTTAAGAGACGTAATCGGTAAATACAGCATCGGTTACAAAAACGACAGAGGAGAACGCCTTATACAGTTTGCCACAGAGAATGGCTTTTTTATTGCCAATTCTGGATTCCAGCATCATCCGAGAAGAATCTACACATGGGTGTCTCCTGATGGTAGATACAAAAACCAAATAGACTACATATTGGTTAAATCCAGATGGCGGAGCTCCATAAAAAACTCAAAAACATATCCAGGTAAAGATTGTCACAGTGACCACCAGTTTCTCACCGCCGAATTACGTGTAAAAATCAGCAGACCTTAGACACCTAAACCAGTCACCAACCTATGGGATCTCAAGAACAATGAAGACTTCATGACAAAAGCAACGGCAGAGTTAAACAAGATGATATCAGAAGTGACCCCAGATGAAACAGCTGAATCCCTCTGGGTCAAGGCAAGGATAGTATATTTATGATAACATTCCTTTTTTAATTTCATAAAATCCAGATATGTCGTAAACTAATATGCTTCTAACCAGGTAAGTAACTTTTTTAAGTGCTAAAATGAAATTTTGAGACAAATTTCCTTATTTTAAGCATTTTTAGCATATAATAGGTACTATTATTCTACTTGTACTGTCAAAAACAAGTCTTAGATTTCCATGGTGCGCTCTAAAAATGTTTTTCACTTCTCCTATAAAATTTTCATTTTGCTACTTATTTGGTTTTTACCTGGCAATAGTGATATTATCATTATCCGCAAAATATCCAAAAAGGAGACACGGTTAAACACGCAATTTTTTCACGAAATCTCACACACTCATATAAATAAATATTCGTATGTAACAATAATACAAGGGAGAGTAGGTAAAATATTATTTATAGCTACTATAAAGCTGTTTGGCTAATTTACGGTGGACAAGTGGTAATTTATGTGATGTGGTAGGTGCTTATTCGCACTCTCGCGCTATGTTTACATGGCATTTAGCTGTTGTTTATACAAATAAACATTAAGAACGCCAATCGTCGTAACAAGGTGTTTTTGGTTGATTATTATTTGAGAAATGCGAAGTAAGTTCGAAGATTTTACTGGAAAATCAGACAAAAAAAAAACTTTATATTTCAGAGCCGAAAATATCGTTAAGTGCATGGATTGCTTGTTACATAATGTAACAAGACTCGTGTGTGGTTATGTTGGAAATTTTCGCTTAAGTTTAACTCCTGTATCTTTCGAACGAAGCTTTTGTGAACCCATGTTAAGGTATATGAACTTTTTTCTTAAAATCACTCAAACAATTTAATGTACAGGGTGTCCAGATTTCGTTGTAATTGCAGGGTAGCTCCGATTTGTGAAAGTTAGCAAGATGCGATTTTTGCAATACGTTGCTATTTCCTTGTGAAACTCACGATGCCTTAATCATATAGTTAATCAAGAAAATTATGAGCCATCAATGAATTAGACTAAAATCGAGAAACTCCCGAACAGTTAAATTTAGGTATAGGGTATACTGTTTAAAAAATTGGTTGTGTATGTCGCCCCAAAACTTTCCCGACAAGAAAGATATAATCAAAAATATATGACCTGCGTAACGAAACAGAATTTTAATAATAATTATTATTATTATATTATAATTATATTTTTTAAATGAAACGAAGCAGCTTTGAGCAATTGCAAATATATTTGGTAAGAGTGATGGATAATGTAAGTTGAGAAACTTTCCATTTGGTGAAAAAGATTTTTGCCTGTTCATTAGGAGTGGCGTGGAGTTTTTATAATTCTATAATCCTTTTCAGAGTTTTTCAACATATATTTAGTTTCGTAATGATGAAAAAGAAAAAGCAAAAACCCACAACATTATTGTGGCGAAAACCTTCTTCGACATAATGGAATGTTGTTTGTAACCAATGTCACTGATGATGAGACTTGATAGCCCCGAAACATGTCTAACTGAATTTCTATAATTTAATACATGTACGAATATTCTGTGGATCTGACTTTGATTCCTACTCCTACTTCTCCTTACCGAAATGGATTTTAGAAAATATAATTGTATTATTTTCATTATAGTTATAAACTAACGTAACAAACTAACTACTTTATTCAAAAATTATAAGCAAAAATATTCTCAGAGCTGGGATTCGAACGCAGAACCGTCCGTTCGAGTTCTAACTACCTAACTGGTAAAATTTTAAACGCAATTTTCTCGAGAAGATATCCAAAGTAAATCAGATAAAAAATGTTGCTACTGCTGTTTGAAAATCTAGGGCTTAAGCGATTTCGACCAAAAACTAATGGGTTCATCCTAGGACTTTCCCAAACTCATACACCAAAATTTAGCTCAATTGGTTAGAGCGTTTAGGCGCTATCGTGGAGGAATACGTCCCTACGGGTCGGGAAAGTAAAATTTTTAGAATTTTCAGGAGAACGCCAAAATCGAATAAAAATACATACAGAGTTGTAATTTGAGGCAGGACCACGCCCAGACATTCTGAAACACCCTGTATATGTGAAATCATTGGGTTTACACGTTCTAATTTGAACCATTTAGCTATGAACACCATGTAGGTACGTATAAGAATATTGAGCTAAAAACAATGGGTTTTTTGGAAAGTCAAAGAAGAAATTATTGCTCGTGTAACGCAATCGTATACAACTTTCAAAAAACTGCCATAAAATCAATCTTTCCCGTAGGAAACAAATAATATGAAATTAATATCTGTTTACGTGTTACCTTACACAGAAAATTTACGGCAATTATAAAACCGATGATTTCTTACACCGCTGTTCTCACAAAGTTCCATTTTTATTACTCATTAGTTTCGAGTGATTTAAGGCTTCCACGTAGAAATAAAATTAATTAAATATCCAATCGTCGTCGGTCGTCATTTTCACAAAATATGTTGTTTATCATCTAATACGTTTCGCTGTTTATTGAGCAATAATAGTGGAGGAAACCTGAGATGGCTATGGTGTAGATAGATAGAAAAGAGAATGAAGCCTTAGGTTACAGCCGGGACCGGTTTCATTTTTCTATTTTTCGACACTGATATTAGCTTACATGAAGGTGTAAGACATTTAACGCGTTAAAAGGTGATACTAAGAGTGGCTTGAATTAAATCATGAATTATTTTTATAAATATACACGGCAACTTTTTTTAGCTAGTTTTATAAATAGAAACTAATATTAATGAAACATAATTTGGTGGCATAGCGGACAAAATGACTAGATAGATAGCTTATTACAATATTCGAAAACTACAGTTTGTCAATATAAATACAATACTTGCAAATACAACACAAATACAAATCACATAAAAATATATACGACAATATACAACAATTAGGACAATACTGCACAACAAAACAACGCAATACTGCCAACAAGAATCAAGAACTCTACAACCAATAACTCTACTTTTAAATAATTTGTAGTTAAACGACCGAGTCTGCTTCGGTACCTTATTATAAAATTTTTAATTAAGAGAATTATTTTTAGATTTTGTCAGTCTATATTTTGGTCAACAAATCAGCCGACCGAGTACTGTAGGTATGATTACTAGAGTGAAGCCGCAGTGAATCCCGAATTGAATGGATCTCCAATAAGGTATGATAGATAAAAACACACGGCAATGACATTATACCGTGGTTTACAAAATGCGGCTTGCAATGGTCAGGTATGATAGATAAAAACACACGGCAATGACATTATACCGTGGTTTACAAAATGCGGCTTGCAATGGTCAAATGGCCCAACGCCAACCAGTATTCTGACCGCCTTCTTTTGCAATCTGAAAATTGTCAAGGCGTGCGAAGAACCACCCCAAAGCACGATGGCGTAAGTCATGTGTGAATGGAAAACCCCAAAGTACGCCGTTCTAAGGACATGAAAATTTAAGTAACAAGCAAGCTGTCTAAGCAAAAATAGAGCACTTGACAACTTGCGACTTAGGCGTTCGATGTGAGAGTACCAGTTAAGATTGTCATCTAAATAGACTCCAAGCACTTTGACAGTGTCACCACTGAAATGGGAGAAATTAGAAGACAGCTTCAGAACATTGCACTTGTCCTCGTTAAGTTTAACCCGTTCGCACCAAACCATTTATTGGCTGCATTCAAGACCGAAAGGGATATAGTGTTCAGATTGTCAAAACTTGAACCACTCGACACGACTAGTTTTACCTACACAAGGGATTTTGTTTAATTTAGCAGAGCCTCAGTCTAATTCAGTAGACCCAGACCGAGGCATGGGTCGACAGATACTGAATAATTCGTTTCGCTCTTATTATGAGCTCATCAGAGTACCATAGTCGTTGCCCATCTACAATATCAGCCTGCATTTAATTACAATGAGATATACAACAGTAGATATATGTAAACTAGTACCATCTACATATACACACTTTTAGATTCCTTGGAATATTGAGTATTTTTTTAAACAAATTTATTATCTCCACAAAAAATGTTTTGTGCGTTTGCTCACTAAGATTTTAAAATTTCACAGATAACTCAAAAAAGCTCTCTTCTAACGATCTGTGGCAGCTAGGTTTGGAAATTTATACAGGGATCGTCGGAAAATTTCCGCAAAGTTCGAAGTGCAATATCCAAATTTTTTTTAATCGGACATCCTGTATTTGATACTTTTTTGTAAAATAAGCTAAAAAGACCTAGCCTACCTATTATTTCTAACATACAAGTAATTTTAAAATTCCTTTAAAACTAAAAACTTTTGAATTAACCTTTTTTCTAAGAAATGCTAGTGTGCCAACCCTGTACCAGATTTCGCTTATTCTCGAAACGTTTTGGCTAAATTTTGCAGAAATTTTTAGGACACATTAAGCTAAGTGGAAAATCAACCAAAAGAGGATCAAAAAATAATAGGAAATATTAAAAATTTATTTATCAGGGATATACCTACCCGAATCTAAATTGAACAGAATATTGATGCACCTAGTGTAAGCGGAAAACGCTGACATCATCAACAAACTTTTAGAATTATACGTAATAATTTATAAAATAACAAAAGCCATTAAATCAAAACTGTTTAAAACATTCTATGAAAAGTTTTCAGCAGAGATATACGAAAATGCCAGTTGGCATGGCAAAGTTTTCTTCAAAGTATATAAAATGCAATTTAACAATTTTATTTTGAGACATTTAAAACATGGCAAAGGTTAGTTGGGTGTAAATAAATTTAAGTTTTCCTTTAAATCTTATAATAATTAAACTTTCTTGGAATAAAGCAAGTTGTTACCGAACAAGGATCTGTTAGCCTACTGCTGTCGTAATATTTGAATTGTTAATCTCTTATTATGGATTTGGTTGATGTCATTCAAAATTTGATGTCTTACGTACTGGGACCTACAGTTCCTTCTACTTTTTTAACTTACAGCTTCAAAGATGAGCGTCAAGTCAGTATTATGAGCAATGGCGACGTATGTTTAATCTAAAAGTAGTGATAAATTTTAGCTGGGCATTTTGAATATGTATGTATTTGAACTAACCTGAACTTCTAGTTTCTATTTAGCAATTTGTGTTTCTTCTGGTAGTTATCTCTGTTCATCTACTTTGATTGTAAGACTGCAATGTTTTATCATATTATCTAAGTATACATGCTGTATCTGGAATGTTTTTAATGTGGTTCAAATTCTTTTGGAAGACATTTGTGTCCAGGTTTATAAATTTCATTAGAGTCCCTCTTGTTGGAAGTACCTACGTAGATAGATATTTCTATTTCGTATCCCTTACACTGTATCTAAATGATTAGCCTAAAATATTTTATGATAATATGTTGCTTCTATTAAAAGACTCAATTTTCAAGAATGTACGAGTCGCATTCAAGTTATGGTGCAGTTATAAAAATTAAAGAAAAATATATTTGCACAAAGAATGGTAAAAATGTACATAGTCGCCACAAAAATGAATGTAATAGACTTTGAAGTTGTTTTTGTGCCCATCTAATTTCACTTAATGTAATAGTAGCAATTTGTGTAGTTGTTGTTTCGAAAATTCCCTATAGAAAACAGTAGGCACCTCTTTTTTGAAACCCTGAAAAAAGTTGTAAAATTCATAATTTTGGCGCATTCGTACACCGTTGAAAAGTATCCGTCGACCGTGTGAAAAAAAATTATTTTCTATATAGACTGCACTTTTGTCGTTTTTTACAGTTTTTCGACAAAGACGCCACTACCACTCGTCAGTTGTTCTTGTCAATTCAACCTGAACCTGACCAGCTAACTATATATATTAATAGAATTAGGTTACGGACCAACCAACGATAGTATAAGCCCGTGGTCGCCAGCCCGTGGTCGCCAACCCGTCGATCGCGAGCCCCTGGTAGCTCGCGAAGAGAATTCTGGTAGCTCGCGAAGAGATTTCTGGTACGTAGATAGATATTAGGCCTTGATTCGGTCCTGTATGATAGCGTCCTATACCAAACCAAGACCCCAAAAAATTGAAATCTGTTTTCCTAATAATGCGGTCGTGAAATTTACGCAAGACAATGATATTATGAAGGGCTATTTGCATGCCAAACGACATTCGGAATGGTCATTAAGGATAGCTTCTTAGGTCTTGATTAGGTCCTGTATGATAGCGTCCTATACCAAACCAAGGCCCCAAAAAATTGAAATCTGTTTTCCTAATAATGGGGTTGTGAAATTTACGCAGGACAATGATATTATGAAGGGCTATTTGCATGCCAAACGACATTCTTCGGAACGCTCATTAAGGATAGTTTCTTAGGTCTTGATTAGGTCCTGTATGATAGCGTCCTATACCAAACCAAGACCCCAAAAGATTGAAATCTGTTTTCCTAATAATGGGGTCGTAAAATTTACGCAGGACAATGATATTATGAAGGGCTATTTGCATGCCAAACGACATTCTTCGGAACGGTCATTAAGGATAGTTTCTTAGGTCTTGATTAGGTCTTGTATGATAGCGTCCTATACCAAACCAAGACCCCAAAAAATTTAAATCTGTTTTCCTAATAATGGGGTCGTGAAATTTACGCAGGACAATGATATTATGCAGGGCTATTTGCATCCCAAACGACATTCTTCGGAACGGTCATTAAGGATAGTTTCTTAGGTCTTGATTAGGTCTTGTATGATAGCGTCCTATACCAAACCAAGACCCCAAAAAATTTAAATCTGTTTTCCTAATAATGGGGTCGTGAAATTTACGCAGGACAATGATATTATGCAGGGCTATTTGCATCCCAAACGACATTCTTCGGAACGGTCATTAAGGATAGTTTCTTAGGTCTTGATTAAGTCCTGTATGATAGCGTCCTATACCACACCAAGGCACCAAAAACACTGTACATTCACCGAAGGTGCTCAATAAATTCAGAAGGTTGGCGACCACTGGTATAAGCCATACCATGCGAAGTAGCATACCTGGAAATATTTAACAGACATCAAGTTAAGGAAGGATTTGTACAAATTTATTAGTTATTACACTAGAGTAGATAAAATAAAGCGCGCCCAATACGGGATTTTCGACCGCTTGTCTTGAAGCCGTTAATTGTATGTCCAGCGTCTTAAAGAGCAAAGCGAAAGCTTCTTGGGACGGTCCTGGAAAAAACTTCATGCAGACATATGGCAGAATTAGGTTTAGAAAAAACTGACGAACGATTTTAGAACACACATCACTCTCTGGAAGACAATATTTAGTTGAAATATAAAAAAAAATTGTAATGTTAAAATACTGAAACAAACACACCTCGTAACACGGAATAACAGTAAGATAGACAGAGAGTGTTCATGCAAAAGCGTATTATGACCAGTTGTTATACACCGGGAAACGAATAATAAATAGACTTTCGTCGTATAGTGAATCAATAATATAAATGTGTATTCAGTTTGAACATAATGGGCCTCATTCAATACACTCATGATATTTTATTTACATATTTAGTGTCTAGATGGATTAGGGGAATCATAGATTTAATTATTCTTTGTGTCTATACCAAACGAAAACGTATTTGGACACATAGTAAAATAGATAAAGAATTGATTTATTTAATTTTAAAATTAACTAATTATTAAAGCTTCATAAGCTTTCGAAAAATATATTAAAAAAATGATTATAATAAAATATTACGAAATACAACAAAAAAAAAACGATCAAAATTGATGTGTCACCACGATATACCTACCCTTTTCCATCCGTATCGATTTCCAGAAAAAAATTACGTTTGTTATCTGTCGGATAAAATTGTCTAGAAACGAGACTCTAGAGGGATTACCTGATTTATTTCAAAGTATATACATCAGAGGAAGCCAAAAGAAAAGCAAATAAATAAATATAGAGAAAGAAAGTAGTCTTAAGAGAGATAGGGACTTAATCGGATGAACTAATGAGTCAACATTACGATGTGTTTTTGCTGTCCAAATAGAAATAAATAGGATTAGGGTGAGAAGTAGACAAATTGTATAGGTTTTACCTTATTTTTATCACAAAGTGGAGTAATGAACATATTTGAAAGTTTTAATTGTGATGTAGTTTAAGTACAGGTACAGACGAAAATTACCCACCATCCTGAATCAGAAAGTGACTACGATGCTCAAAATACTCCACCAAAGATATGAAATCAAGCACATAGCAAACCTCTGCGGACTTACTATCCGAAAAACCATAAAAGACATACGAAGAAATTTAGAGCAAAGAGCAAGTTAATGAAATAGACAGCTGATTATCATGTACATTCATTTTTGGAAATTGTGCTGCATGAATTCTCTGCTAAATTATCAGAAACTCTAAAGGATCCCCTCCATGGTTTACGTATGCTACGTTATCAACAAAAAATGTTACAAAATGCACATAACTAAGAGGTCTTGTAACATGAAAATGAAAAAACTAGCAGTTTCAGCAGACGAATTTGGTACCACCAAAATTTAATCCTTGGGAACACAATTTCGAAAAGATTCATACACGTTATTAGATATGCGGTCAAATACTTCAAAATAATAATTTTGTTCGGAGAGCCTGGTATTCTTAGATATGTCTACCGAAACCATGCCTGCTGAAGTGCGAGATGATGTGTAGACTGCAAGCTGGGAGGAAGATCGTATCCACATCAGATATTAATATTTTCCTTAGTAAGGAAAGGTTTATTTCTTGTGACATCCTGTATATCAACGTATTTAAATTACGATTTCTCACTACATTCGACGGTCCTTAATTGATTTGATGTCAAAAATACGCAGTGAAGTGAGGTGAGTGTTGATCAAATATACATAAAACCACTAGTCCTGCCTTTGTCCCAGTAATGATTCGTTTCCAATTAGATACCTATATATGTGCCATCCCATAAAATATTATAGCTTTGAATTTTCAAAACACTAAAATCATAGCATATAAGGCTTTGACTTTTCATTGTTTCATCCATATATTATACTGTGTACTTTGATAAATTATATGTAGTTTCGTGTATATATTATGTCTGTACATTCATGAATATTTGAACTTCTAATTGGACACAATCACAGATATATACTATCATAGTTTAAATTTACGAGGATTTTTACAAACTATCTTCAACTTATTTTTTACAACTTTATATACGAACGTAAATTCCTCATAAATTAAATGAATTCTCTACAAATAGTGAGGATGATTGGCTTTATTGTATAAACCTTTAAAGAATGGACACCTTCAACGGTAAATATTGAGTGCGGCGTCCCGCAAGGTTCTATTTTAGGTCCACGACTACTACTACTACTACAATATATACCTCTAATATCCTAGATTCTGTAAAGCATGTTAAAACACACCTATATGCCGATGATACACAGCTTTACCATTCTTTTTCGTCGAAAATGTGTGCACAGGCTGATCGAGTGATTAATTCGGACTTGGAAGCGGTACGCAGTTCCTCTGTTAAGCACACTCTACACGTAAATCCTAGCAAATCTACTTTAATGGTTTTTGGTAAACATCGTGACACCGTCAGGGATTCTCTTAATTTCGTCTTGGGAAGTTCTCATTTGCACGCAGTAACCAAAGCCAAAAATTTGGGTCTGGTTATAGACAATAATCTTCGTTTTAAAGATCATGTTACTAAGTGTCTCCAAAAAGCATATGCTGGCTTAAAAATTTTGTATCCAAGTGGTTTTAAGCCATTTTAATTTCGCTGATGTTGTTTATGGCCCTTGTCTTGACAAAATTGATTCCAACGGTATTGAAAGGGTCCAAAAATCATGCTTAAGGTTCATTTATAACATCAGTAAATACGAAAGAATTTCTTATAAACTTGCTGAGGCTACCTGGCTGAACATGGAGACATATATGATTGATTCTTCTGTGTTGATAGATTCATGTGAGAGAGAGAAAGGAAATTTCATTCGCACTTAATTAACTTAATTCAATACTATTTAATTTTGATGTACTATTTGATATTATTAAGATTTGTAACGTATTAGGTATATATAAATTATATGTATAAGTATTTCTGCCAGGCGACTTGATCTTTTCCAAATTGTTTTCCTAGGTCTGTTTGTAGTTCTTTTATTATTAGTGTTATTATTTATTATTATTATTATTTTGTTTCGGGAATTATTTCCTACTTAGAATGTAATTTTATTTCGAACTACAATAAATAAATAAATAGAAAAAACTAAATAAATAAGAAGTGCGAGATGGATCCAAAAATTAAAATTAACTGAAACAAAATTATTACATGCCCGCGCTTCAAATTCAAATCCGCAAAAAGGCAGGAGTAAAAGCAGACATGGCTGAAGAGCTAAATTACATATTGGCTGGTGCTGACCGAGATCGTCTGACTCTAACTAAATATAGAATGCAGAAATTAGGGAACATCGTTCTTGGCAATATTGGCAAGATAACTGTTGCTAATTGTACAAAATTTATTGCACCTATAGATACAGAGATTTATTGCTGCTGCATTGGATATGCAAGATATCATTTTTTAAGACAATTTGTTATTTAAAATTCGTTAATGGTTTCAATAATTTAATTATTGTTATTTATTTTGTATCATTAAATAAATTGTTTTCGCTATTTGTATGTTACAAGTGCCAATTTGATATTGTTTACTGTCAATTTGAAAGTGATTATGGTTTTGATTATTGTCAATTTGCTTTTGATTAATGCCAATTTGAAATTCATGTTGACAATTTGATTTTGACTAATGT